>OY757936.1:57144802-57194802 GCA_963585895.1 Sepioteuthis lessoniana
CAATCAGAGAAGCACACAATTTTTTACAAGATAGTTTTACTAATCATCTGACTCTTTGATGTGCATTTTGCAATTCAAGGATTAAAAATGGCAAAAACTAAAGAATTATCAAGAGATATGCGAGATAGAATCATTGAACGTCACAAAGGAGGACAATGTTACAGAAAAATTAGCAAAGAAATGAATCTAGCTCTAAGTACAGAAGGAAATATCATCAGAAAGTATAAGAAGTATGGCGGCGGTACAGCAAACCTTCCAAGAAATGGAAGACCGAGAAAAATAGATGAGCGTACTTCAAGGTGGATCAGCAGAAATGTGCAAATAAACCCTTCATTAATTGTTCTGAAATTAAAACTGATCTTGAGGGTGCTGGAATTAATGTAAGTAAGGATACCATTAGCAGAGCTCTATATCGTACAGGCTTTCATTCAAGATCACCAAGAAAAGTGCCTTTACCGAAAACCAAACATGTCAAAGACCGATTAAAGTTTGTCGAAACTTATGAAAAGAAAGGTATACAGTTTTGGGAAAAGGTAATCTGGTCAGATGAAACGAAAGTTGAACTATTCGGAAGGAACACAGCGACAAGTGTTTGGCAAAAAAATGGCACTGCCTTCAAGAAGCCCAATACCATCCCCACAGTTAAGTTGGGGGTGGTTCCATAAGGATATGGGGATGTTTTTCATCCAAGATCACTGGTGAGTTACAAGTTATCTATGGTAGAATGAATGGTAGCCTATACAGGGAGATTCTAGAGAAGAACCTTCAGAAATCTGCAACTTATTTAGGACATGGTCGGAATTTCGTGCGTCAACACGACAATGATCCCAAATATACCACAAAACTTACAGAGGAATGGTTTGAAAATAATGGTATTAGTACTTTCAATTGGCCAAGTCAGTCTCCTGACTTGAATCCAATTGAGAATTTGTGGAATACTTTGAAGGTTAAAGTTCATAAGCGGAATCCACAAAATATCAAGCAATTAGAGGAATTATGCAAGGAAGAATAGCGTAAAGTAACGCTGGATCAGTGAGGAAAACTTGTGGCCAACTATAGAAAGCGACCGGAAGCAGTAAAATAAAACAGAGGCTACGCAACAAAATATTAAATTGATGTATCCAATTCTTTTACATAGGGTAATTTTGAACTTTGTTAAAAAAAATCGAGTCAACCATGAGTTTTAAATTTTCCTTCCATATACAACTAAAACATCTTTACGAGATATTACTTACCAAATATCAGGCAAAATAGCGAACAGTTATAACAGATGCGTGTTACTGTATATAAGTATATAGATACATATATGTACTTTCTTTAAAGAAAAAAAACAAAGACCGGTTATTTTAGGATTATAAATTTATTTCCATCCTGTTTTGCGTTTTTGATGTAAACCAAAAACACGAAGAAAAATATAACAGGACTTCTTCAGATCTTATGGATAAAATAAAACTGAATAGAAATGGGGGGAGGGGAGAGGAAGAGAGGTGAAGAGATACCTCCTCGTTTTATTAAACTTCCATTTTTTTATTTACTTTTTTATTTATTTTCCTAATTTTACCGTCGGTTGGAATTATGGTAATGTAACTTTTTTTATTCATTTTCTTTATTTTTTGTTAAGTTCGATAATTAACTTTTATGTGTTATGTTTATATAATAAATTTTTGTAAGGGAAATATTAATACTTAATTTTATTAATTTCGGGTCTATTTCCTCAGTTACCGATTTTTTTCATGTACGTATATTGGATACGTTTTTTTTTTCTTTGTTTCACAATTTATTTCGATGTTTTTTAAGATAATTAGTCAATAGTTTAAATTTAGCCTTATGTCTACATCTTGCTATTAATTCACATCTCTTATTTAATAACTTTTCGTGCACTGGATACATCATTATTTGTATTTTCTCTTCTAAGCAAAAGCTGCATCTACCGTCAAAACTTTTTGGAGTATTTGATTTTTTCAATATAGACCATTGAATCTCAGGGGTTAGCCCTTTGTTTTTCAAACACCAGAATTGCTTAGATAGTGCTGTTTGGTGTTTTAAATGTTCGTGGGAGAAAGCACAGATATGTACATATAGATGCATACATAGATATACAAACATACAGACATATATATATTTATGTATATATACATATATATATATATATATATATATATACTTGAGAAATATGCAAGCAAACAAGCTGAATTATAGTGTAGATAATTCACTGATCTTTTTAATAGCTACAACATTCGTCTGGCCCTCTTCAAGTGTCCGTTGTATTTGATAGCGTTCTAGAACAATGTCCAACTGAATAAAAACATCTAAGAGAGATTGTTATATATTCAAGTTTAGTGGGAAAGCAACAAGTCGTCCCAATAAATTACAGAATTACAATTTTGCTTAGCCCGGACAAAAGGAAAAAAAATAAATCAATGTGTCTCAGTATTTTCTTTTTTCATTATTCTTTTTTGTTATTGATTTTTACAAAGCAAAAAAAAAAATGAAATTTTAGTTTCACTGAGACTATTTTTTCAATTATAAATCTCTTTTTCCATTTTTTTTATCATTTTAAATTTTGATATTCATTTTAATTTTTAGCACAAATGATTATATACGGGCACACACGTATTTTTTTTCTTTCGCTAATAATTTTGTATTATACATATTCATAAGAACTTCTTTCATCTATGTAACCACAACCTTGCGAAAAAAACGGCAGACATATCAAGATATTTATTAGAGCATTACATTTGAAATACAATCAGGGAATGAAACAATCTTTGAGAAAATTTATAAATGTACAATAATTTTCTAGGTTTGCACTGGGTTGGTTTGTTTATTTCTTTGTTTGATTGTTTCTGTTTTATGACATATCAACCCTTGTAGGTTATTTAATGCCGAATCCATTTTTACATACCACGTAAGTTCCGATAACAAGTCACGAACAGAAAAATACGTGAGGCGAAGAGGACGTTTATACTTTTGCATGGGACTTGAAAAGACAAAATAAGGTCTATAAATTTGGACTGAAAGCAGAGATCCGCTGGTTGATCAAGCGAAGGGGGGGGGGGAGATTCGCTAGTCTCTCAAGTGAAGGGCGAGATCTGCGGGTCACTCAAGCACACATGTCATGTGTGTTCTCCGGCCGTTGCTCTAATACACACAAATGGCCCCCGCCACAGAAGAAGGATATGTGCGAACTCTCTCTGACTGTATTCCTATTTCACACACGTCGTCATAGAAGAATAAAGATGTAAATTACATGTTTATATATCTATGAGTTTTTCCTTGTTTGTCTAGCGGTACGATATGCGACATTGTCAACTGAATATTTTTCATGATGTATGCGCAAGTACAGAAAATCAATTTTTAAACACCAGGATAATTTTAAATAACTTTATTTGAAACATTCACTCCTTCCGAAATAGAAGCATCAAGATCATCAAGGATAACCGTTAAACATGACATTCTAATGAGTTTCCTTCAATCCCTGCTAAGTGAAAAAAAAAAAACTATCAATATGGTCGTTGCTATAATGGGAACCCTACGAGTTGGTGAATCGTCTAGTCTCACTTTGAAAATTCAAAAAAAATTCTTTGACGACCGATTCTATCTGAGTATGCGGCTTTTATATTTACATGATGATTCATTGTAATGAACTAATAAAATTTTGGCAGTTTAGGGAAGTGGCTGGGGGTGGGGGATGAAAACTGCTTCAGTAATCTTTATTTGATAATTTTGATGTCGATATATCTACATTAATAATGTTCGATAATTACGGTACGTTCTTTTCGTTCGTATAAATAAATCATTCCTTAAAAAAAATCTATTTAGATGCATTGATAAGTGATTGTAAAGATTATGAACCGAAAAAGTAAAGAAAAAAAAGAAAAAAAAGAAAAAGAAGAAGGAGTAAAGTATAATGAAGAAGAAAAATATGGCAAGAAAGAAAGAAAGAAAGAAAGAAAGAAAGAAATGGATGGATAAAGAAAATAAGACGTATAAGAGGAGGCGGAAAAAGAAATGCATGGCGAAAAAGAAAGAAAGAAAGAAAGAAAGAAAGAAAGAAAGAAAGAAGATATATTGAAGTAGAGGTGGAAGAAGTAGAAATATAGGGGGAAAAGGAAGAAAGAAAGAAAGAAAGAAAATATGAGATGTAAGAAAGAAAGAAAGAAAGAAAGAAAGAAAGAAAGAAAGAATTGATTTTGTAAGAAAGAAAGAAAGAAAGGAAGAATTTTGGAAAGAAAGAAAGAAAGAAAGAAAGAAAGAAAGAAAGAAAGAAAGAAAGAAAGGAAATATGAGATGGATGTCCGAAACAAATAAAGAAAGAAAGAAAGAATTATGTAAGGTTAGAGAAGAAAGAAAGAAAGAAAGAAAGAAAGAAAGAAAGAAAGAAAGAAATGGATGGATAAAGAAAATAAGAAGTATAAGAGGAGACGGAAAAAGAAATGCATGGTGCGAAAGAAAGAAAGAAAGAAAGAAAGAAAGAAAGAAAGAGCAAAGAAGATATATTGAAGTAGAGGAGGAAGAAGTAGAAATATAGGGGGAAAAGAAAGAAAGAAAGAAAGAAAGAAAGAAAAAAAGAATTTTAGAAAGAATTTTAGAAAGAAAGAAAGAAAGAAAGAAAGAAAGAAAATATGAGATGGAAGTCCGAAACAAATAAATAAATACAGAAAGACAGAAAGAATTATGTAAGGTTAGAGAAGAAAGAAAGAAAGAAAGAAAGAAAGAAAGAATTGATTTTGTAAGGGTAAAGAAAGAAAGAAAGAAAGAAAGAAAGAATTTTTTAAAGAAAGAATGAAAGAAAGAAAGAATTTTGTAAAGAAAGAAAGAAAGAAAGAAAGAAAGATTTTTCTGAGTGGTGAAAAGAAAGAAAGAAAGGAAGGAAGAAAGAAAGAATTGATTTTGTAAGGGGAAAGAAAGAAAGTAAGAAAGAAAGAAAGAAAGAATTTTGTAAAGAAAGAAAGAAAGAAAGAAAGAAAGAAAGAAAGAAAGATTTTTCTCTGTGTTGAAAAGAAAGAAAGAAATAAAGAAAGAATTTTGTAAGGGTTGAGAAGAAAGAAAGAAAGAAAGAAAGAAAGAAAGAAAGAATTGTGTAAATTTTCTGAAGAAAAAGAGATAGAAAATACTGATCGAAATAATCTGGCAAAACAATACTATTGCATAGTCAGTTAGGTTCTCGTTCGCGGCTCTACACTTTGTGGCCTTGTGTCTGACTAAGACCAGCATCCTAAATACTTACAATTGACTCAACGCGTGATTATGTTCTCTGATCAAGACACTGAGTCAAAATTCCTGTGTAGTAAGATTGATTCTTGCTGTGGGCAATAAATTTGTCTGTGTGACTAAAATTAGTTTAGTAAATCCAAAAACGTGCAGAAAACTTCATGGCTCAAAAAAGAAGGAAATGACCAAAAGTGGTTACCATTACTCCCAGATCCACTCTGTCCCGGAGTGATAGTAACTCTTAGGGTCTCCATCAATAAGTTGATGATAATCAGTATTAAATAAGATTGCCTGAAACCATCTGTGTACACAAATTATTAGTATTAGATAGGAATACTTCATATCGAATAGTTTAGTGCCAACAGAATATTATGTAAAGAGTTCCCGAGGTGTAGCGGCAAACATGCTACACGGTGACGTCTTAGTAAGCGAGTTCGAATTCCAGTCGCTCTGTCATTTTCTCTTTCGGATTTATACTCTTGTGAAAGAAATGAAACCGCCTTATCTCCCAGCTATGTGGAATAGTGTTAGTAATATTCTTCTACAAGAATGTATTTGGCATTAAATACCTCGTGAAAGGTTGATATGCCGTTAAATTAAGAAACCAAACTGTTATGTAGAAGAATGTGCCGATAGCGACCCGTGTTATTTGAACACGAATCTCTAGCCATCAAACACAGGTGTTGAAATGGAATGTCCTTGTGGAGTTCACGTGACCAGAAATATTGGATATATAAATGGGTCAGTCGGAGGTCCGACGAGTAAAGAGTACAGAGACACGTGCAAAATTGATGTGAACTGTAACATTGCGTCATAGTATTTTTTTGAAGAGATTTTTAAGTACCGGTCAAAATTACACCAATCACGGAACATATATAAAAGAACGGAACTATATAAAAGTGGCGACGAAGAATTGTATTTTCGTTTCGTCAGGTAAAACTTCATATTCACATATCTGAACGTATGCTTGCCTCTCCCAAAGGGGCTGCTTCTCTGCAGAGGGTAAGACTCACCCAACGAGTGTCTTAAGGCCCAGTCGGTTGGGGCTTTAGAATACACTAACTGCTTCTCTGAAGAGGAGTGAGACCCCTCCCCAACGAGTGTCCTGATATGACACTCAACAATCTGATGGTGAGGTTCCAGTAATGCTGGAGCTTTGGGGAATATGGAGTACCCCTTCATTGCCATCGCGATTAGCTCCACTCTGGCCCGAAGTGGTAGCACCTGATAGGATCCTATTAAACTATTAAACTGCGTACTTATGCAAGACTGAACTGCTTGAAATAGAACTGTTTTGACATGAACTCTGCGTACTTACGCTAAACTTAATTGTTTGAAAAAGAAGTTTTGACATTTAACTGTGTGTAAACAAAATCTATACTTATACTAAACTGAATTGGTTGAATTAGAAGTGTTTGACTAAACTAAATAGCTTGAAATAGAAATGTTTTTGACAATTAATGTGTATTTATGCTAAACTGAATTGTTTGAAATATAATTGTTTGTGTAAAAATAGATTAGGCTTCAAATAACCAACAAAGGTTGATATGCCTTAAACCCCAACAAACAAACTGGACGTATGCATGTATGTATGGAGGGGGTGCATTCTGCAACCATTTTCTCGTAGGAATAAAGTTTAAATATCTTTTGTGGATTAAATTACAAAATTTTCATTTTTATTGTGGGGGGAGATGATATCAGTTCCACTTTGGAGATATCATAACTGTGATAGTGACGTAAGAATCATCTGTCTTCGTTAAAAAAGAAAACAGAACTCGTCTTCATCGGATCAGAACAATTGACAATCAAACCTTAGAAATATGTTTAGAGGTGAAAGATTTTTCGCCTCAAATTCCCATACAAAGTAATAAATTAAAGTTGGTGACCATAATCGAGGGTGACCCAAAAGCTTCCTTTTCAATAGCTACTACATTGAAGTGTAAGGGAGGGTGCAACTCCATTCCCTGGATTGCTCCACTTTACCCTTGATCCGTACCTTATCATGCTGAGTGTCAAGCAAAGTGGCATCAAGTACCATTTTTTGAGTTTTTGGCATGACTAAACCTGGGATTGAACCTCAGTCTCCCGGACCATTTGTGAACACTCTACTCGATGTAATTGTGCCTATTTTCAACTCAACATTTAAAGTATAAGACCAGTCGGTTGGGATGTAGAATACACCGACTGCATCTCTGTAGAGGGGTAAGTCCCCCCACCAACCAACGAGTGTCGTGGATATCCCACTAAACAACCTGATGATGAGGCTGCAGTCCGATAGCTTTGGAGAATGATGAGTTCCCGATTCATTACCCGTTTCATCTCAAAACAGTTCTATTTCAAGCAGTTCAGTTTACCATAAGTACGCAGTTTAATTCTATTTAACCCCAAGATAGGATCCTATCAGGTGCTACCACTTCGGACCAGAATGGAGCTGATAGCGATGGCAATGAAGGGGTACTCCGTATCCCCCAAATCCAGATCCACTCTGGTAACAACTGATAGTTTTATCTTTGGGTCATATAGAACTATTTGACATTTAAACAGTGTGCCAACAAATGTCTTATACTAAACTAAATTGTTACAACTATAACTGTTTGATAATTTAATTGGGAGTAAACATGTGACTGATGTTTAACTGAATTGTTAGTGATACATAGCAATACTTGAAACTATTTGACTGTGTGTAAATGAATGAATAGTTTTCAAGAGCATAATTAGTGCTAAATCGCAAGCACATCACCATCTACAAACACATGATTAATATTGAATTGAATTATAAGTGTTAAATAGCAAAAATTGAGACCATATAACTGTGGTATAATGGTTAGAGTGTTCACCAATGGTCCGGACGACCTGGGTTCAATCCCAGGTCGAGTCATTCCAAAGACTCAAAAACGTTGTACTTTATGCCGCCTTGCTTTACACTCAGCATTATAAGATAAGGATAAAGTGGAGCAATCCAGGGAATGGAGAAGCGCCCTCCCCTACACTTCGATGTAGTAGCTATTGAATGGGGAGCCTTCGGGTGGTCCTCGACTACGGTCGCCGACTTTACTTACTTTTTTTTTAATTGTGTAGAAATAATAGCAATACAAGTGAGCAAACAAATTAATTTTAAATGATTTGAAAATTTAGTTACCAACAAACTATGTGTGCAAACAAATGACTGATATCAAGTTTTGACTTTTTATGACAATTCACAAAGCTATTTAACTGTATCCAAAAATGTTGTCTACAAAATGTGTTTACAAACCATATATATTTAATATATAGGTATAATGAGGATTTAGCATTCAATAACCAAGAACGGTTTCTACGCCATAAAAACCCAACATACCCAACCATTTAAAGTGTACTTTGTCAGAAACATTTTATAGCTTCATTGTAAATATGAAACATTGTTCAGGATCAATCTGAACAGGCGATTTTCTGACATGTTTCGGTGTCAGGGAGAGAGGAAAGAGTGGTATCAAAAATGTTGTAAAAAGTTGTTTTCGTCTAACATGCTCGCGGGTGTAGACCGTCCCCTTTTTTGGTTTTAGTTTTGTTTGATGGTGCAACATGAACAGTGACATTGAAACAAGTTTCTCGTATATGTTTCTCAAGAGAAGACACTGAATCTAGGCTTCAAGTCTACTAGCGTAATTCAGGCGAGGATCCAGAGACACACACAAATACGCAACACTGAGGCATACGCACAGATGCACGCACATGTGCATATATATATATATATATATATATATATATATATATATATATATATATATATATGCGTGTGTGTTTGTGCGTAAATGTGACAGTCTTTCTTTTTCGCTTAACCTTACTTTCCTTCTGTGCGAATATAACACCGTTTCTCTTTATATATATATATATATATATATATATATATATATAACACTGCCTTTCTGACTCTGTTTCTCGTTCTCTGACCACCAACAATATATATATATATATGTGTGTGTGTGTGAGTGTGTGAAAGAGGGTTCATAAATATCCTTAGTGTTTCCTTTTTTTACCTTTGCTCATACAGCAATTTATTTTATCACGCTTTTTTGATTATTTGTCATCATATTCTCCTCATCTTTATACTTCATCTACTCATGCATATACCTATTCGTGTGTGTGTGTGTGTGTGTGTATGTTTGTGTATGAATGTCTTTCGAGAATCTTTCACTGTCTTACAGTCTATGAGAATATAACACAGTTTATCTCAATATTCCTATAACTCTCTCTCTCTTTCTCTCTCTCTCTCTCTCTCTCTTTCTCTCTTACCAGCTTCCATGTAAATATATGTGTGTATGAAAAAGAATTGATAAATATCCTTAACCTTTCATATACAAACACACACACACACACACACACACACACACACAAAGATAGATATGTGTGTGTGTGTTTGTGTGGTAAATATATATCTTTGTGGATTATTTTCACTCCTTTACATTCGTTTCCGTAAATATAATACAGTTTCTTTCACTCTCTCTCTCTCTCTCTCTCTCTCTCTCTCTCTCTCTCTCTCTCTCTCTCTCTCTGTCTTTCTCTCACTCTGAACAGCTCCCATGTAATTACATATGAGTATATGTTATGGTTATATAACCCATGACGTCACTGCATGCACCCTCCCTGACACTATAAATAGTAACTGACTCGATAAACGAGCCAAGCGAGTTAAGTCCGTTACCGGTAACCATTACTGTCTGTATTTCCGTAAATATATACTGCTGTAAACCTTACATCTCTTTGTGTTATTCATTTCTGGCCCTTCAAAACCACAACTGTATGTATGTATGTGTGTATATGAAAAAGAATGGATAGAAATCCTTCAACAGTCAGAGACCTAATATCTCAAATTTAGAAATTTTTACAATATAATTCACTAGGGTGGGGGTTCTCGTGGTGTAATGGATTGTAGTAAGAAGTTCAAATGCTTGTCGCGCTATTACATTCACTTTCGCATAAATACCTTTGGGAAAGGTATGAACCCTCTTATCCTCCTAACTATGGGTTAAATATTATGTAGGGGAGGATGGTGTTTTGATTGATATTTGACTCTCCAATTTTGTAGTGATATGTTGTTGGTGTTTATTTATTATTCCTCTCACCATTTAAGTTTGGTTTTATATTTGAAAAAGGAAAACGAAGTAAATATGTGTGAAACGACGCGTACAAAAAGAACACTTAAAACAAAGCAGTACAAACAAATACAAATTTTTATATCAACAATACATTCAATGAACTATTTAAAAACATTACTAGTATTCTAATACTGTTCGTTAACTATTCCTCTGTGTGGGGGGGGTTAATACAAACACTATAAATACTTATTACTAATATGCATAATTTGTTTTTACCTTTGCTCATACTGCAACTTATTTTATCTAGCTTGCTTGGTTATTAGTTATCATATTGTCTTCCTCTCTATACTTGGTCTACTCAACAGGTCACTATAGCCCAACATATTTGCCACTTCTTTAATGGTTGGTTGGTTGGGTTTTATGACATATCAATCTTTGTAAGTTATTTAATACCAAATTTATTTTTATACAAATAAACAGTTTTATTTTAAACAATTCATTTTAGCATGAGTACACAGTTTAATTTTCAAAAACATTTCTATTTCAAGCTATTCTATTTAGTCGAACTGTTCTACTTCAAAAAATTCAGCTTAGTATATATTTTGTTTGTACACAGTTAAATGTCAAATCAATTCTATTTCAAAAAATCCAGTTTACGTACGTACAGTTTTAATGTCAATAACTGTTTTATTCGAAACAATTGAGTCTAGCATTAGTACGCAGTTTTAATATCAAAACAGTTCTATTTCAAGTAATTTAATCTAGCATAAGTACTCACATTAGTTCTATTTAATCCGTAGATCGGGCCCTATCAGGTCAACGCCGGACCGAGTGGACCTGTGAGCCATGGCAATAATGGGCTCCTCCACATTCCCCAAAGCTCCAATATCACTGGAACCTCGCCATCACATTGTTTAGTGTCATATAAGGACACTCGTTCGGGGAGTTTCACCCCTCTGCAGAGGTGCAGTCGGTGTATTCTACAGCCACAGCCTACTGGGCAATTGCTTCTTTTGGTTCGACAAGAAACACTCGAAGAAGGCCGAGGATGCATCGGCCGAAAACTTTTGAATATAGCAATAAAGTTGGAGACAACAGTCTGAATACTCTAAATGATAATAATTATCAAGCTTAATCTAAAAATTTTAGACGATTAATTGATCAATAAATAAATAATTTGTAAAGGTATTGAATTTCGGTCCGAAATGTTCACTTTAAAGTATGTGATTAAGATCCACTATTAAAATTAAATGCATTGATATTGAATTAGTAGTCGTCGTATAAAATAAATGGAGTTTTTAATTATTAGCTTATGGATATATCGATAATTCGTTTCGTTTGCCTGTATGCTTTTTACTTATGGACTCCTAGACTGATGTTTCCAATCTAGAAGAAATTTGACACTCAATGGGTGTTTAAACGTTAACTGCAAGCGTCGAAAATCTGAACAACAATTTAACATCTTCAAAGACAAAAACATCCATCTATTTGATACATGGTGTGGTGCAATGTTTCGCAACTTAGCGTAGCAAATCTTTGCGACAGAGTTCGTTTCTCACTGGATGTCCTATTTGTCTGACCTTTTGCTAAACTGAACAAAGCTTGGAAATTAACTGATATACAAAGTGCGTAGAGAGAAATTGTTTCTCAGGTAATTATTGAAGTTTAGTCCTAATGAGCCTCGTCTGGATTTATATGGGGGATTATTTCATTGGTTGGTTGGTTGGTTGGTTGGTTGGTTGGTTCAATCTTTGTAGGTTATTCAATGCCACATCCATTTTTATACAAATAATCAGTTCTATTTCAAGTTTAGTATGAGTATACAGTTTAATCGTCAAAAAATATTTCTATTTCAAGCTATTCATTTTTGACAATTATTTCTAATTCAATCAATTCAGTTTAGTACAAGTATAGTTTTTGTCCACACACAGTTAAATGTCAAAACAGTTCTATTGCTCAAAAATCATTTTAGCGTAAGTTCAGTTTTAATGTCAAAAACAATTCTATTTCTAACGGTTCAGTTTTGCATAAGTGCGCAATTTAGTTCTATTTGTCCCATAGATAGGACGCTATCAGGTGCTACTACTCCAGGCCAGAGTAGACCAGGGAGCGATGGCAATGAAGGGTTACACTGCATTCCCCAAAGCCCCACCATTACTGGAATGTCACCATCAGATTGTTTAGTATCATATCCTGGGCACTTTTTGGGGAGAGGGTGTTACCCATCTACAGAGATGTAGTCGGTGTATTCTACTGCCCCAGCTCGCTGAGGAAGTGACGATTTTAGAAAAAGCAGGTTTTGGTCTAGTTTGTTTTGTTTTTATGTCCTGTTTGTTTTTACTTTTTTTTTTTTTTTTTTTTTTTTGTTAAATAGTATATCAAACTCCTAAAGCCATCATTGTAAAAGAACAGTAATCATATTATTTACCCGACAGCTGAAAAGGGATTCATGCCTTTCCCAAGAGTTTCACTGAAAGATAACGCAAGAGTATGACGGGAGTTTTTGAGAGCAGTATTAAACAAGTCCTGGCGACAACACCCCACGAGACTCCAACTATACGGACACTTGCCCCCCATCACAAAAACTATACAAGTTCGACGAACCAGACACGCAGGACACTGCTGGAGAAGCAAGGACGAGCTCATAAGCGATGTACTCCTGTGGACCCCCGCACATGGATATGCAGGAGTGGGACGACCAGCACGAACCTACATACAGCAGCTGTGTGAGGACACGGGATGTAACCCTGAAGACCTACCGGAGGCGATGGATGATAGGGAGAAATGGCGGGAGACGGTCAGGGATATCCGCGCAGGCGGCGCGACATGATGATGATGATGATGATGACGGGAGTTCGAACTCGCTTACAATGATCATGCAGTCCACTACGTTAGCCACTGCGCCATGTGTTATCCTCCTGCAAGTACTGCAAAAAGCCTAAGATTTGGACACCAGACTAAACAAAATAAATATATGATATAGCGTATCCTTGCCGTCTTGATCCAGTTGCCCACTACCATTTACCAAAGGTAATATTCAATGGTTATTTATCAACGACCAATTGCCAATCGGCATTTACAGATCCGCTGTTAGCAACTAACATTTGCCAAACGCTAAAATCTACTGTCATTTTCCACCAACCACTTGCTAATTGTCATTCATCTGCTACCACATTCGCCACCTGTCATCTTCCCATTGTGTCCACCATAAGTTTATACCCAGAAGATAATTCCTGTGCAAATTGCTAGTTGAACAAACAAATTCTTGTAATTATAAACTTTGAAAAATGCCTTTAAAAAGTGTCTCGCGAATGAAAATCATTTTTCTGTTTACATTTCATTTCTGCTGGACGTCAAACATCTGATAACTCCCGTCTCACCAACTCACTTCACTCCCCCTATATGGAGTTAATAATGTATTGATTTAAATAATTACAGAGATTCAACTACAACGGAAGGAAAAGTGTTTAAAAAAATTGATTATTGAAAAAGAAATTCAAGATGAAAGCCGCGAGAATTTGGGGACAGCAACATGATTAAAAAAAAGGACAAAAGAAATAATAGCAATAACTAAACTAATAATAATAATAATAGTACAATCTACAGAAGTAATTATGAAGTGGGAATATTACGGGTGAGACAGGGTGAAGCAGAAAATAACAATTGATTGTAAAAATAATTGATCGCTAAAATTGATTAAATCAATCGTGATTTAAAAGCATTTTTCAGTAAGATGGGGAAGATGGTAACAGTGATAATAATAGTCTTTTTTTTTATTTAGTTTTAGATGAAATATTATCAGCCAATAATTTGGATTACATTTTTCTTTCTGTTTTTTTGTTGTTTTTTTTTTTTGTTTTTTTTTTTCGTTGCAACACACTCGGCCATGCAAACTATGACAACGAGGAAATAGTGCGGATCGAAAATTATACCTGGTGGAATACTGACAAATGGGATTTGCACATTCCAGGATCTGTCATAGAAAAGGAAAAGAAAAATTCTTTCAGATTAAAAGATACAAATAAATCCATATATCTAGACAAAACCTAGTTTTATTTTTATCAGAAAACAAAAAAGATCTGGTCAACTAGCAAGTTTTGCCGTTTCAGGTTAATATTCATTATTTTGTAACGGTATAAACATTTTAGGAGAGTCCTGGGTATGACAAAAAAACCGAACCTTACCTGGATCTTTGGTGACCATGGAATCGTCCTTCATTCCAATTATACCTAGATCCACACAGACCTCGAGTGGGGGCGCCTCGGGTAGCGTAATGGTTAGCAAGCTAGACTAGCAAACCTACACGAGTGAGTTCGAGTCTCATTGGGTGCCCCATTCATATGGCTTTGTGCCACATCTAAGCAAAAAGCTTAGTAAATTACCACACAGACCTCGAGTGGTAGCACCTGTTAATGTCCCATCTGTGCATCAAATAGAACCGTTCAATCTTTTATTGTACGTGGACGACATCAAGCTGTTTGCCAAAAAAATCAAAAGGAATTGGAAACCCTAATACAGCCAATGAGGATATACAATAAAGATATAGAGATGGAATTTGGTAAATGAAAATGTGCCATGCTAATAATGAAAAGTGAAAAACGACAAATGACGGAAGGAATAGAACGACCAATTCAAGAAAACATCAAAATGCTCAAGAAAAAGGAAACCTACAAAAACTTGGGAATATTGAAAGCAGACACCATCAAACATGCAGAGATGAAAGAAATAATTTTGGTAACCCTGTGGCACAGTCTCCAAGAGATTGGATTTATTAGAGATCAGAGGAAGAATCGGGACTTTCCAGATGACACCACCAACAATATCAGCTTGGATACTTTATTAGAGACCTGGAGATTTGAGAAGATTTACTGTCACTCAGACTTCAGGGGAAAAAACTCTTTATAGCCGGTTTGGTTTTGTTGTAGGATGAATTGGTCATATAGTTCTCCCGAGGTTTTGTTATATATAAAACATTGAATGTTATATATAAAAAATCGAAAGTCGTTCCACAATTTACAATACGAAGAAATGAACAACACAGAGAAAAGAAAATTCATATATAACAAACAACTTTATGTACAAACACCAAAGCAAAAAACAATACAAACTTGGAAGAATGTCCGATTATCATTCGTTAGATATTTGTGTATGGGTGGGTGTGACTGAGACAAGTATTATGTGAATGTAAGTGTGTTTTTGTTCGAACATATATGTGTTTACATATGCTAAGAACCGAAAAGGTACAAACCAACGAAGTATTCGTCTGATCGCTAGCAACAAATATGTATCTGTATGTGTGAGGTGAATTTGACATTCATGCAAAGTCCAGTACATAGGCGTGTAGCAAATATACCCATTTCGTTATAGCAATAAATGTATTTTTGGTTACAGTATGTTCTCCCATGTTGGCTGATATCACTATCTGTAGGTAACGAAATGTTTGAGACTTTGCAAGCGTGTGATCATGAAAGCTGTCCAGCTGGAAGTCAAAAATGTAAGAGGGACAGCTATCGAAAGCTTAGAATATATATATATATATATATATATATATTGGCAACCATGTCACATGACCGGCTCCAAACACAAGATTTGTTTTGGCGGAGGACAAAATCAAAATGTGCGGACGTAGTTGAAAGCACACGGCACGTGAATGCACCGTCCAATCAGGTTCCCGAAATTATTTAATTTACCGACGTCACACTACTTTTGTGTCGGGAACCAATGAGTCAGAGATCCTATTTTTCTAGAATATTTTGGCTCCACGTGGTCCTCGACGGCTATTTAAAAAAAATAGCGGTGTATATCCTATATTTTCTTTGTTTAATAGCATTTCTGCCTCTGATAAACTGGTGAGAGAAATTCGAAAAGAATAAAAGTATGCTTTATATGAAGGTTCTAAAATTGTTTGTCTCCATCTTCGTCATAAGTTTGTCCGTTACTGGTAATTGTCTTCAACAGTCAAAGGTGCTGCTGTCACAATATTTTCACTGAACCCTGTAGCTTGATAGATCTTTCAGAATTGACAACAAAGTTGATAGGGTCTTTTCTTCTGCAATTGCCCAAGTACTGCGAGGAGATAACGGCATAGGGGTGAGAGCGTTTGTGACACTTTTCAATTTATGACAGTTCTTTGCGATCTCTATCAGGATGATTCGGGCCGGTGAACGAAATCTTAGAGAAGGTACCTGTTGAAAAGGAACAACCTTTTCTTTTTGCAACTCATTGGATGGTGAATTCGTTACCCACACACCGCTAAGCTTCTGTTCTTCACACACTATGCGACTCAGTCCGCTGAATCTGGCACAAAAAAAGTAATGAATGATGCAGCGGTTATCTTCGGTAAAATATTTAGAAGGCATGAATACCTCCTCCCTAGCTATGAGTAGAATAATTGTGTGTCAATCTGATTTCTGTCAGAATAACAAGTGTGTTCAGCAATCCTGACCACTTATTAATATTCTGCTGTGATTTGGACGGTCGTAATTTTTCCTTAATTCTCCAATTCCCCCAGAATATTATAATTATTATTTTACTCTTTTTTGTGTTTTTTCACACCACCGTTAGTTAATGGGTTTTCACTGAAGGCTAAGTGGCAGCAAGTCTCCACAAGTTTCCGGAACTCTTCTCAGTATTCTGACTGATCTTAATAACATTGTAGTTTGGACGGTTTCCACTCGTTCTCTTATTTCCAAATCCTTCAGTCTTTGTACCAATCCTTCGATGACTTTACCGAGCGTACCAATTACAATTGGTTTCACCATCACTTTCATGTCACATAGTATTTTCAGTTCTCTAGCAAGGTCGAGGTACTTATCTCATTTTCGCTTTCTTTCAGTTTTACCCTATGGTCAGTCAGAACGGCAAAGTCTACTATTCGGCAGGCTCTCTTTTTTGTTGACTGTCACTAGGTCTGGTCATCTGGCCGATATTAGGTGATCCGTTTGTGTCTCAAAAGCCCCAGAGACTTTTGTGCATTTTATTTTCAAGGCCGGATTCTCGGTTGCGCATATACCATTTTTCGTATGGTCAAATTAAAACTTCTTGCACAATTCCTAGTGGACCACCTTCCTCACCCTGCCATATCTGGTATTTTTATTATTATCATTTCACTCTTTACTCTGGTGGGCTTACTCAGGAATCTGAGGGACAGCATGTCTCAGCAGGTCACAAGTTCTCTTCGGAATATTTTGGCCAATCTGAACGATGTCGTCGTCTGAATAATCTTCCCCTCATTTCTAATGCTACAAATCTTTCTCCAAGTTATTTGGGACCGATTAAAGTTCACTAGTTACAATTGTTTTCAGCGATACCTTCATGGTTTGTTTTGACTTGGTTTTATGACACATCAACCATTAGAGCTTATTTAATGCCAAATCCATGTTATATATATAAATAGTTCTACTTCAAATAATTCAACTTAGCATAAGTACACAGATGAAATGTCAAAACAGTTCTATTTCAAACAATTCAGTATACAGTGTTTGATTTCCACACAGTTGAATGTAAAATCAGTTCTATTTCAAACAATTAATTTAGCATAAGTGTTACATAGTCAGATATGAGTATGGGAAATAACGGAAAACATTCACAAATGTTCATACGCGTATAGGAATCCGAAAACACAAAATTGGTTCAGGTACGAAACTTTTTATAACCTTTTTGATGTTTAAGGTTTTTCGACATAAGTAGAGAGAGACACAATTTCTTACTATACTGACTTTTTCATCTAACCCCACCCCGTGCGGCACATTTCGTAGACCCCAACTGGTCTCGCCTCGACGAGACCAGAAATCGACTACCTTCCTCTAGACTCGAATCTCAACTAACTGCCTTTTTTCAAATCCCCAAATCCCCAAGGCTTCTGAGCATTACATCATCAAGCCCCCGGTCTCATTTCTATCTGGGGTTTTTATTGTGACATCTCTGATTGTCACATCCACCCCTCGCGCGCGTGAATACCTGCACTCATTAACCCATGCACTAAGCCAAAAGGTAAAATATACAAAACGGAAAATGATGATATTAAAAAAATATCCATCCGCAATTATATTACATAAGTACGCAGTTTAATCCTCAAAATATTTCTATTTCAAACAATTCAGTATACAGTGTGTGATTTCCACACACTTAAATGTAAAAACAGTTCTATTTCAAACAATTCATTTAGCATAAGTACGCAGTTTAATCCTCAAAATATTTCTATTTCAAACAATTCAGTATACAGTGTGTGATTTCCACACACTTAAATGTAAAAGCAGTTCTATTTCAAACAATTCATTTAGCATAAGTGCGCAGTTTAATCCTCAAAATATTTCTATTTCAAACAATTCAGTATACAGTGTGTGATTTCCACACACTTAAATGTAAAAACAGTTCTATTTCAAACAATTCATTTAGCATAAGTACGCAGTTTAATCCTCAAAATATTTCTATTTCAAACAATTCAGTATACAGTGTGTGATTTCCACACACTTAAATGTAAAAGCAGTTCTATTTCAAACAATTCATTTAGCATAAGTACGCAGTTTAATCCTCAAAATATTTCTATTTCAAATGATTCAGTTTAGCGTGAGAACAGTTTAAATGTCAAACTTATCAAGAGCAACTACTCGGGGTCACAGTGGACCTGCGAGCGATAGCAATAAAAGGGTACACCGCATTACCCAAAGCCCCAGCGTTACTGCAATTTCACCATCAGATTGTTTAGAGTCATTACCTGGACACTCGTTGGGGAAGTTTTACCCCTCTGCATAGATGCAGTCGGTGTATTCTGTAGCTCCAGTCAACTGGGTCAGTTACCTTCATGTGTACCATAGCCAGATACGGATATACGAAATGGACATATAATGTTCATATATATACATAGAACATAGGAATCTCGAAATTCGAAAAACACGTAACGACTTCTCAGTTCAGGTACGAAACTTTTTATTACCTTTGAGTTTAAAGGTTCTTTGACATAAGGAGAGAGATATACATTCTTTCTATTCTGGCTTTTTTTATCTGCATCCCCCCCCTCTCGTGCGGCACCGGCCCAAGGCCTCCGCGAACAAGCGAAACTCGACCCTTCTCGTTCTAAACCCAAACGCATAAAACGAAATCCCTCGGCCATTATATTACACATGTTCCACAGTTTTATATGTTCTCTGACAAAATCCAAATATTTCTCTTTATAATTTTCTTTCTTTCATTTTGACTCTGTGGACCGTCGGATTAGTAAAAAAACTTACTAGAAGACAAGTTCTTTTCTTATTGTTAATGAACTCTAGGTTTGGTTTTCTCGTTGAGATCGTTTGTATCTTAAAGTCTTAGAGAATGCATTTTATTTTCTTGGATAGATTATAATCAATTAGGTGCCCGTGGTGTAATGGTTATCGTCGTAGGAAATGGACACGGCGACACGAGTTCAAATCCTAGACTAGACTGATTGCATTTCACATTGCACTAATACCCTAGGGAAAGGTATGACTCCAATTATTCTCCCTCCAGCTATGGGTAAATAGTAGGGCAGACTAGGTTTTTCAGCCTTGGTGAGGCAACTAGTCTAGGAGAAGGAAAACTCTGAATTGAAACCTGTTAAACTCCGCTTAAAAATTGACCTTGTGTCATATTCTGCCCGAGCAGAGGGGTTGGTAAATATATAATCAATTAAAATTATATCTATTTATGTAAAGAGTGTGAGTTTTAGAAGTGGATTTTCATAGAATTGAAAATTGATTTTCATAGAAAAAGAAATTCTAGGGTGTTTTTATCTAACGTTTGTATTTTCTGGTTCATTTTTGCATTTTATTCATGTTAACCTTTCTTCCAATTTTTTTTTTTTATTTTATTTAAGAATTTTTTCCCCTTAAAAAATAATCATCTGGTAATTTACTACCTATTTTAGTTTTAATTTTTTTTTAGGTATGTTATTACATGTGCAAGTTGGTTTTGTTGTCTCTTTTCAGTTACATTCTTACCAATTATTTATCATTTTGTAACCCGCTCAATTTTGTAACCCGCTCAACCGGCTCAATTGGCCTCTCTAGATAAACTAGAGAGGCCAATTGAGCCGGTTGATTAAAAATGACTTTTCATTTATATTTCTTAAAAGAAACACCAAATCATTAAGAACTACATGAACTGTTTTTAGACTTTCTACATAATTTAAACCAAACATAGTCAACCATGTATTTAACAGTGGGCCAATCAAGATATAAATTTAAATCAAACTAAACTAGCATCATATTTAGGGCAAAGTACGGCATTTTATTTATTTCTTTAATTAAAGAACTGATAATTATCGTTTTTGCATAGAGCATTTGCTAGTATAATCAAATTTTAATCTCTTGCACAATTACCAGTGGACCACCTCTCCAACCCAGTCATGCCAAGTAATATACTCGTTCGCTTATGTGATTTACCGTTTCATGCATGTCTGCAAATAATCTACATTTGTCATTCCGTTGCGAATGATCAATTTTCACTAATAATAACAATGACGATAATAATTGTAATATTGATAATTGACCCTGTTTGTTTGTTTGTTTGTTTGTTTGTTTGTGTTTTATGGCGTATGAGCCTTTGTATGATTTTAATGCCAAATCCATTTTTAGACAAATAAACAGTTCTATTTCAAACTCTTCAGTTTAGCAAAAATACACAGTTTAATTGTCAAATACATTTCTTTTTCAAGCTATTCAGTTTAGTCAGTTTTATTTCTGGAAATTTAGTTTAGTATGAGAATATTTTTTGTTTACACTCAGTCAAATGACAAAACTGTTCTATTTCAAAGAATTCATTTTAGAGTAAGTCCAGATTCAATTTCAAAAACGGTTCCATCCCAAACAATTAAGTTTAGATAAGTACGTAGTTTAAATCAAGTACGCAGTTTAAATGCCAAAACAGTTCTATTTCAAGCAATTCAGTTTAGCATAAGTTCACAGTTTAGTTCGATTTGACCCATAGGACCCTAACAGGTGCTACCACTCAGAGCCAGTGTAAACCTGGGAGCGATGGTAATGATGGTGTACACCTCCTTCTCCAAAGCTCCAACATTACTGCAACCTCACCATCAGATTATTTAGTGTAATATCCAGGATACCAGTTGGTGGGTGGTACCCCTCTGCAGAGGTGCATTCGGTGAATTCTACAGCCTCCGCCGACTGGGCAAGACCTCGTCTGTTATGATTTTGCGCTAATAAAATAGATTCAGTTGCTCTTTTGCGGTTTCTCGTTCGTAGCCATGTCCCGGTCAATCTGCAATCACGCCAGTTCGTTGCCTTAATTGTTCATATAGTTGTTTTTCTTCCACTTTTCTTTTCTAGTTTTTGTTTTCCTACCGAGTGTTCTTTTAGTTTCGTTATGTTTCAGAGCGGATCAACCATTGAAGCTTATTCAATACCAAATCGTCTTTATACTTATGTATTAAATATATATGATTTAGATTTCTTTGGCTTTATGATATATGAACCCTTGTAAGTTATTTAATGCCAAATTCTTTTTATACATATGTATAAAATATATGTATGATTTGGTTGGGTTTTATGGCATATCAACTGTTGTAGTTTATTTAATGCCAAACACTTTTATACATATAAATTAGATATAAATGATTTGGTTTGGTTTGGTTTTATAGCATATCAAGCATTCAAGGTTATTTATTGTCAAATCCTCTTTATACATATATTTTAAATATATATGATTTGGTTTGGTTGGCTTTTGTGTTACATCAACCATTGTATATTATTTAATAGCAGATCCCCTTTATACATATAAATATAGATATTAAATATATAGGATTTGTTTTGTTTTGGTTTTATGGCAAATCAACCATTGTAGGTTATTTAATGCCAAATTCTCTCTCTCTCTATATATATATATATATATATATAGAGAGAGAGAGAGAGAGAGAGAGAGGATTTGGTTTGTTCGTCTTTCATGGCATATCAGCTGTTATCAGTTATTTCATGCCAAATCCTGAAATGAAATATGAAATATATGATTTGTAAATACATTTTGTAGATACACACAGTTAAATGATCCAGCAGTTCTATTTCTGACAATTCCGTTTAGCATGTGTCAACAATGTTAAAAGGTTCCAAGTACTGCTATGGAGCTCTTAGAATTCAATTAAACATCAGTCATTTGTTTATACACGGATAAATAATCAGTTTTATTTCAAACAATACAATTTAGCATAAGTCATTTTTGCGCTGAGTTTAAATGTCTATTTGATCCATCATTAGGACCCTATTAGGTACAACCACTTCGGGCCAGAATAGACCGGAGAGCGATGGCCATGAAGAGATACTCCAAATTTCCGAAAGCTCCAGCATTACTGGAGCCTCATTATTAGCTTATTTGATGTTATATCAAGGACACTCGTTCGACGGGGACCTTGCCCCTCAGCATTGATGAAGTCGGTGTCTTCTACAGCCCCTGCCAACTGGGCTGGAGTATTCTTTGTTACCATTTCTTTAACTGGCTGCTGTAAATAATCTTTCATTGCTCTTTTTAGTGTTTTTTTTTTTTCAAGTCGTTGAATTAAAGCATCTACGCAGTTTTAAATGCTGGCGAATCCTCTTCCTTCTTCTTTTCTTGATATATACTGTTTATCTATATCATCACGCCGATATAACACCTTGTGCGTCCTCATCAATTTCCTAGACCATTTATCTGAGTCTCATCCTTGTCCATTTTAAGATTGGTCAAGAGTATCCTACAAAGTGTTTATTCCTTCAAAGAGACTTCTTTATTATTATTTTACTACTAGTGAGTTATTCATAGCAGCTTTAATTGATGTCCTTTCACGGGGGTCTGCTTCAGAACGAGTCTCCACGGGTCTCCAGGACACTTCTCAGTATTCTGGCCGATCTGAACAAGGCCATGATTTTGATGGTCTAGATTCTTCCTCTAATTTCTAATTAATTTTAATTCCACTTTCCAAGCCTTTAGGGACCTTTCCAAGAACACCAACAAGTGGTATCACTATTATCCTCATGTTCCAGAGCTTTTTTAGTTCTCTTGCATGATCCATGGATTTGTCCATCTTTTTGTTTTGTTTTTTAATTTTTATTTTCACTCAGTGATCCGGAAAAAACAAAATTCATCTTTTTCTTTCTTTATTAATAGTTGGTCAGGTCATCTGGCCGGGATGAAATGATCCGTTTGCATCTCAAAATCCCTGATAATATATTTATTGATTGATTATTGTTTACTACTTGCGTTAGCTGATGGTCTTTCACTGGATTGTGACAGCAAGTCTTCACAAGTCTCCAGGACTCTTCTCAGTATTCTGAACGTTCTCAATAATGCTGTCGTTTTGATGGTCTCCACCCGGCCGCCAACTTCCAAGTCCTCCAGTTCCTTTATTAATTCTTTAGTTACTGTATGAAAAGCACCAGTCAAGATTGGTATAATTGTCACCTTCATGTTTCATAGTTTTTTCAATTCTTTAGCAAGGTCGAGGTATTTATCCTTCTTTTGGTCTGTCACTGGAGTTTGAGTGACAGCAAGTCTCCTCAAGTCTCCAGGACTCTTCTCAGAATTCGGGCCGTTCTCAACGATACTGTAGTTTGGGTGGTCTCCACTCGTCCTCCAACTTCAAAGTCATCCAGTATTTTAATAATCCTTTTTCTACTGTACTGAAAGCACCAATCACGATTATTATAATCGTCACTTTAATGTTTCATAGTTTTTTTCAATTCTCTAGCAAGGTGGAGGTACTTATCCTTCTTTTCACATGCTTTCAGTTTATTCTGTGGTCAGCCGGTACAGCAAAGTTGACAATTCTGCAAGTTCTCTTTTTTTGGTGATTACTATAAGGTCTAGTCTTCTGGGCAAGATTAGGTGATTCGTTTGAATGTGAAAGTCCCATAAGAATTTGTACGTGTCATTCTCCAGGACTGGTGCTGCGTTATGCATATGCTATTTATTCTTATAGTCAAATTTAAATTTCTTGCACATCTCCCAGTGGATCACCTTGCCCACCCAATCGTGTCTAGTCTTATATTCCTTCTGTGCTAATTTGCTGCATTCGCTTATTATATGATTGATGGTTTACTTTCTCTCACCACATAACCTACATTGGCTATTTTGTTGCGTCTTCTCACTTTTTGCTTTGATATGATTGGTTCTTGTGGCGTAGTTCTGTGCTGCTTTTAGGAGAGATTCTGTTTCTCTCTTAAAGTTTCCTTTTCTTTGCCATGTCCAATTTTTCTCGTGTGAGATGTTGTTTATTAGTCGTTTAAAACGTCCATCGAGTTGTTTTTCTTCCCATTTTTTTTTCCTTTTTGTTATTATACTTATTATTATTGTTATCATTATTTACTCTTTTTCGAGTTTTTCTCACCAGTCTTAGCTGACGGTTTTTCACTGGAGTTTGAGTGACAGCAAGTCTCCTTAAGTTTCCAGGACACTTCTCAGTATTCTGGCCAATCTCAACAATGCTGTAGTTTGGATGGTCTCCACTCGTTCTCTTTTTTCTAAGTCTTCCAGTCCTTGTACCAATCCTTTGATGACTGTACCAAGAGCACTAATTATAATTGATATCACCGTCAAATTGCCGTTCGATATTTTTTTAAATTCCCGAGCCATGTTCAGAATTATCATTATTATTATTATCATTATTATTATTATTATTACTCATTAGAGAGTTTTTCCACCTGCATTAGCGGATTGTCTTCTTCTGGAGCTTCAGTGACAGCAAGTCACCACAAATCTCCAGAACTCTTCTCAGTATTGTGGCGGATCTTAATAATGCATTAGTGTGTATGGTCTCCACCTGTCCTTTTATTTCCAAGTCTTCCAGTCTATTTCTTAATCCTTTGGTGATTATTATTATTATTTAATCTTTTGAGGGTTTTTTTTTTACATCTGCGCTACTGATGGTCTTTCACTGGAGTTTGATTGACAGCAAGTCACCTCAAGTCACCAGGACTCTTCTCGGTATTCTGGCCGTTCTCAATAATGTAGTAGTTTGAATGGTCTCCACTCGTCCGTCAATTTCCGAGTCCTCCAGCCCCTTTTGTAATCCATTAGTTACTGTTCCAAACGCACCAATTACAACTGGTATAATTGTCACCTGCATGTTTTCTCGTGTGAGATGCTGTTTATTAGTCATTTAAAGCGCCCATAGAGTTGTTTTCCTTCCCATTTTTGCTTCCTAGTTATTGTCATTCTGTTGTCCATCGTGTTATCAGTATCGTTTCTGATGACTCTAATGAGTCCTCCATCGAGTTATTGTATATAGTCTTCGAGTTGTTGTATCGATGCGTCATCGTTGTGTTCAATGTTGGCAAGTCCTCTTCCTCCCTCTTTTCTTGATACATATAGTCTGTCAATGTCGTCTCTGCGATGTAACTCAATCAGTCCCCTTACCAAGCCTTTGAGGGACTGTTCCGAGCACACCTATAACAACTGATATCACCGTCAACTAACTTATTTTGTTCTTCGGCAAGGTCCAAATGATTGTTTGTTGGTTGGTTGGTTTTTATGGCATATCAACCTTTGTTGGTTATTTAACGCCAAATCCATTTTTATGTAAATAATAAGTTCTATTTCAAACAATTCAGTTGAGCATGAGTACACAGTTTAATTGTGAAAAACATTTGTATTTCTAGCTATTCAGTTTAGACAAGCAGTTCTAATTCAGCTAATTCAGTTTAGTATTAGTACAGATTTTATTTACACAAAGTTAAATGTCAAAACAGTTCTATGATAAACAATTCAGTTTAGTGTAAATACTGTTTCAATGTCAAAAAACAGTTCTATTTCAAATAATTCAACTTAGCTTAAGCATGCAGTTTAAATGTAAGTACGGTTTCAGTGTAGCATAAGAATGCAGTTTAGTTTTATTTAACCCATAGATAGGGCCCTATCAGGTGCTACCACTCCGGGCCAGAGTGGACTTGGGAGCAATGGCAATAAAGGGGTACTCCGCATTCCCCCAAACTCCGGCATTACTGGAACCTCGCCATAACATTGTTTAGTGTCATACCAGGACACTCGTTGGGTCTTACCCCTCTGCAGAGGTGTAGTTGGTGTATTCTACATACGACCGGGCAATCAAATTATTGTTAATGCTGTTGTGATTGTTGTAAAGTCAGTTCTTTTTGGTTTGGAGTTAGATTTTTGTATCATAAGAGATCGAAGGTTCTTGCTTTTTAGTGTCCTGTGGATCGTTTTTGTCTTGTGCATATAACCGCTTTATGTCTACGGATAACACGCTAACCACACGATTACTGCAACTGTTTTTATTTGTAATTATTCGTCTTTTTTTTTTTTCTTTTAGTTTATATCTTTTTTTGTCTTGATTTTTGCTTTTCATCTCATTGCATTTTTTTTTGTTCAATCAATCAGCGAATCGATCATTCAGAAAGTACTAAATTTGAGAAGGGGACATATCGATCTGTCGAGCTGTGTGTCGTGCTGATTTCTTTGAATATAAGCCTTTCACGATTGGAGCCAGCTGCTAATTAAAAGAAAGAGGAAAAAATTAAAGAGAGAGGGGAGAGAGAGAGAGCATGAAGAAGAAAGTAGGGAAAATTTAGTAAATTTAGTAAAAATAATATTGTCGATTTGGGAAGCGGCGCCTGAAAACTGATCTTGAGAGTCTAGAGAAGAGGAGATTGTAGAGAATTAAGAGAGGAAACGTTTGAAAGAATTTAATGAATTGGTAGAAAGAAAATATGTGGGGTTTAAAGTGGAAAAAAAAGAAAAAAGAGAAAGATAAGAAACAGAGGAAGGAGAAAAGGGGTTGTGTTAGAGGAAGAAAGGACGAAAAAATTTGTGAAAAAAGAAAGGAGAATGAATATTCATGAAAGAAAGAAAGAAAGAAATACCAAGCCCCCTCCTCCCCAAAAAAGCATAAAAGAAATAAAGGACGAAATTTAAAGTTTATGGAAAAAAAAAGGAAGGGAAAATTACTGAAACAAAAAAAAAAAGAGAGAAAAAAGATTTTGAATGAGTTTCTTTTGAAAGAAAGAAAAAAAAGGAATCTCTGAATGAATGAAAACAAAAAGAAATTTCAGACAAAAACCAAGCTTACATGTGTGAGAGAGAGAGAAAAAGAGAGAGAGAGAGAGAGAGAGAAAGAGAGAGAGTGTGTCTGTATGTGTGTGAGAGAGAGAGAGAGAGAGAGTGTGTGTATGTGAGAGAGAGAGAACGAGAGAGAGAGAGTGTGTGTGTATGAGAGAGAGAGAGAGTGTGTGTGTATGTGTGTGTGAGAGAGAGAGAGAGAGAGTGTGTGTGTATGTGTGTGAGAGAGAGAGAGAGAGAGTGTGTGTGTGTGTGTGTGTGTGTATGTGAGAGAGAGAGAGAGAGAGAGAATTCTATCAACCTAAAGAGACGACAAATGGAAAGTAAACAGTGAAAGAAAGAGAAAAAACAACCAACAAAAATATTCGAATTTAAAAGTCTATGAGAAAAAGACATAAAGAGAGAAAGGAAGAAATAAATTGTGTGTGTGTGTAAGAGAGAGAGAGAGAGAGAGAGAGAGAGAGAGATTGAGAGGAAAAGAGAAATAAAAAGACCAATAAAAATATTCGAGTTTAAACGTCTATGAGAGAAAGACATAAAGAAAGAAAGAAAGAGTTTGTGAGAGAGAGAGAGAGAGAAAGAGAGTGAGAGAGTGAAAGAGAAAGATAAAAAAGACCAATAAAAATATTCGAGTTTAAACGTCTATGAGAGAAAGACAAAAAGAGAGAAAGGAAGAAAGAGATTGTGAGAGAGAGTGAAAAGTAGAGAGAGAGAGAGAGAGAGAGAGGGAGGGAGATGATTCCATTAAACGTAAAAAGATCCCAGTGAAAAGTAAATCGTGAAAGAAAAAAGGGAAGACCAGTAAAAATATTTGAGTTTAAATTTACGTAAGAGGATGACTGAAAGAGAGGAAGTAAGTGAGAAAATGAGAGAGAGATTAGGAAAGAGGAGAGATGAAAATTAAAGTCAAAGAAAGAAGAAAGACAAGCAAACAACAACAAAAAAAAGCAGACAGAAAAAGACTGAGTGAGAGCCTGGGTGGGGAGACTGAAAGAGACAGAGAGAAAAATTCCATCAACGTAAAGAGACGACAAATCAAGTTTAAAATTTAAGCGTCTATGAGAGAAAGACAAAAAGAGAGAAAAGAAGAAATAGACTGTAAGAGAGAGAGAAAGAGAGAGAGAGAGAAAGAGAGATTTTAATCAACATAAAGAGAGGACAAATGAAAAGTAAACAGTTTAAAAAAAAAAAAAAAAGAGAGAAGAAACTCAAACAAAAATATTCGAGTCTAAATGTCTATGAGAGAAAGACAAAAAGAGAGAAAAGAAGAAATAGACTGTGAGAGAGAGAGAGAGAGAGAGAGAGAGAGAGAGAGAGAAAGAGAGATTTTAATCAACATAAAGAAAGGACAAATGAAAAGTAAACAGTTTAAAAAAAAAAGAGAGAAGAAAGTCAAACAAAAATATTCGAGTCTAAACGTCTATGACAGAAAGACGAAAAGAGAGAAAAGAAAAAGAATGTGCGAGAGAGAGAGAGAGAGAGAGAGAGAGAGAGAGAGAGATTTCAATCAACGTAAAGAGAGGACGAATGAAAAGTAAGCAGACAGAATGGAGAAGAAAGAAACAAAAATATCCGGCTTTACATATACGTGTGAGAAAAACAGACAGCGAGAAAGAAATTGAGAGAGACAACGAGAAAGTGAGAGTGAGAGAGAAAGTGATGTGTCAGTTCCACAACGTTGATATTTTTAGAGATTGGGGAGGGGAAGATGACCAAGCGTCACACGAGCTGACAAGCGGAGACGACAGAGAATATACGGATCCGCCGGGATAACTAACGGCCATTTTTTCAAGGTTCAATAGCGTGTTGATCTGACATTTTAACACTGACAGTCACTCGCAGCGACCTCTAATGGCACGAGGAAAGCCTCTGTTTACCTCCCCTTGCGTCACTATTTTTTCTTTTCCAATAATGTGTGTGTGTATGTGTAAGCATGAGTTTATCACAGATAACTCATCCCCCCCTCTCTCTCTTGCTATCTATCTTTATTTGTTTTATTTTTTTGCTTGTTTTTAAAAAGAGAATTGAAAAATTTCTGATTACTGGTAAATACTATCATAAACAAGCCCTTTAGGCATAGTTCGTCAATGGTCCGCGAGACCGGAGTTCAATATCAGGTCGAGTCATACCAAAGACTCAAAAAATAGTGCATACAACCCCCTTGCTTAACACTCAGTATTATAAGGTTCGAATCAAGAGTAAGTGAAGGAAAAGAGAAGAGTCCTCTCCAACATCTCGGTGGGGGGGTATTTAAAAAGAGCCTTCCGGACGCCTGCATATATTCATAATTAGCTACCCCTTCACACATGCAAGATAAGGTCAATTCTAAGGTTTGAATTCAGAGTTTCCTTCAAAACCGGTTGCCATAATAAGGTGAAGAGCTCAGTCTTCCCTACTAGTTATCCATAGCTGGAGGGAGAATTAATGGGTTCTTGCCTTTCTCAATGATATTAGCGTTATTCTACAGCCCCAGCCGACTGGGCCAGATTTACCAGATATCATATTCATTCAGATATAGCATATATATATTCGATATAGTATTTATCTAGATATAAACATAGATGTATTAGACAAATTTAGATATAAATATAATATCAGATGTGGTATTTATTGAGAAATAGCATTTATATATTAGATATAGCATAGAGATCTATAGATATAGCCAAAAATACAGCAATATTATATTTATATCTAAATTTGTCTATATCTAGATAAATACTATTAACAATAGTTACTACACCAAGATGTAGAGGAGGGCGCTACTCCTTAACCGGGATTGCTCTACTTTACTCTTGATACGTACCTTATAATGCTGAGTGTTAAGCAAGGAGGTATCAAGTACCATTTTTAACTCTTTGGTATGACCTGACCTGGGATTGAACCCCGATATACAGGACCATTTGTGAATACTCTACCCAAGACACATTTTGTGTACAAAATTTTAAATGAAGGACTGCTGCCCAACTACAAGCACACACACATACACAAACACGTACATACAAATATATATATATATACATATATATATATATATATATATAGAGAGAGAGAGAGTCTTTCTTTCAACAATACCTACTGTGTGTGTTCAATTATGAAATCCCTGTAGCCTCAACTTATCTGACTCTATTTAGGAGGCAAATTCAAGGTACTGAAGCTTTTTTTTTCATCTAAAATCTGAAATGAATCGGAATAGAGCCAAGAGGAGGTGCCTGTGGTGTAATGGTTATCGTCGAAGAAAACCAACACGGCGACACTAGTTCAAATCCTGGATTAAGCTGATCACATTTCACAAAGCATATATCCCTTGGGGAGGCTATAAATCATCTTATTCTTCTTCCAGCTATAGTTAAGTAGCAGAGAAGACTGGGTTCTTCAGCCTTGGTTAGGTAGCCAGTCTAGGAGAAGGAAAACTCTGTATTCAAACCTTTTGAACTCGGCTGAAAAATTGACCCTGTGTCACATCCAGCCCTGATTAGTAAATACATATATAGCGGAGAAACTTTTATATAATATAAGAATAAGGTGATGGGGAGGCTGATTATAGTCTAGATAAGACAGTGCCAGTTGGAAAAAAATATGAAGACAGTTTTCTGACGGGGCGGGTGCTCAACTGATCAAAAAAGTGTGCAAATACTCTCCAAATCTGCTTCCATCTGATTCTTTTTTTCTTGTTAACTAAACTGAAGATTTATTCTACGGTCAGATTAAGACAAATAAAAGAGCTTTAAAACAATTTTATGGGCGCGCAGGTTTCACATCTTAACAAAAGAGTGTGTTAGAAATGTTTCCATAAATTGGGAAAATCTGGCTGGAATTAGAGTGTCGAGTGCCGAAGAAAGCCGGAAGACTGTTTTTTTTTTTAAATATTAATCTTTCATTCAATGTTTCTTCTGTTGTAGAAAAATACAGCTTTCATATAAGTACTTGTTAACACTCATCGTGCCTTTGTTCTTTTCCATCTTATACATATATATACTTTCTTTAAAGAAAAAACGAAAGACTGGTTATTTTAGGATTATAAATTTATTTCCATCCTGTTTTGCGTTTCTGATGTAAAATTAATTACATTGAGCTCTCCACCAGGAAAATTTAAATGTTCAGCTCTTGAATGATTTTCTTGTCCTGAAGGAATTACTCCCAACTCTGGTTTAACTGGACCGAATAATACTTATATATATATACATATATATATATATATATATATATACGTAATCGTTTGTTTTTATCTATCTATCAATCAATCATCTATCTATCTATCTTATATATAGTTGTATTTATCCAGATTTTAAAAAATTTTGTCTATATATATATATGTACATATATAGATATTTATTACTATCGGTCTATCTATCTATCTATCTATCCATTCATCCATCTTAATTCGTTAGTTTCTTTCAATCGAGGTATCTATTGATCGATCTATGTATTTTTCTATCTTAATTTGTTTCGATTTCTATTGCCAATTCATTCAACCCTTTCTATCTAACTGATATTTCCTCAATATTTATATATATATATATATATATATATATATATATATATATATATATATATATTTCCCAATTTACGCTATCAGTCTATCTATTCTTCCATCCATCTCAGTTCGTTAGTTTTTATCTTACTCTCTCTCTCTCTCTCTCTATATATATATATATATATATGTGTGTTTGCGGTAGCACGCGTGCGGGCTATGCATCTTTTTATTTGTCTCCAGTTTATTCAAATCCTCGAATCTGAATAATATCTTGTCAATATATATATATATATATATATATATATTCATTAATATCTATTCTTCCATTCATCTCCATACGTTAGCTTCAATCTACCTATCTATATTTACTAACTGCTCCACTCAGTCGGGATATGACACGAGGTCAATTTTTAAGCGGAGTTTAAGAGGTTTCAATTCAGAGTTTTCCTTCTCCTAGACTAGTTGCCTCACCAAGGCTGAAGAACTTAGTCTGCCGTAGTATTTACCAGTAGCTGGAGGGAGAATAATTGAATTCATACCTTTCCCAAGGGTATTAGTGCTATATGAAATGCAATTAGCCTGGTCCAAGATTTGAACTCGAGTCGTCGTGTCCATTTCCTACGACGATAACCATTACACCACGGGCATCTACCTACCTACCTACCTACCTACCAAGCAAGCTAGCTTGATTTGTTTCTATTTCTCTCGCCAGTTTATACAACTCTTTGTGTCGCAATATCATTTTCTCAATCAATATTTGACATAAGCTCGAATTCTGCCTGTCAGGCGTTTTGATTTTGGTAGAAAGGAAAGAAAAACAATGACGTTGAAGGAAAGACAATCCAGTCAGTAAACTAGACGGAAGTGGGGGTCAAGTGAGCGTGTGAACGACCATGTGGATTTCGAGGCGAGAGAAATAAATGTACCTGGTATGTCCTTCCTCCTTCTATCCTCCACCTCAAAAAGACAAAACTGCGTCGAGGATATTATTACACCCACTTGCAACACACGACACATTTTAACGATAGGTAGTGCTCGGAACTTGCAGGTTCCTTCGCCCGAGAAATGCAAGTTGTACCTTTGAGCTTCAGCTGGGAGGTATTGTCTGAGAGAAGGAACTTCGGCAGCCAAATTACTGCTAGCATTGAATATGGCCGAATATTGACACATAGTTTCACAGAAATATATCGGTTGTAACCAAAAGCCCTAAACTGCATATATATGTGCTTGTGGAGTAATACGTATCTTCTTAAATAATGGAGATGTTGACTTGAGTTCAAATCCAGGACAAAGCTCTGAGCATTGCGCATAGTAATAATAGACAAGGGAAAATATCACCCAACTATTCTCCCTCCGGGTCAGTGGCCCCCTCTAGGCCACTAGAGGGTTCACCAATGGTCCGGTAGACCTGGATTTAATCCCAGGTCGCGTAATACCAAAAAATTTTAAAATGGTATTTGATATCTCCTTGCTTAATACTCAGCAATATAAGGTACCTATCAAGGATAGCTATCGATCATATGGAAATCAGACCTGACCGATGAAAGGAAACGCAGTTTCTTCCAGGCAGCGGTCGTGTCGATACTGCTGTATGGATGCACCACTCGGACGCTAACAAAACGGCTCGAGAAGAAGCTAGACAGCAATTACACAAGAATGTTGCGAGCAATATTGAATAAGTCCTGGCGGCAACACGCCACAAAGCACCAACTATACGGCCTCCTACCTCCCATCACGAAAACTATCCACGTTAAACGAGCCAGACACGCAGGACACTGCTGGAGAAGCAGAGACGAGCTCATTAGTGATGTACTCCTATGGACCCCCACATATGGCCGAGCAAAAGCAGGACGACCATCTAGAACATACATACAACAGCTATGTGAGGATACGGGATGTAGCCCTGAAGACTTGCCAGAGGCGATGAACGATAGGGAAAAGTGGCGAGAGAGGTCAGGGATATCCGTGCTAGAGGCACGACATGATGATGATGATGATCAAGGGTAAAGTGGAGCAATCCCGGGAAAGGAGTAGCGCCCTCCCCTACATCTTGGTATAGTAGCTATTGAAAAGGGAGCCTTCGGGTGGTCCTCGAATAAGATCGCCAACTTGACTTTTACTTACTTATTGTCCCTCCAAAAATGGGTAAATAGTATGACAGACTTGACTCTAACCTTGGTATGGAAGCTGGTTTAACAAAAGAAAAACCCTGAATACAAACCTTGAAAACTCTGCTGAAAATTTACCTTTTGTCAGATCGTGCTTGTGCGGAAGAATTTATTGATATATAAATAAAATTATGATTCTTCAGATTATATAACGTATATACATATTGCTACTGTTATATTGACAACATATAAAATATCCCTGTGAAATGCAGTTTTGCTCAAAAATGATTATACACCCATCAATTTTGTTTAAGATGTTAATTTAATAATTAGTACTTATCGATGATAGATAGATAAATACTACGTCTCATTTTCATTCATGATTCATTCCGCTGACTACTAATCACTCTGAGGATTGAGTCTTTGTGGTGTACTGGCTAACGTCCTGGATTGCGACATTGTAGTAAGCTAGTTCGAACTCCAGTCGCGCTAGTACATTCACTTTAAGACAAATATCTTCCGAAAACGTGAGAATCCTTTTGTGCCCCCAGATTGTTGTTAAGTCGTACCAGTACTGTTCTTTTCCAATGATGGCTTCGACATTAAATAACTCACGAAGGTTGGTATGCCATTAAGAAAAGAAACCAAGTATAGATCGTACTCTGTAAAAGATTAGAATATGCAGATTGTATCAATATATGAATAAAGAGAATTTGGCATAAAATAACCTACTATGGTTGATATTTCATAAAGCCCGACCAACCAACCTATTTTCGTTAGTGATGATGCACAAGGTTCTTTCAAAAAGATTTTATCCTCACCCACATTATAGATTTGTTACACTCCTTTCACTTTAAGTGCCTCACCTACGCAGAAATTAAAAAAGAAATCTGAAGTAACTTTCTAGTTTTGTCAGAAGTGGTAGTGTGTTTGTTCCAGCGAGAAAAATATCCCGCTATGGCAGGGGCAAAAAAATACGCTGATTGCACTCATGCAAAGGATTATGACTCTAAACTGCACCTGATTGTGAGGCTCGAGCACTGTGTCTTTCGGGTAGATGGAATACACTTTCATTGTTAGTACTCCCAGGTCCTCTCTAACCCAGAGTGGTACTGATTGTTAGAGTCCAATCTATGGGTCAAATAGAACTGTTCAATCATTCACAAAGAATTATTCTTATTAGTTATTTGAAATTATATAACTGCTGGATAGACAGGTGTTATATCGTCATCTACAGCATCATAACGACACAATAATAAAGGACGAGCGAAGACTTCTTTAACAAATATATGTACCTCTCACTTTATTGTAAGGGTTCGAAAAGGTTATTCAAGCTTTGCATGTGAGAGGGAGTTGGAAACCGAACGGAAACTGCAAAATTTTGTCCCCTACTCTTATGGCCGTCAACGTTGTGTCTTTCTTGTACTCCAGATGCTCAACCGGGGGCCCAGCGGGCCAGCTCTCTGCTGGATAATGGCTTTCTTTACTGCATCTTATCAGCATCTTCTCTGGGCCCCAAACTCCATCGGGGTTCCCGAGAGCCCCTTCGGCTGGGTGTGGCTTTCCCTACCACATCTCGTCTAACTCCCACTCCAATTCTAACTGGAACTGTAACTCGAACTGGCTTGACTTCTGTCTTGACTGAGTTATATAATAGTTCAACGCCCACTCGATCGCCCACTCGATCTTTGAAATCGCATGTTTAATCGTCATCAAGCGGAAATAACTGTCATGCAGTTCAGAGATCACTCTCTTCCGGTGCGTCAGTCTATGAGAGTATCATGAGAATTTTTTACCTCGTCCCATTTCATCAGCCAATTTCCGCCCACGCGATTTCCTCTCATAACTGCCATTAGAATGTGTCACTTCCTTCCGGTGCATCACCTTAGAATGGCATTTTTTTTTTGGCCGGGTCAAAGGCCAAAATACAACAATCATCCGTTAATTATTTTTCAAAATTCCACATGTGGAATTTTCTTCACGTTCGTCTCCATCACCCTCACACATATTTTACAGAATAATTCATAAGGACAATAATGGCTGAAAAGACAAAAAGAATCACTTGAACTACAGCAAACAAAATCTTACTTAGGAGGCGACCTTCTCTCCATGTAACACTTGCCCGGCTAATTATTATCTAAATTTCTTTTACTATATTTGCGTGGTTGGCCATCTTGACATGTGTGCATAAAGGTACCATACGGATGCATCTTTTATCCTCCCAATACAATGGGCCCTCTATAATTCCTTGAAGAAATTTCAAAACCCTAAAAGGACCATACTCTGGTCCCAGATCCTGGTCACGGCACCAAATCAGACAATGTTATATCATCATCTACATTTTTTTTGGGGGGGCAAAGGCCAAAATACAACACAGGGTCTCATCTATGGGTCATGTAGAGCTGTTTAGTCATTTACGAAGGGTTATTAATAGTGCAAAGCGTACAGCTATGAATAAGTTTTTTGTATTAAATAAGAATGCTTGGCAAATTTGGCATAATGGTTCGAGCCTTTACCGGGAGGCCGGGATTCAATCACTGGTTGAGTCATACTAAAGACACAAAAATGGTATTTTGTACCTCCTTGCATAACACTCAGCATTATAAGCTCGAATCAAGGTTAAAGTGGGGCATTCCAGGGAAAGGAGTAGCGCCTTCCCCTACACCTATGTGTAGTAGCTACTGAAAAGTGAGCTTTCGGATCGCCCTCGACTACAATCACCCACCTTACTTTTTACTTTCATATTCAATACCTGGAACTATCTAACTAGTGTGCAAACAAATAAACTCTAACAACTTTACCTACAAACAATCAGCTTACAAATCATATGTATATAAACATTTGGGATTGATATGCCATAAAATACTAACTAACCAACCAGCCTTTTTTCTAGGTGAGGCTTAGAACTTTTTTCAACAACTCTCATTTTTTTTACTGCTACACTGTGTTTCACTCGTCATCATCATCATGATCATGTCGTGCCGCCAGCACGGATATCCTTGAACATCTCTCGCCACATTTCCCTATCGTTCATCGCCTCCGGCAGGTCTCCTGGGTTACGTCCTGTGTCCTCACATAGCTGCTGTATGTAAGTTCGGGCTGGTCATCCTGCTTTTGCTTGGCCATATGTGGGGTCCATAGTAGTACGTCACTTACGAGCTCGTCTTTGCTTCTCCAGCAGTGTCCGGCGTGTCTGGCTCGTCTGACCTGTATAGTTTTCATGATGGGAGGCAGGTGGCCGTACAGTTGGCGTCTCGTGGGGTGTTGTCGCCAGGACTTGTTCAATATTGCTCTCAACATTCTTGTGTAGTTGCCGTCAAGTTTATTCTCCAGCCGTTTGGTTAGCGTCCATGTAGTGCATCCATATAGCAGTATCGATACAACCGCTGCCTGGAAGAAACTGCGCTTCATTTCATCTGTCAGGTCTGATTTCCATATTATTGAGAGCCTACCTATAGCCGTCCATGCTTTCGTCAGCCGTGTGTCGATGTCGTTTTCTGTTGATGAGACGCTACTTCCTAGGTATGTGAATTTGTCCACTAGCCTCAGAGAGGCTCCGTCTAGAGTGGTAATGTTGCCCATTTGGTTGTAACACATATATTCAGTTTTGCGCTCATTGACATGGAGGCCAAAGCCTGCTGCAGCTCGTTCCAAACTATGCAGTAGCGTCTCTGCTTGATTAGGCGTATTCGCCAGTTACGCTAAGTCATCAGCGTAGTCGGCGTCTGTGATTGTTTTTGCGGGGTATCTTTTGATTCTTTTCTTTGTCAGCTCGAAGCCATTTTCTCTGATTTTGTCGATCGAAGCTCTAAGCACGTAGTCTAGACAGATGATAAAGAGGTATGGGGCTAGCGTGTCTCCTTGTAGTACTCCTGCAACAATGTCGAAGTATTCCGTGTCTCCATCTGGTGAACGTACTTTCACTTTTGTGTTTTTGTAGAGGATCATTATTGCTGCTACGGTTTCTTTAGGTAGGCCGTATGCTAGTAGGATTAGTTCCATTTTCCCCTCTGTGGATGGAATCGAAGGCCTTGGTAAAGTCGACAAATAGTAATGTCGCCTGAAGGTTTTTTGCCCGGACGCCTTCAAGGATTCTACGGATGGTCAATATTTGTGAGGTTGTGGATCTATTTCTCCGGAAGCCGTTTTGGTTTTTCCAAAGGATGTTGTCTATTTTGGGTTCTATGCGGTTTCGTAGTAGGGCATTGTAGATTTTGGCTGCTATGGATGTAAGTGTTATCCCTCGGTAGTTCTTGGCTAATCCGAGGTCGCCTTTTTTAGGGAAAGGAAGGATGCATCCCTTCATCCATCTTTCTATCCTATTTTGACTATAGACAGCGTTGCATTGCCGGAGCAGTATATCGTCGAATTGTCTAGTCTTCCACACTTCTGGGGGGATCTCGTCTAGCCCTGCAGCTTTCCTATTTTTAATTTTTTTAAGAACCGAGTCGAGTTCTTCTTTGTTGAAAGCCCTAGTTTAATGTCTAATTGCTTACTGATAATTCTGGTGATCGGTTCATCCGTTATTTTCGGTGGGCTTCCTAGTAGATTTTTGAAATGCTGTTGGAGGCAGTTTTCACGAGTGCACGTTTTTCTCTAACCTCTGACGTTTCCCAAGGGACTCTATATTTAGTTCTAGGTTTTGTTGGGATACACTTTAATGCCGCCTCTAGGTGTGCTTCAACAAAGTTTTCATATTCGTCATTTGGGATAACTTTTTCTGTCTTCTCTTGTAGTGTTTCGAATCTGTTTCTTAATTCTAATGCATATTTGTCTCTAATGTCTCTGTTGTTAAGTAGGGCCCAGTCATAGCGCCTAGTTGTCACTGTTCGTGTGGCGTTTTTTCGTAGGCTTAGACGTATTTTGGCCGTGACTATTCGATGATCGGAGGACACGTAGTCTTCTGTATTTGATTGTATTTACTTTTGAAATATATGAACTTCTATCCCTGTTCATTGTCCCATCGCCAGTCATTAGAGACTTCTTGTTATGACTTGTTTAAATTACTGGCAAAATTTCTCCTAGTTAATATTTATCAGAATGGATAACTAAGAAGTAAGTAGCTGAAAGATTAAACCACTCCCCCATAATGATCATACTGATAAGAAAATAACCATTGTAAAAAGCTTGTGCACAGATTGTTGACCTTGGCAGGGGTCATCCAGTCAGTCTATTATTAGTTAATTAGGTTAAAACTATCGGCATCACTTATGATGAAAGAAAGAAATCAAAAACCGCCTCTTTGAGCAGTTCAGATGCTTAGAGGACGCTGAAGCAGACCAGACATATCGAAAAAGGAAATCAGGCAGAGATGAGATAAAACAGGAAATTAAGTCGAAACTGGAGCCAGTAAGGGACGGGGCGGGGAGCGTGTGTGGGTTGGTTGGGGGTGCCGTAAAGAGGGGCATGTTGGGAAGAGATCTTGGTAAGATTCAAAACTGCGTTTGTCGATCACAATCGAAAAAAATATATAGAACTGCTAGCAAGCGATATCCATTGGAAAAATATTTTTTTGAATGGCTCTAAGCCAGGGATTCTCGAATTGGTCCATATAAAATTTTCCTAGCATTAATAAAACCAAAGGAGGTGGATTTACAAGTTAGCATTTTAAAACCTTTTTATACAAGAGAACGGACATTGCCATGTCATGTAGACAAGTGACCAGACATCATGCATGCTGCACAGGGTTTCTCGTGGAGATCAAGGTAGACTTAGTAATTAATATTCTAACAAGGTGGATTAAAGCATAAGGACTCTCAGGAGGTGAATTTACTGTTTTGTATGTATAGATCCATTTATAATAGAACAGAAATATCCTAGCCGAGCGGAGGGGTTGATAATTATGGTCGTGGAGGTGCCCGTGGTGTAATGGTTATCGTCGTAGGAAATGGACACGGCGACACGAGTTCAAATCCTGGACGAGACTGATTGCATTTCACATAGCACTAATACCCTTAGGAAAGGTATAAATCCAATTATTCTCCCTCCACCTAAGGGTAAATAGTAGGGCAGACTGGGATCTTCAGGCTTGGTGAGGCAACTAGTCTAGGAGAAGGAAAACTCTGAATTTAAACCTGTTAAACTCCGCTTAAAAGTTGATCTTGTGTCCTATTCTGCCATAGCGGGGAGGTTGGTAAATAGGATAACTGAAAAAAAATTGCTTGATCATGTAGACATGTTACCAGATTCAGTACACTTTGCAGAATCTCTGATTGGCTGTGACCACTGATGACGTTTGGTTAAAATGCCAACCATTTAAATTATACGGGTCATTGAAATGAACGGACGATCTGGGTCTGGCCTAAAAGATCTGGATCTTTTGGGTTCATTAATTCTTCATATATTCGTATTTTCATGAAAGAAACCATTTAAAATCAATATTTTAAACGAATTATTTTATAAAATTACTGAATTCTAAAACATCCCTGCTTATATTAGGTTATAAAACTTTCTCTTTTTTTCTTTTCATTTAAGAATAAAATTTTTTATTTAAATGAACTTTTTGAAGATATGACGTCACGTATTCTAACTTCCTGATGAAGGTTTAATCTAAAAATCGAGACGTTTAACGTTGGCAAGTATAAAGACGTGGTGTAATGGTTATCGTCACAGGAATTGGACACGACGACACGAGTTCAAATCCTGGACTGATTGCATTTCCCATAGCACTAATACCCTTGGGAAAGGTATGAATCCAATTATTCTCCCTCCAGCTATAGGTAAATAGTAGGACAGACTAGGTTCTCAGCCTTGGTGAGGCAACTAGTCTAGGTGAAGGAAAACTCTGAAATCAAACGTGTAAAACTCCGCTTAAAAAATTGACCTTGTGTCATATCCTGCCCGAGCGGAAGGGTTGGGTAAATATGATAAAGACGAAATAATAAAATAAGTAGAATAAAAATATAGATTTAAAAAGAAAAGAAAGGAAAAACGAAATTAGAATACAATGTCAGAAATTTTAATTTTCATTAATGGTCAAAGATTCTTAATGAGAAAAATTTAAATAGAATTATTATTCCCTCTCGGACGGAAAAACATCCAGATCTTGACATTTTTTTTCCGAGAATCATTAACGATGCATCTGTTTTTATTTTCTCGGAAGGAAACATAAGAGAATCTGGGTTTCACCATGTGCATGATTTAGTAAGTAAATAGACAAGTATTTTAAACGTAGAAAATATTTATTTGAGGATCACTCTAATGCTAACCAAACCACATCCTTCCCATTAAAAAGAATTGAAGGTCCGTTTTCCTTTATTGTTTACTGATTCTCTTCCCATTTAAATTGTATCTAACTCTAATTAATTAATTACGTTTCTTAATCTAATATTCAATTAATTTATCTGGTTGATTGATTGGTTTTAACGGCACTGCAACCAGCCCAGGGTTATTTTGTGCTTACAGTTAAGGGAATCGTGTTCATTGTACGTTTAACATTTTTTGGTATAGTTTCTTAAAATTTTTTTTTTTTTTTTTGCAACAGTTATTTCGAAAACGAATGACTTTCAAAGAGTTCTTTTTTACCCATAAATAGAACCGAGACAAGCACTAAAACTCACGGCAAGAGTTGGCCTGGGAGTAATGGCAGTAAAGGGGTACTTCAAACTCCTTACGCTTCACTATCCGCTGAATTTTAGTGTCATATCCAGGACACCTTTTGAGGTGGGGATGTCTTACCCCACTGCAGAGGATACTAAGCTTCATCGACTTGGCGAATATATATATATATATATATATATATATATATATATATATATATATATATATATGTATATACGTATACATTATTGCATCTCTGTAGTCCCAAGAGAAAGAAGAGCTTTTAGTGTCCGAAAGGATGTGTACAGTGAGAATCAAAATCATTCCACTTACGTAACTTGCAGGTTGAAACACTTCCCGATGTGCCCTACAGAGCAGGTTGGGGTCGTTAATTTTTATGACAATATTTACACAACCCTTGTGATATAAAGTGAAAGTGGATGTCACAAGAAGGAAAAAATAACACGGCTAAACGGATTTGATTAAATCGTGTTTATACACAAGTGTAAGCTTCCATAAGCCACGGTTTGAATACAACTTTAATTGTTGGATTGGCAGTTACACCTACAGGAACAAAAAAGCCGCTTGTTTTTACATTTCCTTTTTTTTTTCCTCTCTCGTTTCCAACACTCTGCACCGTCCATCTCCTCACGGCACCTCCTCTGCTTCTCTCCTTTAAACGGATACCAATAAAAACGTTCCCAGTTATCTTCCAGGTCAACAGTCTGGTAAATCAGCCAGGCATACAGCTTTTTTCGGTAGACATTGTCGCGAAAATAGCTGATCTCACTCGCTGCATTGCTATGTCAGTTTTACAAAAAGCGTGACGATGAATTAGTAAAGCATGTTAAAGAAGAAAGTACAACAAAAAGTGATGACAATAATAATAATAATAATAATAATAATTATTATTATAAAGAGGAATATGAAAGTGACGATTATAACCAATTGTAAATAGTACTCTTGGTACAGTCACCAAAGGATTGATAAAGGGACTGGAGGACTTGAAAATAAGAGAACGAGTGGAAATAATCCAAACTATAGCATTGCTGAGATCGGCCATAATACTGAGGAGAGTCCTGGAGACTTGAGGAGACGTGTCATAACTCAGACTCCAGGGAAAGACCATTTGCTAAATCTGATGTAAAAACTCTTAAGGAGTAATAATAATGATGATAATACGGATAAAAAAAAAAGAAAAAAACAGTACCTGGAAAGTATTATACATTAAAAAAAAAAACATCGAGAACTTCGTTAACACACTTGTACACATAGCAAAAATCATTTTCTGATAGAAATCATAGATAGATGTTATTCATCTACTTCCCAAGGGGTGTCCTCGTGGTGTAATGGCTAAAGCGGAATCTTAGTAAGCGAGTTAGTATTCCAGTTGCGCTATTACGTTCACTTTCGGGCAAATACCCTTGGGAAAGGTATGAACCTCCTTATCCTCCCAACTGTAGGTTAAATAGTACCACTACTGTTCTTCTAGGAGAATAGCTTTGGTATTAGATAATCTAAAAAGGTTGATATGTCATTAAAATCAAAGAAACCAAGAAACCAAACTACTTCCCAATGGATTTTTTTTTAACCTCCTGCCCTTGGGTTTCGATCTGGGCATGACTTTCCACATTAAAATGACCTTGAGTTAAATCATACCCGGTAGAAAGTACGGGAAAATATCTACTTCCTTATGTAACACAAAGTCGGTTTAATGAAGGAATCAGGAGGAAGCATACCTAACGAGGGTTGCTGTAAAATTAGCATAGGTCCGTCGGAATTCCCATTTTAGTAATATATATATAGTGGGGGAGGGTAATGAAATAACGGTAAAACAATAAAACTCACATGTTTCACATAGTCGATTTTCTGGTGGGCTCCTATTTAATACGTTTTCGTTTGATTTGGTTTTATGACATATCAACCATTGTAGGTTACTTAATGCCCAATCGATTTTCATACATAAAAACAGTTCTATTTATAACAATTCAATTAAGCATAAATAAATTCTTTAGATGTCAAAAACATTTCTATTTCAAGCTATTCAATTTAGTCAACAAAGGTAAATGATTCCAAGTATTTCTATGCATCACTAACAATTCAATTAAAAATCTTTTAATTACACACAGTTAAATGTAAAAATAGTTCTTTTTTCAAATAATTCAGTTTGGCATAAGTATGCAGTTTAGTTCTATTTAACCCATGGATAGGATCCTATCAGGTGCTACCACTCCGGGCCAGAATGGATCTGGAAGCGATGGCAAAAAATGGGTACTCCCCTGAGCAGAGATGTAGTCGGTCTATTTTACAGCCCCAGCCAAGTGGACCAAGCTATCTAACACACGTTGAATACTAGCTCTTGATTACTGCTGCTCCTTGTCTGAATATGATAATCTCTCCAGTTAAGATATATATTTTTTACGACTGCTTACGAGCAGATAACTCAACAGGAATGTTTTTCTTCTACTGCAGATCCGTTCACATATATGAAATTTGAACAATCTGTTTGAAGTTACAGAATATATTACATCATGACACTCCTTCATATCTCTTGCCAAACTTATTTCCATTCATCAGAGTTCCACTACAAGTTTAATTCTTCTGCAAGCTGCACGGTATATATTTATTTATTTTTTTGTTTACGGTACGCAAACACAGTGACATTCTTCTCGTTTTTTGCTTGTTCAATGTAAGGTATTTTCCTATTGGCAGCTCGTTGACTAATTCAATGTTAGAGTATAGAAAATAATTCGTCCACTCTTTTGGAAATATTTCTTTTTGATTCCATTCATCTGCACCATTTCTGCTCCTATTTTCATTGCCTCTGCTCCCCTTCGCTAAACGGATACCAATAAAAATGTTGTCGGTAGGCTTCCAGGTCAACAGATCTGGTAAATAAACGAATCATACCAAGCAGAGAGTTGTTTTTTTATTCTGTGGTCATTCTTGCGTAAAAAGCCGATCTAGCTTGTCACCTGGTTATATTAGTTTTGCTAAAAACGTGACTTCGAATTGGGAAAGAATGCTATAGAAACGTGTACAGTAATATATATATATATATATATATATATATATATATATATATATATATATATATATATATATATTACAAAAGAGGAAGAGGTAAAAGAAAGAAAAGGCTATAAGAAAAAACATTTGTATATATTTGTTAAACACGTTGATTTTGTTTGAGGAGTGGATTTGAAAGGAAGTTTTCGACGGAGAAACAGTTTGAATAAAACTTTAGAAAAAGGATTTTAAAAAAAACTCTGCTGGTTCCTGAGTGTATTGATTGTGGCTAATAGAGTCAATTATAGATTGCAGCTTAATATTCTAATCTGAGGACAAAACCATGAGGGATATATCCTGGGTTTAACACCAAACTGCATCTGACAGTGAGGCATCTAAAGATTTGGGGAGAGTAGAATACCCTTTCATTGCCATTACTCCCATGTCGACTCTGAACAGGAGTAGTAGTCTCAGCTATGGTCCCATCAATGGGTTAAATTGATCTTTTCTATTGGATTGGAACACTTGATGCCGTATACCTTTAAATCATTTGAATTAAGATAAATCACTTGAAGTAATAGTTTTTATTGACTATTATTAAACAGAAATAATTACAAAAACCATATAATTATTATTATTATATGGGAATACTTAACACCATGAAACTGTGGGGAGATTGTTTGCATTAGAGAGGAACATGTGATATTTTATTGTAAATTATTTGTGTCAAGAAGAATCATTTGAAGCAATAATTATTACCAAAGATGATTATTTCTTACCCGAAATCATACGAATGACTGTTATTAAATAGAAATAATTACATGAAGCCATATGATTATCAATATTAGATAGAAATACGCGAAACCTTACAACCATGTGTATATAATCTGTATTACATAGGAGTATCATATAACCCTGAGCAAAAAATAAACCTCCGAAGAAACAATCTAAAAATATAAAAATGAACATGATCTGTAAGCCTCTATGCTTAAAACAACCCTAGACGTTAAAATTGATCAATCCAACTGGTTTGGTTAGGTTACTTTGTTTAATGACATATGAACCTTTCGCGGATTATTTAAGGCTAAGACGATATTTGTAGAAGGAAATATTACAATTTAACGCAGAGCTGGAAGAGTAAGGCAATTCATATTTTTGCCAAATGGGTTTGTCCGAAAGTGAACTTAATAGCACAACTGGAGTTCGAACTCGTTTACAAAGATATCACAGTCCAGCGTGTTATCCACTACACCACTAGGATTTTTCCTCAATCAAACGTTATGGAAATTTTCAAAGATTCAAGAAGTTAACATTGCCGATACAAGGTATTTGCTAAACTGAGATCATTTTTGCTCAGGGCAGAATTGGTGGAGTACCTTTAACGAGGGGAATAACTGGTTCAGTTTTCTTAATATCCTCACCCATTTATGTATACGTAGTAGGCCCCGTTCTTGAGCCCTGGTTAGGTAACCTGTGTCAGTGAAGGAAAAGTAGCTGTTCGCTGCTTAAAACTGAGCTTTTGTCACATCATATCCCGGGTAGGATATCATGGGTAAATACGTTGACTTTTGTGCTGTACATAATTGGGTCATAATGGTTTAACTTTAGCATAAGATAACCCAATAAGAGATGACATGTAAAATCTACCAGTCCAAAAATACTGCACCAGACTGTCTTATAATTTTACCATAGCAATATTGTAAACATCTAGAATTAATACTTACCTGGCCTTTTGGCTGGGCTGTCTGGCATTCGTGTCGGATGGGGTATCAATTAATGTCAGATTCGAGGCCGAAAGGCCCCCAACTTCGGTTGGGCCACCTTCGGGTGGGTGAGCTGCAACCTTTGTCCCCTATGTATAGCACTAGACCTTGTGGTCTAGTTTAAGCTATAACCCAACATACGTGCCCGGATCCAAATTTGGATTCGTGAAACTGCTTGCCTCATTAGACCTACATTGCACTTAGTGGGTCGATGAGCAGCACAGACCAGCAGGGTTCGAGTTTCGGCTCGTTCCCGACCTTCCCCTCCCCTTTATCCCCACTTTAATCGGCTTTCGGGCTTTTGACACTGTGTCAAGTCCTGTCTGGTAGGAGACAGCGACAAATATATCAAGAATTAATGGATTGTCTGTGGCCAGGAAATTAAGCAGGCATTTTGGATAGAATAGAGCTATCTTATGAATGAATAGATACTCAATTATTTCGGGATTTATCATATTTACCCAACCCCTCCACTCGGGCAGAATATGACACTAGGTCAATTTTGTAAGCGGAGTTTGAGAGGTTTGAATTCCGAGTTTTCCTTCTCCTAGACTAGTTGCCTCACCAAGGCTGAAGAACCTAGTCTGCCCTACTATTTACCCATAGCTAGAGGGAGAATAATTGGATTTATACCTTTCCCAAGGGTATTAGTGCTATATGAAATGTAATGAATCTCGTCCAGGATTTGAACTCGTGTTGACGTGTCTACTTCCTGCGACGATAACCATTACACTACGGCACCTCCATTTTTGTCCGCTCGGGCAGGATATGACACAAGGTCAATTTTTAAGCGGAGTTTAACAGGTTTGAATTCAGAATTTTCCTTCTCCTAGACTAGTCGCCTCACCAAATTTCGGAATTTATGTTAAATATTTTATTTTAGTAATGTACAAAAAGTCCGGAAGAGATTGACTGATTTTCACGGCATCTCAATCTGTCTAGGGTAATTTTATGCCAAGATGTTAGACTATCTTGTTTTTTTTACGCTCATATTCAAATTCATTTGTTATTATTTCGTAAGAGATTTGGTTGGGGGGGGCAAATGGCCCCATCGAGTACGAATATGATTTCATTTTTGTCATTTAAGATATTCGGACTATTGTCTTCATCATCATTGTTATACGCACAACATTTCGGCCGATATATCCTTCAGCCTTCTTCAGGTGTTTCATGTCGAACTCTGGAGCCTACACAGATCTCCAAAACTAGGAGCTTCACTTTCCAATGCGGTTTAGAATAATACTCCCGACAGCTCTTTTTTTTAGGTGGACTGTTGAATACACCGACAGCATCTCTGCCGAGGGGTGAGACCCTCCCTCTACCAGGATTGTTCAAGATATGACACAAAACGACCAAATAGAGATATTTGTAACCATTTAATTTTTTGCATAGAAATTAGATCTATCAACCCGTTAAACATTAGCAAACAAATCACTACATATTAGGAACATACAACCCAAACTTAACTGTATTAAGTTTGAAACCAGTGCTAATGTACTTAAATGTCTTTAGCTACTGACGCTATTTATAGAAACAAATTTAAAAGTAAACGCTACACACTGCAACAGTACAGACGCTCTTCTTACAAAGTAGTAACGTACATACAAAAGTTATATCACTTTTGTAATACATCCTCCCCTGATGATTGTCCAAAGTCGGGCAGAAAGTACTTGGGAAATAACTAATTATGGAAGATTTATCAACCAATTCCCGCTGAATATCATCAGATCAATATGGCAATTACAAAAAAGGATTAACAAAAAATTATGTCGACAAAAAATCTCTATTATGTTCAATGAAATATGTATCAATGAAGGAATGCTACACCCCCCAAAAATATATATATTGGCATAGCGGGTAGAGTGTTCGCCAATGGTCCGAAAGATCTGGGTTCGATCCTAGGTGAGTCATTCCAAAGAATTTTAAAATGATACCTCTTTGCTTAACACTCAGCAATATAAGATACGTATCAAAGGTAAAGTGGAGCAATCCATGGAAGGGACTAGCGCTCTCCCCTACACCTCAATGTAGTAGCTATCGAAAAGGGAGCCTTCTGATTGCTTTCGACAACAGTCGCCAACTTTACTATATATATATATATATATATATATGAACAGGGTTTGCCATTAAATAACTGGCAAGAGCTGATATGGCGTAAAATATCAATCAATCTAACAACCAACGTTACCGATGGAATAGGACTATTTTATGTTTATCACTGATGCAGTTTTGGTAAACTACATTTTATATTTAGAATATATTTAGTAAATGTCACGTACGAAACGGGGAGGCAAGCCTATATACACACTGATTTCCTTGAATAAAGATGCATTATAATCCTTGTAAATATTTGTTATATACTTACGCGCCCTTAAATACTACCACTTGTACAAGTTTTCTCCGACATGTGAAAATCTAATGTTCTTTTGAGAACAAAGAAAAGACTTTGCAGCAGATCTTTGGCGGGGAAAGATGGCGGAAGCCTAACTTATCAGAAATGAGAAAAAATAATTCATCATAAAAAAGAAAAAAAAAAAGATTTGAAAACCAAAAAAAAAAAAATCATTCTTGCAAAAAAAAAAAAAAAAAATCAATGGAAATACAGACACCAACAGATAAATACCTCACTATATATCTACATCTTTATATCTACCAATCGATCTACCTCGCGGAGCCATTTTGGTTGTGAGCAGACACATCTTCATAGCCGTTGATCGTAAATTCGATAGATATTTAGCAAACGTTTAATGTTACTACTTACACTGAGTAAATGTCTATACATTGAGATAGATTTTATATAGTTTTATGTCACAGCTTGATAAGCGTCTATCTTCTGTCCTCGTGGAGGTGCCCGTGGTGTAATGGTTATCGTCGCAGGAATTGGACACGGCGACTCGAGTTCAAATCCTGGATGAGACTGATTGCTCTTCACATAGCACTAATACCCTTGGGAAAGGTGTGACTCCAATTATTCTCCCTCCAGCTATGGGTAAATAGTAGGGCAGACTAGGTTCTTTAGCCTTGGTGAGGCAACTGGTCTAGGAGAAGGAAAACTCTGAATTCAAACCTGTCAAACTCCGCTTAAAAATTGACCTTGTGTCATATCCTGCCCGAGTGGAGGGGTTGGGTAAATAGGATCTTCTGTCCTCGTGGTGCAATGGTTAAAGCGCTAGACTGCGGGATCCTAGTAAGCGAGTTCGAACTCGGGTCTAGCTATTAGGTTCACTTTTGAACAAATACTCTTGGGGAAATGCACGAACCCCTTTATCTTTCCGGATATGGATTAAATAGTTCCACTCCTGTTCTTCTAGAAAGATGGAGTCGGCATTAAATAACCCAAGAAGGTTGATATGCATGCCATTAAACAAATAAACAAGCATAGGCCCAATGCGTGCTGAGAGGTAATACACCCCGAAAAAAAACGACAGGGGTCCTAAGTGTGACATTAAAGGGCATCTAATGGGGAGGCTTTAATTCTGGGGTTGAGTGGAATACTTTTTATGACAATTACTCCACGGTCTACTCTGAAAAGAAGTGAAGTTCCGGTCAGGTCCTATCTAAGGATGAATTTAATCTGTTCAAAAAATTTGTATTAGATGGGAATGCTTGAAACCATATAACTGTGCAAAAATATTTGTTTATAGAAATATAAATGATAAAAAACACATTTTTTAAAAGAGTAGAATAAAACATTGAACATATACTTGATTAAAATCGAACATTTACAAATGATGGAAATTTTGACATTAGGTCACCTATAGAGGGGTCAATAAGCTATTAAACAAATAAATCCGACAGT
>OY757936.1:57197302-57228694 GCA_963585895.1 Sepioteuthis lessoniana
TATATATATGTACACATGTGTGTATGTGTGCGTATATGTATGTATATTCATAATAAGTAAATATATATTAGTTTTTTTTATATATATTTAATAGCATGGAAGCTTGTCTGCGACCACAGGTTTCATAACGTCTTCTCTTCTAAACGACAATAACCAGGCAGAAAACGAAAGGTAATCTTTCGTTCTCAACCTGATTATTATCGTTTATAAGACGGGATGAAACCTGTGATCGCAGACAAGCTTCCATGCTATTAACTATATATAAAATCTAATATATATTTACTTATTATTATTATATAAAAGCTTTATCACGATATTGAGCACTCTCCAAATTATATCGCATTTGTTCTGCTACAAACTCACCAAGTGAGATTGTGACAACCAACACTGTTATAATATATATATATATATATATATATATATATATATATATATATATATATATATATATATATATAGGTAGATAGATTACGTTGGAGTATAGATAAGTTCCAAGCTTAATGATACAACCTGGCCATTTGTATTTCTCACCGTACTTTGCTTTTTCTTAATCGAATATTTTACAATGGAAAACCGAAATTAAGTTGTAATTATGAGTTGACCTAGTGAATTATTGGTGATAGATAGATAGATAGATAGATATGAACACAATGAAATAGATAGATAGATAGATAGATATGAACACAATGAAATAGAGAATAGATGGATATGAACAGAATGAGATAGATAGATAGATAGATAGATAGATAGATAGATAGATAGATCATCATCATCAATTGACACTGACATCACAGACTTCCTAGACTCTTTCTCGCCATCCATTGCATTGCTCCTGTAGGTTTTCTAGTCGCATCTAGTGTCCGCAAAAGCTGATGTAAGTCTTTGCCGGTCGGACAACACTGGTGAATCCTTGTAAAGGAGTCCATAATAGAACGTCGCTCACGAGTTCGTCTTACTTCTCCAGCAATTCCCTGCATGTCTTGTTTGTCTTATTTAGATTGTTTGTGAGATTGGCGGTGGGTGTCCGTACAAATGCTGTTTTTTTTTCGGGTATTGCTTCCAGTATTTGTTCAAAATAGCACGTATCATTCATATGTACTTCCAATCAACCTTTTTTTTTAAATACATTTCCTTGGGGTCTACCAAGTGCTTTCATACAGTAGTACTGACACAGTCACAACTTGGACGAAATCACTTTTGTTATTGGAGAGATCAGATTTTAGTATGATCGAAAACCGGTCAATAATGGCTCATGCCTTCGCTAAGTGGACATTGACATCTCTTTTAACTGATAAGATATTGCTATCGAAATATGTAAGCTGATCTATTAACTTTAGAGGCTTGTCTCTTAAAGTGGATTTGGTTCCCTCCTGATTAAAACTCATAAACTCTATTTTATTTCCGTTCACATAGAAGCAAATGCTTCCGGCTGCTTGCTTCAGGCTATGCAGTAGGGATTCGTCTTAGGTAAGTTTATTTGCGAGAAGCCCTAGGCCATCTGCATGGTCAGCATCTCTCATAGTTTCTGCGGGATATCGACTACTTTTTAACTTTCTTTTAATGTGAAACCATTTTCTTTAATTAGATCGACAGACGTTTGATGAACATAATCTAGCCTGATTATTGACGTATATAGTGCTAATGTATATGCTTGTAAGACTCCAGCAATAACGACGAAGAATTCGCTTTTATCATAAGGTGAGCGAACCAGTGCCTGGGTTTTTTTTTGTAGAGCATCATTATAGCAATAAAAGCTTCTTTAGGGAGTCCATATGTTAGTCTAGTTTCCAACCTCAATCAAGAATATATAATGAATAACTGCAATACTTGAAACCATTTAACTGTGTGCAAATAAATGAGCTCAGTGTCTTTTTAAAAGTTACCTACAAAACATTCACTTAAAATGTATGTATAAGCAAGATTTGTCATTAAATAACCACCAATGTTTATATGCCATTAAATCAAATAACCTAAAAAAATCATATATATATCTATATATATATTCAATACATAATTATTTATATACTAGATTTGGCATTAACTTATCTACAAAGGTTGATGGGCCATAAATACCAACTATTTTAATATAAAGTAAATAATATTATTGGTGTAGGGTAGAATGCTTGAAATTATTTAACTGTATGCAAACAAATGAGCTGAAGCTTGTTTAAGATGTTACCTACAAACAATTCGCTAACAAATCATATAAACTCAACATATATGTAGAGAGAGGATTTGGTATTGAATTATCTACAAGGATTGATATGACATGAAACCAAACCAAACCAAACCATATTCTAGTCGCATTTGTCCCATCTTTGCCGTGTATAATATATATGTATATATATGTGTGTGTGTGTGTGTGTGTGTGTGTGTTTTATATATATATATATATATATATATATATATGTTACATATATATATATGTATGTAACATCTAGTGTGTGTGTGTGTGTGTGTGTGTGTGTGTGTTATCGAAAAAACCCAACAAACACAAATGCCTTAAAACTAAAAACGGCACAATATCAATTAGCAGGCATATATATAAAGGAACAGACAGAATACATTCAAAATCAGATAGATAAGATCAGAGACTCGGTGGAAGATAGGCAATCTAGGATAGCATGGCAAACAATAAACGAAGTGAGCAGAAGAAAGAACACAGCCAAAGCAAAACTTAAAGCAGCAAACCAACGAGAAAGAATAAAACTGTGGAAACAGCACTTCGAAAACTTACTTGGAAACCCACCAAAAATAACGCATGAACCAATCACCAGAATAATTAGCAAACAATTAGACATTAAACTAGGACCGTTCACACAAGAAGAACTCGACTCGGTTCTCAGAAAAATTAAAAATAGGAAAGCTGCAGGGCTGGACGAAATTCCACCGGAAGTATGGAAGACCAGACAATTCGACGACATACTGCTCCGCCACTGCAACGCAGTATACAATCAAAATCCGATAGATAGATCGATGAAGGGATGCATACTCCCCTTCCCTAAAAAGGGGGACCTCGGATTAGCCAAAAACTACCGAGGCATAACACTTACATCCATAGCTGCCAAAATCTACAATGACCTACAAGGAAACCGAATAGAACCCAAAATCGACATCATACTTAGAAAAAACCAAAATGGCTTCCGAAGAAATAGATCCACGACCTCACAAATATTAACCATCCGCAGAATCCTTGAAGGTGTACGGGCAAAGAACCTACAAGCGACATTAATATTTGTCGACTTTACCAAGGCTTTCGACTCCATTCACAGAGGAAAGATGGAACAAATCCTACTCGCGTAGGGCATACCTAAAGAAACCGTAGCGGCAATAACGATTCTCTATAGAAACACTAAAGTAAAAGTACGATCACCGGATGGAGACAGAATACTTTGACATTGTAGCAGGAGTACTACAAGGGGACACGCTGGCCCCGTACCTCTTTATCATTTGTCTAGACTACGTACTTAGAACACCGATTGACAAAATCAAAGAGAATGGCTTCGAACTGACGAAGAAAAGAAGCAGAAGATACCCCGCAACAACAATTACCGACGCCGACTACGCCGATGACATAGCGATACTGGCAAATACACCTGACCAAGCCGAAACTCTTCTGCATAGTTTGGAACGAGCAGCAGCAAGCATAGGCCTCTATGTTAATACACAAAACGGAATATATGTGCTATAACCAAACGGGGGACATCTCCACTCTAGAAGGAACCCCACTTAAACTAGTAGACAAATTCACGTACCTACGAAGCAGCGTCGAATCAACCGAAAAGGACATCGAAACGAGGCTAACGAAAGCATGGACAGCTATCAATAGGCTATCGATTATATGGAAATCAGACCTAACCGATAAAATGAAACGCAGCTTCTTCCAGGCAGCGGTCACATCGATACTGCTATATGGATGCACTACATGGACGCTAACAAAACGGCTGGAGAAGAAACTGGATGGCAATTACACAAGAATGCGACGTGCAATCCTGAACAAGTCCTGGCAGCAGCACCCCACAAGACACCAACTGTACGGCCACCTGCCCCCTATCACGAAAACTATTCAAGTTAGACGAACCAGACATGCAGGACACTGCTGGAGAAGCAGAGATGAACTCATAAGAGATGTACTCTTATGGATCCCCACACATGGCCACGCAAAAGCAGGACGACCAGCTCGAACGTACATTCAGCAGCTATGTGAGGATACAGGCTGTTGTCCTGAAGACCTACCTAGGGCGATGAACGATAGGGAGGAGTGGCGAGAGAGGGTCAGGGATATCCGTGCTACCAGCGCGATATGATGATGATGATGATGATATAACATCTAGTGTGTGTGTGTGTGTGTGTTTTATATATATATATATATGTTACATATATATATATATATATATGTATATAACATGTAGTGTGTGTGTGTGTTGTTACGTATATATATATATATATATATATGTATATAACATCTAGTGTGTGTGTGTGTGTGCATACTATTGAAATTATTGGAACCGTAACGTTCTAACTATACTTAGACGGGATAAATCCCGTTGTATAATCTTAAAGTGCTGTATTGCAGACTGAAGCTCTTGTCGTACTAATACATTCATATTTGGGTTATACCCGTTTAGAAAAGTGTGAACCCACTTACCCCCAAGCTTATGGATTAAATTTTATCACCACTATTCTACAAAACCCACGAAGCAAAAAACCGCAAAACCAAAAACTACACCACACCACACTACTTGGAGTGCCTTCGTGGCTTAATGGTTAAACCACTGACCTGCGGAATCGTAGTAAGCGAGTTCGAACTCCAGTCACGCTATTACGTCCACTTTTCGACAAATACCGTTTGGGAAAGTATAACCCTTTTTATCCTTCCCGGTATGGGATAAATATTATCACTACTGTTCTTCTGTTGCATAGCCGTGATACACATACATGCAGAAGCAAAATCAACAATAATGACGAACGAACACACTTCTTTAGAAAAATATACCTCTCACACTTTATGCGAAAGGGTTATCTGTTAGAGGTGAGTTGGAGACTGAACAGACTGCAACATATTGACCCCAAGTTCCTCTGTCTTTAGCAGCACTTCCTTCTCGTTCTGCTGGGCTGCTCAATCGGGAGTCCTTAGGGCCCAGCCCTCTCGGGGAGCTGGTTCTCACTACAGCATCTTATATCCAACTAACTAAACCTGTCTTTGACACCGGGTTATATAATTGTTTGACACCCACCTGCCTCTTGTGGGCGTCACATCTTCACCCAGTTCAACCCATTTACAATCAAGGTTATACCCTGATATCTTCGACCGGATGCACCTGTTATTTACACAGGTGCATATCTTATTTGTCAGCTCGGCCGAGGGTCAATATGTTACACTTCTAGAATGATGTATTATGCATTAAATAACCCAAGAAGGTTGATTTGTTATTGCACAACAAAATAATCAAACGACACTCAGTGAATAAGTATAAAAAAAAGCAGATTTATATTTGATATTCCGTTGTTCCATTCTGGTAATTATTCTACGATACAGTGTTGAACCCCAGCCTACAAACCCACAGCTTTATAATCCTTCGACATTCCACATCCCATTCTTTTTTGTGATATAGAGATTCTTCCAACCTTTTGATTGTCTCTAACTCTAAATGTCAACTATTGAGCTTCTGTCCACTGATATCCAAAGTCGGGATATAATTTCAGAGTCATTTTCTCACAAGCAGGTTTTTGCTAGCTGTAACAACAGAATGTCAAGTGGTTCTAGTCCAGTCGGAAGAGAACACTTTCATCTGGTTAGAGGATTTCTGCAGTGACAAACAATCTATAACGTATGTAGAATATGTCGGTATTTTGTAGTATAAAATTATCCACACGTAGTGAGTCGTGAAAACTTCTTGACTTGAAAAGCGCCTCATGTTTAAATGCTAAGCCGATAAGTCTTACGTTGGAAGACAGGCAAGCAGAATTATGGGTTTTTTTTTTTGGCGGGGGGGGGGCGACCGAGTGTAAAGACATTTTTCAGGAGTATCACTTTCTAATATAGAACTTTTTTCACCATTAAAGATAACATAGAAAAGAGCGTCTTTGTTTGTTAAAGTTTTATGGCATATCAACCTTTGTAGGTTATTTAATACCAAAGCTATTTTTATACATATAAACAGTTCTATTTCAAACAATTTAGTTTAGAACAAATACTCATTTTAAATGTCAAAAACATTTCTATTTCAAGCTATTCAATTTAGTCAAACCGTTCAATTAAAAACAATCCATTTTAATATAAGTATAGTTTTATCCACATACTATTAAATATAAAAGCAGTCCTATTTCAAACAATTCATTTTAGCGTAAGTACGCAGTTTAATTGTTAAAACAGTTCAACTTCAAGCAATTCAGTTTGGCATAAGTACGCGGTTTAGTTATATTCAACCTATTGATTGGACCCTATCAGGTGCTACCTCTCCAGGCCAGAGTGGATCTGGAAGCGATAGCAATGAAAGGGTACACCACATTACCCAAAGCTCCAATATTACTGGACAGTAGCCATAAGATTGTTTATTGTCAAAAATCAGGACACTCGTTGTGGGAGTCTTACCTCTCTGCCGAGATGCAGTCATTGAATTCTATAACCCAAGCAGACTGGGCAATGCACCTTTGTGTTGATGAGATATATCAAAGTACATCTGATCCTTTTCATATCTAGGATTTAAGGGAGACCTACAAGTACTATTCGTTTTTTTCACATTGAGTGACAAGTCCTCTCAAGTGTCCAGTTTGAGTATTCCAGCTGATTTTAGCAGTACTCTGAACGGCAGGGTCTTGATTATTCCTCTATTTCCCCCCTTCCCCAGTCTTTTTCAAAACCAATTGAGACCGAGCCAAGGACACCAACTGCAACTGCTATAAACGTCGCTACATTTCACAACACTCGGTCTAGATGATTATTTTTATTATTATACTCCTTGCGAGCTTTTCACACCAAGAATTTAGGCTAAGAAAAAGGACAAAATGTTTTCCCTTGTTTTCGAACAACTTTTTTGCCTAAGCATTTTAATCAGTCCTAATATTTATGCAATATTGTACGTCAAACTTTACAAAATAAAGTTCTGACACCTGGTGAAAAATATGTTGTAAATAAAGTAAAAACAAAGATTGTATCATTCAGTTTTAATGTGCATCAAAGAATTTATAGATTAGAATACACTTTTTTTTTTAAATAGGATGAAAGATTATTAAAAGAAATGTCAAGACGAAAAGAAATGAAAGGAAATTAAAGAAAGATATAAAGAAAGGACTTGTGATAAAAAGATGGGAATAAAAGATTTTAAAAGGTTGAAAGAAAGAAAGAAAGAAAGAAAGAACTATGGCCGAGAAAAAGGCCGTAAATACATTAATGGAGAAAGAAAGAAAGAAAGAAAGAAAGAAAGAAAGAACTATGGCCGAGAAAAAGATAAAAGAAGGCCTTAAATACATTTATGAAGAAAGAAAGAAAGAAAGAAAGAAAGAAAGAACTGGCCGAGAAAAAGAGAGAAAGAGGTCTTAAATACATTTATGGAGAAAGAAAGAAAGAAAAAAAGAAAGAAAGAAAGAAAGGTAATTTGGTCCTTGTACTGTCTTTTAGCTTTCTTTTCTTTTCATTAACAATAATCATTTTACGATTTGCGAATTTTTGAAACCAACGTTAGCTGATGTTATTTCATTCGATTGATAGCAAGCCTCTTCAGGTCTCCAGGACTCTTCTGAGTATTCTGGCTGATCTAATTAATTCTGTAGTTTAAATGGTCTCGGTTCTTACTCTAGTTTCCCACTCTTCCAGCCTTCTTTTCCAACCCTTTGAGGGCCGTTATAAGTGCTCCAATTACAATTGGTATCATCGTTACCGTCATGTTCCATAGCTTTCCCGGTCCTTTAGCCAGGTCCAAGTACTTTTCTTTGTTTTCGCTTTCTATGATTTTCATTCTGTTGTCTACCGGACGGCAAAGTCCATTATACGGCAAAATCTTTTTTTGAAATCATCCCGAAGTCTAGTCTTCTGACTGGGATTAGATGATCTGTGTGTATCTCAAAATCCCAGAGAATCTTAAGCGTCTCATTCTCCATAACGGATTCACATTTGGATTAAAATCGATTGTTTTTCGTATATAAAGCGCAAGGGTCTGTATAACTCCCAAGTTTTTTCAAACGTATTAAAAAAAATGAACTGATATTCATAGACCACTCTTTCTTATCCTTTCCTCTGATAAGTTTTTTTTAAAGCTTGTTATCAATCAGTACTCGAATATTTCTATTATCCTTAGAATCTTATCCATTCTGTTTTGGAAATTTGAAAACATTTTGAAAGAAATAATTTGGTTGGTTGGTTGGTTGTTTCGTTTTACGGTGTATCAACCCTTTTTCAAGTCATTTAACGCCAAATTAAATCATTTTGCTTAAAGTTTCAAACAATTCAGTTTAGCATAAAAACAATTTTTTTTTTGTTTAGACGCAGTTAAATTTCAGAAAAGTTCTATTTCAAACACTTCAGTTTAGCATAAACACATAGTTTAAATGTCAAAACAGTTCTTTTTCAAACAATTCAGTTTAGCATCATAACTGCTTTTATTTTCACACAGTTAAATGTTAAAACAGTTCTATTACAAACAATTCAATTTAACATAAGTACACAGTTTAAACACACAGCTAAATGTAAAAACAGTTAATTTAAAACTATTCAGTTTAGCATAATTACACAGTTTAGTTCTATTTGGCCCATAGATAAGACCCTGTCAGGTGCTGTGACTCCAGGTCCGAGTGGACTGAGGAACAATGGCGATGAGGGGTACTCCGCATTCCCCCAAGCTCCTGCATTACTAAAAACTCACCATCAGATTGTTTAGTGTCATATCTAGGACACTCGTTGAGGGAGTTTTACCCTCTGCAGAGATGCAGTCAGTGTATTCTGCAGCCCTACTTGACAGGGCCAACACAATTTTGATTCGATCGATTATTCTATGACAGTGCGAGTCCTCATCTTTGAGACACACCATCATGACAGTTAGGCAACTAGTCTAGGAGAAGGAAAACTCTGAATTCAAACCTGTTAAACTCCGCTTAAAAACTGACCTTGTGTCATATCCTGCCCGAGCGGAGGTGTTGGTAAATAGTATCATGACAGTCGGAGGGGGTTCGATTCTCCCTGATTTCACTTATCACAAGAGCAGTCGTGGGTGACGTTTTTTAGGTCCGCTTTTTTTTTGTGTGTAAAAGCCATACCAATAAAAAAAAGATCAGTGATCATCTGAGAACGAAATACCCACCAACGATGAAACAATAATTTCTTTTAACACATTAGTTCCACGTTGTTTATTCTTTAGCGTTTTTTTCTTTGTTTGTTTGTTTTTTTTTTTTTTCTGGGATTTAGCCCATGCGCTTTATATGCAAAAATAACAACAAAAAAACATAATTTCGAAACGTTAAAAGCAAAGCTATATCTCTTTAAAAAAAAAAACCAGCATCATCATTATCATCATCATGTCGTGCCGCTAGCACGGATATCCCTGACCCTCTCTCACCACTTCTCCTTATCGTTCATCGCATCTGGCAGATCTTCAGAGCTACATCCCGTATCCTCACATAGCTGCTGTATGTATGTTCTAGCTGGTCGTCCTGCTTTTGCTCGGCCATATGTGGTGGTCCATAGGAGTGCATCACTTATGAGCTCGTCTCTGCTTCCCCAGCAGTGTCCTGCGTGTCTGGTTCGTCTAACTTGGATAGTTTTCGTGATGGGAGGCAGGTGGCCGTATAGTTGGTGCTTTGTGGGGTGTTGCCGCCAGGACTTATTCAATATTGCTCGCAACATTCTTGTGTAATTGCCGTCTAGCTTCTTCTCGAGCCGCTTTGTTAGCGTCCAAGTGGTGCATCCATACACCAGTATCGATACGACCGCTGCCTGGAAGAAAATGCGTTTCATCTTATCAGTCAGGTCTGATTTCCATAAAATCGATAGTTTATCGATAGCTGTTCATGCCTTTGTTAGCCATGTGTCGATGTCTTTTTCGGTTGATGAAACACTGCTTCCTAGGTAGGTGAATTTGTCCACCAGTTTCAGAGAGGTTCCCTTTAGTGTAGAAATGTCACCTGCTTGATTAAAGCACATATATTCAATTTTGTGTGCATTGATATGGGGGCCAACGCCTGCAGCGGCTCGTTCCAAACTATGCCGTAGTGTTTCGGCTTGGTTGGGTGTATTTGCCAGTATAACAGCATAAAAGAAGGCTCTATAGGCCAGTTGTGTTGTATATTGACCTACGACCCGGCCGGGCTGTCAAAATAGGAAATGCACCAGTGTAAATAACAGGTGCATCCGGTCGAGGAATGTCAGAATTATAACCTTGACCGTGGATGGGTTGAATGAGTGCAATTGTGACGCCCACAAGAAGAAGGTGGGCGTGAACTATTATATAACTCGGTTGAGATAGGAAGTCAGTTAGTTGGAGTAAGATGCGGTAGAGAAAGCCAGTACCCAGCACCCAGCAGAGTGGGCTCTCAGGCCCCCGATTGAGCAGTTGCAGTTGGAGATCAAATCAGTTTGGAGCCCAAACCAGTTGGTGATAAGATGTGATAGAGAAAGCCAGCACCCAGAGGATGGGGCCCTCGGGACCCCCGATAGTGTTTTGGGATCAGAAGAGTTGGAGAAATTCTGCTGTAGAGAAAACAGCACCCAGAAGAGAGCTGGGCCTCCGGGCCTCCGGGCCTCCGGTTGTGCAACCCTGGAGAACGGGAAAGAGACACTGATGGCCATAAGAGTAGTGAGGGTCAATATGTTGCAGTTCTGTTCGGTCTCCAACTCCCTCTCACACACAACCTTTCAATAAAGTGAGAGGTATATTTTTCTAAAAGACTGTGTTGCTCGTCTTTATTGTGTCGGTTGCATGCATCTGCATATGAGTGTACAACAGTTGTATCAAAGCCAAAATCTGAATTCAGAGTTTTCCTTCTCCTAGACTGGTTGCCTTACCAGGACTAAAAATCAAGTCTGCCCTGCAATCTATCCTTTTCCCAACCCCTCCTCCACGAGAAGGATATGACTCATAGTAAATTTTTAAGCGGAGTTTGTCTGGTTTCACTAAAGAATTTTCCTTTTTGACCAATTGCCTAATTTAGGCTAAAGAACCTAATCTGCCTTATTATTTACTCCTATGTGACGATAGGAAATAATCGTATTCATACCTTTCTCAAGGCCAAGAGAATTAGCGCAATGGGAAATGTAAACAGCCCCATTCAGGTTTTGAATTTGCGTCGCTTATTCCGTTTCCTTTGACGCAATTGTTACGCTACAAGCGTCTCCTAATAACAATGCGTAGCGTTATTGGAATTTACCAAACCCCTCTTCAAAGGTTAAGATGTGACTCTAGGTCATTATTTCTTTCGTTTCCCTTCTCCTAGACTGGTAGCCTAAATATGGTTTTAAAAAATTCATAATCCGCCCCACTATTTATTCTATGGAACGAGGAGATGGATCCATGTCTTTCTCAAGAACTTCTATGCAAAGTGAACCACAAACCACTTCGTCCAGAATTTGACCTCCATTTGCCGATTTCATTTACTAAGGCGATAACCGTTACGTCAATCACGCCTCCTTAAAGATTCACTTACTATCCGAGCTGGCTTCTAAAGAAACTAATAAAGTATACGGTTAAAATTTTAAAACTTTTTATCACCTTTTTCCATCAACTATATAAAAACTACGAGAAACGGCTTTTGGTTCTTTGGGGTTGGTTTGTTGATTAAATGAATGGTTGATTTTAACGGCATATCAATCTGTGGTGTAGTTTTTTCTTAAGATTTTTTTTAATTTTTTGCTTTTTTGCGAGCATTTATGTGATATTCCTATCTAACTCAAATAATTTGCGCACAGTTGTAAGGTTCCAAGTATTCTTATCTAATACTAATAATTTGCACACAGCGGTATGGTTTCAAGTAACTAATGACAATAATCCTCCATAAAAGTCTAAACTGTTCGATTTGACCCATTGATTGGACCCAGACAAATCCTGCAGTTCCGGGTCAGAGTGGTCCTGGGAGTAATTTCATTGAAGGGGCACTCTACACTCATTAGATCTCCAGAAGAGGAGCGTCAGATCCTTTTTAATGTCATATGTAAACACCTATTTTTTATGGGCCTTGCCCCTCTGCAGATGGCACTGTCAACATTTTCTAAGCCCCACCGACAAATGGGGTTCTTTTCAGCATCAAGTGACAATTTAATAGTCACAGTATATCACGATACTCACGCAGCTCACTCTACTTTTATAAAGACACAAAGCAAAGATCCGTTTCACCTACAGGTTGTTAATGAGGGAAAAAAAAACAGGTTTAAGTTAGTCAGCGATTTTCCCTAATATATTCTAATCAAAACTTATTAGTTCTATGAAAGCGCAATGTGAGGTGTTTAGTTAGTTCCTATTTACTCGGGTTTAGAATAGCGGCTTCTTATCTTACGCGACAGTTTTTTTTTTATCATCAAAGCCAACATCAGAGGAAATGCATCCAAATGTATCATAAAAACCCCTTTTTTTCATTCGACGTCAGATCTATCAAAGGCAACCAACTAGTCCATTTCTTTTAATCAAGTTTTATAGAGGATGTGGTTGCGAAAATCAAATATTTACCGGACTTGAGAATTAAATCGCCGCTTCTGCGTGTTTTAACCATTAAATATTGTTGTCTCTTTAAAGATGAAAGGCCGGTAGTAACCAACATGATAAAGTTTATATATATATATATATATATATATATATATATATATATATATATATGGGGGGGAACTTTATGTATATGGTGTGTGTACGTATAAATTAATGGCACTGGGAGAAATAGTTCGAACTACGCACAAATAGTCTTAAAATGTGCTTCTACTGTTGTTATCTTGGTGATATTACTTTCGAGATAACCAAGGGAGTTATATCGATGGTGGAAAGCAGTTGTGAGAGTTAATTATCCTTTCGCCAAACTTTTACTTATCATAATGAACGTATGAGTACACAGAAAAAGTAAGTTTGAGATAGATAGATAGATAGATAGATAGATAGATAGATAGACTGTAGTCTTATCGTCTAAAACAGAGAACTGAAAAGCTAGTTATACAAATAAAAAGATGGGAACTAAACTACATATATATATATATATATATATATATATATATATATAAGTTCGTGTGTGTGTGTGTGTGTGTGTGTGTGTGTGTGTGTGTGTGTGTGTGTGTGAATCGTTAAAAAAACTTGTTCCTCATATTTAAAAAGTGCTCACTTAATGGCCAACATTGCAAAGATAAACGTGGACTAAAGACAGAGCCTTATATATATATATATATATATATATATATATATATATATATATTAAAATGGATAGGTTCCCGTAGAGATTTGTATTTTTAAAATCATTTATTAAATACAAATTTAAAAAAAAACAAATCTCTTCGTGGACTTACCTATTTTAAAATATATTTTTATTCTTTCTTTGTACCTACAACAAGCATTTTATACATATATATATATATATATATATAGTGTGTGTGTGTGTGTGTGTGTGTGTGTGTGTGTGTGTGTGTGTGTGTGTGTGTGTGTGTGTGTGTTTGCACCAGTTTTTTGTTTAGATAAGTTTAGTTAATCACTTAAGAGCTTAAACAATTCAATTTAGTGTAAGTAGTTTCAATGTCAAAAACAGTTCCATTTCAAACAATTCAGTTTAGCATAAGCACGTTGCTAAATGTAAGTATAGTTTAATTGTCAAAAACATTTCTATTAACGCTATTCAATTTCGTCAAACAGCTATAATTCAGAAAATTCAGTTTAGAATAAGTATACAGTTAGTTCAATTTAACCCATAGATAAGTCCCTATCAGGTGCTACCATTTCTGGCCAGAGTGGACCTGGGAGCAATAGCAATGAAGGGGTACTCTGCATTCCCCAAAGCTCTAGCATCACTGGAATCTCACCATCAGATTGTTTAGTGTCATATCCATGACTCTAGTTTGGGGTCTTATCCCGCCGCAAAGAAGTAGTCGGTGTATTCTAGAGCGCCAGGCTACTGGGCAATATAATTTCGGAATTATTAATGAGGATTTTTCGGATTTCAGTAGATGTGGATTTATCCCTATAATAATTGTTTAATCTAATTTCATTCTACCGTCCCAGCAGACTGGGCCACAGAACACTCGTTGGGGGAGTCTTATCCCTTTGTAGGGATGCAGTCGGTGTTTTCTACTTGCCCCAGCCGACTGGGGAACTCAAATGGATAATTATATGTCATGTGTGGAGGTAACATATGTTTGGTTGGGTTGGGTTTTATGGCATATCAACCATTGTAGGATATTTAATGCCAAATCCTCTTTATACGTATATTTTAAATATATGATTCGGTTTGGTTGGTTTTCATGGCATATCAACCATTGTAGGTTATTAAATGCCAAATCCTCTTTATACATATATATTGAATATATATGATTTTGTTTGGTTGGGTTTTATGGCATATCCACAATTGTAGGTTATTAAATGCCAAATCCTCTTTATACATATATATTGAATATATATGATTTTGTTTGGTTGGGTTTTATGGCATATCAACCATTATAGGTTAATAAATGCCAAATCCTCTTTATACATATATTTTAAATATATATGATTTGTAAACACAATTTATAGATAACATTCTTAAAAGAGCCTAAGCCTATTTTTCACGCACAAATGATTACTAGAATTGCGATATAACAGTCTCAATTTAACATCAATAATTTGTTTGCGCACAGTTTGTTCTATTTGACTCATAGATAGGTCCCTATAACGTGCTACCACTCTGGGTCAGAGTGAACCAGGGAGCAATAGCAATGAAGGGATAATCCATATTTCCCAAATCTCCAAATCTGGAGCCTCGTCACCAGATGGTTTATCATATTTACCAACCCCTCCGCTCGTGCAGGATATGACACAAGGTCAATTTTTTAAGCGGAGTTTAATAGATTTGAACTCAGAGTTTTCCTTCTCCTAGACTAGTTGCCTCACTAAGGCTTAAGAACCTAGTCAGTCCTACTATTTACCCATAGCTGGAGGGAGAATAATTGGATTCATACCTTTCCCAAGGGTATTAGTGCTATGTGAAATGCAATCAGTGTCGTCCAGGATTTGAACTCGTGTCGCCCTGTCCATTTCCTACGACGATAACCATTACACCACGGGCACCTCCACCAGATGGTTTATAGACATATCCAGGCCACTCGTTGATGGGGTCTAACCCCTCTGCAGAGATGCAGTTGGTGTATTTTACAGCCCCTCAGCCCAGCCGACTAGGCTGGGAAGTAAGCAAACTTAAGATCAAAAATAGAATGTAGGACTAATCCTTAAATATTTTTTGTCAAAATTTCTGAAATGAAGTTTTTCTCTCTTAGAATATTATCATTCTTCATCTAAACTGTAATGCTCACAGCATTTCGCTCTATATTTCCTTAGAACTTCTTCATTTGTTTCATGTCAAACTCGAAATCCTACATAGAACCTCGAACTGGACCCTTTATTTAATTCACCAGGGTAGAATATTTTAATTCTGTTAACCATGACCGAGAACAAGTGTTATTTACCTACCATCAGGATTGAACCTGCAACGTCCAGATGATTTCACTTCGAAGCACTTTTCAACTAAACGCCTTTATCCAATGCGCCATATGTCCTTAATTTATAGAAAATGCAACCTCGCCAGCCCCACAAAATGTCTTTTTAAAAGTGCCGATGCTTTTGTGATAAATCGGATATAACGTATGTTCGTAGCTGGGGATTGCGCCATAGGAACTGCATCTAAGACAATTGCGACGACTGAAAATAGCTGAAGGCGTCTGAGGCGCTTCCAGTTTCGAACTGACGAGCCAGGATAAGCTGTTGGAGGTTGGCATCGACGTTTTTCCACAACTAACTGTGCTCTGTATCATCTTTGGCTACCTTGGGTAAAATGTCATGTCAGTGGCCTGACAATTCTGAAAACAAAAGATAGTTTGTGGGGATCGGATCTCCCGGAATTTCCCCAGGTAATTATCGAGAATTCATTTATACAGAGATTTGAATAGACTCAGATATGAAGACAGATTTTCTTTTATTATAGTTACGAGATATTATTACGATGATCATCAAATGAAGATGCCAGTTTAGATTCCTTAGTCTCTTACTCGCAAGCCATCCCAATCGGCTAATGCTCTTAGTAGGTCCTCTAGACAATAACCAGTATCCGAACAGAGCTGAAGAATATAAATTATTGTTGGACAACGAGCTCTGGTATGTTGATGTGAAGGAGTCCATAATAAAACGTCACATATGACTTCTTTTTTTAACAAATATTCATTTACACACACACGCACACATGCACACACACATACACACTTATATATAGATATAGATATATATGCATATATATATAATGAGATTTTGTGACCATTAGTAAACATGTGAAACTCTGAATAATAAAAGGCGAGGATATATATATATATATATATATATATATATATATATATATATATATATATTTATTCTACGATATTAGATTGTTTAGAAATTCACACCTGCTACGGGACCACCGACAGCTATGTAAATTAGGATGGTTTGACCAACAGAGAAACCCCTCTCCTGTTTCTTGATGCTTCTAACACCTAATATTTTGATCTCCTCTGACCTCGCCTGTTAATTCAGATAATTTTTATTTTTATTCTTATTTTTTATTTTTTATTTTTTTTATTTTTTATTTTTCTTATTTTTTTATTTTTAAATACGAACTGTAATTTCCACATTTGCTGTTCTGCAACTTCGAGAAAAGCATGTAAAAAGTCATCTGACGAGACGGAGAGTATAGTAATATTCTCCGCCGAAAAAAAATTATAATGACGACTTATCCAAGTTTGAGTTTCCATCCGATTACACTATATATATATATATTAATTGGTCAGCGGTTTTGCTTGTCTTCTGTTACTCAGTTTTTCATATATGTAATGGTGATCACAAAATGTTCCTTTCGTTGTATCACAACTCTTCAGTGTGGCTAGACACGCGAGATACTTCAAGCTGGGATTGAAGCCCGTCTGACTTCACGCCAGTCGGATATCTTACCCCAAAACTATCAACCTCTCAACGTAAGTGAAGGAATTTTTAACGTATTCATTTATTTACATATACGCTTATATGAAATAATACTCAAATAGGGGCTAATAACAAATTATTTTATAGATTTATCAATTTGGTCTTGATGTTTCGGCTATAATCAGTGTATACTTATATCAAGACTGATAGATTTATGAATGCTAGGACAATGACATCCACCGGCAAATGAGACTTTAACTTTATCTTTAAAACTGAATAATTCACTTTGCACTTTTTTCTAAATATTTTCAAATGTGTTTGTATTTTTTTTTCCTAAAATGCTGTTGAGTTGGAAAATCCCCCATTCTCTCTCTCTCTCTCTCTCTCTCACTCACTCATTCTCTCTTTCTCTTTGTGTGTATACATACATACATATATATATATATATATATATATATTTATATACGGACCAAATCGCTCTACCAGAGCAAAATGTGACACAAGGTTAATTTTTAAGTGGAATTAAACAGGTTCGAATACAAAGTTTCCTTTACCTTTGATTGGTTGCCATACCAAAGTCTGACCAACTATTTAGCCGTAGAATGAGGGAGAATGGTTTGATTCATACTTTTCTCTAGTGTCTGTAAAATATTTGAAATGCAAAGAACCTAGTCTACGGTTTTGAACTCGGTCCACCAAGTTCATTTTCAACAACAATTTGTGTTAGAACCATAATATATATATATATATATATATATATATATATATATATATATCATTTGTTCTTATCAGAGAAAAACCAAAGCCTGTTTAGTTGGTGGTGATGTTAAAGTTTGTTCAAAAGCTTTGCAACGTGGTCTTTCCTCTGGTGCCTTTCATTGTCACAGAGGAAAATTCACCCTTTCTCCTTTTCTAATAGAAATACTGAATATCTTCATGCACTACCAACCTGATAAGAAACCCGGCCACCCCCATGTTCAAGGTTTTGAACAGGACTGACTCGCTGGAATTGTTGTCAACAATGGCCAGGATCTCATCAAGAAATTTGGAAGTTCTTTTCTCATCAGAACGATCAGAGTTTGATTTTTGAGTTGCCTTACGTTCAAAATCTTTTTTTTAATCTTCTGCACTGTCCCCAAATTGAAACCTAAACACAGCGAATTCTTCGTTTTAGATGTTTCGGCGTGAATGCCGATCAGTGCAGCATGCCTTTTTAAAATTTCTGGCGGAGGAAATTGTGTCTTAGTGTTACTTTCCTCAGAGAAAATGCCAAACCGTCCCCAATTTGCTGTTTAGTCAACAAGACATGAAACATACTTTTGAATTGGTAGGTTCCCGTATGTACTTTACATACGGGAATCTACCAATTCAAAATGGTGACAATTTATCCATAAACCATACACACACACACACATACACACACACGCACATATATATATATATATATGGACAGGCGACATCTCCACACTAGACGGAACCTCCCTGAAACTGGTTGACAAAATCACCTACCTAGGAAGCAGCGTCTCATCAACCGAAAAACACATCGACACACGGCTAACGAAGGCATGGACAGCTATCGATAGGCTTTCGATCATATGGAAATCAAACCTGACCGATAAAATGAAACGCAGTTTCTTCCAGGCTGCGGTCCTGTCGATACTGCTATATGGATGCACTACTTGGACGCTGACTAAACGGTTGGAGAAGAAGCTAGACGGCAATTATACAAGAATGTTGCGAGCAATATTGAACAAATCCTGACAGCAACACCCCACGAAGCGCCAACTATACGGTCACCTACCACCTATCACGAAAACTATACAAGCTAGACGAACCAGACATGCCAGACACTGCTGGGGAAGCAAGGACGAGATCGTAAGTGATGTACTCCTGTGGACCCCTGCATATGGCCAAGCAAAAGCAGGACGACCAGCTCGAACATACATACAGCAGCTATGTGATGATACGGGATGTAACCCTAAAGACCTGCCGGAGGCGATGAATGATAGGGAGACGTGGAGAAAGAGAGCCTGGGATATCCGTGCAAGCCGCACGACATGATGATGATGATGATGGGTTGCGTCTATTTTGAGACAGTTTTGAATGATTTTGTCTCCAAATAAGTAGTGAGGTATAATATTTTTCTTCTCTTGTCCAAATCATTGTAATTGAGGATTAATTATTGTTATAGTATATCATTTTCATATCTGAGAAAAAAAAAAAAAAAAAAAAAAAAACGGGGTTGTCTTCGTGGCGTAATGGTTGAAGCGATGGACTACGGAATCATAGTACACGAATTCGAACTCCAGTCACGCTATTACGTTCACTTTCGGACAAATACCCTTGCGAAAGGTATGAACTCCCTTATCCTCCCAGGTATGGATTAAATAGTACCATTACTGTTCTTCTAGGAGAATGGCTTTGGCATTAAATAGCCTACAAAGATTGATATGCCATTAAACAAAGGAACCACACCAAACCAAACCAAACAACAACAAAAAAACAACATTATTAATATATTGAGACACACTATATAAACATATACTGAGAGGTCATAAATAATATGGGTCCCATGTATATTGAGAAACCCTATAAAACTGTCTGAGAAATTGTAACGGACATTAAACTCAGTGAAATCAGTGCATTGAATGCCAAAGTGACTAATTTCTGCTTTTTCATTGATTTTGTTTTTTTTCGGCATGTCAACCTGTCTGGATTATAATTTCCCGGAATTTAGGGAATTGCGTACTTTGTACAATTAAATTTACATTTTTGTGTTGTTTTTTAAGTTTTTTAGCGCACGATTAACACGATATTGATTACATAGTATCGATTAAATGATATAGATTATTCCTGTCTAATGAAAAAGTTTTACAAACATCTCTAACAAGTACTGATACTCAACGTTAGAGCGGACCTGGAAATAATGGCAATGATGGCGTACGCCACATTCCCCAGGGCTCAAAAACAAGAGTCATGCTACTGAATGCAGTCCAGTGACTTAACTAGGAAAATAGATACAATTTTAAATAAAATGTTTGTTGTATTCACTGTTCTTGTTATTTTAGAAAAATGCGACTCAAGTCACGATGCTTTTTCAAAAGACCTCGCATGTTTATAGAAAAAATAAACAATTAGTTAATGTTCTTTTTCTTTCTAGGTATAAAAATGTCATTCACCGTTTAAACATTAAACATAGAATTCAAAGTAGTTTTAAAGCAAAGTTAAAATTTGACAGAAATCGAGAATTGGTCAATTGATTTGGAAATATCAGTTTTTCTGAAACATTCGGAATCTGTGTTTAGTTATGTGTCTGCGTTCGTATATTCTTATGTGTGTAAAACCGTATACATCTGTGAGACTTCGTACACGCAAATACAGAAGTACGCAGAAGACATGTACTGATTCCTTTGAAGAACGGACGAGGAGGTATATTTTCAGCTCTAATAATATCGCGTTGACGTACAACACTCGCTGGCAATTCCGCGACTAGACAATGCAAATACCCAATGGCCAATGTCGAATTCGCCAAATTGCCGGACATTGTCCATCGACAGAAATCCACTTTGAATAGGCCCTGTGGGTGCTTTGCGAATCTTTTCTCGGCCTCACCTCTAACGAACCCGGCACAGACATTCCAAGCCAATGTCGTGCGCATAACAAGATAGCATTGTTCGAAATTTTATTTCTGATCACGGAATTTATTCTTCGATCTGCTCATTCGATTGCCGTTTTTGATTTGAGTCGTTCGATTATTTTTAGCTTTTACTACGTTCGCTGTTTTTAGCAGCTCGCTTGTTTAAATAACCGAATACGTTTGCACACAATTCTCTATGAATTCATTGGTGCTACGAGGAGGGCTAACTGATAAGTCTGAATAATGAAAAGAGTTCAATCCGCAGCAAGTGGGGAGTTGAAGAAAACAATTATCAAGCGAACCTACTGCTAATAAACAAGCTAACTTAGGTTGATAGGTTGTTTTGTTTTTACGGCACGTCAGCACTTGCTGGGTTATTTGATACGGATTGCCCAGTCGACTAGGGCTGTAAATACACCGATTGGATCTCTGCGGAGGGGTAAGAACACCCCAACTAACGAATGTCCTGGATATGATACTAAACAATCTGATGGTGAGGTTCCACTAATGCTGGAGTTTTAGGGAATGCGGAGTACCCCTACATTGCTATCGTTCCCAGGTTCACTCTAGCTCGGGGTGGAAGCACTTGATTGGGTTCTATCAGTGGGTCAAATAGAACAAAACTGTGTACTAAAATGAATTGCTCGAAATAGAACTGTTCTGACATTTAAACTGCGTACATATACAAAACTGAATTGTTTGAAATAGAACTGTTTTTGACATTGAAACTGTACTTACGCTAAACTGAATTGTTTGAAATAGAACTGTTTTGACATTTGACTATGTGTAAACAAAAACTATATTCATAAAAGGGAGCCTTCTGGTCGCCCTCGACTACGGTCACTAATTACTACTACTACTACTACTACTACTACTACTATGTGTATAAAAATGGATTTGGCATTAAATAACTTACAAAGGTGGATATGCCATAAAACCCAAACAAATAAACTTGATACGGAACACAATCTTTTTTAAGCATCTATATGGGTTTAAGTAGTCATTTACTAAGTTTAACTTACACGAGTCACTAGAGTAAGGTACCCAAAGAGAATCGAACTCAGTAACAATGGTCTGCTCATCTAGTTTGCTAACAGTGACACTACGTGAGGTGACCATATGATTTTAGTGGATTTGCCATGACGTAATGGTAAAATTGCTGGAATACGGGATCGAAATTAGTTAGTTGAAACTCTCGTCATGTTATAATGTTCCCTTTGTAAAAATACCATTGGGAAATCTGAGAATTAATTTTTTGAAATAGAAATGTTTTTGACCATTTAACTATGTTAAATTTAGAGATTTAAACTGCGTACTTATGTTAAACTGAATTGTTTGAAATAGAACTGTTTTTGACATTGAAACTTTACATACGCTATACTTAATTGTTTGAAATAGAACTGATTATTTGTATAAAAACGGGTTTGGCATTAGATAACCTACAAAGGTTGATATACCAACCAACCAACCAACCAACCACCTATCCAATACTTTATAATAATCCATACGGTTCTTTGTGCCAAATCTTTTAATAAACACTTTTATTACAACATTTTTTGTGTAATTGTTTCTTTGTACTGTTATATAATATCAAGTATTCCTATTCAATATAAAAGATTTACATTGGAATAACGGTGAGAGTGTTCGCCAACTGCCTGGGAGACCAAAAACTCAAAAAATGGTACTTGATGCCTCCTTGCTTAACTCTCTGCAATCTAAGGTACGTGTAAAGGGGAGCAATCCCGGAAAAGGAGTCGTGCCCTCCCCTACCCCTTGGTGTAGCAGCTATCGAAAAGGGAGCCTTCTGGTCCCCCTCGACTACGGTCCTCAACTTTATATGGTTATTATTTCTATTTAATAATAGTCACTTCTGTGCACACTGTTATATGGTTTCAAAGGAAAAATGATAAATCGGGCGATTCGCCATGAAATGAAACAAGCCAAACGATGATTTTTATTTATCAGTTATAACTTCAAGTAACTAATTTTAATAAAAATAATTTATAAGAGTTCCAAGTAATCCTATCAAATATTAATATTTGTTATATAGTATCTCGTATCCTTATCTAATGGGAATCATTTAAAACAGATTTCTTTACCTTTAAATGCGCTTTAACAGGAACTACCACTCAGAGGAAGATATAGTAATATAAGAATAGTTCACACTCCCAGGACTGGAGTTTCACCATCAAATGTATTTTTATGGCATACCAAGGACACTCCTTTTTAGTGTAGGGTCTTAGGTCTCTCTGCAGATAATACAGTCAGCATATTCTAAGCCTCGCCGATAGTGAAACTGATGTCTGTATACAAAGTGGGATAGAAACAACAGGACATCGAGAAGTGGAGCCTCGCCATCAGATGCAGTTTAGTATCATTACCATGACACTTATCTGCGGAGTATTTAGCCCTCTGTTGGGGATGTTGTCAGCGTATTCTACGCCTCCCCAAAGATGCTACTGATGTCTATATACTAAGTGTGGTAGAATCAACTAGAAATCGAGAAGTGGAACCTCATTAACCCTCTGTGGGTAATGTTGTCAGCATACTCTAAACCCTATCGTCAGTGAGTTTGTCTGTGTTTGGTAAATACTGAGAAAAGCTTCAAGTGTAACAGGAATAGCTATGTATATTTTAGGTGTGTCGACCTGATTCAAAAAGAGAATATCCCGTGCTAAATGTGATATCGTAATGTGTGAGTTCGAACAATAATCGCTCTAACTACGTACAATTACGGAGTAATACTCATTGGAAAAGTGGGAACCCCTTTATTTCACTACTTACTACTTACGTAGTACTCCTACTGTTCTACAAAGATGACTTTTACTCTAGATAATCCAAAAAGGTTTATATGTTTTTGAACGAAAGAAATACTCAAAAAATAATATTAATATTAAATAAGTGTTATAAATTTGAATATTCAGACTACTGACCTCATCTTTATTGTTATACAGACAACGTTTCGACTGATATGCACTTCTTCAGGTGCTTTATATCACACTCGGGAGTCTATACAGAATGTTTAACTGAACCCTTAATTTGAACGACTGGGGTAGACCCCTCAAAATCTACCAACCATAACTGGGACAAGTCTTAAGTTATAGGAAGTATTTTTTGTTATTTTTACATGTTGTTGGGATTGAACCAGCAACCTCTAGATGATTTCACTCAGAAGCACTTTCAAACCATTCGCCTTATCCACTGCGTCATGTGACCTTCTGTGTGGACTCTCGAGTTCGACACGAAACACCTGAAAAAGGGCTGAAGGACATATGGGCGGAAACGTTGTGAATATAGCAATAAAGATAATGTCAGTAGTCCAAATATTCTAAGTTATAACAATTATCCAGCTTCCCCTCAGAAATTTTGAAAAATAAAACCAAATTGCATAAATTGAATTACTAACAAATGTCATATGTCTATTAACTATTCTGTATTGCTTATATCTTTTAGACTTTTTCTTTAGTCTTCATGGTGTGGTGGCTAAACTGTTGGACTGCGACTTTGTAGAAAAAATCTGAATTACAATTACTCTTTCACTTTCACTTTCACTTTCGAAATAATGCACTTAGGAAAAGTATGAACCCTCTAATATGCGCAGCTGTTCTTCTACAAGGATAGTTATGTCATTAAATAAGCCACAAAGTTGATATGTCATTAAACAAAGAAACGAAATGAAACCTAAATGAGAACTGTTCGAAGATAGTAAAGATCTTAGAAAGGAGAACAGTTGAGAAATCTGTACTTATTTATATGTTCCATGTTTGTTCTATTAAAAGGATATATAAGATGACTAGCAGCTAGTTGAATACCTTGAATCCAACTACTGACCACTCAACGTAAATCTTGCGTTGTAGAACGCGCCTGACCTTTTTATCTGGGAATTTGCAGTTATTTCGGGGCGTTTGCAGATCGAAACGTGCCAAAGGGACGTCTTAGTTCCATCTTGTTTATTTTTACTGTCGTATTTTATGCATTCTATACTCTTTTTATGAAGTGCTATTTTTGTTTGTTTGTTAGTTGTCTTTTTTATAACTATCCGATAGATACCGTTAAAGAAGACGAAAAGTATCCGCTGTTTTTTTTTTCAAAAGATTTTTTAGTTTTATTTATCTATCAAAGATGTGTGGAACTTACGAAGATGACCTTTGATAGTACGTTTGTTGCGTCTCTGTACTCTCCAAAGAAAAAAACTAGTCGTTATATTCAATGTCTTTGAATACTGTGAGGAGAGTGTATCTGCTTCGTGAAGATGTCGTAATAATATGTTCAATGTTACTGGGAAACGGTTGTTAAGCTGAGTTTAACTGTTGCATCTATAAAGTTTCGAATCAGTAAGAGAGATGTCGGGGTAAGGATGAAAAAAGAGAGTGAGATTGAAGAGAAATTACAACAGAAGAGGATGAGATGTTTAGAGTGACAGAAATCTTTTGGACATTAGAGAAATAAGGAACGATCTAGGATAAGTTATATTTGACGACAGAATCAAACCGATATGGAGATAAAGAGAGACATGGATTCCCCGAACAAAAAAAAAATTGCATTGAAAAAAAGATTTAAAAGAAGATAAAGTCAGATCATAAACCAAACGTATTTCGTAATGAGCGTTATTTTACAATATAGTGAAAGTCCAAAATTTGAGGCTGAAGCTTATAGAACTATATCCCGCATATTATATTGAATGTTACTTTACTAAATAGTGTAAGCCCAATATTTCGGACTGAGCATTATATATATATATATATATATAGTTCGTTATATTGTTAAAAAATTCCAAATATCGGTGTTAGAGCATGTTAGATTACAGCGTCCGATGATCACATTGTTGAGAAACTAAGAGTTACCAAGAGCCATTGACTCTGTGGGTAAGCCATCATAAAGAGTTTTATATATATATATATATATATATATATACGAAAAGAAATTTAAAATGTCACATTTTTGATAGCATCAAATGATTGCAACATCTAATATATCGTTCACTGATAAAACTTCTATTGGTGAGTAATTTCTTATGGGTTTTATAATGCTCTGCTGGACAACATTTGAGCACTTTTTCTCTGCCTATTCTCATCTGTTCACTATATATATATATATATATATATATATATATATATATATATATATGGTCGGGCAAAATGATCTGACACTAAGAATTCAGTTTAACATAAGTACACAGTTTAGTACTACTTAAAAACAATTTTATTTCAAACAATTCAATTTAGAATAAGTACGCAGTTTAAATGACAAAACAATCCAAAACACTTTTTTGTTTATTTACTTTATTTGTCTTTTATTAAACCTACAAATGTGTTAGACCATTTTGCCTGACCCTGTGATTGGTAAACTGTCGACTAAATTGGGCAAAAATGAAAATTTAACGAAATCGCAATTGTCTTCAACCACAGCCCATGGACAACTACAGAATCTCCTACAAGCCATTTTCGCCAGTCTCATTTGAATTGATAAACACTGCCATTATCCTTACGTTCATATCACCTATCGTGTTACACGGAGTTTTGTTGGTCTTTTCACTCAACTGCACCCCACGTATGATATTGATGGGGTATGCAATCTGGGGAGATGTTAGGTGACGAGATGTTAGGGTTGGTGTTGTTGGTGATGTCATAGTGCAGAGTCCCGTTGCCAGTTGTAGCGTCTTTCAGCAACCACCTTTTCGATCCGAGGTGCCCGTGGTGTAGTCGTTATCGCCGAAGGAAATGAACACGGCGATACGAGTTCAAATCCTGGATGAGACTGATTGCATTTCACATTGCACTAATACCCTTGGGAAAGGTATGAATCCTATTATTCTCCCTCCAGCTATGGGTAAATAGTAGGACAGACTAGGTTCTTCAGCCTTGGTTAGGCAACTAGTCTAGGAGAAGGAAAACTCTGAATTCAAACCTGTTAAACTCCGCTTAAAAATTGACCTTGTGTCATATCCTGCCCGAGAGGAGGGGTTGGTAAATAGTACCTTTTCGATCAGAGTCAGCACTACCTGCTTTAGGCACTTTTGATATCAGTCTTTGAACCCAGGCAGCGGCGTGAATAGGCGTATGACGTCACTATCACTAGTGACCACACCTCTTACAATTATTCAGTCGGCTTGGGGTGTTAAATACACCGACTGCATCTCTACCGAGGGGTAAGGCTCCCAGTGAACAAGTGTCCTGCATATGACACAAAACCCATCTCAGCCCAGTCTGCTAGGGCTATAGAATACACTGACTGTATCTCTGCTGAGGGGTTAGACCCTCCTCCAACCGAGTGTACTGGATATGACACTAAACAATCTCATGGTGAGGTTCCAGCGATGATGGAGCTTTGGGGAATGCGGAGTACCCTTTCATTGCCATCGCTCCCAGGTTCACTCTGGCTGAGTGCAGTAGCACCTGATAGGGTCCTATCTATTGGTCCAATAATACTAAAATGTGTACTTATGCTAAACTGAATTATTTGAACTAGAACACTTTTTGCATTTAACTGTATATAAACAAAAAATGTACTTATGCTAAACTGATTTGTTTAAAATAGAACATTTTTTGACTTTGAAACTGCGTACTTATGCTAAACTGAACTATTTGAAATAGAACTGTTTGTAAATAAAGCTAATCTGTGTACGTAAACTAAACTGAATTGTTTAAAATAGAACTATTTTGATATTTAACCCTTTTGTAAAATAAAACTATACTTATACTAAAATGAATTATTTGAAATTTAATTAGGCGTTAAATGCCCCGAAAAGGGTTGATACGCAGGAAAAAAACGACCAACCAACCAACCAACCACATAGTGTGATATAGACTTGAGGTTTGCTTTTTGCGAAAATGAAAATAAATCTGTCTTTAGATTGACCCCACCCAACACTGTGAAATCTTCGTATTTGAGTTTCAGATTGAAGGACAATACTAACAGCGTGTTGTTGTTAAATTCTGGAGGAGTGAATTATGACATGATGTTGATTTCCTTAGCGGAAGTGTCCAACTGACTCGACTTTACGGAACAGTAGACAAAAACCTCAAACAAATTAGTACCTACACGAAAATGATAATTCGAAATAACCACAATTTACTCATCACAACAGAATATATATATATATATATATATATATATATATATATATATATATATATATATATATATTGGCAGCAGTTCTTCATTAATACATATTTCATTGAACATAAAAGACATTTTTTGTCTACATATTTTTTTGTTAATCCTTTCGAATTGCCGAATTGATCTTATGATATTCGGCGGGAATTGGTTGATAAATCTTCCATGATTAGTTATTTCCGAAGTTCTTTCTGTCCGACATTGGGCCATCATCAGGGGAGGATGTATTACAAAAGTGATGTAACTTTTTTATGTACGTTACTACTTTGTAAAAAGAGCATTTGTACTGTTATATTGTATAGCGTTTACTTTTCGAATTTGTTTCTATAAATAGCGTCAGTAGCTAAAGATATTAACAAAAAATATGTAGACAAAAAATGTCTATTATGATCAATCAAATATGGAAAATCCGTACATCTATCTATCCATCTATATATATATATATATATGTACGTTTTTTCCACCTTTAGCATGATTAGGCATAAGATAACGGAGGTATAGACCCCCCAATATATCTATAGACCACTCCCCTATATATATATATATATATATATATATATATATAGGTGATGCTGTATGCGGACAATTCTATGTGTGCATGAAGGAAATATATATACGCGCACACATACACATACACACACACACGAACACACATAGATAAATAGATAGATAGATAGATAGATAGATAGATAGATAGATATAAAGTTTCCGTCATGCACACGTAAATGTTCCAGTAACCCACATTTTCACATGTATACACGCACGCACGCATACATACACACATGTATATGTATATGTGTGTGTGTATGTGTGTGTGTATGCATCTATAAATGTGTTGTCTTAGGATTATCAAGCATCCTTAGAGAAAAAGAATTGATTTGCAACATATATATATATATATATAGATAGATATATATTTAAGTGACATAAAATGTTAGGATATCAGGTGGAGACATGCAGGTTGGTGTAAAATACGGTATAATCCAATAATTGACGCAAGAGAAAGCTTGCTGTGTCTAGTGTGTCAGCTAAAGAGACACTGCAGTAGTTAGATGACGGGTTGTAATTTGACGAAATATGACGTAAGAAGAAGCTGATGGCAGCAGGCACACTGTGAAGGGGTGGAGTTGGATGTGGCACAGGCACGAGAGAAAGAGACTCAGAAAGAGATTCAGAATCCCGTGACGACTGTGGGTTTCTGTGTGTGTAATTGATATCAAAGATGATAGCTGTATTTTAAAAGAAATGTTATGAAAGAAAGGAAAGAGGGAAACAAAGATCGTCATGTACAGCGATGTTAACATCAACAGAAAGAGCGATAGACAGAGAGAGAGAGGTAGAGAGAAAGTAAGAGAGAGAAAAAGAGATAAAGAGTGAGAAAGAGATAGAGAATAAGATTGGGTAGCGAGAGATAGTGAGAAAGAGAGACAGAGACAGACACACACACACACAGAGGGAGACAGAGGGAGCAAAGTTGCTTAGACGAAGATGAGATGGGATGAGACCGCTGAGAAGAAAATTGACACTGGTTAGAATAGAAACCTGGAGAAACGAGGGGTTCTTCATTTACTGAAGGAGAGTTGTGCAATGGGGGGGATTGGAGAGGGTTAGAGGAATGAAAATCTAAAAAAAAAGGTCAAATAAAAAAAAAGAAATTTAAAAAATATTACCACGTGTCAATCGCTCACCTTTCATAAGTCGTTTAGTTCTTCACTTTTGATTATTCTATTTTCAGTCATTAGAAAGGGAAGCGACACGGTTTTCATGATCTTGGGGGTGGGGTTATAGGTAGGGTGATTGGGGAAGGTGGAAGAAAACAATGCATATTAGGCGCAGTGAGCCGCGAGTCGTCGGATATAACAGACGCGATTCAGGGACGGTCTAACCTGAGGGAGTACACCGATTCTCCAAAGCGAGGCCAAAGAAGAGTGGTCATTAAGTTAGGATACCAAAGAAAGAATTCAGAATCAAAAGGACATAGAGGTTTTAAAAAAGACTGAATAATTCCGAAAAAAGACAAAAAGCACAAAAAAAAAACGTTTTAAAACACTTAAAGACAAAAAAGACAACGAAAAAAGCTTTGAAAAATACTTTAAAACGCTTTTTCTTTATTAGAAATTGCTTTAATTATGGAATTATTCTACCAATCCAAATGACATGAAGAAAATTTATTGGAAGAAGTTATCTTTAAATCCTACAGAAAGTCAAAACTAACCAAAAAAAACGGATTTCTTATCAAACAAGAAAGATATATATATATACATATATATATTAGCAAATTTGGTAAAAGCTTGTTTAGATGGAAAAAAACGAAAAACAAAACAAGACAAAAAAAAGCTTTAATTGAAAAATTACTAAGTTAAACTTAGTATTGAATAAAAACCTCTGTAAAAGAATTCAACAAACAAAATGGCCGATAATGGAACTCTTCTTTGTTGGAGGATGGAAACTCCCAATTTAAGATAGAAAACAGCGGATAAGTCCAGATATAGCTGAATTTGAATTTCAAACAAAAAACTGCGGCAAGTTAAAAAAAAAACACGACACAAAATTCAAATACAGTTTATCCAAGATTACGGAATGTTGTATATTTTATATCAACAGATATTTTTCATGTTATAAAATTGAAAACAAAGAGTTAATATAAACGAAGTAAAATGAAATTAAAAAAAAAGCACTTATCTGTTTACAAACGATAATATATAGAGATTATTGATTGAAAGTAACGTGAAAAGTGAATTTTAAAAGGATTATCTTCAGTAATCTCTGACAACGAAGCTAAAACAAATCATATTATATCTAAAATGCCGTATATGCAAATTAATACGATATAATCTCTTGTTCTACAAGACTTGGCTAAAGATATACAATTCAACCGAAGTTTGTGAACTTTTTTTCATGAACTGAGAATAAAATAGAAAAACGATTTTAAAACAAAAGTGGATATTATACAACAAAATGGATTTTATCAATCTTTATATTCAGCCAAAAGAGAACCGTTTAATTGTTCTCTTTGTGTTTATTTAATATTTGAATGATTTTTTCGAACTCTGGACTCCGTTATTTTCTTTTGGTTTGACGCGGTCTGATCGCTACTGTAACTCGCAGGCAATACCAAGAGTTGTCTTTCTTGTTATACTGTGGGACAAACAGTCAATAAGAAAGACAACACACTTTTCGACGCATATACGTCATTTATCTATCTATATCTACCCTTAGCTAGATATGTATAAATAAACACAAATACATATATCTTTATAGTTGTAGATCTATGTATACGTATATGTGGATATATCAGAATAATTTAGAGGCTAAGACATATAGATACTGATATATATAAATATAGATATATATGTTTATATATATATATATATATATATGATTGTAGTGAAATACGTGTAAAAATATATAAATAAACACAAATATATACACATTTATTTGTATGTATATATATTCATATATATATATATATATATATATATATATATACATACAGATATATATGTATACAATCACACTATTATATGCATATATATAAAAGTTTAATAC
>OY757936.1:57228894-57233894 GCA_963585895.1 Sepioteuthis lessoniana
TCCACTCTAAGTATTTATTTTCTTCCCTTTATCTTTTTAATATATATGTCTGATTCCTTTTATTTTTTCTCTCACTAACATATATATGCGTATGTGTGTGTGTGTGTGTGTGTTAATAAAGGATAGGCTGCAAATGATTTCAAATGAATTAAGTCGGTTTTTCTTTATTTATAATAATTCCATCTACTTGTCCGACACGTGTTTCGGATATTCTAGTTCTCGTCGGGCATTTTTGGTTGTGTGTTGAATTTCTTTGTAGTAAAGATTCTTTTGACAAGTTGTTTTGATTTTGTTTAGTTTAATCCCACATTTTTGTGTCTCTGGTTGTCCCATCAGACTTAATTGACAATGAATATTTTTGGTTGCTTTGTTTAAAGTGTGTGTTTTTCCTATGAATGTGTTTGTGTAAATTTATTTATGTATTCTGTGTATGTGTGTATGTACGGATGTGTGTGTGTGTGTGAGTGAGCGTATATGCGTGTGTGTGTGTGTGTGTGTGTGTGTGTGTGTGTGTGTGAAAATGCACTTGTATATGTATATACACTTCTGTATGCACACACTCTTGCATTTATATATTTTCAAGGGCAACGAATGAATTAACCGTGTGTGGTAATATATTTTTACCCATTCATAGATGTGTTTTTTAAGCTAGTCGACGTGAGTACATGGTTTTGTGTGCCTCTGTATGTGTGTCTTTGTGTGTGTTGGTGTATGTGTGTGCTGGTGTGCATTAAGTCACTGTATATATATATATATATACAGTGTAACCCGGATATAAGAGAAATATAAGATAGATTTTCTCTGGTCCCAAATTAGAGCCTGTTTTAATGCTGTGTGATAGAGAAGACACATACACACACTCACGCGTGCACACACACACACACACACACAAACACAAACACACACACTTACACACAAAATGGCGTGCACACACACACACACACACACACACACACACAAGCACACACGTACACACACATAATTATGTATACGTATGCAGCAACAGGCGAAGAATAAAATCTAAATATAAGTATTTATGTTGGATAAATAGATGGCTTGATGGATATAAAGAGAATACATATATATATATATATATATATATATATATATATAGACCAAACCCGGATATAAGAGATTTCTCCGATTCCGACAACTCTCTTATATCCGCGTTATACTGTATATACAGGGAGAGATAGAGAGAATGGTGGGCAGTACTTATCGTTATATGGTTTAGAATAACTATACATATATCATCATCATCATGTCGCGCTGGTAGCACGGATATCCCTGGCCCTCTCTCGCCACTCCTCCCTATCGTTCATCGCCCTAGGCAGGTCCTCAGGACAGCATCCCGTATCCTCACACAGCTGCTGAATGTATGTTCGTGCTGGTCGTCCTGCTTTTGCACGGCCATGTGTGGGGGGTCCATAAGAGTACATCTCTTATATATATATATATATATATATAGTTATATATACTCAGTTGTTCTAAGAGACTAAAAGTGCAGATAATTACCGACTCACCATCGTATATTTCGCGATTATCATTTGAATACGAGTCCTTCCTTTTGTCTTTAGAGAAACCAATGCTTCGGTTTATTTGCTCCACTAGACTTAGCTTTGTTTTTCTCTCACTTGACACGTTCCTTCAGCGACAAGTGCATTAGCAGGATAGAGTATCTGACAAATGAGCTGAGTTAGCCAGTGAACAAAAAAAAAAAAAAATGAATAGAAAAGAAGAAAGATGACGTTAAACAGCTGCGGCTGTCGGCCCAACCCTTTAGCTTCCCAGTTGTTTAATCCAAACAATAGATCGATTTCGATGAGGCACCGACAGAAATTGACGGGTGATGACGATTGGTAGACATTGAAAATTTGGCACTCCCGGGAGACCGAATCTTGAACGCTTGCTATGTGTGATAGAGAAAACACATACACACACTCACGCGTGCACACACACACACACACACACACACACACACACACACACACACACACACACATAATTATGTATGCGTATGCAGCAACAGGGGAAGAATAAAATTTAAATATAAGTATTTATGCTGGATAAATAGATGGCTTGATAGATATAAAGAGAATATATAAATATATATATATATATATATATATATATATATATATATATATATATATATATATATATATATATAAAGAGAGAGAGAGACAGACAGACAGACAGACAGTAAGAGACAGAGAAAGAGAACGAGTGAGATTAACAGATTGACAGAGATATGAACAGGTTGATAGATAGAGAGAATGAGAGAGAGAGGGGGAGAAAGAGAGAAAAAGATGAAATGATGTTTGGTTGGTTGGTTGGTTGGTTGTTTGGTTGGTGTTTATGGTATAGTAACCCTTGTGGTTTATTTAAAACTAAATTATATATATATATGTATATATATATTATAATAGTGTTGGTTGTCACTAAATCACTTTGTGGGTTTGTGTCGAATCAAGTGCAATATAATACGGAGAGTGCCCAATATCTAGGAGAGAGGATTTATAAAATAATAATAAATAAATATATATTAGACATATATAATTAATTAATGGAATTTAGACTGCGACCCTGGGTTTCCTGGAGTTTTTTGCAAAACAACAAGCATCAGATAGTTACGAAAATGAAAATCATTTCATTTTCTTAACTGCCTGATGAATTAGGGTTAGGGTTAGGGTTTGGGTTAACTCCATGAAACCCAGGGGTCGCAGTCTAAATTCCATGTAACAAGATATATATATAAATCTAATATATATATATATATATATATATATAATTTCTTAGCGAATAGTTTGTAGAAATTGTATTTTTAAAAGAATTGCTAGAACTCATTTGTTTGCCCATGGTTAAATGGTTACAAGTATTCCTATCTAACACTAATAATGTTTTTCCATTTTAAACATTTGTTTACACACATTTAAATGGTCGCAAGCATTCCTATTTAATACTACTGATTCTATTTGATACTAATAATTTGTTTGTACGCAGTTGAGTAATTTCCAGTGTTTGTTTTTTATAACAATGATTCTGTTTATCAAGAATTCTTTTGTAATATAGATAATTAGCACATAGTTGTATGGTTTTAATTAACTAATAATAATAATCCTTAATATATGATTGAACAGTTCTATTTGACACAGATGGGACCCGTACATGCAGGCATAATTGCGCATCAACTTTAATGGGTTATTTAATGCCAAACCCATGCTTGTTGCGGTATTTTTTATCCCTCAATTGGAGGGGTAAAGGGGGTTCATACTTTTCCCATGGGTATTTGTCTGAAAGTGAACGAAATAGAACGAGGGGGGGTGTCCTCGTGCTGTAATGGTTAAAGCGATGGACTGCGGAATCGTAGTACGCGAGTTCGTACTCCAGTCGCGCTCTTATGTTTACTTTCGGGCAAATACCCTTGGGAAAGGTATGAACCCCCTTATCCTCCCAGATATGGGTTAAATAGTACCTCTACTGTTCTTCTATGAGAATGGCTTTGGCATAAAATAACCTAAAAAGAGTTGATATGCCATTAAACAAAGAAACCAAACCGAAATCGAACGATTGGATTCGAACTCTTTTTCTATAATGTCACAGGCCAATTCATTAGCCACTACACCATAGGGAATCTCCTGTATGCCTTAAGGTATGTATGTGTGTGTGAGAGAGAGAGAGAGAGAGTAAGAGAGAGAGAGAGAAGCGGGAAGATAGAGATGGTATAAAGTCTATAAAATTTGAATTTTTTTTTTTTTAATTTTGAAATTCAAAATCTGAAAACAGTCTTGAGCATGACTGAGCCTCCTATATGATCAGATCATTTGAACTATACTTCAATATTATAGTACAGACATCTGAATTTCGTCTGACAGAGTCAGCGGCCATTCTCGATAATTTTCAAAAGAACATCTTCCTCCATACCCACTAGACATGGTCCTTACGTCTTTTCCTTGTCTTTCAAACGAAATAAATTCACCTCAAAGCCCAATCAGCTGAGGTTGTAAAATACACAGACTGCATCTCTGCAGAAGGGTAAGACCCCACCCACGAGTGCCCTGGATATGACATAAAATTATTTGATGGTGAGGCTCAAATAATGCTGGAGCTTTAGGGAATGCGGAGTACTCATTCATTACCCTTGCTCCCAGGTCCACTCTAGCCCGGGGTGGTAACACCTGATAGGGTCTTATCTATGGGTCTAATAGAACTATTTAACATTTAAACTGTGTATTTTGACATTTAAACTGAGTGCAAATAAATGACTTATGCTAAATTGAATTGCTTGAAATAGAACAGTTTTACATCTGTGTGTAAACAAGTTACTGGTGTTTAATTGTTGGTGATACATATCAATATTTAAAGCCATAAACCTTTTTTGATTAATGCTAAATTGAATTCTTAGAAATAAAACTCTTTGATCTTATAACTTTGTATATTTTCAAATTTTTTTACAAATCATATACCGAATGTTTTTGTAAAAACAAGATTTGGCATTAAATAATCAACAGTGTTTTATATGCCATAAAACCAAACCAAAGAAAATTTACCTCAAAATCAAGATTTGAGAATGTTGAAGATATGAAAAAAATACGATGGCCCATGTATCAAAAAGCGTATTTCAGAGGTGCTTCGACAAACTGAAAGCTCATAGGAAGAGGAGGGTTGCATGCTGAATTTGAGTATTTTGTGGAAAATTAAAATTCCATGCATTTTTCATTCCTGTCAAAGTAAGTTTAAATCTTAATACTTTTTAAACACGCCACGTATTTTGAAGAAAATTGATTTTGTGTTCCTTGTCCATTTCTGTCAGGTTGAATACAGCTTCAGTCTCGATACTTTTTGAACATGCCTAGTATTTTGAAAAAAAACTAGTTTCATTCATTATTCATTTCTGTTTTGGTAAATACAACTTCATTTTCAGTAGTTTTTTAACATCTGTATTTTGAAAAAAAAAATGAATGCTTCATTCATCATTTCTATCTACGTAAATACAGCTT
>OY757936.1:57236394-57311394 GCA_963585895.1 Sepioteuthis lessoniana
AATCTGATGGAGAGGTTCCAATAATGCTGGAGCTTTGGGCAATGTTGAGAATTCATACATTACCATTGCTCTCAGATCCACTCTAGTTGCTCGTGATATGGATATGACTATACAAATATATGTACATATATATATATACACCTAAAGATACACACATACATATTTAATTACGTACGTTGAAATATAGATGTGTCTCCGTATATGTATGTATGTATGCATGTATATATGTATATGTGTATAAACACAAATAAACACACGCGTATAATTACATACGTTAATATAGACATGTTATAAAACTTATGACAGGGATTTTCGGTTCTTTCCTAGTGACCCCATGTGCTTTGACAAGCTGTCACGTTGTGATTAATAAGCAGGACAGCACGATCAGGGCACTCAAGTCGAACAGCTGAGTAACCGGAAGGAGACCACGCGGTAAGATTTAGACTGAGTGCAGAGAATCGCAGTAGAGAGAGGGACTGGCAGCCGATCAGAGGCGTCTCTGACGAGCTTGCAAAAGGGTGAAAGCCTTTGCACCCCCTTGCTCCTGGAAGAAGATATGGGAAGAAGAAGTCCTCTCTCTGGGTATATGTATCTCCACCCATCTCTCACACACCTCAGAAACATCAACCCTTTCGAGAATAAAGTGTGAGGGATATATTTTTATAAAGAAGTGTGTTCGTTCGTTCATTGAAGTTCGTAAATTATGTTCGATTATTTTTCCGCTTGTATTTGTATGTGGGTATACAACACATATAGATGTTTTTGCGTGTACGTATGTACACACAAACACGTACTCATATGTTTACATATATCGATATATATATGTTTGGTTTGGTGTTTTTATGCCATATCAAACTTTCCGGGGTTATTTAATACTAAAGCTATCTTTGAAGACGGACTTCAGTGATAGTATTTAATCTAGTATTTAATGTCCTTATAGTATGTAATTCAGCGATAGTTCTGGCTTTCATAACTTGGATCGTTAGAGAGCATGAGTTGTACAGCAGCGCATCTCCGATCTCGCTCGTTGAACATTGTGTCACTTTCAGACATGATAGAAGGCGCCTATCGCTCTTGGGATTTGTACACTACTGGCCAACTAGTAGATGGTCTGCAACAAAAAAAGAAAACCGGTTTTCATTAAACAGAAATGTGCTGTGTGCAAACAAATAATTGATGTTAAATTAAATTGTTACTATAACATAACAATAGTTGGAAATATTTAACCGTGTGCAAACGAGTGAATAATGCTGGATTGAATTATTGGTTTTAAATAGCAATACTTGGAACTATTTAACTGTACACTAGGAATACTTGACACATTGAATGATTCATAATCAATAGCAACACTGAAAACCATTTAACTGTGTGCAAATAAAACAATTATTATGAGATACCAATAACTGAAATCATTTAATTGCATACAAACAAGTGAGCTCTAATTTAAAACGTAATGTTACCAACAAACCAACTGGCCAACTAGTAGATGGTCTGCAACAAAAAAATAAAACCGGTTTTCATTAAACGGAAATGGAATCATGTCGTCTTTTCTGGGGCGACAATTTTATCGTTCCACCTTGTATAGTTGGTGGAGATAAGAGCTTCATACCTTCCACAAAGGTATGAGTTGTCTGAATTTGTGAGATGAAGCTTGATGATTTTATATAGCACTTATACCCGGTTATAGTTAACGGAATGAGAACCAACAAACCCCCGTAGATTAAATAAAGGAAGTGGTTCGAAGTTCCGTATGGGCTCTCGAGTTCGACAAACACATGAAAAAGGCCGGTGGATGTATTGGCCGAAACGTTTGAATATAACAATAAAGATAAAGACACTAGTCCGAAAACACTGAATGATTAAAAATTTCATTGAGGTATTAGTTCAAAAGTGAACATATAGATATATCTGTGAGTATGTATGTGTACACAAACACACACACACACACTAATAATTATACACATCAATATCTAACTGATGTATATAATTGTGCTGATGAATATAATTATGTGTGTACACATGCCTTCAAACTTATAAATATTTATATATAAAAATCGTTTGATGATTTACTATCACTTGACATCATCCGTTCTGTTATATTAAGTTGTCGACCTTAGTCGAGGGTGACCAAAAGGCTCCCTTTTCAATACCTGCTAGCTTGATGTGTATGGGAGGGCGCTACTCCATTCTCTGGATTGCTCCACTTTACCCTTGATCCTTACCTTATAAAAATGAGTGTTAAGCAAGGCAGCATCAAGTACCATTTTCTGAGTCTTTGGTATGACTCGACCTACGATTGAACACCGGTCTTCCGGACCATTGGCCAATGACCCGGTTATGTCCTATTCCTTCTAAATACGCTGGAAACTATTCTGAGCAGGGTGAATATGCTAATTAAGTAGTTCACCACTAGCAGTGGTTTACCTTCTTCACGCCGCTGGCGAGTATTTTATTTTGGTAATGTTATAAAGATTTCCATTTCGTTTCCAACCTCCGTTTGAGTTATTTCTCATTCTGTAACCTTTTGTTAGGTTTCAACACTTTTCTAGACTTGATGATTGTTCATTAGAACCGAAACATTATAACGTTGATTTTCTTTTACATTTAATTCTTCTTTTTCGATTACCTTATTCTTCAGTTTTCCCTCTCCCTACCCCTCTCTCTCTCTCTCTATATATATATATATATAAACATGGTGTCTTTTTATCATTCAGTGTTTTCGGACTATTGTCTTTATCTTTATTGTTATATTCAAACGTTTCGGACAATACATCCACCGGCCTTTTTCATGTGTTTGTCGAACTCGAGAGCCTATACGGAACTTCGAACTACTTCCTTTATTTAATCTACGGGGGTTTGCTGGTTCTCATTCCGTTAACTATAAGGATCTATTACAAAAGTGATGTAACTTTTGTTTTTGCATATTACTACAATGTAAGAGCGTCTTTACTGTTGGAGAGTATAGTGTTTGCTTTAAAATGGGTTTCTATAAATCTATTTATTTATTCTATTTATAGAAACCCATTTAAAAGCAAACGCTATACTCTTCAACGGTAAAGACGCTATGACATAGTAGTAATATGCAAAAACAAAAGTTACATCACTTTTGTAATAGATCCTCCCCTGATGATGGTCCAAAGTCGGGCAGAAACTACAAGGGATACATACAACTATGGACAGTACATAAATCAATTCCCGCTGAATACGATAAAAGCAATACGGCAATACGAACGGATCCAGAAGAAAATATGTAGACAGAAAATGTCTTTTATGTTCAATGAAATTTGTATTAAAGAAGAAATGCTTCCAATATATATATATATATATATATATGGTTGGCTAAATTTATGAGTACTTAATATCAGTGATAAAGCATACATATCTAAGTTAGCATAGAGTATACACAGAATCAACGGCACTTGGTGATAGTCAGTTTCACGCCTATGCAACCATCGGAACTGACATTTTTTAAATTATGATTTTTAAGTTTTTAAAGATTAAGCGAAATATTTGTCATCAGATTTTACGGAAGGAAGGAAAATTCGTATCTCTTTCACAAATAATTCAAACTTGTATAACTATTGATGCCCTTACTGTAAACGCGTAATGACATCAACGGCCAAAAGTAGACAAGTTTTTTTTTTTAAATCACAAAATCCACACTTAAAATAAAGATGAACGTCCAATGTAGTCTCTGCTCTTAATTGATCTGGCATATATAAATATATGCATATCTATATATATATATATATATATAATTTTTTAATACCCTGTCCGGTGGCAAAAACTGCTTGGCAGCGGCAGAAGTGACAGTACCGCCTTGAGCTATCGAAACTGTGTTATCACCCCTGGTTGGCGGCTGATGATGCCAGGGTATCGCACGTGCTTTCACACGTTGTATGATGAAAAAAAATAACTATATTTGTATTTATAGTTATAAATTAATTATGGCGTCAACCTGTACGAAATTTATCCGAGAAAGGTGCGGAAAAAAAAAGAAAAAATATACAGAAACATTACAATTATCTATGAGGTTATCATAACAATGTGATTAGGAACGCCAAACGTCATAAACTTTTTAAAAATTGAAAGCGAAAAATATCAATAAGCGATCATCCGATTAAGTCTTTGCTTCAATGATTATATCGGCGAGATACTGACTGTGATCAAGCACCCTTGACTCAATGTCTACGATACCCTTACATGTGTGCGTGTCTGTGTACATGCGTGTTTCATATATATATATATATATTGTCATCCACAGACAGACTGTTTCGTTGTATCACAACTCTTCAGTGTGGCTAGAAACGCAGGACTCTTGAAGCTGGGATCGAAACCCGCCCAACTTTACGTTAGATTTAGTATTAGACCGCTCAGGCAACAAGCGTACCACGTCAGCTAGGGAATTATAAGGTATTAAGTAGCAGCAGCAGCATTCGTTTGTCTACATTTCATACCTTATAGTTTTGTTTGGTTTCTTTGTCCAAAGGTATATTAACTTTTGTTGGTATTTTTATGTTATAAAGAAAAGTGTTTAGACTTCCTGGGGTTGATCAGATTATTATTTTATTTTCAGTTAGGAATAATTTATTTTGCACCAACCACTATAATCATGCCAGATTAGCTTGGTTTAATGAATTTTAACGGCATGTCAACCCGTCTGGAGTTATTCAATACCTAGAGGTTAGTGAATAAGGTATGTTATGTGTTTAATATTAAATGTTTGTAGCTAAGGGTTTTGACGATATGTTAGTATCGTCGGGAATTGTGTTGCAGGATTATTGTATGGTATTGATCATTTTTTGGTATGATTTTATTTCTCTCAAAAAAGGAAAGAATTTCATCTATGCTGATATTTTGAAACATATATTTCGTGTTATTTACATAGAAAAGGACGTTTTCTGATGTGAGTGAAAGATTTACATTCTACGAGAAAGTGTTTAACAGTGCAGAATGTTTGGGATGTTATCCATTGAGCTTGATGTTCGTGAATGAATATAAAGGAGTGTGTAAGTCTCGTGTGACCAATACGTAATCAGAATATTCGGACTTGTTCTTTCCTGGATTTTCTGAATGTTGCTCTCTAGTCTCCCAAAACAGAGCAGAGTTCGTTTGGTCGTAAATTCATTTAAGCAAGATTGACCAAATCTCAAAGGAATGTTTTCTTTTTCTTTTGTTAACAAGATCAAGCAAATAATGCTTTATTCATGGCAATAAAATAGAATAGAGGGACTTATAATATGAAATTATAATTTTGTTAGAATAATTTAGAATGCAGGTCAAGAGTGTACATTTTGGTGGTGGTTGTTAGAGGATAAGGCAGGTTGATTTATTGTTGTGCTGAGGGATCTACTGACTCGACAGAAAAAAAGAAAAGAAAAGGTTCTTCAATTATTAAATTTAAGTTGTTTTATTATTTGTTTTGTATTGTTGTTAAGTAATTAATTCATCGATTTATTTATTTGCAGGAGTGTATCAAATTTATTTTGTTTGGTAGACGTCTAGTTATCAATTCATGAAAATTTGCTATATAAATAGAACTAGACTATGATTTATCAACAACTGTTGCTTACACTTTAAAATCTCGGAATTTTGTACCTCTGCCTAGAATTTTACGAGGTATAGCTATGCTTTATCTATCTATCTATCTATCTATCTCCAGGTTTCGATCCCAGCTTCGGGAATCTAGCCTGTCCAACCAAACTGAAGAGTTGTAATACAACGAAACAGTCTGTCAGTGGATGACAATATATATATATATATATATATATATATATAGTGTTTGGGAGTGGTTTTATCCAATGGTACTTGATGCTGCCTTGCTTAACACTCATATAAGGTAAGGATCAAGGATAAAGTGGAGCAATCAAGAGAATGGAGTATTACCCTCCCCTACACCTCGGGGTAGTAGATATTAAAAAGACACTAAAACAAACCAATGGTTTTATCCCATACCAAATACTAAAAAAATGTTACTTAACATCTCCGGGGGTGTCCTCGTGGTGTAATGGTTAAAGCGATTGACTGAGGAATCGTAGAACGCGAGTTCGTGCTTCAGTCGCGCTATTACGTTCACTTTTGGGCAAATACCCTTAGGAAAGGTATGAACCCCCTTATCCTCCCAGCTATGCGTTAAATAGTACAACTACTGTTCTTCTAGGAGAATGGCTTTGGCATTAAATTACCTACAAAGGTTGATATGCCATTAAACAAAGAAACCAAACCAAACCTTAACATCTCCATGCTTAACACTTAGCATTAGATGCAGATACAGATCTAGTGTAATTGAAGCAATCATGGATGAAAAGGGCCCTCCCCTATACCTCAGTGTAGTAGCTATTAAAAAGAGAGTCTTCGGGTCGCCCACGATTATTGTCAGCCGACTAACTTATCAACATCATCATGTCGTGCCGCTAGCATGGATATCCCCGGCCCTCTATTGCCACTTCTCCCAATAGTTCATCGCCCCCGGCAGGTCTTCAGGGCTACATCCCGTATCCTCACATAGCTGCTGTATGTATGTTCGAGCTGGTCGTCCTGCTTTTGCTTGGCCATATGCGGTGGTCCATTGGAATACATCACTTATGAGCTCGCCCCTGCTTCTCCAGCAGTGTTCTGCATGTCTGGTTCGTCTAACTTGGATAGTTTTCGTGACGGAAGGAAGGTGGCCGTATAGTTGGTGCTTTGTTGGGTGTTGCCGCCAGGACTTGTTCAATATTGCTCGCAACATTGTGTAATTACTGTCTAGCTTCTTCTCTAGCCGTTTAGTTAGCGTCCAAGTAGTGCATCCATACAGCAGTATCGATACGACCGCTGCCTAGAAGAAACTAACTTATATATATATATATATATATATATATACATTTATATATGTGTGTGTGTATGTGTGTGTGTGTATACATTTGTGTTTCATGTAGATAAATACTGAATCGTACACTCTCAGGTATTTACATCCACACAACCACATACATTTCCGAAACTGATTACACACACACACACACACACACACACATATATATATATATATATATATATAGATGGTCATCCTCAGACAGACTGTTTCGTTGTATCACAACTCTTCAGAGTGGCTAGACTCGCAGGATGCTTCAAGCTAGGATCGAAACCCACCTAACTTTCCGCTAGACATGGTATTCAACCGCTCAGCCATTTAGGAGACATACGCCAGCTCAGGAATTATAACGCATATGTATTGGCTTTCGTTTGCTTACATTTTGCACTGTTGGATACCAGAGTGCTCAATTCGTAAGAAGAGCTTTGCTTTATCCGGGATATACATATATATTGCCTGTGCGCGTTGTATATTGAATGAAAAGATATATATATACGCTAATAAAATATGCCCCCCCATATATATATATATATATATATATGCGTAAATAGTCGTCACTCATGTCTTATTGTCCTCTTGTATTTATATCTAATTAACCCTCTCTTTCTCTCTTTCTTTATCATTCATCTAATATATATATATATATATATATATATATATATATATATATATATATATATATCAGCCTTTGATTTCTTTATTGTAAATGAATAATTTTCTTTTTTCTCTCACGCACCTCGTGCTCTGATGAACAACACAGACGCTCATTTTTTGCCTTTCTTTTGTCTATTTCCCTTTTCGTATTATTTTCTATCGATTGCTTCAGAAAGCCCCGATTGTAGAAGTAGTAATAAACATTTATTTCAAATTACTATCGGAGATTTGAGGTAAAAAATATGCGGGAATATTAATGCAAGGTTTTTTAAAATGTAAATTTTATTGTCATAGGCGAAAATTGAAAAGCATTTATTGGCATATTTTCAGTGACTAACTTTTTTCTTCCTTGCAGAGAACTCGCAACAATCCTTCTAACCATTTTTAGGAAGGTTAGTTTCGATTGAAAGGATATAAAAATATGCTACATTTAGATTTCCTCCCTCTCTCCCCATCTCTATATCTCTATCTTCCCATCTTATACATATATATATATATATATATATATATATATATATATAAGATGAATGGAAATCCTTATCATTATCATCATCATGTCATACTGCCAGCACGGATTTCCCCGACTCTCTCTCTCTCTCTCTCTCTCTCTCTCTCTCTCTCTCTCTCTCTCTCTCTTTCTCTCTCATTTTCCTGTCTCATAATATATATATATATATTTCTTTAAGAAAAAGCAAAAACCAGTCACATTAGGTGTTTTTTTCCTCTAGGCATAGATTACATCTATCAAAACATTTTGGAGTATTTGATATATATATATAATCTATGCCTAGAGAAAAAATACACCTCATGTGACCGGTTTTTGTTTTTTCTTAAAGAAATTATTGCTCTGTAATGTCAGTTACATTGAGCTCTTTAACAGGAAAATTTAAATGTTAACTGTTGAATGTTTTTTTGTCCTGATGGAATTACTCCCAACTCCGGTTTAACTGGACCGAATAATACACACACACACACACACACATATATATATATATATATAAGATGACTGGAGGAATGGAAATTATCTTCATGTCGTACTGCCAACACGGATTTCCCCGACTCTCTCTCTCGCTATCTCTCTCTCTCTCTATATATATATATATATATTCGTCTCTATCATCCATCACGTCTGGTAGGTCTTGTAGACTACATCCAGCGTCCGTACAGAGCTGTTGTAGATAAGTTCTTATTGGTCATCCAACACCAGCTCGTCCATATGAAGAGGTCCACAGGAGAACGTCACTTATGAGTCTTTACTTCTCCAGTAATGTCTGGCATGACTTATTTGGATGAGTTTAGAGATGGGAAGTAGCTGCTGTTTTGTGGGATGTTGCTTCCAGGATTTGTTCAATAAAGCTCGTAACATTCTTGTGCAATTCCCGTCAAGCTTTTTTTTTTCTATACGCTTCGTCAGCGCCCATGTGGTGCTTCCATAGAGTAGAACTGACATAAATTGAAATACTAATCAATAATAATAATGATAATAATAATTTGGGATTTTGAGATACAAAAGGGTCACTGAATCCAAATCGGAAGACCAGACGACGTGTTATTACACAAGAAGAAAAAAAAGAACTTGTCGTCAAGTCGATCTTGCTAAGGAGACAAAAATATTCACAAGTACTTGGAACTTACTTAAGAGCGGAAAAATGTGGAAGGAAAGTAATAATTATCATACTTGAAACATTTCTCAAAGGCTCGGAAAAGAGATAAGAAAAACTCTTCTGCAACCGAGGAAGAATCGAGATCTTCTAGAACACAGTACTGTTGAGATCAACCAGAATACTGAGGAGAGTCCTGTGAAAACTTAAAATAACAATAATAATAATAACCTTGAGAAGATGAAACCCTTCTAATTGCAGCACAGAACAACGTGATAGGGACTAACTATATCAAAGCAAGAATAAACAAGACGCAACAAAATGGCAGATGCAGATTGTGTGATGATAAAGACGAAAACGATCAATCACATAATAAGCAAATGCAGCAAATTAGCACAGAAAGAGTATAAGACTAGACACGACTGGATGGGCACGGTGATCAACTGGAATTGTGCAAGAAGTTTGAATTTGACCATATGAGCAAATGGTATATGCAAAAGCCAAAATCCGTTCTGGAAAATGAAACGCACAAAATTCTCTGGGATTTTGAGATAAAAACTGATCATCTCATCTCGGCCAGACGACTTGGCCAAGTGATAGTCAAAAAAAAAAAAAAAAAAAAAGAGTAGAGAACCTACCAAATTGTGGACTTTGCCGTTCCGACTGATCTCAAGATAAACCTGAAGGAAGGCGGAAAGAGAATTAAATACTTGGACCTTGCAAGAGATCTGAAAAAACTACGGAACATTAAGGTAACGATGATACCAAGTGTAATTGGTGTGCTCGATACAGTTACCACAGGATTGGTAAAAGGACTGGAGGACTTGAAAATAAGAGGACGTGTAGGGACCATTCAAATTTCAGCATTGGCCAGAATACTGAAAAGAGTCCTGGAGACTTGAGGAGACTTGCTGTTACTCAGACTCCAGTGGAAAAACATGACCAAGAACTAGTATGAAAAACTCTCAAATGAGTGAAATAATAATAACCATATGAAAAGATAGTATGTGCACAAACTAGAATCCGTCCAAAAGAATTAGACACACAAAGTTCTCTGGGATTTTGAGATGCAAACAGATCACTTAATCCTGGGCAGAAGACCAGACTTAGTGATAGATAACGAAACTAAAAAGAGAACATGCCGAATATTAGACTTTGCCAACTAGGATCACAGAATGAAAATGAAAGAAAACGAAAAATGGAAGAAAGTACTTAGACCTTTCTCGAGAACTAAAAAGCTATGGAACATGTTGGTGACGGTGATAGCAATTGTAATAGGTACACTTTGAACAACCCTTAAAAATCGGAAGACGTGTTACAGCATTGTTAAGATTGCCCAGAATACTGAGACGAGTCCTGGACACTTGAGGAGACTTGCTGTCACTCAGACTTCAGAGAAAGTTCATCCGCTAACGCTGTTGTGAAAACCTTGCATGGAATAGAAAAATGATAATCGTGAGATGACATACACTCTATGTGACAAGAAAAGAAAGACGACGAGGATTCACCTTCATTATATATTACGTAGGTGAAACAATCAAGGAACCGAAAGATTATACAAAAATTTCAAAGAGAAATTGATTACAGCAGCAAATAACAGCAGTATGTTTGGCAGGATGGGACAGATAGTTATCTTTAAGCGAGTACAGCTGGTGTTGAATTTAGTGTCTTCCTTATCCTGTACTGGTTATCTAACTAAAGCAAAAGAGCCCATTCTGCCCAACTGTTAATCAATAGGTGAGGGGATGACAGGTAGATTTATGTTTTTTTCCGAGAGCATTAGCATGAAGTGAAATGCAAACATCTTTATCCAGGTTTTGAAATCGGTTCGCTGATTCCATTTCGTGTGTTAATGTATCTTTTTACACCCCGAAAACATCGGGTTGGCAGGAACTCTACAATAAAAAACAACAATAAGGAGGGAGTTGCCATGGTATTGTGACTAACGAGCTGGATTACGACATCGTAGTAATCGAGTTCGAACACCAGTCGACTTATTACGATCACTTTCGTAATATTACCTTTAGGAAAGATAGGAATTCCATTATCCCACAAGCTATGGGTTAAATAATATCATTACAGCTCTATAAGAATAGCTTTGTCATTAAATGTTGCGTTCTGGTTAATGAATGCTTGTATTATTAAATAAAGGACAAACCACGATGTGAGAGGAAATAGAGATATATTTTCAGGAAAAAGTATATACAATAGAGAGACTATTAGTAGACAAGAACAGAGGATTAGTGAACGCTTATAATATTAAATAAAGGACAAACCACGATGTGAGAGGAAATAGAGATATATTCTCAGGAAAAAGTATATACAATAGAGAGACTATTAGTAGACAAGAACAGAGGATTAGTGAACGCTTATAATATTAAATAAAGGACAAACCACGATGTGAGAGGAAATAGAGATATATTTTCAGGAAAAAGTATATACAATAGAGAGACTATTAGTAGACAAGAACAGAGGATTAGTGAACGCTTATAATATTAAATAAAGGACAAACCACGATGTGAGAGGAAATAGAGATATATTTTCAGGAAAAAGTATATACAATAGAGAGACTATTAGTAGACAAGAACAGAGGATTAGTGAACGCTTATAATATTAAATAAAGGACAAACCACGATGTGAGAGGAAATAGAGATATAGTCTCAGGAAAAAGTATATACAATAGAGAGACAATTAGAAGACAAGAACATAGGATTAGTGAATACAGAATAAAGATAGTATTGGCTTCCGTTATTACGGTAGCAAGTAAGGTAATCTAGTGCGATCTCCAGTCTTCAACGCTCTAATACTATTCCTATAAGAAGCTGCTCTTCACCTTCTAGTCTGCCCTGGTATTAGTAGCAACTGCTATATATGGCAGATGGACTAGTTCATTGTGTGGAAAAAGGTGCGTGATACCCAACATTAAATACTCCTTGAAGGTTGATACACCATTAAAAAAATGAAACTTAGTCAAACTAAACCAATAAATATAAAGTCAATGAATTCTTCGCAGAATTATTAAATCTATTATTATAGATGTTAGAAAGAACAAAGGTTGTTTTGTTTTCAACGATAGTTATTTTGTTAGGATCAAAAGATTATTGACAGTAAAAAAAAAAACGACAGCGATACATCAATTTTGCTTTTTTAAACATATATGTTTCTTCGTTTTAACTCATCACAGTCATTGTAAGTCCTGCTTCATTCCACTCAATTTTTCGATCTTTTAAATCCCCCAGCCCTGGTCTTCTTCATCTGGCTCCATCTGGGCTAGTTAGGCAGCAAACCCAACACCATATGAAGATGGAAATCAGGGTTGGTTTCTCACGAGAGAAAAAAATTGTGATTTCTTGGATAGACACCAAAATGAACGAAAATATGATACTTTCCGCTGAGAAAATACACTGTTGAATGCTAAATATAAAATTTTAAGACAGGCAGATATTCTGAATGGAACTTTTTTGTCCAATTTAAGATATCTGTCAAAAATGTTCATATTTTCGTTCATTTTGGTGTCTTTCCGAGAAATAGCCATTTTTCTCATATCTATTATAAAAAAACAAAATTTCGTGGTAAGCCCACCTCAATAAAAACTTGAAAGGGCTATGAATGTTTTAGGTATATATATATATATATATATATATATATATATATATATATATACCTAAAACATTGATAGCACATTCAAGTTTTATATATATATATATATATATACCTAAAAGATTCATAGCACATTCAAGTTATATATATATATATATATATATATATATATATATATATATATATATATATATCGGAGATAAAGAGAAGCAAAGTACTTAAATCATAAGTACTAGTACTTCATCCTTTATCTGTGTATAAATAAATGACTGATGTTTAATTGAATTCTTTGTGATACATAGCAATACTTATAACCATTTTACTGAGTAAAAACGAATGAGTAATATGGAATAAGATAATTAGTGTTAAATAGCAATACTTATAACAACTTTACTATCTATAAACAAATGATTTTTATTGAACAGAATTATTAGTGTTGGATAGAAATAATTGAAAACATTTAAGTGTGTAGAAACAATTGCAATACTACTATGCAAACAAATTAGTTCTAACCCATTTAAAAATTAAATTACCGACAAACTAACCCCTTATACATACTGTATATCTATTTAGATGGGTGCAAGCAATTGAGTGATGCTAAACTATTTCTGTTACATAGCAATACTTGAAATGATTTAACTGTGTACCGAACATATGAGCTTTTGTTGAAAGACGTTATCAACAAAATAGATTTACAAAACATATATATATATATATATATATATATATATATATATATATATATATATATATAATAACCTACAAGTCTTGATATGCCATAAAACCTAACCAAACCAAATCCTGTATAGTTAATATATATTTACACACAGCATTTGGCATTAAATAACCTTCAATGATTGATATACTATTAAACCAAGTCAAAATTATATATATTTGATATATATGTATAAACAGAATTTGGCATCAAATAACCTACATTGGTTGATATGCCATAAAACCCCACCAAACCAAATGCTATATACTTAATATATATGTATAAACAAGATTTAGCATTAGATAACCTTCAATGGTTAATACGCCATAAACCCAACCAAACTAAATCCTATATATTTAATATATATGTATAAAGAGGATTTGGCATTAAATAACCTACTATGGTTGATATGCCATAAAACCCAACCAAACCAAATCCGATATACACAATATATATGTATAAAGAGGATTTGGCATTAAATAACCGGACCATTGGCCTAAAAAGTAGAGTGTTACCAGTGGTCCAGGAGACAAAATAGATTTACAAAACATATATATATACCAAAGACTTAAAAAATGGTACTTGATGCCGCCTTGCTTAACACTCAGTATTATAAGGTAGGGACCAAGGGCAACGTGGAGCAATCCAGAGAAAAGAGTAGCGCCCTCCCCTACCTTTCGGTGTAGTAGCTATTGAAAAAGGAGCCTTCGAATCCCCCTCGACTACGGTGGTCAACTTAACTTTACTTTATTGATATGCCTTAAAACCAAACTTAACCAAATCTTATATATTTAATATATATGCATAAACAGGATTTGGCATTAAATAGCCTACAATGGTTGATATGCCATAAACCCAATCAAACTTGGTAATTTTCACATCGCCATTTATCTCTTACTTTTATACATTTTTATTCATCCTCTCATTGGAAATGACTAGTGCATCCAAAAAAAAAAGCAACAAAATTTCCCTTGGTGGAAAAGCCACTTTACATATATATATGCAATGTACAATATATATATATATATATATATATATATATATATATATATATATATATACATATAAATGCGTGTATATGTATGTATGAATGTGTTTAAATGAATAGGTCTGCAAATGAATTTGAATGTGGTACATTAGGCTTTTATTTCGTATAATTATGATCCACACACACACACACACGCGCACGCGCGGCGCACATGCGTATAAACAAAACCAAATTTCACGTACACACTCGCAAAGGTAAAAATACACAGACTATCTTATATTCAACTCAATGAAGAAAAGAGAGAAACGGAAATACAGCAACCCTAAAGATATAAGTGTACAAGTGTGTATAAATAGATGTACGTTTATGTATGCCAATATACACTCACACACACACAGAGAGGGGGGTGTCCTCGTGGTGTAATGGTTAAAGCGATGGACTGTGGAATCGTGGTACGCGAGTTCGTACTCCAGTCGCGCTATTACATTCACTTTCGGGCAAATACCCTTGGGAAAGGTATGAACCCCCTTATCCTTCCAGCTATGGGTTAAATAGTACCACTACTGTTCTTCTAGGAGAATGGCTTTGGCATTAAATAACCTACAAAGAGTTGATATGGCATTAAAAACAAAGAAACCAATCACACACACACAGTACATCCTGGTAAAAGAAAAGAAAAGATCTCTGCAGAGGCCAACAAGACATTCACAAACACTAATCCAGGAATTAAAAAGAATCACACCCCATCAAAATAGTCTTGATTGTAAAAAAACTCCCTGCCTTCTTTGAATCTCTTATGACACTCAAAAACTGATGCTCGATTCATGCAAGATAGTCGATAAGCAGTCTGAAGCATTCCATACGTTTCTGTGGCATTTTTTCCAAGTTTAAAACAGAATTTTATTGCATATCGTTCTTCTAAAGTGTCCTCACGTCCAGATTGCATTTTTGAAATTCACCAGCTGTGACAATCAGGCTTTAGTAGGGTGTATTCCAATGATTTGAATGTGAAATCATAAAAATTGGTCTGTCATCTCATAAAATGTATTGCAATAACATACTGAATTTTCAAGAGTCTTCGACAATTTTAAATGGCTGTACAAAAAAAGTCTGGAAACTTATTGAAGGCACCTCGTATATATATATATATATATATATATATATATATAGGGGGGGTGACAGAGAAGAAGAAGGGTGTTAAAAAATCTGATTACAAAGTAAGGGTCCACTATTTTAACTGATCTTTTGACAACAAAGTCCGAACTTGATGGTTTAAAAGGCCTTATGCCCGCTGATTCCCTACCTGTGTACTTCAGGCTATTCCTAGAACAGTTCATGACAACCTCTCACCCATATATAATACTGAGCACATCAGTTTGTAATTATGATAATTTCTCATCTCTGATTTGAAAAAAAAAGACGATTTGTTTTATTGATCATTCTCTGGCTTTACTAAACTTTTGAACTTTTCACGGATGCCAGCTTCCCATCTCACAAATCATCCAAGTAAGACGAAATAGACTTGTTTTGAGAAGCAAAGGCGAACTCATAAGCGGTCATCTTTCATGAACTCTTATATATAGATATGCTAGTGTTAGCTGACCACAATGACGAGAAAGAGAGAGAGAGAGAGAGTCAGGGAACTCCGTGCTGTCAACGCAACTTGATGAGTCATCAACCGAACGGAAGTAGCAAGTGGTTATACAGTAGTCGCAAGATTTAGTCTTTACTTAAATGATGGTACTATTTTACTAGTTTCCACCCACTCATTATCGGTATTTTCTTAATCCTTTCTCTCTCTTCCATTCTAACCATTCAAGGCAAATATTAAGGCAAATGAATGTCGGTTATTTCATTACCACCAACATCCTCATCCAATTTTTCGATTTCCCTTTTCAGTCGTCTTTCTTTTGATGTTATTGTTTCTAACACCAACGTTTCGTACTTAACCATAATTCTGGCCACAGTCATCAATTCATTGTCCCATTTCATTACCTACCAACAACATCAATAAATAACGATTCTGTAACTAGATTTCCCGCCATAGACTTTTACCCAGTTTTGGATCTTCGCCAAGAACATTCTCGTATTCCAACTTCCAAAACCACCTACCCATTTCTTTCTTTCTTTCTTTCTTTCTTTCTTGTCCATTCCGAACATCAATTTCTTATCGAAGTCAGAATCATTCTGTTCATCAGACAACCTCTGCCTCATCATCATAGTCGAACACAATCCATGAAAACAATATATTTATCTCTTGAATTGACCTTTTCTATCTTTCATGACGGTCTTATTATCTTAGTACGTCAGTATATCATTTACATCCTGTTAATTTCATCTACCTATCTATCCATCTACTGACGTATCTATCTCATTATCTATCGATCTGACTGACTGTTTAGTAAACTCGAGCTCGTAAACAATATAGATATTGGTCTTTTTTTTTATATAAATATCAGCGGTTTTTGCTTTTTTTTTCCTTTGTTGTTGTTTTTTAAAGACATGTCTTGTTCAATTCAGATCAATTTACTCATGTGCTCCGATTAAGATATTAATCTTGGTTATTATAGCCACAACGTTTCCGCCGTCGTCTCCTGGTTTTCTTTAAGCATCTCACTGCTTAAAAAAGCCATTTTTGCAGCATTAGAACGACCCCCATACAAGGTTTTCATAATTTAGAACAAGATTTCACACAGTTATTTATTAGGCTTATAAAACGCAGAAAATATCCTTGAGAAATTATTACTGATACAGATTACGTGGATGATCCAGGGCTTCTTCAAAATACGCCACCTCAAGTATTTCTGTGACTTAGCCTGGAGCATGCAGCAAGAGGAATTGTTCTCTATTTACACATGTGACAGATCAACCTTCATGGGTTATTTAATGTCAAAACTATCCTTGCAAAAGAAAAATAAGGATACTATTTAACGTATAGTTTGGGTAAATAAAAGAATTCATACCTTTCAGAAGGGTATTAATCTAAAACGAAACGTAATGATGCAACGGGTGTTCGAACTAGCTTATATATATATATATATATATATATATATATATACATATATATATATATATGTGTGTGTGTGTGTGTGTGGTTATGTAACATATAATGGGTCCACGAGATCGACCAAGATATGAATACGTGAAACAGACATAGGGAATCCGAAATACACGATATTCACGAAATTGGTTCAGGTACGAAACTTTATTACCTTTGAGTTAAAGTTTACTCGACATGAGGAGAGAGTGACACGATCTTTCTATGCCGACTGCTTTTACATCTGCCCCAAACCACATGCGGCACTCCATCTGCAGACTACTGGTCTGGCCTCGACGGGCCCCGAAAGTCAACCTTCCCGTTCGGACGCAGGAATTCACTGCTTTTCTCAAATCCCCAAAATCCTCAGCGCTTCCGGGGATGACATCATTCACTTCCCCCGGTCCTATTTCCCATCTAGGAATTTTTTTTTTTTGACATCTGTAAATGACACATCCTCCTCGCACGCGCGTGAACACCTGCGTTAATGTTGCACCCAACTAACCCATGCCATAAGCGAAAGGTTCTCATCCTAACTAAACCAAAAGGCAAGATATATAAAACGAGATCCCTTCGCAATTATATAACAGTTAGGCAGTAGTCGTTCATTTAAGCATGTTTCATTAAATGATAAAGACAAATTTTGTCTGTATATTTTTTTAAAGATCCTTTCAAGTTTCCTGATAAGTGTCTTAGTTTCAGGTTGGAATTGGTAGAAGAATTTCCACAACAGCTCTTTCTAGACGATTTACAATGCACCTTAATGAGTCCAGTTCCATAGCCTTTCATCTTAAGAACTATTCTATTCCTAAATCCAAGTTTCGTAAAATTTTAGTTGAAAACATCACTATAATCGCACACAAAATTGATAAGCTACGACTACAAATCCTCGAAGCCCTACATATAAAAACAAAAAAATAAATATAATAAATAGAATTAATTTTGAAAATGACGACAATGTTTTGAAATGCTTTTAGTATTTTTCCCCTATTCCATGTAAGTATTCTATTTCTGTTGATAGCGTTCACTTTTTAAATAGCGTTCTCTTTTTTAAATACTTCAGTTACCCTGTTTTTATCCAACTCTGCCTTCTCATATTTGTGTTATGTTAGAAAAAACTTTCAAAAACTTTCAAAACTCATTATAAAAAAAAAACACACCTTACATAAGCAAGCAACCCCTGGTGATGGCCTATTAAGGGTCTGAAAGCACTCGAGACAATTTTGGGAAATTCATCTACCAATTCCAACCTGAAACTAAGGCACTTATCAGGAAACTTGAAAGGAACCCAAATAAATTAGAGAAACAAAATGTGTCTTTATTATTTAATGAAACGCACACACACACACACACACACACACACACACTCACACACACACACACACACACACACACACGCATATATATATATATATATATATATATATGCTGAAAAATTAACGGAAGGAAGAATATACTTGATGTGGATGAAAATATTTTCTTTGCCGATACGCGTTTCGATTTAAATATTTTGCCATCATAGATTTTTTTTTTAATTTGAAATTATTGTAAGTATAAAAATAAGAATAAAATAATAATAATAATGGAAAATTTGTAAAACGGGAAACCTAAATGTCATCTTCAGGGCAAATGTTTTGGTTCTTTTTAAAAACGAGTAATAAAAGAAAATATATTATATATAGTAAGGGCAGATAACTCAAAATACTTTTGGCAGAATATTAATAAATGGAAATTTATCCTGACTTTACAATTTCAGACTAAATTCTAATCCAATTACCGATTTCTGATTTCTTACACCATACATATTCGAGTAATAAAAGAAAATATATTCGAATTTGATTACGTCATGAAACGGAATCTTTTTTTTAATCTATAAAAGGTACCATGGCTTCACGGTTTTGAGAAATGTATATATTAGAAACGTTGACTGAACGTCTGCAGAAGAGTAAGATCTCTTATGAGTATCATGGATATGACTCTAAACTTCATTTGATTGTGAGGCCCAAGTCATTGAGCTTTAGGGAAGGTACAATCCCCTTTGTTGCCATTATTCTCAGGTCCACTCTAACCTGGAATCCTAGTACCCATTAAGGTCCCATCTATAGATCAAATAAAGCTATTCAATCATTTATTTTAGTTGAAACCATTTTGCTGGGTGCAAAAAAAATGATTAATGCCAAATTGAACTCTAAGTATTACACAGCAAAGCTTGAAACAATCTTCGTACAAGGTAATGAATAATACGGAATTGAACTATTTGTGTTAAATAGCAATACTTAAATCTCTTCAGGGTTCAGGGTAAAACATTAAAATACATTTTATGTTGAGTCTCCAAACCTGGAGTTTGCGGAATATAGATCACTCCTTCATTAACATAACTCCTAGATGTTCTCTAGCCCGGACTTGTAGTACCTGTTTGGGACAAATAAGAATATTTGATTATTTTCTATACTTAAAACCATTTAACTCTGCTTAAACAATAAATAGCAATAATTTTAATCGCTTTGGCCTATTGGGTAGAGTGTTCGCCAATGGTCCGGGAGACCAGGTTTCAATCCCAGGTCGCGTCATACCAAAGACTTTAAAAATGGTACTTGATACATCATTGCTTAATGCTCAGCAATATAAGGTACGTATCAAGGGTAAGGTGGAGCAATCCAGGGAAAGGAGAAGCGCCCTCTTCGGTGTAGTAGCTATTAAAAAGGGAGGTTTCTGGTGGCCCTCGACTACAGTCGCCAGCTTTAAAAAATAAAATAGAGTGCTAACAAATGACCTCTTTAAAAATGTTACGTATAAATCATATGTTTACAAATCACACACACACACATATATATATATATATATGAACAGGATTTGGCATTGAATGACCCAAAATGGTTGATATGCCCTAAAACCTAACCAGTCACCCAATATATAAGTATATAGTATACTCATATAATAATAATAATTATAATAATAATAATAATAATAATAATAATAATAATAATAATAATAATAAAACGGATCACCTAATCCCGGCCAGAAGACCAGACCTCATAATAATCAACAAAAAAAAGTGAATCTGCAAAATTGTAGACTTTGCTGTCCCGGCAGACCACAGAAAAAATCTGAAGGAAAGTGTAAAGAAGGATAAGTACCTTGCTAGAGAATTGAAAAAGCTGTGGAACATGAAAGTAACGATTGTGCCAATTGTGATTGGTGCGTTAGGCACAATAACTAAAGGATTATTAAAAGGCCTGGAGGACTTGGAAGTTGGCGGACGGATAGAGACTATACAAATGGCAGCATTGTTGAGAACGGCCAGAATCCTGAGACGAGTCCTGGAGACTTGAAGAGACTTGCTGTCACTCAAACTCCAGTGAAAAATCATCAGGTAACACTTATGTGAAAAACTATAAAGGAGTAAATAATAATACGAACAAGGGGTACATGCACAATGCAGAAGTCGTCCTAAAGAAGGAGATGCTCAAAATTTACTGAGATTTTGAGATTTCAAACCGATCACCTAATCCCGACCAGAAGACCTAGTAATTGATAGCATGAAAAAAAAGAACCTGTCGAATAGCTGAATTTGTTGTCCTGGTAAACCACATAGTAAAAATAAAAGAAAACGAAAAGATAGATAAGTACTAAGACCTTGCCAAAGAACTAAAAAACATTATGGAACATTAAGGTAACGGTGAGAGTAATTGTAAATGGTGCGCCTGGAACGATTCCCAGAGGCTTGGTAAAGGGGCTGATAGAGTTGGAAATCGGGCGACAAGAAGAGGCCATCTAAACTACAGCATAGTTGAGATCGGATATAATACTGAGAAAAGTCCCGGAGATTTGAGGAGACTTGTAGTCACTCAAACTTAAGTGAGAAAACATCAGCTAACACTGATGTGAAAAACTCTTAACGAGTAACAATAATAATAATAATAATAATTCTGAATGCAACTCTAAAATGTTCTCATTTTCACATTTCGTTTTTTTTTTTTCTTTCATTGGAAAATAATTTTTTGGTAATACATCCCATTTGAACATCGGCCTGAAGATGCTCTGAAAAAAAAAGGAACATTAAATGAGGCTTATTATCATATTTTCGATGCAATATTTCTGTCGCAAACACCCCATTCCATGATGCTCTGATTAATATTCTAATTGTTCTTTTAGACAAACCTCATATATAAAAAATGCGCTTCTGAACATAGATTATCGTAATAAGATAGAGTATTTGCCTTCGATATTACCACAACCCTTATCGTCACACACACACACACACACACACACACAACATACACACACACACACATATATATATATATAATCATCATCATGATCATGTCGTGCCGATAGCACGGATATCCCTGGCCCTCTCTCGCAACATCTCCCTATCGTTCATCGCCTCTGGCAGGTCTTCAGGGCTACATCCCGTATCCTCACATAGCTGCTGTATGTATGTTCGAGCTGGTCATCCTGCTTTTGCTCGGCCATATATGGGGGTCCATATGAGTACATCACTTATGAGCTCGTCACTGCTTCTCCAGCAGTGTCCTGCATGTCTGGTTCGTCTAACTTGGATAGTTTTCGTGATGGGGGCCAGGTGGTCGTATAGTTGGTGCCTTGATATCATTTAATTAATCTTTAAGATTTGATAGTCTGAAAAAATAAACAGATGATACAAATTGCAAATGAAAATTATACAAACTGATATCTGGGAAAAGAAATTCATTAAAATCAAGAAAAGACTAATTGTTGTATATTGACCTTCGACCCGGCCAAACATGCCATTCCAAAGACGGCGGAAGTGACACATCCCGATGGCAGTTATGGGAAGAAATCGCGTAGGCGGGCTTGGCTGACAATATGGGACAAGGGAAATCCCATGCTACAGTCATAGACTGATGCACCGGAAGAGAGTGACCTGTGAACTGCATGACAGTTATTTCCGTTTGATGACGATCAAACATGCCATTCCAAATATTTAGTGGGCGATGGAACTATTATATAACTCGGTGAAGACAAGAAGTCAGTGAGTTTGGAGACCAGACCCGTTGGTGACAAGATGCGGTAGAGAAAGCCCGCAACCAGCAGAATGGGCCCCCGGACCTCAGGTTGAGGAGCCCTAGAGAACGAGAAAGACACAACACTGATGGCCATAAGAGTTGGGGTCAATATATTGCAGTTCTGTTCGGTCTCCAACTCCCTTTCACACACAACCCTTTCAAATAAAGTGAGAGGTATATTTTATTTAAAGAAGTCTTCGTTCGTCTTTATTCATTGCGTCAGTATGTATTCTGCATGGATATGTGTATATATGCATATTTATTATATGAGTATACAACATAATGATACTCGAGCTATTTGAAAATAATTAGATAATGCTGCAGTTCCCAGACAACAGAAAAAATCACCGACAGAATCAACTAAGCTTAACGTAAAAACTTCTCGATATATTAAGTAGATCGAACTTGAATTTGTTAAGCCAACAGAGTCAGAGAAATCTACCGAGGTTTTACCTACTGGATCTATAGGAATAATCAGATTCTTCCTGATCATCTAGTAGATGAAACCTCGGTAGATTGCTCTGACTCTTTTGGCTTTACTCATTTATCTGTATAATATCAAAAAAAGATGAGCTAGCAATTATTCAACTTGAGAATTTTTTTTAATCTCCAGGAGTGCTCAATTTATAATAAATAATACATATTTTTTATAAACTTCATTACAGAGCAAATTCCTATAATTGGAATAAAATCTCAACAGGCAGTCATTTGGCTATTATATATGTATTTTAGCTAAGAATAGTATATATTATTCAATCTTAAATAGAAATCAGATAAAACCTTAAATAAGATTTTTAACTAAAAATAAGTTTAATAATAGAAATAGTATTTATTTCCATGTCTTTTTTACTAGATAAATGAATAGATATATGATTTTTTCTTAAACAAAATAGGTTTTCTTATTGAAAAGATTTCAGTTGCAGAAGGTCCTGTGAGTCATGTTAATTTTTCTTTTTCATAGATAAGGATACATGACACCAGACATTGTCGTTGCTTCTGGTTTTGACACCAACTTCTAGATGATGTGTCCTGGATATAATACTAAACTGTCTGATGGTGAGGCTTTGGGAATGGGGAATACAGATCACCCGTTCATTGCCATTGCTCCCAGGTCCACTCTAGCCCGGTGTGGTAGCACCTGATAGGGCCCAGTCTATGGATTAAATAGAACTCTGAATTTTTTTACTAAACTGAATAACTTGAAATAGAAATGTTTTTGACAATTAAACCGTACTTACATTTAAACTGCGTGCTTGTGCAAAACTGAATTATTTGAAATAAGTGTTTTTGGATATTAAAACTGTATTTACACTATGCTGAATTGTTATATATAACTACTTGAATAGTTTGAAATAGAAATGTTTTTGACAATTAAACTGTGTACTCATGCTAAACTGAATTGTTTACATAATGGATTTGGCAGTAAATAACCTACAAAGGTTGATATGCCATAAAAACCCAACCAACCAACCAACCAACCAACCAACCAACCAATCTAGATGATATCTTTTTCTCTCTCCCCTCTTTATTTATTTATTCATTCATTTTTTTAATTAAATGAGTAAAAGTCCATTGAAAGAATATTTCTATAATTTTTTCTCTCCATTATGTGACGGCTATCAGAAAAGGTTGGTTTCTCATATGGAGGAATTAGCTAAAAAAATTATTATTGTCAAATGTCGGTCTGCTGGGTTTTTCTTACAAATATATATACATAGTTAGATTTTAATGCGCACAAAACGGAATATATGTGCTATAATCAAACGGGTGACATCTCCACTCTAGACGGGACCTTTCTTAAACTAGTAGACAAATTCACTTACCTAGGAAGCAGCGTTGCATCAACCGAAAAGGACATCGACACGAGGTTAACGAAAGCATGGACAGCTATCAATAGGCTATCGATTATATGGAAATCAGACCTAACCGATAAAATGAAACGCAGTTTCTTCCAGGCAGCGGTCGTATCGATACTGCTATATGGATGCACGACATGGACTCTAACAAAACGGCTGGAGAAGAAGCTAGACGGCAATTACACAAGAATGCTGCGAGCAATCTTGAACAAGTCCTGGCGGCAACACCCCACAAGACACCAACTGTACGGCCACCTGCCTCCTATCACGAAAACTATTCAAGTTAGAGGAACCAGACATGCAGGACACTGCTGGAGAAGCAGTGACGAACTCATAAGTGATGTACTCTTATGAACCCCCACACATGGCCGTGCAAAAGCAGGACGACCAGCACGAACATACATTCAGCAACTATGTGAGGATACGGGATGTTGTTCAGAAGACCTGCCTGAGGCGATGAACGATAGGGAGACGTGGCAAGAGAGGGTCAGGGATATCCGTGCTACCAGCTCGACATGATGATGATGATATATACAGAGAGAGAGAGAGAGAGAGAGAGAGACTCTCGTCGATCTCGACATGGGAGTACTCAACGATTCGATTAAAGATATCAGCTGTTGGACTACCTCTACAGGTGGTTTGTTTATTGTGGTGAAGGTTTGTGTCGAACCAGCCACACTTCTTGGATAAACAGATAAAACAGATAAAAGAAGAATGGTGTCCCACTGTACCACAGATTCTCCTGGTCACCATTCCTCGTGTTTTAATTCAGTGTTTTTCTTTCTCAAATACCGGTTGCCCAAGCAAAGCGCAATCTACACTACTTTTTACCGAGAGATGAGGACAGGGACATATACGAGTAAAAGTCTTAACTGCCTAATTTTTTTTTATTTGAAAGCCTAAAAATGAGGTTACTATTTTATGAATAATTACTTGATATCAATAAATTCAAATTCTTTATTCATGATCTCCCTCTCTCCCTCTGTCTCTCTCTCTCTATATATATATAAAGTAAAGTTGGCGACCATCGTCGAGGGTGACCTGAAGGCTCTCTTTTCAATAGCTACTACACCAAGATGTGGGAAAGGGCGCTATTCCATTCCCTGGATTGCTCCACTTTACCCTTGATCCTTACTTTATAATGCTGAGTGTTAAGCAAGGCGGCATCGTGAATAATTTGTCGGTAACTTTATTTTTAAACCGGTTTTCATAGCTTATTTCTTTTCACATAGTTAAATAGTTTCAAGTATTCCTGTCTAACATTAATAATTCCATTTATCAACTATTTCTACGTAATATAAATAATTTACATACGGCAGTTGGTTTTAAATTACTAATTTGGTACACATTATACATAAATATATCGAAAGTTGGACGACTGTTGTTGAGGATGACCTCAAGGCTCCCTTTTCAATTGCTATTACACCGAGGTGGAGGAGAGGATGCTACTCCTTTCCCAGTATTGCTCCACTTACCCTTGATCTGTACCTTATAAGGCTGAGTGTTAAGCAAGGAAGCATGAAGTACCATTTTCTGAGCCTTTGGAATGACTCGACTTGATATTGAACCCCGGTCCCCCGGGCCATTGCCTATTACTCTAACCATTATACCTCGTCAACTAATGATAGGCTTGTCAGATCTAACTTTCTGAGGACAGTTCTTAATATGTAGTGGTTGTACAATTAAATCATTGCAGTATTCAAAGGCAGTTATTTGCGGTGTCTTCGAAAACATTGTATTCTTATAATTATCCTTATCTTTCTATTGCCACGCATGAAATTTATAATATTTTTTCAGCTAAGATATGAAACGAATCAAGCGAATGCTTAAAGATGGCGACTAAGGAACGAACACAAATGGATCCATCATTGTTGATTATCGTTTACTGATTCTGACATCTCCATCCGGGTGTATTCTAATGTGATCGCTATTAAAAAAAACGAGAAGTAGGCCGGGGTATATCCAGGGAGAACGTATTTAGCTACGCATGTCAATTAGGCACATTAATAATTGCTTGTATTTACTTAACGCACATATGCGTTATTCAACTTGCTTATTGGACAAATATGAGTCGCAGTAACCCAAGAGCGTATGTAATATAATTAAATCTTGAATCAGATAGAGAAGCAGATAGACAGTAAGCGATAGGTTGAGGTAGATTTTTGATTTCATATTTATTTTCTTCATTTGCTTTATTAATGTTTCTAGAATCACGATCAAGGCAAAACTAGTGTATTCAAGCAATGATTCTATTAATCTATCACATTCTCTCTCTCTCTCTCTCTCTATATATATATATATATATAGAGAGAGAGAGAGAGAGAGTGAGTGAGGGATAGAAATAGAATATATATATATATATATATATATGATCTAATTAAACATATATATAAATAAAATCGAAGTATATATGAAATCTAACTACATATATGCACATATATGAGTACACCCCTACACACTCACTCTCATATATATATATGTATTCGCAAATTTGTATATGTCAATCAAAACTCGCACACACACACACACACACACACATGTATAGATATATGTATGTGCGTGTGTGTGCCAGTATACGATATATATATATATATAGGTGTGTCTGGTTATATCTATTTTCTTTTATTTGTTTATTAAAATAGATTTATTCAAACACAGATATATATATATATATATATATATATATATATGTGTGTGTGTGTGTGTGTGTGTGTGTGTGTGTGTGTGTGTGTGTATCTAATTTTATGTATATAATGTAATGTTAAAATACTTATATATATATATAATCTATTCTCTCTCCCTTTCCCTTTCTCTCCCATTCTCTCTCTCTCTATATATATATATATATCCTGGCAGCAACATCCCACAAAATAGTAGCTTTACGGCCCATACCTCCATGTGACTTAGACGAACAAGACATGTGGAATTCTGCAGGAGAAGTAAGGACAAACCCATAAGTGATGTTCTCCCGTGGACCCCTTCACATGGACGAGAAGGTGTTGGACTTTCTGCTAGAACAGCTCCTTACGGACACAAATGTAGTCTGGGGGACCTGCCGGAAGTGATGGACAATAAAGACGAGTGGCGCGAGGAAGTCAGAGCAATCTGTGCTTGCGGCAAAGCAGGACGATGATGATGATGTATATACGCTTATAATTTGGAATAAAGTGTGTCAGTATGAGAAAAGGAAGTCAAAACGGAAGAATAAATTGTCCTGTTAAGTTGATATGATATGTTTCACTACAGAAAAGGAAAAAATCAAATTTGTCACGATGAATATATGTAGAAAGGACACTGAACCGTGAAACTCGAAGCATCAATTTACGGCCAGATTTGTAAAGTGTATCAATATATTTCATATCTCCAATAATGATAACGGAACATGAAGGTGTTAGTAATATTAGTCATAGTTGGACATTTAGATTAGTTTCTTATAGTCAGGAAAATATACTGAATGAACAAGATTAAAGTTTTATGAGACTGAGGGATTGGCCTAATGGGTAGAGTGTTCGTCAATGGTCCGGTAGCCTGGGGTTCAATCCCAGGTTGTAGTCATACTAAAGACTCAAAAATTGGTACTTGATTCCACCTTGCTTATAAGTTACGGATCAAGGGTAAAGTTGAGCAATCCAGTGAATGGAGTAGCGCCCTCCCTTTCGTCTCGGTGTGGTAGCTTTTGAAAAGGGAGACTTCAGGTCACCCTCGACGAAGGTCGCCTACTTTACTTAAACAGTTTTAGTTTGGTTTCCTTATTTAATGGCATATCAAACTTTGTGGCTTATTTAGAGCTAAAGATATCCTTGTAGAAGGACATTAGTTGTACTATTCAACCCATAGTTGTCCAGGAGTAAGAGAGAACTTAGTAGACTGGCTGATACTCAAATTCTAGTCAAAAACCATCAAAGCTAACATGCAAAAACTCGCACAGAGCAAAAAACTATAATAATAAGAAAAAGAATGAACATAACTGGATAAGGGAAGGAGATTCACTGGGAATTGTGCAAGAAAATGAAATTTGACCATACTACCAAGTGGTATATGCGCAACGCAGAAGTTCCAGTAAAAGAGAGGCTGTAAGTTCTTTAGGATTCTGAGATACAAACTTATTGGCCATAATACTAAGAAGAGTCCTGTAGACTTGAGCAGACTTGCTGTCCCTCAAACACTAGAGAAAGTCCATCAGCTACCACTGTTGTGAAAAACTCAGAAAGGAGTAAAATGATGATGAAAATATTAACAATGAAGAGCGATAAGTACTTACACCTGGCCAGAGAACTAAGAAAGCTGTGGGACATATAGGGGTGGTATTACCAATTGTGATTGGTGCGCTTGGAATCATCCTCAAAGACTTTTTAAAGAGACTGGAAGAACTGGAAGTCAGAAGATGAATTAAGACGATCTTGACTGCTGCAGTCGTGAAGACTTGGGGACACTTGTTGTCACTCAAACTCCAGTGAAAGACCATCAGCTAACGCTGGAATGAAAGATTCAGAAGGCGAGCGATTTTCTCTTCTCTCTAGTCACGTTCAGACATATAATGAAATCCCATTTCTGATGACGTTTTCTTTATAATAAAATATATTTATTTAATTGTCCATGTTGTCTCCCTTTTCTTTTATATATATATATATATATATATATATCGTCATCATCATCTTGTGCCATGAGCACGGATATCCCTGACACTCTCGCGCCACCCCTCCCTATCGTTCATCGCCTCACCCTATATCCTCACAGAGCTTCTGTATGTATGTTCGAGCTGGTCACCTTGTTTTTGCTCGGCCATGTGAAGGAGTCTATAGGAGTACATCACTTATGAGCTCTTCCCTACTTCTCCAGCAGTGTCCTGCATGTCTTGTTCGTCTAACTTTGATCATTTTCGTGATGGGTGGTAGGTGACCGTATAGATTGTTGAGCAAAATAGATACTTTTCATCAATAGGCTACAGCTCTGTTGATTTATCTTCGTAAATATGTTATATACTCGGGTCTCTTATTCGATCGATGTTTAATTTTCGTCTTTGGCCCATTTCCTTTCTTTCCGTTACTTACTTCAATAGTTGCCAACCTCGGCGCTGCTTTGCTGTGATGTGCTAATACGGAGACATCTCTTTTTTGAGAAGAATAAACCATAAAAACACTTTTGTGAGCACAAATATTTTATAACCTCCTAAATTAATATGTATTCCCTTTGGCATATACATACATCGGTAGCAAAATCTCATCTAATTAAAATGATATCAACACAGGCATGATTAAAGCATTGACCACTATTAACAAATTAACGGCCATATGGAAACCTAATCCCTCAGGTAAAACAGAAAAGGAAATCTTCCAAGCTTTATCCATGTCAGTGCTACTCTATGGCTGCACTCCTTGGACTCCAATGAAACGCCCAATAAAAAAGAGCTAGATGGGAATTACATAAGAATGCTAAGTACTGTTTTGTATAAATCCTGGAAGCAACACCTTACAAAAAAGTTACTGTACGACCACATACCTCCCATCTCTCACACCATCTAAGTAAAGCGAGCAAAACATGCTGGGCACTGCTAGAGAAGCTAATACCAAATTAGAAGAGAATTTCTCAATTGACTCCAACACATTGATACACAAGTGTTTGCCGACCCGCAAAAACTTACATTAACCAACACTGTAGGGACACTGTGTGCTGACTAGAGAACGTTCCATGAACGATGGCCAATAAGGACGGATGACAAAAGAAAGTCAAAGGAATCCGTGCTGTCAGTGCGCCTTGATAATATCTCTCTCTCTCTATATATATATATATATATATAGGTATATTTTCCAGATCTGCTTGATTATCTGCGTAGTCTGCTTTAGTAATTGTTTCTGCGGGGTATCGGACTTTGTCCTATGATAGCATAGGCAAGAAACTAAGACGTAACAAGCGCTGTTGATTTTATGTATATGGTATCTTTACTAATATATATATATATATATATAAAAAGGTTAATAATAACTTAATGATTACTTGTTAGTCCATACTATATTTCGTGGACTAATCTTGTAAAATAATAATAGTAATCATTGCCGTTATTGATTTCTGTGTCGCAAGTGTCGAGTTAAATGGACGAAGCAATTGAGTGCACCCACCCATTTGTTTAAAACGAGAATCTATAAAATATTCAGACATTTATAGAAATCCTTGAGAAACTTCTTCTATACTCTCAACATAATCAATAAAAGCACTTGGCTCTGGTGATAGCTTCATGGTTAAGCGATCGAACATTAGTTTATTGTGTATAGCAGAGCTCACCAGTCATCAGAAAAGACTCTTTACTAGGTTGAAATGAAAAGTTTATATGATGACATCATATCTGTTGTGGACTGTTAACCATAGGGATGCAGCCACTGAAACACCGATAGAAAAAGAGTATGGACAGCAAGGGGAACTTTATTGAAAAGTAAAACTCATTTGGTCACATTCTATGAAAGTGGTTTAGTTAGCTTACTTTATTTAATGGTACATCAATCATCCTTGAAGTAGGTCTGTGTTGGTATTATTTATATTATTTATACTTTTTCTCTGAAGGAATTAGTCCAAAAGTGAACATAAGAGTGAGACTGGAGTTCGAACTCGCTTACTATGAGGTTGCAGTCTAGCAGGTCTGCCACTACACAACCATGACTCTCCCATCTTATCTTGGTCAGCCTATGAACTTTAGTGACGATCCTCCAATATATTTTATTCGTTTATCTCTCTTGTTTCTACATATATTTTTAAAAGATAGTTCGTATTATTCCACAATGAAAAGAAAGCGTTGGTATTTAACTGTTCACTCCCTATCCCGTGAAGTAAGATCACATTTAATGAGAAAGAGGTGCTTTTGCTTGAGAGTGGGGTTAAAATTGGTCTTCTCTTTACTGTACGTAAGTGGAATATATACGAGGTGCCTACGATAAGATTCCAAACTTTTTTTTGTATGGGCATTTAAAGTTGTCGTAGACTCTTGAAAATTCAGTAGGTTATTGCTATACATCTTATGAGATGACTGACCAATTTTTAGATTTCAGGTATAAATGAACAGCTACAGTAGGAATTCGAATACACCCTACTAAAGCCTTATTGTCAAAGCTGGTGAATTTCAAAAATGCAAACTGACACTTTAGAAGAACGATATGCAATAGAATTCTGTTTTAAACTTGGAAAAAATGCCACAGACTGCTTTTGGAGCATCTTGCATGAATCGAGCATCAGTTTTTGAGTGGCATAAGAGATTCAACGAAGGCAGGGAGTCTGTGAGGGATGATGAGAGGTGTGGGAAGAGTAAGGAAGTTAAAATACCAGAGTTGATTGGCCAAAGGGTTACGGTTAGGGTTACTATGTTAAGGTTTTAAGGGAGTTCAGGAAGATATTCCTTGGGAAGAAGCCAGCACTCTTCAAATCGGGTCAGTGGTATTTCCTCCTGGACAATGCACCTGTCCACAACTCTATCCTTGTCACAGACTATTTGACCAAGATGGGCATTAAGACAGTTCCTCAGCCTCCCTATATTCCAGACCTTGCTCCCTGTGACTTTTGGTTATTCCCTAAGCTCAGAGGCTGTCGTCGTTATGAGACAATTGAGGAGATGAAAGAAGCTGTGACGAAGGTCATTGATACGCTAAAACAAGAGGACTTCCATGGGGTTTTCAAGAAGTTGTTGGAACGGTAGAACAAGTACATTACAGCGGAAAACTTTGTTTTCGTTACCCTGGGCACGTTGAACCGTCAGGATTTGCATTTTGAGGTTTCTGGCAATGGTACTGTAGTCATAACTTGGATCGGTAGAGAGCATGCGTTATATAGCGGTGCATCTCCGATCTCACTCGTTGAACATTGTGTCACTTTCAGACATGATAGAAGGTTCCTATCGCTCTTGGGATTTGTACACAACTGGCCAACTCGTAGATGGTCGGCAACAAGAAATGAAAACCGGTTTTCATTAAACGGAAATGGAATCATATCGTCTTTTCTAGGGCGACAGTTTTATCGTTCCACCCTGTATAAACCCATTTTATATTCTGTTGACCGATCTCGTATTGTACTCATTAACCTACAAATTATAACGAATATGTTTTAGACATGCTCAACATCAGCATTGATAAGCTGATTATTCAATGAGTGATGCCAGCCTGAAAAATAAAAATCTTTTTATTCTGTCGACCGATCTCGTATAGTACTCATTAACCAACAAATAATAGCGACATATTTCTGTGTAGTCAAAAGATAAATAAAATTCCTGTCCAGTAATTGTAGGGGAGTGGTTTGTTTCATTGTTTGCTGTTATTCTTTATTCTTTATTGATGTCCAGTGCTTTATGGATTCGGCTTTTGTCCCATCGTACAAACCGGTTTAGCATTCTTGTACAGGGTCAAACAAGTTTCTCAAATCCACTGTCAATGTACGTGTTTGGTTTGAAATACAAGGATAAAGAAATATGTTTTGAAGAATCTGATCTGAACATATATGTTTAACATTCTAATCAATTGTTTTTTGTTTTTTTTATGTCATTGCTTTTTTTGTGTTATTCGATCTCCAAGAGAATTCGGATTTGGGATCTTGTTAATCCTGGAATTAAATTCTAAACGTTATTCGTCATTGTTCCTGGCTACAAATCGTTTTTTTTCCAATCAACATTCAGCATTTTTCCTTTGTTTGTCTCTGTCGTCAACTTTCGACAGGTTTTCAACTTTATGTGAGTTTTTTTTTTTGTCTTTTTTGTTTAATCTTAAGTTCATTTTTTTTAATGTAATTTCATTTTCTATCTTTTATTTTTTACTTCTTTTCGTCTTTTTCTCTCCTACTCTTTCTTTTCTTTTTTTATCAGCTTCTTCTTCTTCTTCTTCTTCTTCTTCTTCTTCTTCTTCTTCTTCCATTACAATTTAAATCGTCCATTTTTTCATTTCAAGTTGACTTTCTTCTTCTTCTTCTTCTTCTTCTTCTTCTTCTTATTATTATTATTATTATTATTATTATTATTATTATTATTATTATTCTATTACAATTTATATCGTCCATTTTTTTCATTCGTATTTTAAAGTTTTTTTTTTCTTCTTCTTCTTCTTCTTCTTCTTCTTCTTCTTCTTCTTCTTCTTCAATTTATATCGTCCATTTTTTTCATATGTATTTTAAGTTTCTTCTTCTTCTTCTTCTTCTTCTTCTTCTTCTTCTTCTTCTTCTTCTTCTTCTTCTTCTTCTTCTTCTATTACAATTTATATCGTCCATTTCTCCATTTATATTTTAAGTTGTCCTTCTTCTTCTTCTTCTTCTTCTAATACCACTACTACTACACTACTTCTACTAGTACAACTACTACTACTACTAATAATAATAATAATAATATTAGTACGTCTTCTAAAAGAGTTGATATAGTCCGTTTTCTTCTTTCTACATCTTTTTCCTCTCTAGTCACTTCCTATTTTCTTGATGGGGGAGTACCTTCTTCGGTCAAATCTATGAGTGAAATGATCTGTTTAAATTCTATTGGTATTAGATAGGAATGATTCACACCATATAACTGTGCAAATCATTTGTATAAGTGTGACTTGTATCTATCACTGATTACAAAGGATTTTTATCGTTCCTTTATGGAAACCTTACAATCGCGTGCAAATTCTGAGTATTTGATCGGAATAATTGAAACCCTATAACTGTAGCAGATTACTTCTATTAAGAATTGTATTAAGAATAGTTACTTGAAGCAATAATTGTTTACTAAGCAATGCTATTAAGGTTTACGAGAAACCATGTATTTGCTTGAAATATTTAACTGCTCATAAAAAGAGTTGACGTTGGTATTAAAAAACCTAACAGAGATTGATGTGTCGTTAAACCAAACCAACCGACCAACCAACCGTACAATGGTTCTTTCTTCTCTTTTTTCTTCTTTCTTTCATCTTTTTTCTCTCTTTTGTGTCGTACTATTTTTTCTCTAATTCTTTCTTCTCTTTCTTTTTATTTCTCGACTTATTTTCATGTTTTCTTTCTTTCTTTCTTTCTTTCTTTTAGTAATTTTTTTTAATCCTCCTTTGACCTTTGTTTTACTTTTTTTTATTTACCGCTTTTCCTTCCGTCCTTTTTGTTCTTCTGTTGGAGGAAAGTGGGGGGGACATCTTTCAAATAAGCTACGTGATGAATCCTCTGCATTGATTAAATCGATTTTTATGTTATCAATAAATCAGAACCCTTTGTCCGTGCATACATGCAGCGTTTTATATCTGTGTTTATTTTGCTTTAACTATATTGACATTCCTCGCATTACGAGTATCTCAAATCATCTGTCCTTAACACCTTTTTTTTTCTTTTGTAAAAAGAAACAAAAAAACACATGCTCTCACTCTCTCTCTCTCTCTCTCTCTCTCTCTCTCTCTCTCTCTCTCTCTCTGCGCTTTTCTTCCTTTCTCTCCCTCTCTCTCTCCCTCTCCCTTTCTCTCTCCCCCTCTCTCTCCCTCTCTCTTTCACATTCCCTCTCTTACTTTCTTTCTTCCTCATTTTCTCTAACTGTCTCTTCCTCCCTTTCTTTTCCTTCACTCTCTTTTCTTACCATGAGTTTTATTTCTAATTGTTATTTTCACTCTAAGAATCTCTCACTCCTTCCCTCTCTCTCTCTCTCTCTCTCTCTCTCTATATATATATATATATATATATATATATATATATATATATATATATATATATATATACATTTCTGTTCTCATCAACTTATATTAGTCCTTGCTCGCTTTATATCTGTATCATTGATTTATTCCAGTCTGTTTCTATCTATCTATCTATCAATCTTTCTATCTATCTTAACCTCCTCATATCTATCTTAGCCTCTTCATATCTATCTATCTACCTATCTTAGCCGATTCATTATATATATATATATATATATATATATATAACTTAGCCTCTTCATATCTATCTATCTATTTATCTATTTATTTTTGTATATGTGTAACTATCTACTTGTCTATTTTAGTCTGTTCATGTCTATTTACTTCTCTCTCTCTCTCTCTCTCTCTCTCTATATATATATATATATATATATATATATATATATATATATATATATATATACCAGTTCATTTTAATCTATTTAGATTTATATCTATTGATCTATCAATCTATCTTAATCAGTTCATATCTGTGTATCCATCAACATATCTATTTTCTCAATCTGTTTGTATCTATCTATAGTTATTTGAAGACTTCTCAGATATTATTTGTTGATTTACCCCTCGGTCAGTATACAGCAAACTAATTTGAAAGAAATGCTAACAGAAAACAAATAGAAAGTAAATATAGTATGTAGATTTAGCAACTGCAGTCGAGGGTAACCCGAAGGCTCCCTTTTCAATAGCTACAACACTAAGGTGGAGAGAAGAGAGCTACTTCTTTCCCGGGATTGCTCCACTTTACCCTTGATACGTACCTTATAATGATGAGTGTTAAGAAAAGCAGAATCAAGTACCACTTTTTGAGTTTTTGGTATGTCTCGACTTTTGATTGAACCCCGGTCTCCTGGACCATAGGCGAGCACTGTACTCATTAGGCCAATTGCCCGGTTTGAAGTATATATAGATAGATATAAAAAGATTTGGATAGATTGATAGATAGATAGATGTTTCCTGTTTATCAATCTTCGTGTGTTAAATACTCCTGAAGCCTCATCCTGAAGTTCTGTGGAACCTTCTTAATCATCGTCTCTGCTTTTACAGCAATACAGAGCCGATTCAAAATTTTTCTTTACAATAAGAATGAACCATATCAATATTTTCTTCTGTTATTGTCACGCCACTGTTTTTATTATCCAACTCCACAAATACTAGTCTTCACGACCTATACACCCAAAAGATTCTCCTCGGAAACTCCTACAGGGCTCGCCTTGTCATTGCTTCAAATAGTTCCGCAATTTCATGGTAATTAAAATCTTCCAGTCTTCTAGTTATCTACGACCAACTTTTAAAGCCTTCACGTATCCCCAGAGTAGGTAATCACTAGGGGGAAACTCCATTATTATTCTTTTTTTTTTTTTTCGGGTGCAAATACTGCACTTGGGTAAAGCGCTCGTAGTATAATGATTATCGTCATCAGAAATGGATACAGTGACCTAAGTTGATTGAGTAAAATAAGGGATTTTAGTTTTTAGCGATAAATCCAAAGTCCAAAGTTGGGTTTTTTCTTTCGTTTGTTAAAGTTCAAGGAGGAAAGGCCTTGTTTTGCGTGCACGTGTCAGTTTATGTTATAAGAAGTTGGATAGTTCATTTTAGAATCAGCTAGATTTCTGAGGTAAGTAATTACGTTGATATCTGCTGATATTAACAATGACGTGCGACTAAAGAGAGTGATTATGTCTGATTAAGAGATTAGGTAAAGAATAATGTGAGGAAGATGTAAAAGAAACAGATTCGAATACGCAAGGGCAGTCCGCAGACCCCAGGGTAGAGACCAGACCAAGACGGGACCCAGAGCAACCACGCACGCAAACTCCAACTTAAACAGCCGGTCAGCGGAGAAAAGACTAAGTCCCTGTTTACATTTTTCGTCTTCCACTGATTTAAGAATCTGCATATCAAATCGTCTGACATATTTCTCACTTATCTCTCTCTTTTCTCTTACTACGAGATCTTCCCCTAGCAATAGATTTTCATATCAAGCGAGCCAACTGACAGTGTTCTGAGTCCGTCATTTTGTATCATGGAGGCGTTACCACAGGATCCAAATGAAACCAAAAAGGGTAACGTTACACCATATTGTATTTAGCGTCCTAGAGTTACAACTCTTTAGATTTTATATCACGCTAAAAAAAGGTAGATAAGGTAGATATGAATAGACTGAGATCCAACTATACTCCCTCCATCTGTGAATAGGACAGAGTGGTCTCTTTCACATTGGTGCGGCAACCAGTCTAGGAGAAGGAAAACTCTGAAATCAAAACTGTTAAACTCTTGCTTTAAAAATTTACCTTGTGTCACTTCCTCCTCCTGAAGAGCGATTGGGTAGATACATATACTACACAGAGATCTAAGCACTTATTTGAACGTAAGGTTGATGAAATGTTGGTTGGTTGGTTGGTTGGTTGGTTGGGTTTTGAGGTATGTCAACCTGTATTAGATTATTCTATGCAAAGTCTCTTTTTTTTTGTTCTTTGTGGTACATATATTTATCCAACCCCTCGACTTGGGCAGGATATGACACAAGGTCAATTTTTAAGCGGAGTTTATCAGGTTTGAATTCAGTGTTTTTCTTCTTCTAGACTAGTTGCCTCACCAAGGCTGAAGAACCTAGTCTGTCCTACTATTTACCCATAGCCGGAAGGAGAATAACTGGATTCATATCTTTCCCAAGGGTATTAGTGCTATGTGAAATGCAATCAGTCTCGTCCAGGATTTGAACTCGTGTCGCCGTGTCCATTTCCTATGACGATGAACATTGTTCTTGTGGTATATGATTGTTACCTGTACATTTATTTTTATATAATTTCATGTGATACTTCAGTTGGTGATTGACTGTTCAGTATAGTTGTATTGGTTCAGTTGTTGCTATATGTGGGATTCAGCACGACAGAGTCCTACAAAATTACCCTAGTCCTACTCTTGTGTAACAAGGGCTTCAGACAACTCTATCCCACCTCCTTATATAATGGAGAGGTACTTTCTTGATGATGGAGTTATTGCAATCCAATTCTAGTCACCCTTTTTTTGAATAAGTGTCAATCTGAATAAACTCTATGTTCACCATTCGACGCCACGATGAAAACTGAAATGACATACCTCTTCTTGCTAAAAGACATATCTGAATCGGTGGCATTTTTAAATCTAGCAGAGTATTGTGCTAGAACCTGTATGTATTTTACCAAACCCTTCGTGACAGCAGAAAGTTTCACAATGTCGATTTTTAAACGGAAACCAGCTGGTCTGAATCCAGGGAGGAGGTAAACTTAGATTCATACCTTCCTCGAGGGTATTAGCATGAAATGAAACATAAACCGCCTCGTTCAGTCTTTGAATTCAAGTGATTGATTCCATTCACAACCCTAAGAACCGTTATGCTTAGCGCACCGGGCCCTGTATTCCTAATGGCACCTTCCTTATTCAACGACGAGGCCTCTTTGATCCAGTCCCGGATATTCAAGACACATCTTAGGACAAACTCTACCATCTGAATATTCTTGTCTTGTATTTGCGTTTCATAGCATTTAACTTTAGCCTTTCTTGTAATATGTGTATTTTCATTTTTTTTTTTTATTAATATAAATCCCTTTTTTATGCTTAATATTCTGTTCTTTACTTTCTGCTTTTCTCGACTCCGCTTATTCAACTCTTTTGATGTTGGAGAAATTTATCTTTGCTCAGTAGCTTATAAAGACTTAAGATATTGCTTGCGTTCTCTTCGCTAACTTCCGGTGCGTCTCTCCAGTGCGCACACCGTAAAGAACAAACCTATAGTCTCCCTTGATCTCTTAACCAGCAACTCTCCATTTACTTTCTTAATGAAGCTTGCTTCATGCCCTGTTCGAGTGAGAAGTTTTTTTCTCTTTTTTTCCATAAAATATATATTAGGAACTATGGCATCTTTCTCTCTTGAAAGAAAGAATTTCTATTGGAAATACCGAGAAGCTATTAAGTTTCTTTGTTTGAATGGTATATCAGTCTTCGTGGGTTATTTAATGCCAAAACCTTCCATGTAGAAGGACAATTGTCACGGAGAAGACTAACGTAAGGCAGACAGAAAACGCGAATTCAAAAGTAAAAAAAGAAATTAGAGAAATGACAAGATGGTGTTTAAATGGAGGCACCTCTAGACTAATGTTTATTGTCATATGAAGTAGACTTGCCGTCTCAAGTTCAAACCCTATTCCTTGCAGCAGAAAAAAATCTGATGAAAGTTAAAAGATGAAAAATACTTCAATAATAAGAATGAGAGTTTTTCACACCAGAGTTAGCTGAATGTCCTTCACTGGAGTTCAAGTGACAGCAAGTCTCCTCAAGTCTCCAGAACTCTTCTCAGTATTCTGGCCGATCTTAGTAATGTTTTTGTTTGAATCGTCTCGGATAACTTAATCACAGGTAGAAGACTAGACCTTGAGATAATTAACAAAAAAAGAGAACTTACTGTATAATGGATTTTACCGTCCTGGAGAGAAAATCAAAGAAAGCGAAATGAGAGACAAGTACTTAGACCTTGCCAGAGAACTAAGAAAGTAAGGAATATGAAGGTGACGGTGTTACTAATTGCAAATGGAGTACTCGGAATGATTCCAAAAATCTTGGTAAGAAGGCTGGAAGAGTTAGAAATTGCATGACGAATCAAGACAATTCAAGCTTCAGCATTTTTAAGATTAGCCAGAGTACTGAAAAGAATCCTGGATATCTGAGGACACTTACTGACTCCAGTGAAAGACAACCAGCTAATTCTATACAACAAATATCCATCAATAATGAATAAGCAAGTGATGATTATTGTTTGTTTGTTTGTTTGTTTGTTTGTGTCTTGACGCATATAAACCTTTGTAGGTTATTTAATGCCAAATTCACTTTTATACAAAAACAGTTCTATTTCAAAATATTCAGTCTGGCATAAGTACATAGTTTAAAATCTCAAAAACATTTCTATTTCAAGCTATTCAACTTAATCAAATAGTTTTATTTCAAACAATTCAGTTTGGCATAAGTACAGTTTCAATGTCAAAAGCCGTTCTATTTCAAACAATTCAGTCTAGCATTCAAAAAAAGTTCCATATCAAACTACTCAGTTTTGCATAAGTACGCATTTTAAATGTCAAAACAATTCAGTTTCGGATAAGTACAACGTTTGGTTCTATTTGACCCATAGATAGGACCTTATAAGGTGCTACTACTCTGGTCCAGGGTGGACCTGGGAGAGATTGCAATGAAGGAGTACTCCTCATTCCCCAAAGCTCCAGCATTTCTGGAATCTCATCATCATTTTATCTAGTGTCATATCCCGGACACACGTTGGGAGGGGGTCTTATCCCTTTGCAGAGGTGCAGTCGGTGTATTCTACTGCCCCAACCGACTGGGAAATGTAATGATTACTACAAGGATACTTAATTAAGCTTAATAATATTACTCGTGCCAATTAATTATAACAACACCCAACAAACTGTTAATAAAAGAAAAAAGTGAAGATCGCTTAAAAGTTAACAGACTGACCAAAATACTCTCGTGGAATATTATCAGATCAAATTCATTTTTCAACACAGCCCTTCTACTGTTCTACACATATCTTCCATCAGTGTTGCAGGGCTTGAATTAATTGATCCAAGAACGTCAATAACAGTTAATATGATGACACCACATGAACTTTTCAGCCCAACCTGGTTTATAATGAGAAAAATTAATAACATCAAAAATTACATTAAGAGATTGAGAAACAAGGAATAAATAAATTGATGTTGGATGCTAATACCCTTTGCAAAGGCACGAATCGGACTATTCCCTTTCTAGCTAGGATTAGATAGAAGACAAGACTGGACTCTTTAATTTTGGTATGATAACTGGTCAAAGAAAAGGAAAACTCTGAATTCAAAAGCAGTTATATACCTGGAGATAGGTTCCGCCCGGTAAATTCTGACCAAGACACCCGACATGATATTATTTCATCTTTTTAGTGGACTGCTCGGGGTTTGGAACGGATCGGTATTTCAGGGCTATATTCATATACATATATATGTATGTGTGTTTGTGTAATTCTATTTAATTCCAACCATCCATCTATTTATTTGCCTAACTCATTTTACCAATATCTGTACATTTATTGCTCTCTCCCTCTCTCTCTCTATATATATATATGTCTCTGTGTGTGTGTGTGTGTGTGTGTGTGTGTGTGTGTGTGTGTGTATAAATATATGGAACAAAAAGTATTCAGTGAATGCTTTTATTCATAGTTGAATCATTTACCCACCTTTCTTACCCATGTTTCGGTTTTATTATATTAAACCATCACCAGAGCAATGCTTATATATATATATATATATATATATATATATATATATATATATATATATATATATATATATATATATATATATATATCCTGAATTATACTCAATATTTTAAATATATAATAATTGAATACAATTTAAAACATTCAAAATTATATATTTGCATTTCGTTGATTATGATTTAATATAGAAAAACCGTAACGTTAAACTTTGGCAAATTATACAGTTCTCAGTAAATTCATCCTCTGATTACCTTTTCTTTTTCAAATATTTTCATATTTACGTACCATCTGATTCATTTCCACATTATCTATATATATATATATATATATATATATATATATATATATATTTGTTTTTCTGTCATTCTAGATATCGCTCTAACTTAAGTTTTAAAATAGTTTTCTATCAAGTTATCATCTGACCAGCAATGATGCAACGATGAAATGACAAAAACTTGTATGTGAAGTATTCATACAATATATAAATCATGTACACATACAGACACACATGAATATACACGAATAAATTAATATATACGTGTACATACAAACGCATACACATACATAGTAGATATACATATGTATATTTATATATATGTTTAATATCGACCGGAAGTGAACTCAACAATTTCCGGTTGGGTCAGTCCTTGCAGTAGAAAGATGGAAACCGACCAAGCAAGTCGTTCTGAACAAAAAAAAAAAAAAAAAAAGAAACATTGAAAAAAATCGATGAAAAAATACACTTCGGCTGCTTCTTAAGAGTATAGATATGTTTTATTTTGTGAGAAGAGCCCCAAGCGAATATTATCGGGATCTTTATGATGGCTGATATCGACGTCGTCCATTATCCTTGTAGATAGTCTTTAAGCTGAGAATGGCCGGCAAATAGTAATACTTCAATACAACCAAACCGAAATTTAATATCTTAGCTATTAAATTTCATTTCAAAAGGACTGGAAGGCATTTTTGCGACATCTTGCTGAGAACATGCTTAAGATTGTGAAGGTATTGGTAGTGATTGATTTTAGTCTGGTATAAGGCCGTTGGTGCGAGTGTTGAAACTCACAACGAACTTAGTCCTCTGGTTCGTCTATTGGTTTTACGACTGGTAAAACGAAGATTGAGTTTTATAAAGCCAAAGTTATTTTTTATGTGTATATGGTTTGAATAAGTTTTCCTATTTAATATTGCCCAGTCGGCTGGAGCTGTAGAATACACCGACTACTTCTCTGCAGAGGGATAAGACCCCCCCTCCCAACAAGTGTCTGGGATATAACACAAAACAATCTGATGATGAGGTTGCGGTAATGCTGGATCTTTAGGAAAGTCCCCCTTTGTTGTCATCGCTCCCAGGCCCACTCTGGCTCGGAGTGGTAGCACCTGATAGGGTCCTATCTATGGGTCAAATTGAACTAAAGTGAACTTTTGCTAAATTAAATTGTTTGAAATATGACTGTTTTGACATTTAAACAGCGTACTAATGCTAAACTGAATTGCTTGAAATAGAAATGTTTTAAACATAACTAAATTGCATACTTATGCTGAACTAAATTGTTTGAAACAGAATTGGTTTTGACATTGAAACTGTGTAAATATGCTAAACTGAATTATTTTAAATAGAATCGTTTTGACATTTAACTTGACTATTTTAACATTTAACTATTTGTAAACAAAAAACTATACTTATACTAAACTGAAATTTAATTCGGCGTTAAATGACCCGAAAAGGGTTGATACGCCCTAAAGCGAAACAACCAACCAAACAACCATCCAATCTAATTATAATAAAAGATGTTCCCACTTTGCTATTCCGGCTGACCACAGAGTAAAATAGAAAGAAAACGAAAAGAAAGTACCAGGACCTTGCTTGGGAATTGAAAAACTGTGGAACATGAAAGTGACGGTGATACCAGTAGTAATTTGTACTTTTGGTGTAGTCACCAAAGCATTGGTAAAAGAACAAGAGGACTTGGAAATAAGAGGACGAGTGGAGACCATCCAAACTACAGCATTGTTGAGATCTACCAGAATGTTGAACAGAGTCCTGAAGAATTGAGGAGACTTGTTGTCACTCAGACTCCAATGAAAGACCATCAGCTAACGCTGATGTGAAAAACTTTCAAGAAATACAATAATAATAAGCGAATGCAGCACACTAGCGAATTGGGAGTGTCTTAAATCAGAGAAATGATAGGGCACATAGATAGATAGATCGATAGATAGACAGATAGATAGATGATTTAGTTCATATCTATCTAACAAGCTAGACAACTAGATATAAGACACTGATATTGTCAGATAAAAAGATAGATAATGTAATTATTCAGCTTACTCACAAGGCAGATATAAAGATATTGACAGCAAGAATACCCTAGAATAGGCTGATAGTGTTATTAGTTTTTTTTTTTATTATTCTTTTATTTCACCAGATTCCTTAAATATTACGAAAATTGGGTTTCAATAAATAGACAGATAAATAGGAAGAGAACCATATTTGTAAAGACTAAGATAGATAGATAGATAGATAGATACAGACTCAGATAGAGAGACAGACAGATCGATATTTAGATAATGAACAGGCTGAAATTGAAATATTGGCACATAGATCGGTATTTGTCGATTAATTAAATATATTTTAAATATTTTATAAACACATACTACCCATGCACTACCCATCCACACTACCCATGAATACACACACACGCACACACACACACACACACACATATATATATATGTGTGTGTGTGTGTGTGTGTGTGTGTGTGTGTGTGTGTGTTTCAGTACGGAAGACTTTAAAACATTTAACAAAACGGAAGTACAAAATTTTGATTAAAATCTAAAATGTTAGGAACTGCAAAAAGAAATGTAAAGAAAATGAAATCGTATTAAGACAAATAAATAGATATATCTCTCAACAAATCTTCTAAAACGGAAAATAGGGAAATTACTGAAAGGACAAATCGAGCTATTGTTAAGTAATTTAAGTGAAAAGAAAAATTAAAGAAAAGTAAAAAAGAAAAAAGGTGTGGTTAACTGAATATAATATTGTTCGTCTTCGATATTTTGAAAGAATGGGTGATTTGAATAATAGCATCGGAATATTTCTCACCGCTTTTATTGAATTGACAAGATGTCAGGATTAAGAATGGATTGATGATGGAGGGAACGAATTTTCATATCAAGCAGCTGTGATAATTTCTAAAACATTTCCTTCATTCATTACTTATACTCCTTAAAACTCCTTGCAAAGCTTCGAGTTACTGCGTCATCACATTATTGATGAGAGAAGAAAGTAGGTTTTTTTTTACTCGGTAAATTTTTAGGAATGAGGTTTGAGTTCACATTCTCTTTCCGTCTCCTGATTTAGTTTGTTTACCTATAAAAGATACAGAATAGAATCTTTCCTATATTCTACGAGTCACTAAAGATAGGGAAGAGCAATGAATGTGGTACGCTTGTTGGCCAAGCGGTCTAAAACTTTGTCTAACGTGAAGTTGGATGGGTTGCGATCCAGGCTTCGAGAGTCCTACGTGTCTAGCCCCACTGAAGAGTTCTAATAGAACGAAACAGTTTGTCTGTGGATGAATATATATATGTGTGTGTGTGTGTGTGTGTGTGTGTGTGTGTGTGTGTGTGTGTGTGTGTGTGTGTATCACCATCCACAGCCAGACTGTTTCGTTGCATCGCAACCCTTCAGGATAGAAAGATCTGTGAGAGCCTTCAAGTCTATATCGAAACCGGCTGATTTTCTCCGTTGGATATCTTAAACCTGAGCCATCATCATTCTCAGAGTAAGAGAAGGAAATTTTACGTATATCTTTTTGAATATACATTATCGGCAACCGGAATGTTCAATTCATAAGAAGAGCTATTGTATTTCATCATATGTGTCAGCCAGTAAATTTCCCACTATTGTAGTTGAAGATGCCTGATATATATATATATATATATATATACACAAAACTTTTCTCTATATATGTATATATATGTATACAAAAAAGAGACTTTTGTTTAACCGATAAATATATATATATATATATATATATATATATATATGCATCATCTAAACATACCATAATCATATTTTCATATATATATATATATATATATATATATATATATTCTCTTGCTTATATATATATATAGCATATATATATATATATATATATATATATATATATATATATATGTATGTATATAGCACATATATATTCTCTTGCGAAGGAATTACCGGTTGCCACTCGCTTAGTACCCTGCAAACAAATTGAGCACCCCAGTCTCCGTTAGCGTAAATGTAAACAAAAGAAAAATGAATACATTTACCTTAAAAATTCCCGCGCTTACATTGAGATTACTGATGGCTTTGAGATTATGTTATCAGGCTTACGTAAGGTTGATAGGGTTCCGATCATTGCTTGAAGCATCTCGTGTGTCTAACCACACTGATGAGTTGTGATTCAAGAACACAGTCTATCTGTTGATGATAATATATATAGGATGATAATATATATATATATATATATATATATATATATATATATATATAGAGAGAGAGAGAGAGAGAGAGAGAGAAAGAGTGAGAGAGAGAGAAATCCGATCAATATATGCACTCACACTTCAGGAAATAAATAATATGTATTAAAAATATTCCATTTGGTATAAAGTATTAAAATACCTATACATATTTTTCCTTTCCTGGAGAATGTGTGCAGTTTTCTCTCGGATTCTGCATATATATATATATATATATATATATGATTATACTATATTTTTATCAAATATATACATATATATATATATATATTACAAAACCTTCCTTAATCAAGTAGATTATATACAAATATATATATACACACACACACACACACACACACACACACATATATATATATATATATATTTATATAATCTTATGTAAGGTTGTCTGATATACTCGTATGTATATGAGTGTATGTGTATATACATATATCGCCAATGGTCCAAGAGACCAAGGTTCAATCCAAGGTCGAGTCATGCCAAAGACTTTAAAATTGTACTTGATGCCACCTTCCTTAACACTTAGTGATATGAGGTACGTATCAAGTGGAGCAATCCAGGGAAAGCAGTAGCGCCCTCCCCTACACTTCGGTCCAGTAGCTATTGAAAAGTTACCCTTCTGGTTGCCCTCGACTACGGTGGCCAACTTTTTATATATATATATATATATATATATATATATATATATATATAGTATTCCATCAGGACAAGAAAACTATTCAAAAGTGAACATTTAAATTTTCCTGGTAATTTTATCAAAAACACATAACAGGATGGAAATAAATTTATAATCCTAATGTGACCGTATTGTATTTTTTCTTAATGAAATATATATATATAGATAGATAAATAGATAGATATTAGCATGTAAGCTAATCTTATACTTATAACATTACACACACCTATACACGTGTGCGCACACACACGCACACACACACACACTATACACACACACACACACACACACACACACACACACACATATATATATATATATACATATATATATATATATATATATATATATAACAACCTGTACCCATAAGCAGAATGTGATGTATAACTTGTTGCAAAAAATGTGACATCAGTGTAGCATCAAGCGGGTAGTTTATTTTCAGATCTTTACGATGTTCATCATGTTTTTTTGCTTCTTCGTTGTTTCTTTTTTGTTTTTAGTCTTTTTTTTTTTTTGTTTTGTTTTTTTGTTTTTTGTTGTTTTGGGGGGTGGGCGTTGGGGTTGCATAAATTGTAAAAGATGTATATTTTAAGGTAGACTATTTTGTTAATTCACGCTTCGGATGAAATATCATAATTTTCTTTCTTTTTTTTTTTTAATACTGAGTATTTAAAAAAAAATCTTTTAGAGGTATATATTACTGTAAATCTGTTAAGATGAGTTTGGTTTCTTTCAAGAGGCAATGGTCTTTGTTGTCAATGTTTCACGTCTAGCGTTCGTGTCGCCGTTTTGATTTTTTTTTTATATATATATTTCTCTTAGCTTCGCATATGAAGTGATTTCGATAATGGAGGAGTTTAAAAAGTGTTTTCAATGTAACGTTCTCTGCGTTGCAAATTCTAATGGCTCTTAGGAAACTATAACTTTTACAGATTTCATTTTATTGTAACAATGTGAGTGGTAGTTTATTATGTTGATTTTATAAGTTCATCTCCCGTAAACTTTTAATTTTAACACATTATTTCGAATTAAATATATGCCGACGAAAAATAGTTCGTTGTCTATTTTTTCCATATGCAATTTCAGTAGTAGGTTTAATTTGGTTTATTTTTAGTAATGTTAATGTTAATGTTATTTTATCATATTTACCAACCCCTCCGCTCAGGCAGGATATGACACAAGGTCAATTTTTAAGCGGAGTTTAACAGGTTTGAAGTCAGAGTTTTCCTTCTCTTAGACTAGTTGCCTCACCAAGGCTGAAGAACCTAGTCTGTCCTACTATTTACCCAGAGCTGGAGGGAGAATAATTGGATTCATACCTTTCCCAAGGGTATTAGTGCTATGTGAAATGCAATCAGTCTCGCCCAGGATTTGAACTGGTGTCGCCGAGTCCATTTCCTACGACGATAACCATTACACCATGTTATTTTATACCTATATACGTCTAATAGTAAGAGAGATCTTCCATGCTGGACTGTAAAATCGTAGTGTGTGAGTTCGATCTCCAGTAGCGCTATCACGTTCATTTTTGGCCAAATATTTTTGGGAAAAGTTTTAATCACTTTATCTCCTCAGGTATGAATTTTGTAGTATCACTACCGTTATTCTACAAGGATTTATTTAACATTAAATAACCCATGTGGGGTTAAATGCCACAAAATAAAGACACCAAACCATAATAGATATATTAGTAAGGCTCATTTAGATTTGTTTGATGGCATATCAATCTTTGTAGGTTATTTAATGCCAAAGCTATCCTGTAGAAGACCAGTTGTAATCATCTTTAACCCGTAGCTGGGGGGATAAGGAGGTTCATGCCTTTCTCGAAGGAGCTAGTGCGAAAGTGAACATAATTGTTCGACTGTAGTTAGAACTGACTTCAAGGTTCAGGACTTCATGTTTTACTCTTGCACATGCCGAGTCTGTTGATTTAGATTCTAAGTAATCTATGAAAAAATTCAGAAGGTGCCGCCATTCAATAGTGTTGACACGGTTGCATCTCAGAAGAATACTTATTTTATCTTATTAGAAATTTGCAAGATAAATAGATGGTTTCAACAATTTTAAAAGACCTTTATGTACAGACTGATACACGTTCACAGTTTTGTAGAGAAATATTCGAAATTATATTCTTTCCTGGTTTCTACCAAAATAAATGCAAAATATTTTTCTACATTTTATTTACATAATTTATTACTGAAAATAAGAGCAGTACTCTACAATTAGCCTTTAATAATAATCTCTTCAGACAGAATATAATAACTAGGGTGAGCGTAAGAGCAGTTTCGGCTTACGCAGAAGAAATCGATAATTCAAAGCTTGTCAGAGGCGAGAAGAACGGGTTGTTTTAGCAACACAATTTCTGTACAGCTCGTACCCAAACTGCCATACCGATTACGCCACAGCTTTGTATAATTTTACATATAGAATATAGTATATGTACCACCGAAGTAGATACTAAGTTTTTCACTAAAACTTTTGTTGCATATTTCTCTTAGACATGGAGAGAGAGAGAGAGAGAGAGAGAGAGCGAGAGAAAGATACAACCAAATTTTTTAGCGAAAAACTCCATCTAATATTGAAAATTCTATGAAAATATGTTTACCGATCTAACTTGTAACCTTCAGATAAGGGACCCGTATAAGAATTTTTAGAAATAGATAAATAAATGGAATTTTTTAAAAAAGAATCAATGTAATATGATCTTCGGGAGACTGAACGAGTATTTATTAACGCTCTGAGCGAAAATTATTCGGCATCATTGAATTGAACAAATGAGATAATGAAAGAAATATTGAATGCAAAAGTAACGAGAATATGTAAATGAAAATTCTATATATTACTACAACTACTACTACTACTACTAATAATAATAATAATAATAATAATAATCCCCAAAATATTGGTAAAGAGACTGGAGGACTTAGAAATAAGAGGACAAGTGGAGACAGTCCAGACTACAGCATTTTTAAAATCGATCAGAATACATAGAAGAGTGCTAAAGACTTGAGGAGACTTGCTGTCACTCAAATTCAAGGGAAAAACCATCAGCTAATGCTGGCGTGAAAAACTCTCAAAGGAGGGAAATAATAATAATAATAATAATAGTGGAGGTGGCCGTGGTTTCGTCACCGGAAATGGATACGTGACACGAGTTCAAATCCAGGACTAGACTGATTGCATTTCACATAGAACTAATACCCTTGGGAAAGGTATGAATCCAAATATTCTCCCTCCAGCAATCGGTAAATAGTAGGGCAGACAAGGTTCTTCAGCCTTGGTGAGGCAACGAGTCTTGGAGAAGGAAAACTCTGAATTCAAACCTGTTAAACTCCGCTTAAAAATTGATGTTGTGTCCTATAAAAATATGGAGGTGCCTGTGATGTAATGGCTATCGTCGTAGGAAATGGACACGGCGACACGAGTTCAAATCCTTGACGAGACTGATTGCATTTCACATAGCACTAATACCCTGGGGAAAGGTATGAATCCTATTATTCTGTTAGTACGGCAGACTAGGTTCCTCAGCCTTTGTGACGCAACTAGTCTGGGAGAAGGAAAACTCTGAATTCAAACCTGTTAAAATTCGCTTAAAAATTGACCTTGTGTCATATCCTGCCCAAGCGGAGGGGTTGGTAAGTATAAATAATAATAATAATAATAATAATAATAATAATAATAATAATGCAGTGACAGAGACGAAACGATCAATCACATAATGAGCGAATGCAGCAAATTAGAACAGAAGGAGTACAAGCCGAGACACGACTGGGTCGGCAAGGTGATCCACAGGGAAATGTGCAAGAAATTTAAATTTGACGACAGCAACAAATGGTATATGCACAACCCAGTACTTGTCCTAGAAAATGACACACATAAACTCCTATGGGACTTTCACATACACACGGATCACCTAATCTCGGCCAGGAGACCAGACTTTATAGTAATCAACAACAAAAAAAAGAGAATTTGCAAAATTGTTGACTTTGCTGTCCCGGCTGACCACAGAATAAAACTGAAAGAATATGAAAAGAAGGATAAGTACCTCGACCTTGCTAGAGTACTGAAAAATCTGTAGAACATGAAAGTGACAATTGTACCAATTGTGATTGGTGCTTTTGGCACAGTAACTAAAGGATTATTGAAGGGCCTGGAGGACTTGGAAATTGACGGACGAGTGGAGATTATCCAAATGACAGCATTATTGAGAACAGCCAGAATACAGAGGAGAGTCCTGGAGACTTGAGGAGACTTGCTGTCACTCAGACTCCAGTGAAAAACCATCAGCTAACACTGATGTGAAGAAGTGTATATATATATATATATATATATATATATATATATATATATATATATATATATGTGTGTGTGTGTGTGTGTGTGTGTGTGTGAGTGTTAAGTTGGCGACCAAAGTCGAGGGCGACCCGAAGTTTCCCTTTTCAATAGCTACTACACCGAAGTGTAGAGGAGGTCCTTACTCCTTCCCTTGGAATGCTCCACTTTACCTTTGATCCATACCTTATAATAGTGAGTGTTAAACAAGGAAGGATCAAGTATCATTTTTAAAGTCTTTGGTATGACTCGACCTGTGATCGAACTCTGGACCATTGACGAACACACTTACTATTATGACAATGGGCCAGTTATATATATGGAAAATGAACTGATTTACATCCTAAAGAAAGCGTTAATTTTTATCGAAAAATAGACTCAAGAAGCTTTAATTTTCTATGTTTATGTTTTTTGCATTTTTTTAAAATAGCCATCTTCGTTTGGAACGTCGTCTGTTTTTTCTTTTCAATTTCTTTGAGATGGCAGACGATATTTGAAACGCCTCTAAAATTTCGAAGGATTAAAACAACCTAAGAAATCTTCTCCCTTCTAGATTGTTAAAAATACATTTTTCACCTATTAGATTCATTGATAAACCAGTACACATTTTAGCTAATTGGGGGCATATCTAAATATTGGTAAATAAAGCAATGAAATAGATAAAACGTTGCTCTTCTTCGCAAAATTTTCGAGTTTTCTTTTGAGTAAATCTGTTATTTTCCAAAATTAAAATTTATCGGGACTGGTCTCGATTTAATACTGCTAAACTAATTTGACAAACAAAATATTAAACATTCGTTTTTTGACATTTTTCCTTCAGGAAATATTTGTACTAAAATAAAAATAAAAATTACCGTTTAATTTTTATTGTCTTTCATACAAATTGGCTTTTGCGTAATAAACGTTTATTACTCAGTACATTGTGACATTTACACAGAAAGTCGACAGATACACAAAAATATATATTTTCTATTTAATATTTAACAAACCTGTTTCACTGAATGCACGAAATTTTCTTTATTGTATTATATAAATATGTAACATAGGACCAACGTGTTGTGCTATAAAGAAAGAATTCCACAGAAAAAGAAATACTCAAACTCGAAAGTAAGGGAATAAAATATAGCAGTTGTTTATTATTCACTTAGGGCTATGATCGTTGCAACTCGAAAAGCTCATTTAGTTACGTTCTTCTACTCCCTTCCTCTTGGTGGTGACGGCGGTGTGGGTGAGAGCTAGCTGTTGACACACGCCTGACAGATAGATCGTTGTAGACTGGGTAGGACGAGTCGGGGCCTCGGAACCTTTGACGCGCCTGTTTTGAAAGCTGCCTTCAACTCTCCCAAAATCTCCTGACTTGTTTTCTTATATAGAGATTTTGGGGAACAAATCGAAGATCCCCGAATGTTCGATGTCACGAGTGAAACTGTCGTGAGACACGTGATAATTCATCTGTGATTGTTTTAAAATCACGTCTAACTTTGCCGGTCATTCTGCCCGCACGCGCTAGTCTCGTGACACCTTCACTGACTGACGACAGCGCCTGTCCGTAATTTTACAAATATTTGGACATATCTATGCTTCAACTAATATTACTTTTTCTTACTAGAAAAGAGTTTTGTTTTCCCTGACTTACCCTTTACAGAGGGGTAAGAACCCCAACCTCACCAGTGTCCTGGATATGACCCTAAACTATTCGATGGTGAAGCTTCAGTCCTGGAGCTTTGGAAAATGTGGAATATACCTTCATAGCAATTATTCTCAGGTCCATTCTAACTGTTAGGGTCCCATCTATGGATCAAATAGAACAGTTTAATCATTTACTATACTTGAAACCATTTAACTGTGAGCAAATAAATAATTAATTCTAAACTTAATTATTAGCGTGAAATAGCAATAATTGAAACCATTTAACTGTGTGTAAACAATAAATAGCAATATTGCAACCCATTTAACTGTGTACAAGCAAATGAGGTCTGGCTCGTTTTAAAATGTTACTCACAAACTAATATATGCATAAACTGAACTTGGTGTTAAATAACCATCAAGATTTGTTTAGCCATTAAAGCAAATAACCGAACCTATCAACAAAATTTTCGGTCAAGTTATATATATATATATATATATATATATATATTTTCAAGAAAAAACAAAAGCGGTCACATTAGGATTATAAATTTATTTCCATCCTGTTATAGGTTTTCATATAAATTAAAAACACAAAAAAAACTAACAGGACTTCTTCAGATCTTATGGATAAAATAATTCAGAATAGACAGAAGAAAGAAGGGTGAGAGTGGGTAGAAGAGTTTTCTCCTCATTTAGCCCACTTCCGGTTTTTTTATTTCAGTTACATTGAGCTCTTTACCAGGAAAATCTAAATGTTTAATGTTGAATGTTTTTTGTCCTGATGGAATTACTCCCAACTCCGGTTTAACTGGACCGAATAATACTATATATATATATATATATATATATACGCACACACACACACACACACACACATATATATATATATGTACTATATATATATATATATATAGTATAGCCATGATACAACTATACAAATATACGGGTATGTAAAATGTTCACATGCATAAGAATCCCGAAACACTGACAACTTTCTTTAGTTCAGGTACGAAAAGTTTATCATTTTTTTTGACTTTTAGTTTTTCGACACGAGGTGAGAGAGACAAAGTTTTTACTATGCCGACTGTTTCTACATCACCCACAGTCAACTCCCCAGCTGAACTGCCCGGCCCAGAATCCAATCTCCACTAACTGACCCAACAAACGCGCTGGACTGCTCTCGCCCAGGTTCAAATCTCAACTCATTGCTTTTTTCAAAAAATCACCAAAATTCCCAGCTCATCGCTTCCGGGCATGACGTCATTCACACCCCAGTCTGATTTCATATCTGGGCTTTTTATTATGACTTTTGTGATTGTCACATCATCCGCGCGCGAGCGTGAACACCTGCACCAAGAGCCGAACAGTTCAAAGCCTAACCAAACCGAATGATAAGATATATGATAATATAAAAAAATCATTCGGCAATTATATAACACACACACACACACACACACACACACACACACACACATATATATATATATATATATATATATATATATAACAGAATTTTGTGATCTGGACTTTGTTTCTATTATGGTGGCTTGTGTATGAACGCACTAGACGTGACTGTCTTTCGAAAAACTAAGAACCTGCCACGTGGTGCCCACTGTCAAAATCTTCTTGTTTCAACGACTTTACTGACTAAGCGCAAAGAATAAAGTAACGAAAGTTCCAAGCTCTAAAAAATCGATTTGCGCCTTTCAGCGTCTTCCTCTCCATCCAACATCACTGATATAGTAGCAGCTGCTGACCACGCTACAGACTGCCAATCGGGTAACAGCGAAAACCTTAAACGAGACGATATGCCGTTAAAATCAATCATTCTTTCTTTCCCTTCACCTTGAAGCTTAGTCGGTTAGGGCAGTAGAATACATTGACTGTATCTCTGCAGAGAGGTAAGTTCCCGCCAATGAATATCCTAGAAATGACATTAAATCATCAGATGGCGAGGATCCAGTCTTTGAGTTTTGGGGTATATGGAGTACCTCTTTATTTCTATTCCTCCCATGTCCAATCTGACCCGGAATGGTAGCACTTGATAGGATCTTGTCTATGGGTCAAATTGTGCAAAGAAATAACTGATACTAAATTGTGACTGTTATGTAGCAATGCTAAAAACATTTAACTCTGTTTGCCCAGTCAGCTGGGGCTGTAGAATACACTGAAGACCCCCCCCACCTAAACGAGTGTCCTGGATATGACACTAAACAATCTGATGGTGAGGTTCCAGCAGTGCTGGAGCTTTGGGGAATGCGGAGTACCCCTTCATTGCCATCGCTCCCAGGTCCACTCTGGCCCGGAGTGGTAGCACCTGATAGGGTCCTATCAATGGGTTAAATAGAACTAACAGCATACTTATGCTAATATGAATTGAGTAAACTGAATTTCTTGAAATAGAAACGTTTTTGACAATTAAACTGTATTTACACTTAACTGTATTATCACATATAACTGCTTGAATAGTTTGAAATGGAAATGTTTTTGACAATTAAACTTTGTACTTATGCTAAACTGAACTGTTTTCAATGAAACAATTATTTACATAAAAATGGATTTGGCGTTAAATAACCTACAAAGGTTGATATGCCATAAAACCAACCAACCAAACAAACAAACAATTTAACTCAGTGCAAAAAAAGAGTTGTTGCTCGTTTAAGAATATCTACAAAATGTGTTTAAAAATCATAAATATATTCAATATATATGTCTAAAGAAGATTTGGTATTAAATAACCTACAATGGTTGATATACCATAAAACGAAGCCTAAACAAACCCAAACACTTCACCTTGGTTCTTGAGATTGTTATTTTCTGTTTAACTTTCTATGGAAATTTAATACAACGATCAGAACATGTTATAAAACGAAAACTAAACACCCTCCGATAAAAAGAGGCCGTTTATTAAATACAACGTGACAGATTCCCTCCCCCAACACACACACATACATATACATACACATACATCCAAATGAAAATCGGAACGAGAGCAAAGAAAACGAACAAAAACAAAATTAATTTACGAATATATTAATATCTCCCAAGAGAGCGCAAAATTGTAAACAAAATGATTAAAAATACCTAAATTCTTTCTTTTTTTTTTTCTTTTTGCTTAAATGGTAAACGCTGTTCACTCCGCCGCCTTTTATAATTTGGCGCGAATTAGGGCAATAAAAATCGCTGACCTTAATTGATAAAAGGAATTGAGAGAGAGAAAAAAGGACCTGCTTCTTTCTTCATGTTATTCTTCTCTGTTACCTCGACAGTTCTTTGAAATCGAGAAGAAACTCAACATTATCATCACTTTGTAAGAAGTCTACTTCGTATTTTTAATATCGTAAGGAAGAATCTGAAGGCGTGGACTGCTATCGATTGGTTATCGATCATGTAGATGTCTGATCTATCCGATAAAATAAAACGGGATTTCTTCCAAGCTGTGGTTGTGTCAATACTAATGTATGGATGCACCGCATGGACGCCATGAAAATGCATAGAGAAAAAGCTAGAAATGAACAACAGAAGAATGTTACGAGCTATTTTCAAAAATTCCTGGAAGTAATACCCCACGAAACAACAGCTGCACGGCCACTAACTTCCCATCTCAAAAACCATCAAAGTAAGACGAAAAAGACATGCGGGTCACTGTAAAAGATACAAGGACGAACCTATAAGAGACGTTCTTCTATGGACATCGTCAATTGGTCGTAGCAGTGTTGGCCGAGCATCAAAAACTTATTTCCATCAGCAATGTGCGGATACAGGATGTAGTTTGGAAGACCTGCAGGGAGGGATGGATGATTGAGACGGGTGGGGAAAGAGAGTCAGTGACATTTCTGTTGTCTGCGTGACGTGATAATGATGGTGGAGAGGATAATGATGACTGAATTATAAATTTTTCATGCAAAAAAAGAAGTAAACACGAAATATATTGTTGGTCCAATGAGAGACAAAAGTAAATACTTTAAAATGAATAGGTCCACAGGAGAATTTGTTTTCAGGTAATTTATCTAAATAACTTAAAAACAAATTCTTTTGTGGACCTATTCATTCTAAATTGTTTATATATATATATGGATATATAAATAATTTAAAATGAATAGTTTATGTCGCAATACTTTCATTATATTCATTTTAAATTATTTATATATATATTCGTACATATAAATAATTCAAAATGAATAGGTCCACAAAAGAATTTGTTTTTAAGTTATTTACATAAATAACCTGAAAACAAATTCTCCTCTGGACCTGTAAAAAATGCATCTTTTGATTTAGAGACATCAAACCAATGTTGTTGTTTTTATTGTAATTTTATCAGCTTCCAGGACATGCAATTTTTTTTTAGTTTCTTGTCTCAGTGATAAATCATTATCTTATTAATGAGTTGCAAATATTTTTAGACACTTTTGAATTATTTTGTCTCCAAATAAATTGTGACGCAACATATTTTTCTTCTCTTGTCTAAGGCATAGTGATTAAGGATTAATAATTGTTACAGTTTATTATTTTATATTCCGAAACAAAAAAGAACACACGATTATTATAAGTAGAGTTATCTCGCATAATCAGGATAATCTCAATAATAATAATGATAATAATATCTCAAATGACAAAATTTGGACATGGAAACTTTAAGAGAGAAACAGAATCTCTCCTAATAGCAGCACAAGACAGTGGCTTAAGAACTAATCATATCAAAGCGAGAATAGATAAGACTCAACAAAATAGCAAATGCAGGCTATGTGGTGACAGAGATGAAACCATCAATCATATAATAAGCGAATGCAGAAAATTAGCACAGAGGGAGTATAAGGCGAGACACGACTGGGTCGGCATGGTGATCCACTGGGAAATATGCTGGAAATTTCAATTCGACCATACAAACAAATGGTATATGCACAACCCGGCGCCTGTCCTAGAAAATTATTCGCATAACTCCCATGGGACTTTAACATACAAACGGATCACCTAATCCCGGCCAGAAGACCAGACCTCATAATAATCAACAAAAGAAAGAGAATCTGCAAAATTGTTGACTTTGCTGTCCCGGCGGACCACAGAATAAATCTGAAGGAAAGTTAAAAGAAGGATAAGTACCTCGACCTTGCTAGGGAATTGAAAAAACTGTGGAACATGCAGGTGACAATTATACTAATTGTAATTAGTGCGTTTGGAACAGTAACTAAAGGATTACTAAAGGGACTGAAGGACTTGGAAGTTGGCGGACGGTTAGAGACCATCCAAACAACAGCATTATTAAGAACGGCCAGAATACTAAGAAGAGTCCTGGAGACTTGAGGAGACTTGCTGTCACTCAAACTCCAGTGAAAAACCATAGGCTAACGCTGATGGGAAAAGCTCTAATGAGTAAATAATAATAATAATAATAATAATAATAATAATAATAATAGCACCTCGACCTTGCTAGGGAATCGAAAAAAACTGTGGAACATGCAGGTGACAATTATACCAATTGTAATTAGTGCGTTTGGAACAGTAACTAAAGGATTACTGAAGGGACTGGAGGACTTGGAAGTTGGCGGACGAGTGGAGACCATCCAAACGACAGCATTATTAAGAACGGCCAGAATACTAAGAAGAGTCCTGAAGACTTGAGGAGACTTGCTGTCACTCAAACTCCAGTGAAAAACCACCGGCTAACGCTGATATGAAAAACTCTAATGAGTGAATAATAATAATAATAATAATATAAGTAATAATACGGCGAACTCTGTTGTTTCAATTAGGAACGGGTTAATTTCTTTCGCCTTCTGTCCTTGGCGATACGAGGATAGAGACACAACTCATAAAAGCTTATGCTAACTATACAATGCTGACATCCCCGACACTCGACACATTTTGAAGTGTCTAAGATCTTACCTCATTTCTGTTAGTTGAGACCCAGACTGATCTGATCTGATCAGATCCGAAAAACTCAATCGCGACCTTCAACTGTGGAACCTCAACTCAACCGTCTTTTTCAAAATCCTCAAATTCTTTGATCATATCTTCCGGGCACGGTGTCATCCACCCTCTCGATTCTCTCCAACTGCCCGTCCGGCCTCATTTCCTGTCTGGGAGTTTATCATGACAGATGAAGATGGTCATATCCTTTTACGCGGGCATGCGAGTTCCCCGTCTTACGATAACACCTAAACTGGAGATACCGAGTAGTTCAAAGCCTAACCAAACTAAATAATAAAATATAATTAACGAAAAATGATTAATATCATTAATCAGTACCTTAATTATATAACAGTTAATAGCAGTTTCATGGGACCCATGTATATTAAAACACCGTATAGAGAAATTTTTAGCTGCTTTAAGCAGAGCATCGATTATAAGTTCTGATATATATAATCAACGATAAGTTAGGCTAGGAGGTGCCCGTGGTGTAATGGTTACCGTCGTAGGAAATGCACACGGCGACACGAGTTCAAATCCTGGACGAGACTAATAGGCATTTCACATAGCACTAATACCCTTGGGAAAGGTATGAATCCAATTATTCTCCCTCCAGCTATGGGTAAATAGTAGGTTCTTCAGCCTTGGTGAGGCAACTAGTCTAGGAAAACCTGAATTCAAACCTGTTAAACTTCGCTTAAAAATTGATCTTGTGTCACATCCTGCCCGAGCGGAGGGCTTGGGTAAATAGGATAAGTTAGGCTAGCGAATGAGTTTACCAGAGATATTTATTCATCTAGTTTGATGAATGAATGCAGAGGCAAAAAACTAACTCGGTGTCCATTCAATCCAAATTTTAATTTATACACTCAATCAATGATATTGAACACTCTTTTCTATTAATAGAGCAAGCCGGACATTGGCTTGATGGTAAAAGTGTTCGCCAATGGCCCGGGAGACCGGGATTCAATCCCTGGCCGAGTCATGCGACGGTATTGTTGAGATCGGCATGAATACTGAGAAGAGTCCTTGAGACCTGAGGAGACTTGCAGTCACACAGACTACAGAGAAAGACCATCAACTAACGCTGGTGGGAAAATTTTGCCATAAGTGTAATAATAATAATCGTTTTGAAAAAAATTATAATTGAGGGACGGTAAATATTGAATAAAAGCAATGATAATAGTTGCAATCCGAAAAGAAATAAAAATTATAACCTTTGCGACGGCAAATAAACAGAATCGATTTTTTTTTTTTTAAATATGGAGTGGTGGAATAATTTGAGAATTTTTGATATAAACAAAATAAAAGCTTTACACAAGAAGAAAGAAGAAGGAGGATGAAGAGGAAGAGGAGAAAGGAGGTGGAGTAACATAAGAATAAGAAGAAGAGAGAGGAGGAGATGCAGGAAGAAGATAAGAAGAAAAAGAAGAAAAATATGAAAAAGTAGAAGGAAAATGGGGATTTGAAGGAGAAAAAGGACAAAGAGAAGAAAATACTACTACTACTACTACTACTACTAATAAGAATAATAATAATAATAATAAGAAGAAGAAGAAGAAGAAGAAGAAGAAGAAGAAGAAGAAGAAGAAGAAGAAGAAGAAGAAGAAGAAGAAGAAGAAGAAGAAGAAGAAGAGTTAAAATAAAAATTATATGAGGTTTTTTTAAAAATGTATTAAAAAAATACATAAATACCAAGAAAAAAGAAATCAGTATTTTGTGAAAAAAGAAAAAAAAAGAAAATTAAATGAATATTTTAATGAAAGAACACAAAAAAATCTCATTATTAGTTAGTCTTTTATTTTCAAAACAGCACTTTGATATTCTTATTTAATCTCTCTCTCACTCTCTCTCTCTCTCTCTCTATATATATATATATATATATCATTTATTTTCCCTGAAGCATTTAGTGTTAATTGGGTTCCAGAATTGTAATAACGGCCGATTCTGCAGATGAAAAATTAATAAAATAAAATAAAATAAAATAAAATAAAAAGGACACAGAAAAGAGAAAGAATGAAATATAAAAGAGAAGAAAAGATTCTTTTTTTCCTATGGAAAAGACAAATCGAAACCAAGCGCAAAATGGCGCCCATTTCCGCGGCACTGTTATTGAAAACGCAAACACACACATTTCAAAAAATGCAATTATTCAGGAAAACTAAACATAAGCAATTTAGCCTGAAAGAATATTTTTGAATTGCATAATCATTAAAACCAAATGATTGGACTCTAGAAAACTAACCAACAGACATTGAGCTACAGCTTACCTCTTCTTTTATTTCTGTGTTGCTGTACTTTGTTAATACGAACATAATCTCCGCATTTCTTTACAAGTGGCAGGTGATTCTCTAACTGGTTGTTTGTTGACGCTAATAATATTTTATATCCTGGCTTTCTGGTGAGAATTTTTCCGTGTACACGTCAGTTTGGAAATTAAATGGCAGATTAAAGTGGTCTAACTATCTATCTGTGTGCCCTTCTGTGTAAAAACAGGGTAACATCCTTCAAGACTGAGTTTCCCGCATGGATAAAACCTCGCTTGAAGATAGGGCTGGTAAAACACAAAGTTGTAGAAATTTTACAAAGGTTTTATTTTATTTCATAGTCGAAATATCGTGATATTGCTCTGAATTCTTATGCATAGAGCACTATATTTTTCTGACTTAGGCTATATTTGTGGCAAATCTTAATATTTTAAACCATATATATATATATATATATATATATATATATATATATATATATATATATATAAAGCTAATATATATATATATATATATATATATATATATATATATACCGGCATTGACCTAATTGGTAGAGTGTTCGCCAATGGTCCGGGAGACCTGGGTTCAATCCCGGGTCGCGTCATACCAAAGACTTTTAAAATGGTACTTGATACCTCCCTGCTTAACACTCAGCAATGTAAGGTATGCATCAAGGATAAAGTGGAGCAATCCAGGGGAAGGAGTAGCACCCTCCCATACACCTTGGTGTAGTAGCTATTGAAAAGGAAGCCTTCTGGTCGCCCTCGACTACGGTCGCCAATTTTGCTTATATATATATATAACTGCTCATGATATATATTTATTGTAATAAGCTGTTATATATATATATATATATATATATATATATATATATATATATATATATTTGTGTCTGTGTCTGTGTGTGATGACATGATAGATTGAGGGGAATCGGACAATCTGATTGAAATATGTGGAAAGTTGGATAGGCAATATTTCATTCTTTTTATTCATTTTTAAGAGCTTTGTCAAACGGAAACGCTTTCTGAGTTTTTCTCTGTATAAGCAAATGACAAAATGACGGAGAAGATAAAGGTGAAGCAGAAAGGAGGAGTGGGTTGAGAGTCAAATGGTTCAAGTCTCATTAGGGATTTTTGATTGTATGAAAGAGGTGTGCGTTTGAATAGAGTAAACATAGAGTTAACGTCTTTGATGACAAACTGACTGTTACTAAGCAACGATAACTCGTTCCACACTATACTCACTTAGATATACGAGGTGCATACGATAAGTTTCCAGACATTTTTCGTACGGGCATTTAAAATTGTCGTTGACTCTTGAAAATTCACTATGTTATTGCTATACATCTTATGAGGTGACGGACCAATTTTTATGATTTCACGTTCAAATGAACAGCTACAGCAGGAATACACCCTACTAAACCCGAATTGTCACAGCGGGTGAATTTCAAAAATGCTATCTGAAATATGATATGCAATAAAATTTTGTTTTAAACTTGGAAAAGATGCCACAGAAACGTATGGAATGCTTCAGACTGCTTTTGGAGCATCTTGCATGAAACGAGCATCAGTATTTGACTGGCATAAGAGATTCAAGGAAGGAAGGGAGTCTGTGAGGGATGATGAGAGGCGTGGGAGGAGTAAGGAAGTCAATAGACCACAATTGATTGGCCAAAGGGTTAGGGTTAGAGTCAGGGTTACTATGTTGAGGTTTTAAGGGTGTTCAGGAAGAGATTCCATCGGAAGAGGCCAGCACTCTTCAACTTGGGTCAGTGGCATTTCCACTAGGACAATGCACCAGTCCAATACTCCATCCTTGTCACAGACTATTTGACCAAGATGGGCATCAAGACAGTTCCTCAATTTCCCTATAGTCCAGACCTTGCTCCCTGTGACTTTTGCTTATTCCCTAAGCTCAGAGGCTGTCGTTATGAGACAATTGAGGAGATGAAAGAGGCTGTGACGAAGGTGATTGACATGTTCACAGAAGAGGACTTCCATGGGGCCTTCCAGAAGTTGTTGGAACGGTACAACAAGTGCATTGCAGCCGGAGGAGATTACTTCAAAGGGGACTAGAGTTTCATGTGTGTACTCTCAATAAAAGTGCCCATACGAAAAAAGTCTGGAAACTTATCGTATGCACCTTGTAAATGCACTATCACTGATATCAAGCAATCTTTTTTTTTTTAGAAGAAACAAAATTACATTATATATATCATCAGAAGATGATTTCATTGGTAGATATATTTGCCAGTGCTAAATGTTTCGGTATTTAGATCTTCGGGAGACCTGGGTTCAGTCCCAGGTTGCGTCATACCAAAGACTTTAAAAATGGTAGTTGATACATCCTTAACACTCAGCAATATAAGGTACGTATCAAGGGTAAAATGGAGCAATCCAGGGAAAGGAGTAGCGCCGCCCCTTACACCTCGGTGTAGAAGCTATTGAAAAGGGAGTCATCTGGTCGCCCTCAACAACGGTCGCCAACTTTACTTTTATATATATATATATATATATATGTGTGTGTGATTTTTTGTATACTTTTTATTTTTTCAATCTTGACTTTAAAAATACTCAGCCTCTACCCGATAGATGATAACCTTTTTGATTTATGTTAATTTATATTATTACGTTTGGTTTCTTTGTTTAATGGCATATCAACCTTCGTGGGTTATTTAAGCCATCTTTCTTGAAGAACAGCAGTAATGCTATTTAACCCATAGCTGGTAGGACAAGGAGGTTCATACATTTCCCAAGGGTAGTAAAAGTTATAGCGTGACTTTACAACGATTCTGCTCTCTATCGCATCAAACATTACCCTACGAGGACAACCCTCATATTATTGTCACGTGATAGCTCACGGAGACGAAGAGGTAAGAATGATACTATTCTCCCGTGTTGCTATTAGCACTATCTAGCAGTCAAAAAGTGACCGTTAAGAGAGAATGTGGGTCACAGAGGAGATAGACCAGATGTTCATACTTAGTGACCTCAGGTCGCCGGACATCGGAAGGGGAAAGAGAGAGAAGCCAAATGATTGGCTGGGACCCCAAAACGGAAGTGGGGTTCCCTTCCCCTCAGCGGAAGTAAAAGACAAAAAAGTCAGTTTTTGAGCAAGGCTCGTGGCAGACGGACCATAGCCATTTTACTCCGGGCTGAAGACAAAAAGATTAACTGAGACATGAGAGATCTGAGTCTCTCAAGCCAGTACCAAAAACAGAAAAAAGTCTAGTAGCCCGTGAAAGAAGAAAGTTCTCCAGTGGAACCCCGTCCAAAATAAGATAAGTAACTTTGGGACATTTTTCCTTTACACCCAAATTTTGTTTACTACTCTCTCTCTCAATTTGAAAAAGGATAAAAGCCAAGAAAAGACATTTATATTCATGGACAATCCAATTATATGTTTTGACACTTTGAACGTATATATAACCGTAGTAAAGAACCTATGTATTTTCATTTTACCATGTGGTCTATGTTGTTATTCCATGCTTTCCTTTCAGCTTCTATTCGCCTTATGTTATCTTGCTTAGAATTGTCCTATTAATTCCTAAAGTATCACACGGGAAACCGGAGTTGCCGACTACAACAATATTAATATTATTACGACTAAAACCTATAGGCTCATTATCTTCCATTATCTCGGGGAAGGAAGAAAGCTGCCTGGTGGGTGTGTGATAGTGTGAAATTTGGAACCCCTTGCCAGCGGCGGTCAGTCTGGTCCTAAATTATTCCCTCACGTAATATGCCAGTTCTTATCTGCCTGAGAGAAGAACTCTGAACAGGACTTATTTCTGTAGGGGATCAAGTGCCAACCTGCCCCGTCTTCACACGTGCAAAAATAAAGTCCCGTTTTGGGATTTTAGTCGATTTGCCGTCACATTATTAACTGAATGCAGAAAATCTTTCAAATACACCGGCAATCCGTCGGCGAGACTCGGAATACGCTGACTGTATCCCCTTTAGAGGGGTAAGACCTCCCCGCATCCCTAACAAAAATAGTATGAGGGGTATAACATTAAACTATGATTTATGAGTCCAATATATTTGTTTAGAAACAATAAAAAGCTGTTGGATCATTAGGGGAACTAATGGGTATCGGCCGTCTACAAATTGCGAGCAAATATTTATAGACTTTCTCATCTGTAGGAGCAGAAGATTAACCAATCATTGAAAACTTAGGCATATATGAACAATGGCTAATTACAAAGTCAAGATTTAATGCAGCCTGTGTACTTAGTAGGTGTATCATATTTATCGTTTGATTAAAAACAAGATGGCTACCCGAATTCCAATAGAAGCGAATATGTATGAACTGAAAAAGAAATGTTTTTGTGATTTTTTTCGATGTTTTTTTTTTTTTTTAAAACTTTTTGCAAGCTACAATATGTTCTGTTTTATATTTTCCACTTGTGCACGTAACTTTACCCAGCCATTGACTTGGATCAGCATCAGTTTGACTCCTAAAGCGCGTTTGCCCTTTTTGGATACACTGTACCTAATCAATACTCCCGTCTCCCTCCGTCCCCGCCTCCCCACATCCTCTGATTGTTCGGAACTGTTCAGCCGTGCTTTTTTGACAATTCCGTGCTTTCGCTCTTAATTCACCTTGAAAACGTCCGGCCTGTAATTGTCACGTGATCGGCGCGTTCACACGGCGGCTGGATCAGACATGAAAAACAACGGCATTGTTTGCTAGTCACTTGAATGTTTCTGCCATTTGTACATAGCTTAGTTTTAATTAACTTTTTCCCGCTCTTTCTTGGACGGAGGCTTAAATCGCACAGAAGAAGAAAAGGAACCTCTCTCTCTCTCTCTCTCTCTCTCTCTCTCTCTGTCTTCGTTCTTGATTAGGTAATCAATCAGTTTTGAGAATCGATTCTGTCTTTGATTCCGATCGTGATTTTCTATGTTTAATGAACAGAATGTAGGAAATCTTTCAAATAGACCTGCAATCTGTCAGCGAGACTCGGAATACGCTGACTGTATCCCCTTCTGAGGGGTAAGACCTCCCCGCATCTCTTAAAAATAGTACGAGGGGTATAACATTAAACTATGATTTATGAGTCCAGTATATTTGTTTAGAAATTACTCCAATTCATTTAAACCTTGAGTAAAAAAATATTTCTTCAGAAATAACTACAAAACAGTGAATATGAATCCTAATGAACGCGATTCCCTAACCTCTTGGCATAAATTACCCTTGTTGGGTTGACATGCCGTTATAATCAACCAATCATATGTTAGTCTTTATCCATCTCAGTCTTCTGTCAACTTCTCTTTCAAACTATCTTTGTCTCTTCAGTGAGGAGAGTGTGTGCCAATGACTCGGGAGACCGGGGTTCAGTCCCAGGTGGAGTCATACCAAAGACAAAAAATGGTGTATGATGCCGTCTTGCTTAACACTCAGCATTACAAGTTATGAATCAAAGGTAAAGTGGAACAATCCAGGGAAAGGAGTGGCGCCCTCCCCTATTTCTCAGTGTAGTAGCTATTGAAAAGGGAGCCATCGTTTATTTCTACATTTATATCGAGTACGATGTGATACAAGGTATAATTTTTAGCGGGGTACAACAGGTTTGTATTTTAAATTTTCCTTCTAGACTAGTTGCCATAAAGTTAAAAAGCCTCGTTAGCCTCACAGTTTATCCATAGCTGGTGAGGTAGGGAAATAACTGGATATATTACCTTTCTCAAGGGTATTAACTCGATACGAAATGCAAACAGCCCCATCAAAGGATTGAACTCTGGTCCCCGGTCCATTTCCAAAGACGATCATCTTTGCACAACGGGCACCTCTAAATTTAACGTCTGCAACAGATTATCATTGAATAAGAAGTTTGATTCTCACGAAGTACTTTCTAATACAATATGTACTATTTTACATTTTCAACCAGGGCACGTAACTTTAAGCCCTGGATCAACAACTTTTTGACTTCTGATGCACACTGCCCAGTTGACTGAGGCTGGAGAATTCACCAACTGCATCTCTGTAGAGGGGTAAGACCCGCCCCAACGAGTGTTCTGGATACGACACTATACAGTCAGGTATAGGTACCTAAAGGGTCCTATCTCTGGGTCAAATAGAACCAAACTGTGTAGTTACGCTAAACTAAATTGCCTGAAATAGAACTGTTTTTGACATCTAAGCTGTGTAATAATGCTAAACTGAATTGTTTAAAATGGAGCTGTTTTTTTATATTGAAACTATACTTACGCCAAACTGATTTGTTTGATATACAACTGTTTTGAGATTTAACTGTGTGAAAACAAAATCTTTATTTATACTAAACTGAATTGGTTGAATTAGAACAATTTGACTAAATTGAATAGCTTGAAATAGAAATGTTTTGGATTATTAAATTGTGTACTCATGTAACTGAATTGTTCGAAATAGAACTGATTATTTGTATAAAAACTGATTTGGTATTAACTAACCAACAAAAGTTGATATGCCATAAAATCCAAACAACCAAACCAAACCGTGTCTCTCGCCTCAACTGTTTAGGCGTGCTTTTTTTTGAGAATTCTAAAATTGGATTAGGTATGGCACAAGGCTGGTGGTTTGTACCATAGCTAATCTAATTTTAGTAAATGGTTAGGTTCTGCTTCTTTATTTAATCATATTTACCAACCCCTCCGCTCGGGCAGGATGTGACACAAGGTCAATTTTTTAGCGAAGTTTAACAGGTTTGAATTCAGAGTTTTCCTTCTCCTTGACTAGTTGCCTAACCAAGGCTGAAGAACCTAGTCTGCCCTACTATGTACCCATAGCTGGAGGGAGAATAATTGGATTCATACCTTTCCCAAGGGTATTAGTGCTATGTGAAATGCAATCAGTCTCGACCAGGATTTGAACTCGTGTCGCCGTGTCCATTTCCTACGACGGTAACCATTAAACCATGGGCACCTTTATTTAATGGTAAATCGACCTTTGTGGTGTAATGGCTAATGTTCTGAATTCGAAGTAAGCGAATTCTAACACAAGTCGCGCTACTCCGTTAACTTTCAGACTTGTCAACGAAGGAAATGTAAGTTTGACCCAGCTATGAGTCAGATAGTATCACTACTGTTCTTCTACAAGAATGACTTAGTTTGGCATTTGATAACCCACGGAAGTTGATATGCCATTAAAACCAAACAAGGAGTTATTTTACAGCCAAACCTATTCTTGTAGAAGAACGAAAATGGTACTATTTTGACCATAGCCGGAAGACGTCATACATTTCTCCAGGGAATTTGTCCAAAAGTGAACATAACGAGACGTGAGATCGAACTCGCCTACAATGATTTCATACTCTAGCGCGTTAACCCCTACGCCACGAGGACCCGCTAAAATGTTTCTGAATATAAAACTTATTCAACAACACCGGTTCATTGGTCTAGTGGGTAGAGTGTTCGCCAATGGTCCCGGAGACCTGGATTCAATCCTAGATCGAGTCATACCAAAGACTTTAAAAATGGTACTTGATACCTCCTTGCTTAACACTCAGCAATATAAGATAAGTATCGAGGGTAAAGTGGCGCAATCCAGGAAAAGGAGTTCCGCCCTCTGCAACACATCGGTGTAGATGCTATTGAAAAGGGAGCCTTCTGGTCGACCTCGACTACGGTCACCAACTTTCCTTATTCAACAGCAAAAAATGTGTTTATCGATGCGTGCGTGAAAGAGAGTGAGACAGACAGACAGGCAGACAGACAGACAAAGAGACAGACAGACAGACAGGCAGATCGAGAGGAAATGAACGTTTACAAATAAGGGAAAAGAAATAAAAACACAAATAAGTTATATCACACGGACAGAATCGAAAGACTACTTAGTGATATTTTTGCAATCGAAAATCTGGAATAAAAAAAATAAATAAATAAAAATAAGAATAAGAATGAAAAGAATTCGATCGAAAAATTGCAACCCCCCCCCATCAAAAACGGGGAAAAGAAAAAAAACAAAATCAAACTTGGAATGCTTACTATTTTTTATTCTTGGCCGATTGATTATTTCTTAGCTTCGATTGGATATCGATACTGTCCTTAAGAAATCGATATGGAAGATGTTTCCACTTTATTAAGAATCGTCCCGGTCTTCAGTTTATCACTGTTATTCTTTTTCCTTTCTGTTTGAATAAGAAAGATCGTGGATCGATCTAAGAAGTATATCGACAACAGTTTTAAGGGAATAAAGGAAAGAAGAAGAAGAAGAAGAAGAAGAAGAAGAAGAAGAAGAAATGAATTCCTAGCGGAAATCTGATAAAAACTAAGTAAATAGTTACATAATACATTGGTATATTGACAGTGCATAGAGGCGTGGGTGGCGAAACGGTTATCGTCACAAAAATAACTGAGTTCAAATCCAACGCGAGGTTTATATTCACCCAATCCCCTCTGTCACCGGAAGGTTGTAAGACCATACTATTCTGAAGCTAACTGCAACTACATATATATATATATATATATATATATATATATAATAAATATATGAGATATATGTATATTTAAATCAGGGAATTCATATAAATTCCATGAAATAAATAATACATATCTATTTATTTATTATTATTATTATTATTATTATTATATAAAAGCTCTATTCTAGATATTGAGCACTCTCCATATTATTTTGCACTTGGTTCGACACAAATCTACAAAGTTATTTACAGACAACCAACACTGTTATAATATATATATATATATATATATACATATATATATATATATATATATATATATATATATATCATCATCATCATCATATCGTGCTGGCAGCACGGATATCCCTGACCCTCTCTCGCCACTCCTTCCTATCGTTCATCGCCCTAGGTAGGTCTTCAGGACAACAACCTGTATCCTCACATAGCTGCTGAATGTACGTTCGTGCTGGTCGTCCTGCTTTTGCGCGGCCGTGTGTGGGGATCCATAAGAGTACATCTCTTATGAGTTCATCTCTGCTTCTCCAGCAATGTCCTGCATGTCTGGTTCGCCTAACTTGAATAGTTTTCGTGATAGGGGGCAGGTGGCCGTACAGTTGGTGTCTTGTGGGGTGTTGCTGCCAGGACTTGTTGAGGATTGCACGCAGCATTCTTGTGTAATTGCCATCGAAAGCATGGACAGCTATCAATAGGCTATCGACTATATGGAAATCAGACCTAACCGATAAAATGAAACGCAGTTTCTTCCAGGCAGCGGTCACATCGATACATATATATATATATATATATATATATATATATATATATATATATATATATATATGTGTGTGTGTGTGTGTGTGTGTGTGTGTGTGTGTGTGTGTGTGTGCATTTCGCGTTTCAGTAGATATGAATTCATCGGCATTATTTCTATATTTTTATGTGTCGTAGCTATATGTTATTTAAAGGTACTGGTATCCTCACTAATAACACCAGAATCTTATTAAAGAATAACAGAACTCTCTTATAAATCCTCGCTACTATTTATATAAAAACTGAACCACCAAACATAAATAAACGACCAATCAACACTGGTACTAACATATTTATCATCTCCGATGACAAACATTCTAGTTAACGTACCTCTACCAACGATAAACGCTTCCAACACAATAAACATCGTACCCAATCTAAGTAAAAAATAAATAATACCGACAAAGAAAATAGTACCCCCAGAAGACGATCAATCGATATGATCGAAACCGCTCGGGAACAGATCTTAGGACAACACAACTTAGCTTCAATGAGGCGGTTTTTCTTTATTTCTCTAACGTTGTCATTATTTTCGAGACAGTACTCCTTGCTATACTAAATAATTCAGCGGTTTTTGTTACATTAGCGCCCGCCATACGAACACCAATAATTGAACTCTTTTAAAGTCTAATAGATCTGCCATTTTAAAGAATTTTGGTTAATTTCTTCTGATGATATCAGTAAAAAGGCAACAATTTTTGTCAAATAAGATCAGAAAAATTAATAATAAATTTTTAAAAAATATATAAAAATAACAGACGTTTGGTTTTATAGGAGTTTCAAAAATATGATACTAAGATTCAAGGTTAGTTGTCAAAATTTCTGAGACGAAACTTGTTGATTTTTATCATTAAGGGTTTTCGGACTATTGTCTTCATCTTTATTGTTATTTCCAAAACGTTTCGGCCGATATATCCTCCAGCCTTCTTCAGATGTTTGTCGAACTCGGGAACCTCCACGGAACTTCGAACTACGTCCTTTATTGAAACCACAGGGGTCGCCTGTTCTGATTCCGTTAGCTATAACCGGGTACTAATGTTAAGTATTCCTGTATTGTTACTCGCCTGTAATGAGGATTGAACCTGCAACCTCCAGATGATTGTCTCCTTAAAAGCTTAGGGAACCAACGCCTATAACCGTTACGCAATGCGTTCATGTGTTACTACAAGCAAGTAACAATACAGGAATACTTAACACTTGTACCCGGTTATGACTAACGGAATCAGAACTAGCGACCCCCGTGGATTCAATAAAGGACGTAGTTCGAAGTTCCGTGAAGGTTCCCGAGTTCGACAAACATCTGAAGAAGGCTGGAGGATATATCGGCCGAAACGTTTTGGAAATAGCAATAAAGATGAAGACAATAGTCCGAAAACCCTTAATGATAAAAAAGATTCAAGGTGTTTCCATTATTTTGTTCACCCCTCTGTATATATGAAAGAATCCCTTTGTAAAGAATATATAATCCAAAAACATGACAAAAGGTTAATTAAGAAAGATATATACTGGAGATACCTTTTGTAATTGCAGTCACAAAAATGAAATCCTCTACAAGAATATCACTTCAACCAAACTATGATATACGAAACAACTGGGGAAAATGGACAAGCATCAAACTGGAATTATTTTGGATCTTATCAACAAGTGTTTTGAAATCACAAACCATCATTCCAATATGGAAACTTTACGAACAGTTAAACTCAGTCAAAATTTCTCAAGCAGTTAAAACATGGCAGTGGAACAGAATCTCAAATCAAATGAAAAATCACGAAAAGAGAGCACACATAAAATGAGGGGTCAAAATCGTGTCGATTGTGTTTAGAAGGGAAATTGTTCATAATCGTATTCCCTTAACGAAATAAGTTGTCGAATAAATGACCAGAGTTTATATGCAAATGCAGGTACACAAAAAAGGGCCAACTTCTTTCAAATCTACTGCCTAATAATTTGATTAATATTTGGGATAAATTAAATCTAACGGGGAGATTTTTTAAATGTATTAAGATCATGAGATATATTTTAACATGCGATAGTCTTTTTTAAAATATACGTGCTACTTGCCTGTTTATATTTCGTGACAAACGATGAAATATTTCAACCTAAATAATTAAACAGAAAATAATTACTCATTTACTCCATATTTCTGCTTACATGGACATCCATAAAATTCTTGTTGTAGGAAAACTGTATCATGCACACACACATACACGCATACACACACTTATATACATATATTATTAATTATTTTCATTATTTATATATATATATAATGAAAATAATTCCTATATGGCCACGTGCGAGTTTACCTAGGTTTCAACAAATGGCTCTTCAGGATTGCTCTGGTGAAGTTGATTGGGATAAAATACATATCATTGGTTAAAAAGACCCCTCACCTATGCAAAAATTAGCATTTTTTTTATTTGTACAGGTGAAGGGTCTTTTTAACCAATAAAATGTATTTTATCCAAACCAACTTTGCCAGAGCAATCCTGAAGAGCCATTTGGTTAAACCGAGGTAGACTCGCTCTTGCCCATATAGGAATTATTTTCATAATTTTAGCTCTATCTCATGTATTGAGCACTTTATTACGTTTTAGCTTCGGTAATTCAGTTGATGTTTTTTATCTTTCGACTAGACTTTATTCAAGTAGTACGTGTGTTTTTCGCCTTTTCTTTTTTTACGAATTTTTTCCACGGATATCAGTTTGTAGATTTTGCAGATTGTCCAATCTGTTTTTTTTTTTCACACCAACGGAATTATAGATTAGATTTAAAAATCAATATATATATATATTATATATATATATATATATATATAAACATAATTATCCTGGAGTACATTACGTGAAACGCATAGTAACAGATTTAATTTGTAGTGAATATTTTAAATTTCAAATTTTAGATCAGCTCAGTTTTGGTTTCGAAGCGCATAAACTTACGAAGTGTTTAACTTCTAATTTTATCTACCATTATATATATATATATATATATATATATATATATATATATATATATATATTGATGTTATATAATTGCGGAAGGATTTTTTTTTAAATTATCATTTTTCGTTGGTTATATCTTATCATTCGGATTAGGTGCACACATTGAGTGAAGGTGTTCACGCACGCGCAGGGAGGATGTGATAATCACAGAAGTCATAATAAAAACCCCGGATAGGAAATAGGACTGGGATGTGAATGGTGTCAATGTCAAGCTCTTTAAATTTTTGTCTTATCTGAACAATTCTTAGACTTAATTTTTTGCGAGAAAAATGATATAACGGGCTTAGAACATTGTATCGGACCAGTCCTCCGACGAGTAGTGTCTTGAAGTCTTGTGAACGTTGAAAATAAGTATTTTTATTTGGCTTAATCCACCTTATTCGAGCTCAGTTGGGAGAGGCTGTAGAATACACCGACTGCATCAGTGAGTGTCCAAGATTTGACATTAAACAATCTGATGGTGAAACGTTATGCAATAATTACCAATACTCTTTATATATATATATCTATATATTTCTTTAAGAAAAAGCAAAAACCGGTCACATTAGGATTATAAATTTATTTCCATCCTGTTATATGGTTTTTGATATAAATCAAAACAGGAAAAAATTAACAGGACTTCTTCAGATCTTATTGGATAAAATAATTTAGAAAAGACACAGGAAATAAGGGTGGGGAGGGGATAGAAGAGGGGTGATTAGTTTTTTCCTCATTTAGCCCACTTCCGGTTTTTTATTTTATTGCCGGTTGGAATTATAGTAAATTAATTTTTTTATTTTTTAAAATTCTGATTAATTTTCGACTTGAAACTCCAAATTTATACTAATTTAGATAACATAACTTTATTTGATAATTTTACGTAAGGATACAGTAATACTTATATTAAATTAAATTCAAGATTTAAAATTTAAAATTAAAATTTTTTTACTTTCAATTTTATTTTCGAGCTTATTAATTCAGTTAACACTTTATTGAATTGTACGTATATATGATATGGTTTCTTCACATTTTTTTATTTTATTTTATTTTTATTCATTTACCTTAAATCTCAATTTAATCCTATGTTTTTGTTTTTAAACATTATCTTTGATAATTTTTCTACAGTTTAAATTTAGTCCTATGTCTACATCTAGCTATTAATTCGCATCTCTCTCACACACACACACACACACACATATATATATATATATATATATATACTCCGATTATATTATCTCTAATTTGATATTATCTTATAAAAATATATAAAATTGAATATCCTTTTTTATACCCAACACATATTAGGAATTATCATTATTACAAAATTTATATACCAGGATTGTATCATTTCTATTAAGATATTATACCACCAAAACACACATTATTAGATATCATTTTTTAATAAATAATAATGTAAGATTATATATATATATATATATATATATATATATATATATATATCATGTGTATGAGGTATATACATACACATGCTCTCGCACACACACACACATATATATATATAGCATATGCGGCACCATCTATATCTTTTCATATATGCATATACACATATATATAAGCTGTAATAGATACTACACATATATGCTTAAATGGTTTATGGGTTAGGGTAACGTTGAAAATAAGCATTTTATTTAACTTACTCCAAACTATTCCGACTCAGTTGGTAGGGGGGGCTGTAGAATACACCGATTGTATCTCTGAGTGTCCTGGATATGACACTAAAGAATCTTGATGATGAGGCTATGTGATGCTGGATCTTTGTGGAATACAAAGTTCATCATCGCTCTCGCTCATAGATCTACTATAGCTCCGGAGTGGTAGCACCTGATAGGGTCCTGTCTATGAATCAAATAGAACTGCTTACTATTTAAACTGTGTGAAAGTAAAAGACTAATGCTAAATTGAATTGTTAGAATAGAACAGTTTGTAATTTAACTTTGGGAAAAAATGACTGATTTTTAATTCAATGATTAATGATAACATTGCAATATTTGGAACTATTTAAATGGCTGCAGATGAAAGAATATTGTAGAATAGAAATTATTAGTCCTTGATTAGCATTACTTAAAACGCTTTAACTGTGTGAAAATAAAACTATTGATGTAAGATAACAATCTTTAATACGATT
>OY757936.1:57316394-57376394 GCA_963585895.1 Sepioteuthis lessoniana
AAGCCAAACCAAACATTAAACGGTATTATTTTTTACAGATCTTATGAGGTATCATTTATAAAAAAAAAAAAGTTGACGACCCGAAGGCTCCCTTTTTAATCGCTACTACACCGGGAAGACCGCTACTCTATTCCCTAGATTGCTCCACTTTACCCTTGATCCTTACTTAATAATGCTTTGTATTTAGCAAAATGGCATCCAGTACCATTTTTTAAATCTTTGACTCGACCTAGAATTGAACCCCGGTCTCCCGGGGAACGCTCTGCTCATAAGGCCAATGGTCGGGTATCATTTACAATGTATTTTATTTACCAGGATTTTTTTAAAATTCTAGTTGAAATCAAAATAGATCTTGTTAGGTATTATTTATTACAAATTTTATTTACAGACATTTTTCAAAGTCTCGAGGAAATCAAAACAGATCTTATTAGGTTTTATTTATTACAAATTTTACGCGTCAAGATTTTTTAACTCAAGTATAACAATATCCAATGAAGCAGAATATATATATATATATAGTCATCCACAGACAGATCTGTTTCGTTCTATCGGAACTCATCAGTGTGGCTAGACGGGCTAGACCCCCGAAGCTGGGATCGAAACCCGGTTGACTCAAACGCCCATTGAAGATTCTACCGCTCAGCCACGAGGAAGCCAGCGCCACCGAAGTAAATTTAAACGGTTATGAATCACAATTGTTATTGTTTACATATTTCCGCTAAACGGCTACCGAGAGCTCGATTCATATGAAGAGTCTTGCATATACGCTAATGGCAATACAATTACTTCATTCGCTAGAGAGCTCAACCCTACAGGGGTAAGGGAACAACACACACACACACGCACACACAAACACACATATATATATGTGTGTGTGTGTGTGTGTATAGTAGTGAGGGAGAGAGAGAGGAGGAGGGACTAAGATAGATAGCGACATAGATATGCCTTCAATAACCTTTACATAACAAAAGTAATTCTAAGAATGCATTTTTGAAACGTGATTGGGGATCATAATTCTTAAATTGACTTAGGTTTAAAATAAACCATAAAGGGTTGACATGCCATTAAACTGAACAACATTCCTTTTACAGGAGTCATCAGGGACTGAACCCGACTCCACGAAACCAGAAATATACAACATGACGATTAGAGAGATTAATCATGCATTTTTTCTTTATCTGAACATTTTATTTATTTATTCATCTGTTTATTTATCTATTGTTTATTCTATAACAATTACCATTTTTTTTTGTTTTTGTTTTTTTTTTCCAGCATTGCTGAGTGCCGCGATATTCGGTAACGTGTCTTCAATTATGTTGCGGCTGTACCAAGGGACTGAAGAGTACAACGAGAAGACCGAAAGCATTAAAGAATTCATCAATTTTCATCACTTACCAAAATCCCTCGCTAACCGACTGCAAGAATCATTCCAGCACACATGGTCCTATACTAACGGAATCGACATGAGCAGTGTAAGTGCTAAAAACTCTTTACAAATTATTCAATAACTCACAGAATAACACCTCTTTCCTGGGGATCAAATATAAAAATAAGTTGGCGATCTTTGTCTACGGTAACCCGAAGGCTCCCTTTTAAATGGCTACTACACCGAGGTGTAGGAGAGGGCGCTACTCCATTCCCTGGATTACTCCACTTGAAACTTGACCCTTACCTTATAAAAAAGTAGTCGTTATCGTCGTAGGAAATGGACACGGCGACACGAGTTCAAATCCTGGACGAGACTGATTGCATTTCACATAGCACTAATACCCTTGGGAAAGGTATGAATACAATTATTCTCCCTCCAGCTATGGGTAAATAGTAGGACAGACTAGGTTCTTCAGTCTTGGTTAGGCAACTAGTCTAGGAGAAGGAAAACTTTGAATTCAAACCTGTTAAACTCCGCTTAAAAATTGACCTTGTGTCATATCCTGCCCGAGCGGAGGGGTTGGTAAATAGTACCTTATAAAAAAGTAAAGATGGCGGTCTTTGTCTAGGCTCGAAGGCTCCCTTTTCAATAGCTACTACATCGAGGTGTAGGAGAGGGCGTGACTCAATTCCCTGGATTGCTCCACTTGACACTTGATCCTTACCTTATAAAAAAAGTAAAGATGGCGACCTTAGTCGAGGGTGACCCGAAAGCTCCCTTGTAAATAGCTACTACACCAAGGTGTAGGGGAGGGCGCTACTCTATTCCCTTGATTGCTCTACTTTACCCTTTATCCTTACCTTATAGTGCTGAGTGTTAAGCAAGGAGGTATCAAGTACCATTTTTTGAGTCTTTGGTATGACTCGACCTGGTGTTAAACCTCTCCCGGACAATTAGCGAACACTCTACTCATGAAGACAATGACCCAGTTCAAGTACCTTTTTTGAGGTTTTGGTATGACTCACCCTGGAATCGAACCCCAGTCTCCCGGACCATTGGCAAACAATCTACTCTCTAGGCCATTACCGAATAATTAAAGATATTGTTACTTTTGCTGACCTTAATAATAAAATATACGAAAACTTACGAATTATTGAAAATCCTTCTTTTTTTTTTCGACTTTCCTTAATAATGAAATATACTAACCGTTCTAAATTATCAAAAACTTGTTCTTTCCCTTTTCCTTAATTATAAAATATACGAACCCTTACGAACTATTAAAAACTTGTTCTTTCTATTTTCTTTCATAATAGATATACCAACCTTTACAAAATATTGAAAACCCCGTTTTTTCTACTTTCTTGATAATCATCATCATCATCATGTCATGCCACAGGTACGGATATCCCTGACCATCTCTCGCCACTTCTCCCTATCGTCCATCGCCTCTGGCTGGTCTTCAAGGCTACATCGCATATCCTCACATAGCTGCTGTATGTATGTTCGAGCTGGTCGTCCCTTCTTTTGCCCGGCCATAAGAGTACATCACTTATGAGCTCGTCCCTGCTTCTCTAGCAGTGTCCTGCATGTCTGGTTCGTCTGACTTGGATAGTTTTCGTGATGGGAGGCAGGTGGCCGTATAGTTGGTGCCTTGTGGGGTGTTGCCGCCAGGACTTGTTCAATATTGCTCGCAACATTCTTGTGTAATTGCCGTCTAGCTTCTTCTCCAGCCATTTAGTTAGCGTCCAAGTAGTGCATCCAACACTTCAAATTAATTAAAAATCTTATTCTTTCCACTTTCCTTAAAAATGAAATATACAAAGCCTTCCCAATTATTAAATATCCCGTCGTTTCATCTTTATTTAATAATGAAATATACTAATCATTCCAAATAATTGGAAATCCCCTTTTCCTACAGTTCTTAATAATGAATTCTACCTTTCTAGTTTGTCAAAAATCCAGTCCTTTCTGTTTCCTTTATAATGGAATATACGAACCCTTCAGAATGACAGAAATTCTTGTTCTTTCTACTTTTCTTATGAAAAATCGAAACCCTTTTGATTGTACCCTCCAGTTTTCTGAGTGGAATATATGAACCCTCCTAAATTTTGAAAATGCCGTTATTTACACTTTCCTACATGAAAACCATTAGAAACCTAAATTATCGAAAATGTCGTTCTTTCCACTTTCCTTAATAATGAAATGTACCAATTCTTCCGAATTACTGAAAATTTCGTTCTTTCCACTTTCCTTAAAATAAAATATACCTATCCTTCCGAATTACTGAAAATTTCGTTCTTTCCACTTTCCTTAAAATAAAATATACCTATCCTTCCGAATTACTGAAAATTTCGTTCTTTCCACTTTCCTTAAAATAGAATATACCAATCCTTCTGAATTACTGAAAATTTCGTTCTTTCCACCTTCCTTAAAATAGAATATACCAATCCTTCCGAATTATTGAAAATTTTGTTCTTTCCACTCTCCTTCATAATAAAATATACCAATCCTTCTGAATTACTGAAAATTTCGTTCTTTCCACTTTCCTTCATAATAAAATATACCAATCCTTCTGAATTACTGAAAATTTCGTTCTTTCTACCTTCCTTAAAATAGAATATACCAATCCTTCCGAATTACTGAAAAATTTGTTCTTTCCACTTTCCTTAATAATGAAATAAACCAATCGTACCGAATTACAGAAAACCCAGTTCTTTATACTTTTATTGCTTAGAAATTCGTTCTTTCTTTTAGTTTTTAACTATAGAATATCGGAACACATCCGAATGACTGAAAATCTCGTTTTTTCCACTTCCTTAATAAGAAAAGGTACTAATCCTTCCGAACTGTTGGAAGTGCTGTTCGTTCCGCTTTTCTTAATGAAATATATGAACCTTTCTAATTTACCGATAATATTTTCTTTCTGCTTTTCTAGTGAAATATTTGAAACCTTCCGAATTATTTAAAATGCTGTTATTTCCATTTCGCTAATAATGTAAAGTACGAACCCTTTTGAATAATTGCTCACCTGAGGATTGATTGCGTGAAACTCTGACTCATGGGTTCTTATTCTTTCTTTTTTCCCTGATTATCTTATTTCATTCTTAGAATATATTTGCTCTGCCTTTTCGTACATAAAGCAATTTAAAAACTTTATAAGTTAACAATGTGTTTACATCAGATTTTAATAGGTTTCTTTATTAAATGGCATATCAACCTTCTTAAGTTATTTAATGCCCAAGCAATCCTTGTAGAAGAACAATAGTGGTACTCTTTAAATCATAGCAACGAGGATAAGGGGTCTCATATTTTTTATCAAGGGTATTTGTCCAAAAGTGAACGTAATAGCGCGACTGGAATGCGAACTCGCTTCCTACTATTCCACCCGTGGTGTAATGGTTATCTTCGCAGGATATGGACACGGCTACACGATTTCAATTCCTGGAAGAGACTGATTGCATTTCACATAGCACTAATACCCTTTGGAAAGGTATGAATCCAAATATTCTCCCTCCAGTTATGGGTAAAATAGTAGGACAGATTAGGTTCTTCAGCCTTGGTGAGGCGACTAGTCTAGGAGAAGGAAAACTCTGAATTCAAACCTGTTAAACTCCACTTAACAATTGACCTTGTGTCATATCCTGCCCGAGCGGAGGGGTTGGGTAAATAAGACTATTCCGCAGTCAATTGCCTAAACCATTACACTACGAGGACACACCGCATAATCATAGTAGCGCGCACTCACACTCACACATATATAACACATATATATATATATGTGTGTGTGTGTTTGTGTGTGTGTGTGTGTACTATTATGATTATACGGGATATATATATATATATATAGAGAGAGAGAGAGAGAGGGGGAGAGAGAGAGAAAGGAATACGTAAAATTGGATAATGTTGCTTATAATCGCCTTCTCGCTAAAAAGTAGAGATTGCACAATTCCGTTTTCAACTTTACAATTCACTTGTATTTATGAAAAGAATTCGTGATGGGTGATTTTTAATTTGTTCACCGAATCTTTGTAATGGCTTTGTTTTCTATGGAATTACCTTCAACTGTTTCTGTAAAATTTTATAAACATTATCGAATAGAATTTGTAACGTTTATCTCAGTCTAACTCGTATATTTCGCACAGGAGCATAGGTCTTCACACGAACGCAATTCAGTTGTTTCGAATGATTTTTTTCTTTTGTTTCGGTTTGTTCTGGGTTGGGGGTTTTGTTTAGCTTTCTTTTATCGAATATATCAACTTTTACCTTTACACAAACAACCAGTTGTTAAATATTTTTTTGTAAAAAAGACACTTCGATTGTCTCTATAAACTAATTTTAAAAAAGTATTTATATGTGAGAGTCCAAAAGTAAATCTCTCTCCAACGTGTACTTATACAATTTAAGGCCACAGACAACTGTCGAATTGAAACTACAACTCCAAGACCTGGGAGTCATGACAATAAGGGCGTTCTTCACATTTCCTATATCTACAACTGGTTAGGCCTTTTTCTTTAATGTCCTGTCAAACCTCATGGGTTATGTAATACCAAAGCTATCTTTTTAGAAAAAACGTAGTGATACTACTTAACTCATAGCCGGATGAATAAGGAGGTTTATGCCTTTCAGAAAGATATTCTTTTGAAAGTGAATGTAATAGCGCAATTTGAGTTCGAACCCGTTTACTTCAAGACCGCAATATAGCATTCTAGCTACTATGCATCGGGGAATCCCTGCTTAGTTTGGTTTGGTTTATTTGTTTAATGGGATATCAACCTTTATAGGTTATTTAATGCCAACGCCATTATCTGAGAAGTACAGTAGTGGTACTATTTAACCCATAGTTGGGAGGATAAGAGGGTTCATACCTTTCCCAAAGGTATTTGTCCGAAAGTGAACGTAATAGTGCGGATGGAGTTCGAACTCGCTTACTATGATTCCGCCGTCCTTTACTGTAACTATTACACCTCGAAATCAACCCCGAATCCCTCCTTATCTCAGGAACTGGAGTCAAGTCATCAGATGCAATTTACTCTCATACCTAGGACACCACTTTTTTGAAGCAGAGTCTTACCCTTTTGTTGTGGATACAGTCAGAGTATCTTAAGCCCCGCCGGTTTTACACAGTCTTGTTGATGGGCACAACATGTGTTTATTTATTATTTGGGGTGAGTCAAAAGTTTTGTAGTATTTTGGTAACGTAAGGCACAATTCAACAGCAGCAGTGTCTTTTGTCGAGGCTGTGTAGGTGACGAAACAAACTGATTTTGAGATTCTGAGGCCACCTGATACTCTCTAATTGCTACTTATCAGATTTAAGTGGAGCACGGCTTCGGAATCCACTGTTTTAGGCTTACCTGACATTGCTTGATCGCTAAGTTTCTTGCAACCCGTGCGAAATTTCTTATTTCTATTTAATGCCAAAGCCATTCTCCTAGAAGAACAGTAGTGGTACTGTTTAACCCATAGGTGGGAGGATAAGGGGGTTCATACCTTTCCCAAGGGTATTTGCCCGAAAGTGAATGTAATAGCGCGACTGGAGTACGAACTCGCGTACTACGATTCCGCAGATTCTGAGATCACCTGATACTCTCTAATTGCTACTTATCAGAGTTACTTGGAGCACGGCCTCGGAATCCACTGTTTAGGCTTACCTGACATTGCTTGATCGCTGAGTTTCTTTCAACCCGTGCGAAATTTCTTCAGTTTTTGCAAAGCAAATGTTTTTTGCAGCTTTCAAAGGGTTATGTTTGAATTTGAACTCGTAAAGCATCGTAAACCACTCCAGCCCAGTCGGCTGGAGTGGTGACTGTAGAATACACCGACTGCATCTGTGTAGAGGAGTAAGAACCCCACCCCACGAGTCTCCTAATTATGACACTAAACAATCTAAACAAAGCAAATTTAAGAAACGCGGAATACCTCTTCATTGCCATGGTTCCCATGCCCACTCTGACCCGGAGTGGTAGCACCTGATAGGGTCCTATGTATGGGTTAAATAGAACTTTTTTTTATCTAAACAATGTGCAAACAATTCACTTATTCAAAATTGAAATATTAGAAATAGAACACTTCGATCCTTAAACTGAGTGTAAACAAATGACTGGTGTTTAATTGAATTGTTGGTGATATATAGCAATACTTGGAACCATTTAACTTTGATGACTCACGCTAAACTGAATTGTTAGATATAGAACTGTTCAATTATTTAATATAGTGCAAACAAATGACTGATGCTTAACTGAGTTTTTAGTGTGAAATAACAATACTTATAACCACTTCTCTATGTGCAAACAAATGATTAATATTGAATAGAATTAATGTTTGGTATCAATAATTGAAACGATTTAACTGTGTAGAAATAATAGCATAACTACAGTGCAAACAGTTTTAATTAATTTGAAAATTAAAGTACCAACTAATTAAATGTATGACGCGACCTGGGATTGAACCTAGGTCACCAGGACCATTGGCGAACACTCTACAGTTGACTGATATTATTGACACTGCTATATAGCAATACATAAACTATTTAGCTATGTAAAAAATTGAGGTCAGGCTCGTTTAAGAATGTTATAAACAATATTTGTTTGTGAATCATTATATATAGGAAAATCATTAGATAAATTTCCAGACTTTTTTTGTATGGGCCCTTTTATTGATAGTACACACATGAAACACTAGTCCCCTTCGAAGTAATCTTCTCCAGCTGCAATGCACTTGTTTTATCGTTCCAACAACTTCTGAAAGGCTCCACGGAAGTTCTATTGTGTGAACGTTTGGTTTGGTTTCTTTGTTTAATGGCATATCAACTCTTTTTAGGTTATTTAATGCCAAAGCCATTCTCATAGAAGAACAGTAGTGGTACTATTTAACCCATAGCTGGGAGGATAAGGGGGTTCATACTTTTCCCAAGGGTATTTGCCTGAAAGTGAACGTAATAGCGTGACTGGAGTACGAACTCGCGTACTACGATTCCGCAGTCCATCGCTTTAACCATTACACCACGAGGACAACCCCTCATTGTGTGAACGTGTCAATAACCTTCGTCACAGTCTCTTTCATCTCCTCAATTGTCTCATAACGACAGCCTCTGAGCTTAGGGAATAAGCAAAAGTCACACGGGGCAAGGTCTGGACTACAAGGAGGTTGTGGAACTGCCTTGATGCCCATCTTGCTCAAATAGTCTAACCCTAACCCTAACCCTAAGCCTTTGGCCAATCAACTCTGATCTACTGACTTCCTTACTCCTCCCACACCTCTCACCATCCCTCACAGACTCCCTGCCTTACTTAAATCTCTTATGCTACTCAAATACTGATGCTCGATTCACGTAAGATGGTCGAAAAACAGTCTGAAGCATTCCATACGTTTCTGTGGCAGCTTTTCCAAGTTTAAAACAGAATTCTATTGCATATCGTTCTTCCAAAGTGACATCACGTCCAGATTGCATTTTTGAATTTCACCAGCAGTGACAATCAGGCTTTAGTAGGATGTATTCCAATTCCTGCTGTAGTGGTTCATTTGAACCTGAAATCATAAAAAATTGGTCAGTCATCTCATAAAATGTATAGCAATAAGATACTGAATTTTCAAGAGTCTTCGACAATTTTAAATGCCTGAACAAAAAAAGTCTGGAAACTTGTTGAATGCACTACGTATGCATAAACAGTTGGAATTAGATAATCTAGAGAGTATGACATCTCATAAAATCCAACCAACCAAACAATCGTAAAGAATAAGTTTCCGAATTGCATGTTTCTCTGTGAGGCTATCACACACGAGGGAGAGTGTCCACGATGTAGTGGCTAACATGTTTGATTGTGACATTATAGTAAGCGAGTTCGAACTCCAGTTGCGCTATTACGTTCACTTTCGGTCTAATGCCTTTGGGAAATGTATGTATCATACTTATCTGGCTTTAGCAGGGCCGTCTGGCATTCGTGCCGGATGGGGTATCGAAATCAATGGCAGACTCGAGGCTTCGGCTGGGCAACCTTCGGGTGAGCGAGCTGCAACATGGACACCTTTGTCCCCCTTGTATAGCACTGGACCTTGCTGTGCAGTTTAAGCTATTATCAGACATACGTGCCTAAACCCAGATTTGGGTCCAAGTCCAGCTAGCTTCATCAAGCCCACATTGCACTAAGTGGGTCGATGACCAGCGTAGGGTTCGAGATTTGGCTCGTGCTCGACCATCCCTTCCCCTAAATCCCCTCTATAATCAACCTCCGGGTCATTGACTTTATTTTGAGTCCTGTATGGTGGGAGGAAGTGACAAATACAGCCTTTGGGAAATGTATGAAACCCCTTTATATCCTTCCTGTTTGGGGGTAAATAGTATCACTGCTGTTCTTCTACAGGGATAGCTTTGGCATTGAATAACCCTCAAAATATGGTATGCTATTAAATAAAGAAATCAAACCAAATTACACACGGATTGAAGTAACGCATAACGTGTTACCATACCAACTACCACGATACTACCCAAATATTTCAAAACTTTTTAATCAACCCTAGTAGTTCTGAAAAATCAAACAGAAATTCCTTTAATAGATAATTTTTGAATCCCTACCAAAAACATTTTCCCTGCAAAAAATATAAAGTTCAGAAAAAGAGGTCCTATGAAAGCTTCCGAATAAAAATGGCGCCAAATATGTTCTCCTAAATATCAGTGGGAAATCATGAATTATTAATGACGGAGTTACAGTCACTAAATATTCCGACGAGTTCATCTCAACTTAAATGACTCATATTATTAGGAACCTGCCAACTTTCTTCTTTTTTTTTTTACTGACGAGTTATTTTCAGATTCGGAACTAGTTTTGCAAGTTTGGTAAATTCATGGCCACGGCAGGGCGAGTCAGAAAAGGGGTGATGCGGTCGGTAAAGACTACTTCTCAACACAAACATAGTGTCCAATAATCACCTTTAGATCACTCTCAAGAACACAGCTACGGGATAAAAATATGAAATGTGTCCAGTACGAGGCCAGAAACACAAGTGTAAATCACATAAGCATATCTCTCTCTCTCTCTCAATATATATATATATATATATATATATATATATATATATATATATATATATATATATATATATATATATATATATATACCTAATGGTTCAGAAGAAATCTATCAGGATAAAACTTTATATATTAAAAAATCCACCCGACCGAAACAAATTTGCATAAATATACGACATTTTATTGATTAACTCCTCTCAGAAAAAAACAGCTATAATAAATGCATAAAAGATATATAAACAAAAAAATCCAACGGAGAGCAGAAAAACTTACCAACCAAGCAAACAATTCTTTCTATATTTACAAATATTAAGAACTTGAGACTTATTATTAAGTAATTCTTTTGAGTTATTATAAGAAATAATACTTAATTTCTCCTCCATGCACAAATGGCAAAAGCTATCACCTGCCTTATATTTACATTTTTTTTGTAATTTCCCATTTCAGTATAGAGTCTATGCCTAAATTCTTGATCTCCCAAAAGTATTTCGATAAATGAGTCCTATTCTTATATGTCTCATGGGTGAAACTTCATTTATGATTATAAAATTTTTTCTTAAAAAACATCTTGAGTTGATCCAATATACACTTTCTTATTATTGTTTTTGATAGCATTCTCGTTGCAAACTACTTTTACTTTGTATACTACAATTTCGTATTGATATTTACCCTAAAGAGGCCATTAGTTTTATCAATGCAATTGCATTTATGGGGGGTCCTTAGGTTTGTAATATAATGGCCGAGGGATTTCGTTTTATATACCTTGCCTTTAGGTCTAGTTAGACTGAGAACGTTTCGCTTAGCGCATGGGTTAGTTAGGTGCAACATGAGCGCAGATGTTCATGCGCTCTCGGGGAGGATGCGTCGTTCAGAGATGTCAAAATAAAAATCCCAGTTAGAAAAATATAACCTGGGGATGTGAATGACGTCATGCACTGGAAGCGTGCGCGGAAGATTTTGGGCGATTTGATAAAAGTCAGGGAGTTGAGTTTTAGCGTCCGAAGAAGACTGTTGACTTTCGGGGCTCGCCGAGATCAGACCAGTAGTTTGCGGCTGGGTGCCACGCGTGGTGGTAGGGGGGGGCAGATGGAAAAATCAGCATAGAAAGATTGTGTATCACTCTCCTTATGTCGGAAAACCTTTAACTCAAAGGTAATAAAAAGTTTCGTACCTGAACCAAGAAGTCGTAAGTGTTTTGGGATTCCTATGTTATCTATATATATGAGTTATGAACATTCTATGTATATAACTCATATATAGATAACATAGGAAAAAAAACACTTACGACTGGTGCCCGTGGTGTAATGGTTATCGTTGTAGGAAATGGACACGGTGACTCGAGTTCAATTCCTGGACGAGACTGATTGCATTTAACATAGCACTAATACTCTTGGGAAAGGTATGAATCCAATTATTCTCCCTCCATGTGTAAATAGTAGGGCAGACTAGGTTCTTCAGCCTTGGTGAGGCAACTAGTCTAGGAGAAGGAAAACTCTGAATTCAAACCTGATAAACTCCGCTTAAAAATTGACCTTGTGTCATATCCTGCCCGGGCGGAGGGGTTGGGTAAATATGATGAACATTCTATGTACATTTCACATATTCATGTATGGCTATGTTACAGGTTGTATATTCATAAGCTTTTTAGTATTGCTCTTATTAATTAAATTAGCAACATTTGGCATGAAACTATAACTTAATTTTACATTGTTCTTATTAAATATTTTGCGTAGACTACTCGAAGAGGGAAAATTCTTCCATAATATCTTCAAAAATCTTGACCAATGTTACTGGCCGCACATATGTTAAAAGGCGGGTTAAACTAGAGAATCCTTCTCTTACGATTAAGTCTCCCATTTTGTTTATCAGAACATCCCTTTATGCTTTTGGGGGAATTAGCTCAAGTGGTAGAGCGCTCGCTTAGCATGTGAGAGGAACCGGGATCGATACCCGGATTCTCCATTTCTTAAAGGGCACCTCGGGTGGTGTAATGGTTAGCAAGGTAGAATAGCAAACCTACACGAGTGAGTTCGAGTCTCATTGGGTGCTCAATTCATGCGGCCTTGTGCTACATCTAAGCAAAAAGCTTAGTAAATTACCACTATTTTTTAGTGTTATTTCATAGTCATGTTTGTTTTGAGTGCAAATATCGATGTTAGAAGAATTAGTAGACAGTCTAGTCATGATCCCATTAGAGATATGTTTAAAAACTTGTTTAGGGTGTGGGGTTGAGGCTTGAAGGTCAGGGCCGAAGGGCAAGGCTGTGTTCCCGTAAGATATCTGACTCCATATTTTGGTTATTTTATTTTACCCCACGTTGACTGGCCGGCGGAATGCCTTGCCCAAGAAAGTCTCAAAAGAAATATACAAAAAGAAAAGATAGAAATAGATAAGAGACGAAGACGTTTCTTTTATTCTTTCCTTTATTTACTGGGTTCAACAACCATTCTGTGGATGAGGGGGTTTTTCCTGAATACATTGAAATGGTTGAATCCCCCAGTTTAAGGTGTCAAAATACGTTAATTCGTTTCATGTATGTATGTGTCCGCATTTGGTATTTCGGGCTTCCATAAGGGTTAGTTTTCTTTTGGAAGTTTTGTCAAAGTCCGGTAAGAGTTGGTTTACAGTTCATTCGTGGGTCTTGTATATTTCAGCATAATGCTGACCGATAGAGAGAGAACTGCTACTGGGTGAAGGGACCAACCGACGCTACGTCCAAAGACGTATGCGTGGTGCCCAAAACAGCAGACAGCAAAATGGTGTTGTTGGTTCGACGGACACTGCCTGAAAGAGAAAGAATACTTTGCTCCCTTTGTCAAGAGGAAAGCCTTTTTTCTTTTACGCGTGCGTCATCTCCTTTTCCATTCGAGACCTCTGGGAGTTTCTTCAAATTTTATAGTTTTCTTTTTCTTTTTTTTTTTTTAAATTTGATTTGTAATTTTTTTTTTATTTATTTATTCGTTCCCTACAAGGGTGACTGGACCCTGTTTTAATGTAACATGGGTCCTGATTGTTTTTTCTAAATGGGGATATTGTATTATTGTACAAATTAAGTGTAATATCTAAAAATTCAGTAATTTTTAAATTAGTTTTGATGTCTAAATTAGACCCGAATTTATTAAATAGCCAGAGCAACTTTTTTTATAATTACGTGGTGGAAAAATCTACTTAAGGAAAATAGAGTTGAAGAGGAAAAAGGAATTACATAATTACTATTTTGATTTCTATATTTCTATTAAGAAAATAAGGCAATGAGAATACATTATCTGGCTATTTATGGAAGGCAAAAGATCAGACAAATCACAGATAATTAAATGGAAAATTGTGAAAAAGGTATGACACTATAGAAAGAATAGAAATAATTAAAGGCTGAGCCTTGATGAACAATCACGCCCACGGGAATACCTGAATATTATTTAATTGTTGGGAATTAATATCGAAATGTAAACATTTAAATAAGTTTTTATTATGCCATCTACAACAAATTAATAAGAAACAACGTGTTTAATTTTCCAAATTTTGTAATTGGTCAGAAGAAACACATGACTGGAAGACAAACCACTGACGATCATAGTGAAAATGAAAGAAAGTGAATGGATAAACGAATACTTGGATCTTGCTTGAGAACTGGAAGAAAAACTCTGGAACATGAGGGGGACGATGATACAAATTGTAGTTGGTACACAAGGAAAAGTCCAAAAAGGCTTAGAAAACAGACTGGAGTAATTCATCATCAAGACCGTGAAATTTCCGTGATTGGCTAGAATACTGAGGAGAGTCCTGGAGACCTTAGGATACTTGCTGTCACTCGGACTTCAGTGAAAGATAAATGGCTAATGACAATGTGCAAAACTCGCAAGGGGTAAAAATAAAAAAGATCTTGTCATCTCTTTGATTTTGCCGTTGTCTCTCTGTCTCTCAGTCTCCCCGCCCCTCTCTCTCCCTCTCTCTATATATGTAACTTTGAATGCAATTCTCCAGCTTTGTCAAACTGTACTTGTATTACATTCTAGAGGTAGAGGGGTTGGGTAAATACATTCAACATAGTATCTCATTTCTCAAGTTTTGTCTTTTTTTTCTTTTTTGGTAACCCTTCCAAAAATAAATAAATAGAAATTCCTGAAAAAATCAGTCCCTTATCTTAAGAACTTTTCTGCATACACGCATGTATATGGTGCTACATAAATATATATATATATATATATATGTGTGTGTGTGTGTGTGTGTGTGTGTGTGTGTGAGGCAGCATGTGTGTATATATATATATATATATAGCATGTCTGCAATCCAATTTAATCTATGCTATTTGTAGAAAGATGGTAGTAGGCGGCATTTTATTGGTGATTACAAACGTCGAAGTATTACTGTGGAATTTGAAGATCGTAAGGGGTGGACGAGGGGGAGGAGAAGAAGAAAAAGAAAGGGAAGAAGAAGAGGGAAATCGAAAGACAAGATTTCTTCGTCCTATTTGGAGATAGATTATTTAGTGAGAAGTTCATGCTGCGGCGGCGGTGGCAATGATGGTTGTGGTGGTAGATGTAAGGAGTTTCATCTGAGAACAAATATTGAAGCCAAGACGGCTGGGTCCTTCCTCGTTCTAATATCCGGCCAACACCGGCTTAATGCTGCTGGATAGTCAAGGGTACATGCGAGAGTGAAAACATTCACACATAAAGCAAATACACACATACATACATACATATGTGTTCGAATATAATTTAGTGAGGCAGACCGCTGTATTATTCGGGAAATGTACGGAAGTACATCAATAAGTCCTTAGCTTAATGATGAAAGAATTATATATTTTGGGCCGCGAATATTTATTTTTCAACACATTCTCCTTCTTTTTCAAAGCATGTTATTCTGTGACGAGTTTTAATTAGAGAAATTGGAGATCTTATTATTAGAACTTACAAAATTCAGTTAACATATCACGCTACAGAATTAGTGATCCAATTGCTTGATAGAAATAGATTGGTTGTGTTTTATGGCATATCAACACTTGTGGATTATTTAATGCTAAATGCTGTTTACACACACACACACACACACACACTCATATACAGGGTACAGAAGCAAAATATGGAATAATGATTTATCCATTTTTTGTTAAAAAAATAGACATGATAAATCTAAATTTTCATGATAAGCTCTATTATTCGAGCATTTATTTCATTAAAATTCATCCCAATATGAGTGAGCAAGAAAAGAAACGACAAAGAATCTACGATTTGCTTACGCTGAAATCCAACCAAAAAAAAATGTCCGTAATAATTGGAGTTTCTTTATGGCCACCGTCAAGCCCAGACCTTAACCTCACCCTTGATTACGTTATATAGGACGTTTTAGAAAACAAAAGAAATGCAACTTCCCATCCAAATATTGGTTCACTTAAGCCTACTACTGAGGAGGAATAGAATAAAATGTCTGAAGAATTTATTTTGACGGCATGTAAATCGTTTTGAAGGTGTGTTGGTACAATAAATGAAAAAAATGGCAGCCATATTGAGTAAATTTACTGTTTCGTTTCTCTCTTCTTATTTTGTTGTTTATTTTTTAAATTAAAATCAATCTTGTTTTATTATAAAGTCTTTTATTAGTATACTAAAATATTCCTAATTTTGCTTCCGCACCCTATATATATATATATAATTTGAAAACGAACAGTTTGTAGGTCACGTTATTTGTAACGGAGCCTGAGCTCATTTGTTTGTACATAGTTAAATGGTTTCAAATATTGATATTTGATAATTCTATTTGCACACAGATGTTTTCAGGTCTTGCTATTAAACACTAACAATTCAATTTGATATTAAAAATCTCGAGCAAAAGATTGAACAGTTCTATTTGACCTTGAGATGGGACCCTTAACATGTATTACCACTCTGGGTCAGAGTTGATCTGAGAGTAATGGCAATGACGGGATACTTCACATTCAGCAAATCCTAGAACGGTAGCCTCACCATCAGGTGGTTTAGGGTCATATACAGAACACTCATTGGGGAGAGGTTATTACGCTTCTTAAGAGGTACAGTCAAGTATTCAATACCCCTAACCAACAGGGCTTAGATAGATAGATAGATATATAGATAGAAAGAATATATATGAAAAAATGGTTCACTATTGATCGACGTAACCGACCCATTTACCTAGTTTAATTTTTTACTTATAAATAAATATGAACAGCATGTGACTGTAACAGATAGATAGATAGATAGATAGATAGATAGATAGATAGATAGATAGATATGAACAGAACTCTGACAGTAAGATAGAAAGAGAGATATAAAAAGAATGAGACTCTGACAGATAGATAGATAGATAGATAGATAGATAGATAGATAGATAGATAGAAACTGAATGAGAATCTCTGACTGTCAGATAGATACATATGAACAAACTACGATATACATACATACATACATACATACATACATACATACATAAATATATATGTATATATATATATATATATATATGTGTGTGTGTGTGTGTGTGTGTGTGTGTGTGTGTGTGTGTGTGTACACTTAAAATGTTAAAATCCAATTAGAATTCAAAGCTGTTACTTCCAGTTTCACGCGGTGTTTAAGCCTCTCCCATCAGGCAGCATAATTACCCTGCTGTGTGGCTAAGTACTTCATACTGCCGTATTAAATTAAACCTAACTTCTCATATTTGATGGTAATGATTCCCCGAGACATCTTCATCCAAAACCGTCACACAAAAAAAGCAAAGAAAATAAATAAAACAAAATAAAATAAGTAAATAGATAAAAGTAAATAAATACAAACAAATAAAATAGATAAAAAAATAAATGAAATCCGTGCCAATTAAATGCTGGTGGTTCTAAGTATCTGCCTAAAATTGTGTTCCATAAAAAAGACGAAAATGCCTTCGAGGATCACCGTTTCTAGACTTTTTTCCAGCAAAATTTATATCCAATAATGACTAGCCTGCCTAAGAGACCATTGTTAGTGAATTCGATTCTTACTGGGTGTCTTATGTCCATGTCTTTCTTCCATATTAGACTCATATTGGTAAGATGCCAAGAGGAATTCATCCCCTAGTGGTGTAATGGTAAACATATTTGGAGTGTTCAAACGCTAAAAAGTTCTTGGCCCGACTAAGAAGAGAAAAGACTTATAGCCGGGAAAGGTAGATGTGTTAAAATGTGGGAAAATATGCAAAACAATAAAATTACGTACAATCAGATAACCTAGGGGATATGAGGGAAATAATTATTTTAGTTCTTGTATTGCTCTGCTGGCTCGTATTTGAGCACCATATTTTACTTATCAAGTTTAAGCAATTGTTTGTTTTTGATTTTGTAATTATATATATATATATATATATATATATATATATATATATATATATATATATATCGTTTTCTCTCCTCTGTCGTTAATATATATATATATATGTCCTAATTTTTTTTTTTTTTTAGTTTTTCCTATCTATTTTCTATTTCAATATTATTGTTACCTAAAATAATGTCTGCCAGGTTGGGTGAAATATGGTAGGTGCCAGCTTGTTTGATATGTTTCGACGAGAGTTTTTTGCAATGCATGGGTTTAATTAAAGTGGCATGGGAAAAATTAAATGTGTGTTTGACATCTAACATGTGTAAGAAAAGGGTATTTCAGGCGTCATTTAATTTTGTTTAATTGATCGTTTGTGTTCGTAAATCTTTTTTCTAGATGACGTTGGGTTTCGCCGATGAGATATTTGTCACAATCTTTACATGGAATAGAATATATGCTTACGTGAGAAGTGGTTATGTTGTTGGTGCATTTTGAGATGTTTGTAAAATTTTTAATGGTTTGTGATGAGGTTTGTGTTATTGTTATTTCTTATTTAGTAAATTTGTCACAGGGAGTTTTTTTGTGTGATAGTGGGTAGAGAGATAGGTCTGTAGGTAAAACCATTAAAAATCTCACTAACAAAAACTCTCGTCGACCGTTAGAATCTGCACTCATCTCTCAGTCCAAACACATTAAACAACAAGCTGGCTTTTACGAGATACCACCGTATCTGGCAGTCATTATCTTACGTGAGAATAATATCGAAATAGAAAATGGATGATAATTTTTTTTATAACAAAAACTAAGACATTTATTTCCCACCACACTTATATATTTCTGGACGATATATATATATATATATATATATATATATATATATATATATATATATATATATTTAAAAATAGGCCTTATGGTAAGAAAAACCAAAAAAAAAAAACCCGGCAAGTGATTTGAAGATGAACATATACAACGAATCACTCTCAAGGGGAAAATGTATATAGGAAAAAAAAAAGAAAAGGCCAACCTTGTCATACCAATTGAAAAAAATCAAAAGACATACAATTGGTTGGTCAAAAGAAAAAAAACACCGTTAGGGCTGCTAAGCTACTATGCAAAAAGTGTTCAATACTAAGTAGAGCAAAATAGTAAAAAGAATTACTTAGTGCGTCATGAACTAACCTACTATAGTTTCGCCTAAGCAGCTCATCAGAGTACCTAATGAAGTATGGACAGAAAACCTTTGTTTTTTTTACTATAAATATGGTTTTCTTTCCATACTTCTTTAGTCGGGATTAGGTACCCTTGTTCCTAATTAAATTAAGAGGAATATCTAGGATAACAAAAGCTGAGATAATTAACAGATGTATTAGGAGTAAAGGTAAAATATATATAGGGATAGTCATTCGCTCTACGATTGTACATTTTTAGAAAATCTCACCTGCTATGGGACCGCCGACAAGTACGTAAATTAGGATGGGTGAACCTACAGAGAAACCCCACTCCTGTTTCTTGATGCTTCTAACAACTAATATTTTGACCCCCTCTGCCCTCACCTGTGAATTTAAATACTTTTTATTTTTTATTTTTTATTATTTTTAAAAAAATACAAACTGTAACTCTACATTTGCTGTTCTTCAACTTCGAGAAAAGCATGTAAAAAGTCATCTGATGAGACGGAGAGTATAGTAATATTCTCTGCCGAAATAAATTTATAATGACGACTTAACCAAGTTTGAGTTTCCATCTGAGTACACCATATATATATATATATATATATATATATATATAGTACAATTAAATGGAGACTCAAACTCGGTTAAGCCGTCATAATAAATTTATTTCGGCGGAGAATATTGTTGGTATATTCTCCGTCTCGTCAGATGACTCTTTTTACATGCTCTGTATTGTCCCAGAGATGTGATGCGAATGAGGAGTTACAGTTCGTATTCAGAAGATAAATATGAAAATTAAAGAAATTAAAAAATAAATTAAAAATCAGAAAACAAAGATAAAAATAAAGATAAAAATAAAAATAAAAAACATAAAATAAAAAAACATAAAGTGGAACTCAAATTACAAAGCTACAAATTCTTTCGTTCATAGGCGTGAGCAGAGGGTGTGAACATATTATATGTTAGAACGATTAAGAAACAGGAGTGGAATTAATCTACTGGTCAGTCCCTTTTAATTTTGTGTTCCGTTTGTGGTTTCTTCTACTTGGCAGGTGTGCTATTCTAAACAGACTCAGATCGTTTAACTAATGGCTATCTCATATATATATATATATATATATATATATATATATATATATATATATATATATATATTGAGCATACTGGGTTCTTTAACCTTGGTTTAGCTCCTAGACGGAAAACTCAAAATTCAAACCAGGTCTTCACCACCTAAAAACTGTCCTCGTGTCGCATTCTCCAAGTCTGAGAGGAGTTTGACAAAATCAAATTCTTTTATCTTAACCTTTTGGTTTGAAATTGAAGTATTTGTTTATTTATTCTGTAAACATGTGTACAGGTACGAATTATAATTTTTGTTTTATGAATCCTTTTCCATATTCGATATTCGATATAAGGTAATAATGATCTTGTTAGATATTGTATTTGAATATCACAAAGGACACAGTAGCCTATTTGCAGATGATGAAAAATAAAGATATTAAAAGTGGTTCAATAGAAGTCAGAAACAGAAACAAAACAACTGCAGAATATTTTTTGTTGTGTTTTTGTATTTGTTTTATTTTTCTTTCTTTTTTTTTTTCGTTTTGATTTTGTGTGTACGTGATGAATTATTTCCCAACCGAATTTTTTTCTCTTTTTCTTTTTTTCTTTTGACTTTTTTCCTTTTTTTTTTTTTTTTTGTCTTTTTTCTTTTCTTTTTTTTTTTTTTGCCAACATATTGTTTTTGCTTTTTCGGGCTGAAAATTAAAGTTTAATTTATCGAAAGAGGAGTCAAAAGATAAAAGAAGATGAAAGAGAAAATAATACGGAAATGATACGTACAAGACGAGAAATTGAGAGAGAGAGAGAAAGAGAGAGAGAGAGAGAGAGAGAGAGAGACATATAGAAACTAATAATGAGAGCAGTACTAAATATAGACAGACTTTGATAGATAGATAGATAGATAGATAGATAGATAGATATGAACATATTGAAGTAAATAGATAAAGAGATAGATGTGAGTAGACCGAGATAGATAGATAGATAGATAGATAGATAGATAGATAGATAATGAACACATTGAAGTATTTAGATAAAGAGATAGATGTGAGTAGACTGAGATATATATATATATATATATATATATATATATATATATATATATATATATATATATATATATATGAACATATTGAAGTATTTAGATAAAGAGATAGATGTGAGCAGACTTAGATAGATAGATAGATAATAAAACTTGGGTAAATAAATACATAGATATGAGCAGACTAAGTTGGGTAGATTGGAAGGCCTGCAATGGGTATTTTTATACTCAGGGTGCAAAGATTACTATAGAAGAAAAATAAAACTGGCAATCCGTGTTCAAAACCCGGATGAGGATGTTTGCATTTCACGTAGCGGTAATACAGTTTACTGTGGCAATCAGTCTAGAAGGAGTATTTTGAATTCAGACCTGTTAAACTCTTTTCAAAACGTGGCCTTATGTCACATCCTGCTCGTGTGGAGGGGTTGTTAGATACATAGATCGATTACCTATGAGGCGTAGTGATGTAATGTTTATGAACGTAGAAAATAGACTGTAGACCGATTTAAAAATCCTGAACAGGGCTGTTTGCATTTCACATACACTCGGGAAAGGTATGAATTCAACTATTTTCTTTCCAGTCATGAGTAAATAGTAGGTCAGGCTGTGCTATTTAACCTCGAAATGACAAATGGTGCCGAAGAATGGAAAGTTTGAATTCAAATTCAAAACTACGCTAATAACATTGAGCTTGTATCACACCCTGATCATGAGGAGTTGGTTTGATTGTGTTTTATGGCATATCAACCTTTGTAGGTTATTTAATGCCAAATCCCGTTCATGCAAATATATAAAATCACAAACTGCACACTAAAAATGAAGATTAACGTCCAATGTAGTCTTTGCTCTTAATTGATCTGGCGTATATATATATATAATTCTCTTAATACCGTGTCTGGTGGAAAAAGCTGCTTGGTAGCGCCAGGAGTGGCGGTACCGCCTTGAGCTACCGAAACTGTGTTATCACCCCTGGTTGGCGGCTGATGAGGACATGGCATCGCACGTGCTTTCACACGTTGTATGATGAAAATTTGAAAAAAAAAGATTTGTAAACATATTTTAAAGATAACATTCTTAAACAAGCCCGAGCTCTTTTTCGCACACAGTAAATTGGTTTTAAGTATTGCTATATAGCAGTCACAATTTAATATCAGTCATTTGTTTACACAGTTTGTTCTGTTTCACTCATAGATAGGGGTGGGGGGCTCGTGGTGTAATGGTTAAAGCGATGGACTGCGGGATCGTAGTGAGTTCGCACTCCAGTCGCACTATTACGTTCACTTTCGGGCAAATACCCTTGGGGAAAGTATGAACCCCCCCCTATCCTCCCAGCCATGGGTTAAATAGTACCACTACTGTTCTTCTTGGAGAATGGCTTTGGCATTAAATAACCTACAAAGGTTGATGTGTCATTAAACAAAGAAAGAGAGAACTCATAGATAAGACTATGTGACAGATTGAACCTGGGAGCAATGGAAATGACGAAGTACTCCACATACCCCAAATACCCTTGGTTAAAGCATCACCATCAGAAGACTTTATGTTATATCCAGGTGTCTTACCCCTCTGCAGGGATGCAGTCGGTGTATTCTGCAGTCCCAGCTGAATGTGTCATACTCGTGTGGAAGGGTTGGTACATACATACATTCATTGGAGTGCCTAAGATTGATTGGAAATACTAAGATAGATGGATAGATAGATATGAACAGACTTAGATAGATCCTATTTACCCTACTCCTTCGCCCGGGCAGGATATCTCACAAGGTCAATTTTTAAGCGGAGTTTAACAAGTTTGAATTCAGAGTTTTCCTTCTCTTAAACTAGTTGCCTCACCAAGGCTGAAGAACCCAGTCTGCCCTACTATTTACCCATAGCTGGAGGGAGAATAATTGGTGTCATACCTTTCCCAAGGGTATTAGTGCTATGGGAAATGCAATCAGTCTCGTCCAGGATTTGAACTCGAGTCACCGTGTCCATTTCCTACGACGATAACCATGACACCACGGGCACCTCCTTGATAGATAGATAGATAGATATGAACAGACTCAGATAGATAGATAGATAGATAGATAGATAGATAGATAGATAGATAGATATGAACAGACTTAGATAGATAGATAGATAGATAGATAGATAGATAGATAGATAGATAGATTTAATCTCACATACTTACTGAAAATAAAACTCCGACGTCGTGAACTTCTATTTCTATTTAATAAAGATTTAACAAGATGGTATTATTGCCAGATTGAAGTGACTGATTACATATACTGATCAATATGTACACAGGTTCCAAAATAAGGGGTGTATCACCAGTAATCACACCCCATATAAATACACTGTAAGAACTCTTTTAGCTTTGGCAGATGCCCCTACTCTCACTCTTATGTTGTTGTACTGTTGTATTGGTGAATAATACTGCCACGTCACAAGATGGTTGCAGACGTTGAATAGTTCTTCAGAATATCAACTACCTCACTAGCTAAACCTATGTAAAAATCACCTCTATCCCTCAGGGATTTTCGGGGTTGTTTTTTTTACCTCCATTAGTGTAAATTTTTATCAAAGAAAAAGTATAAAAATGTTGAAAGGGATTTATTTGATATTAGCATCTTGAATATAAAAAAAACGAAATAAAATGAATACTTCTAAAAATATGCATCAATACTTAATGGACTTGCCATTAGCTTTTACACGTACTTTTAATCGAATTGATGTATTTTCTCTCCTTCGGTACCATGGCTGAAGCCGCTTATAAAATCTTAAGTAGCCACCCACAGGGCGCAAGCTCACTGCATTCTTTTTCTCGCTGCTGCATCAAGGGTCTAGACACGTTCCATAACAGGGTGAGTTCTTTTTTTAATGGCATATCAAAGATGGAGTGTTATTTAATGCCAAAGCTATTCTTCGAGAAGAAAAGCAGTGATACTATATAACTCATAGCTGGGTTTGTTGCGTGGTTGTTTTATTTTACGGCGTTTGTTTACGACTCTTTTCGAGTCATTTAACGCTGAATTAATTTATTTTTATAAAAGTTTCAAACAATTCAGTTTAGTATAAATATAATTTTTTGTTTACATTTAATTGTAAAAAGGTTAATTTCAAATAATTCAGTTTAGCATAATTTGACCCATAGATAGGACCCTATCAGGTGCTACTACTATTCCAGGCCCGAGTGAACCTGAGAGCGATAGCAATAAAGAGGTATTCTGCATTCCCCAAAGCTCCAGCATTACTGGAGCCTCAACAGCAGATTATTTAGTGTCATATCAAAGACACTCGTTGGAGGGTCTTACCTCTCGGCAGAGATGCAGTTGGTGTATTCCGCAACCTAAGACTGAGTTATCATAGCTGGGGGGTATAATAAGATATTCTTCCCTTTCAAAAAGTAAACGTAATCGTGTGACTGGAATTCGAACTCACTCACTATGATATCACGATCCAGAACGTTAGCCACAAAGCCATGAGTATTATTCCCTCTCTAACAGGAATTCCCCTTGGTGAACGCATGAGGAATTAAGGAGTGCTCGTGAGGTGTAAATCTCTATAAATCCGGCATGTTTTCCTTTCTTTGAACGAAATAACATTCAGTATATAATAATGAAAATCTAAATGGTTTGTTTTAGTTTCTTTATTTAATGGCATATGAACCTTTGTGGGTTATTCAATGCCAAAGCTATCCTCGTAGAATAAAAGTAGTGTTATTATTTGACCTTGATATATCCCTGGGGGAATATACTCAGTATAAATAAGACTCCACACGAAGTGTAAGTATAACAAGCTTATCGTTCGAAAGAACACCGTAAATAATATATGGACACTTGATTGTATCTTGAATGCCAGAGTGGGTACTCTCGCTTCACACGCTTGGTTACCGCTTACTCATGTCTTTTATAGACCGAGTAATCCATTCACAGGGGGTTTCAGGATCTTCCACTATATCATACCTATAGATGGAAGTTGGATAATGGGGGTTTATATTTTTCCTCGGGGTATTTGTCTTAAAATGAACGTTATAGCACGACTGAAGTTCGAACTCGCTTAATATGACATTTTAGTTCATCACGTTAGCCACTACACCATTGAGACCCTCAAAATGTAATCAAACAGGATGCCTAATCTTTGGCAATCTGAATATGAACACAGAAAAACTTTCATAAATGCTATTTTGAATATTGCTACTTTTGGTCACATTTGATTAACTGATTTATCTTAACGGCATTTCAACCTGCTAGGGTTATTTTATGTCCAGAAGTTAGGGAATGGCTTTCACTGTACTTTAACCTTCTGCTATCTGCTTCGAACGTTGATCATGAACGTTCTGTACCGTCGTTGTGTGCTGTTTTTTTTTTTTCTTTTTTTTTTCTTTTTGGATACAGTCAGTGTATTCTACTTTCACCGACAGGGCGTGTCTTATTTGAGCCAAGTTTCAAAGACTGAATTCTACACAATACTCAGGGTCACATAATTTTTCTATCCGAGGTTTCATAAATTGGCTGAGTAAACACTTGTATATTTTCTTATTGGTATCTTAGATTTTACACTTATAAAGACTGGCAACTCGTTAAGATCTATTCAGCACCAAATTTTATTAGCTTAAATGATTATTTCATAATTGATGTGAGGACAAACTAAAACTAGCTTAAGGCCAGCATAATTTTTGGAGTGAAATTGCGGGAGAAGTCCATAAACGTGTTCACCAACGAAAATAGCTCTCTAACCACAAGGCTGTGTGTGTCCTTCGCGTCCGTTTGTCCATCGATGTTTACATATCACTTTTTTGCGGTCGGGAGGTGTGCCTTTGCATATCCCGGGTATTAACCTACGAATTTCGATATCGTATCAAGGTCACGTATCGAATCTGCATACTGAATGATTCCGAGGTGATTTCTCAAGAATTTGCCAACTACAATTTCCACTAGGAAATTGTCAGCGTAGGCCGATAAGGTGCGAACGTGCATGGGAAACATCAGGTTGCTTTTGAGCAGGAAAGAAGAAGAAGAAGCAGAAGAAGAAGAAGAAGAAGAAGAAGAAGAAGAAGAAGAAGAAGTGTTAACGATAGGACAAATGAAGAATTAAAAAAGTAAGTGAAGAACAAGGACCTGATTAAAAACTAGAAAAGAAGAAGAAGGAGGAGAATAATAATAATAATAATAATAATAATAATAATAATAATAATAATAATAATAATAATAAACCGGAAAGAATGTGAAAATAAAGATAAATACCTCGACCTTGCTAGGGAACTGAAAAAACTGTGGAACATGCAGGTGACAATTATACCATATGTAATTGGTGCGTTTGGAACTGTAACTAAGGGATTACTAAAGGAACTAGAGGACTTGGAGGTTGGCGGACGGGTGGAGACCATCCAAACGACATCATTGTTGAGAACTGCCAGAATACTAAGAAGAGTCCTGGAGACTTGAGGAGACTTGCTGTCACTCAGACTTCAGTGAAAAACTATTGGCTATCGCTGATGTGAAAAGCTCTAATGAGTGAATAATAATAATAATAATAATAATAATGATAATAATAATAATAATAATGATGATGACAACAGAAAGTGGTTGAATCAAAAGTTTAAGAAAATTAACAACAAAAAACAGAAAAAATGACTGAGATAAGAAAGAAAGAAAGAAAGAAAGAAAGAAAAGGAAAAAGTAAACCAAAGAGAGAAACAAGCTAACAAACAAGGAGAAGACAAAGAAAAGAAAGTAAGAGAAAGAAAAAGTAAAGCTAAATATAAGAAAAATGTAAAGAAGAGACACAACAAAAGTTGAGAGAAAAATAGATTCGACAAAAAGAAAGGAAGATAGAAAGAAAAAAAAGAGAGAAAAAGAAAAAAAAAGAAAAGAAGAGGTTTAGTTTGATTTCATTTTATGGCATATTATAATTTCATTTTTAAATGAGTTAGAACGAATTTCTTAGAACACTCCTGTTGCTGTTGTTTCTACAGTTATATAGTTTCAATTATTGCAATCTAACACCAATAATTCTATTCAATACTGATCATTTGTTTGAAGATAGTGAAGTGGTTACAAGCATTGCTATTAAAACACGAATTATTCTATTCAACATCACTCATTGGTTTGCTTATAGTCAAATGGTTCCAAGTATTGCTTTGTAATAACAATAATTCATTTTCGATACAAAGACAAATACATCCAACCATTGTTGTTTAACTCTAATAATTCTATTCAACATTACACATTCATTAGCACAAAAAAATTGTTCAAAGTATTACTATACATCACGAACAATTCAATTAAACGTCAGTCGTTTGTTTTCACAAAGTTTAAATGTCAAACAGTTACATCTGACCCATAGAGAAGACCCTATCAGGTGTTACCACTCCGGGCCAGAGTGGATCTGGGAGCGATGACAATGAAGGGGTACTCCACATTCCTCAAAGCTCCAGCCTCACTATCAAATTTCTTCGTGCCACATGACACTGATTCGCGGGGGTCTTACCTCTCTGTAGAGATGTAGTTGGTCTATTCTACTGCCCCTGCCAATTGAGATAGGAAGGAAAAGTAGATTTGGCGACCATGGTCGAGGGCGACCAGAAGATTCCCTTTTCAGTTGCTACTACACTGAGGAAAGAAAAAAATCAAAGACAAGAAAGAAGACAAAAGAAAAAAAAAACAGAAAAAAAAGAAAGGAGATGAAGAATCAGAGAGACGAAAGAGTAAGATCAATGGTAGCATTTTAAAAAAAGAAAAAATGACACAAAAGAAAAAATAACACAAAAGAAAAAATACCGCTGGGTTGATATAATTCGAGCCGAGATAAAATCCAAAAATGTGGATCGTCTAGGCAACCAGACTCGACAGTTTGGCATAACGCAAACTTTGTTCTTTCCTTTTTTACGGGTGCTTTACAAAGGTAAGTTAACAAATATCAAGGTGGGAAAGTAAAACAAGACGAAAAAGAATTATATATATATATATATATATATATAAACAAAGGATTAACGGATTCATCGGTAGAGGGGGGGAAAACAATTTAAAAAAATAAAACTGCGAGGGCCCTTTCGTCCGGCTCTATTCATGCAATAACGCCGGAAAGTGGTAAAAACGGGTAATTAATATAAAGTCGAAAAGGACTGGGTGACGGAAAAAAATTATGTCACACCAGTGACAAATGCATCCCCCAATATATTCAAAATGTGACTTCTTCTCTGTCTATATAGACAGGGACGATCTATAGCAATATAGATCGCCTCTAAGATGTTAAGTTGTACTTTGTCCCTAGCTCTATGCATATATATATATATATATATATATATATATATATATATATATATATATATATATAGAGAGAGAGAGAGAGAGAGGGGGGAGAGAGACTGACAGATAGAAGAAGAGAAAGAGAGAGAGAAAGATAGTGAGCCAAAAGTAGGTTGACAGGTTGAATAATAATCCAGTTAATCTTTTATATCATCATCATCATCATCATCATCATCATCATCATCATCATCATGTCGTGCTGGTAGCACGGATATCTCTGACCCTCTCTCGCCACTTTTCCCTATCGTTCATCGCCTCGGGCAGGTCTTCTGGACAACATCATCTTTTATATAAACTATCTTCAATTTAGATTTAACTTTTGGCTCACTTTATATGTATATATACATGTAAGTATGAACTTAATCCTCTACAAGGTCAATTCTTAAGTGGAGTTTAACCGGTTTCAATTCAGAGTTTTCTTTCTCCTAGACTGGTTGCCTTACCAAGGTTGAAACGCCCCGTCAGCCTTTCTATTTTACCCATAGCTGATGAGAAAACAATTGGATTCATACATTTCCCAAGGGTATTAGCACGAAAGGAAATGCAAACAATTTCACCCAAGATTTGAACTGGTGTCACCGTGTCTATTTCCCTACGACGGTATCCATTATACCGCAGATGCCTCCTGGGTGCATTTGTGAAGCTTCCTAACCCCTCTGAAATAAGAACGATGCAAAACATAATCAATTTTTAAGCAGGGTACAGCTGGTTGAATTTTAGAGTTTTCCTTTATCAAATCAAGGCTAAAGAGCCAAGAGTACCCTGCGGTTTCCTCACAGCGTAGAGATGAGATGAGATGGATTCATGCCTTTCAGAAAATTTAATGCAGTCCGCTTCGTGCAGAATTTAATTAGATATAGATGTAGAATTAAATATAACGTTACGCTGTCTATATACAGGGTGACCCCCCCCCCAAAAAAAAAACAGAACCATAAACATTTTTATTACTTCTACAAAAATAAAGCAAAATAATTCTAATTTTGTACACTCGAACTTCGGGTCATGTTGGTGAATACTATAGGTCCCAATTTTTCATGCACAGAATCTACTTCATATCCTGAAAAAAAAGAAAAGGCTAGAATTAAATTTATGAATTTCGGTCAAAAATATATGGATTCTGTTTTTTGGGGGTCACCCTGTATATATATATATATATATATATAGATATATATATATATATATATATATGTGTGTGTGTGTGTGTGTGTGTGTGTGTGTGTGTGTATTTACCCAACCCTTCCCCACGAACAGGATGTGACACAAAGTCCATTTTAAAGCAGAGTTTAACAGGTTTGATTTCAGTTTTCTTTCTCCTACACCGGTTACCATACCTATTTTGAAGACTTCAGTCTGCTCTATTATTTACCCATAGCTGTACGGGAGAAATGGTTTCAGGCCTTTCCTAAGAGCATTAACACAAAGTGAAATACAAACAGCCTCATTTGGTATTTAAACTTAGGTTACCGTCTTCATTTCCAACTTCAATAACCATTGCATTTTGAGTGCACACACACACACACACACACACACACACACACACACACACACACACACATATATATATATATATATATATATATATATATATATATATATATATATATATATAAAGAAGAAGAAGAAGAAGAGGGCCAGACGTTGGTTCTTGAGAGTTGGAGTCAAACGAGAATCACTATTTTCCAAGACTCCGCACGTAGATTATAAGAATCTTTGCCCCACCCCCATTCTGCCAGACGGCCTACTAAGGTGAACAGACGGATTAAAACATGATCAGAGATATTCCTCCGTTACTAAAATAGGATTCCACAACGGTCACGAGACAATATCATCAAAAAAAAACATCAGTGGTCGGTGAGGGTTGACTACCAAAGTAACCTCCGACCAATGGTCAATGGAGATCTCTATTCCACAGTTCTTTTGACTAAGGATTCAGATTGAAATGCTAAAGCCGTAAGGGAAAAAAACAAAAGCAAAAACAAAAACGAAAAGAAAAGAAAGACTTTTTATTAATTCCGTCTCGAGTTTTTGATCTTTTCTTTTATTTAAGTCCAGGATTCCTGCTTTTATTAGTCAAGGGCTTCTTCGTTTCTTGTTTCTTACGTCTTTTCTTTAAATAAGTTATTTCATTCTTGGCAATGAACTGCTTAAACAACAGCTCGTGAATAGCAATTCCTCTACTTGTACATTTGAAGCAGCTATAAAAACGGATTCTTATATCTCTATAAATAATAAATGAGAATATTGTGTTTTTCTGTTCTCTGTAGACGACCAGTTTGAGGTAACGCTTCGAAATTTCCAACGAAATTTTATAGTAAAATCATTTCCAATGTATTTTTATAGTAAAACCATTTCCAATGTATTTTTAAGGTGAAATCATTTCCAATGTATTTATATAGTAACATAATGTTGAATGCATTTTTATGGTGAAATCATTTCCAATGCATTTTTATGATAAAATCGTTTCGAATGCATTTTTATAGTAAAATCGTTTCCAATGCATTTTTATAGTAAAATCGTTTCCAATGCATTTTTATAGTAAAATCTCTTCCAATGCATTTTTATAGTAAAATCGTTTCCAATGCATTTTTATAGTAAAATCGTTTCCAATGCATTTTTATTGTAAAATCGTTTCCAATGCAATTTTATAGTAAAATCATTTCCAATGCATTTTGATAGTAAAACCATTTCCAAGGTATTTTTTTGATAAAATCTTTTCCAATGAATTTTTATAGTAAAATCCTTTCCAATGCATTTTTATAGTAAAATCGTTTCCAATGCATTTTTATGATAAAATCTTTTCCAATGAATTTTTATAGTAAAATCCTTTCCAATGCATTTTTATAGTAAAATCGTTTCCAATGCATTTTTATGATAAAATCTTTTCCAATGAATTTTTATAGTAAAATCCTTTCCAATGCATTTTTATAGTAAAATCGTTCCCAATATATTTTTATTGTAAAATCCTTTCATGTGCATTTTTATGGTGAAATCATTTCCAATGTAATTTTAGAGAAAAATCGTTTCCAATAAGTTTTTATAGTAAAAATCATTTCCAATGCATTTAAAAATGAAAATCATTTCCAATGTATTTTTATATCAAAATCATTTCCAATGCATTTTATTGTAAAAATCATTTCCAATGTATTTTTATAGAAAAAGTCATTTTCTCATGCATTTTTATCGTAAACATCATTTTAATTCATTTCATTGAAATATCCTTTCCAACGCATTTTGTAGTAAAATCATTTCCAAAGTATTTTTATTGGAAAAACATTTCCAATGCATTTTATAATAAAAACCCTTTCAGACAGGATTTTTAAAGTAAGAATCGTTTCCAATGCATTTTCAAAGAAAAAATCATCTTGAATGCATTTTTATAGTAAAACGATTTCCAATATGTTTTCTATTGTAAAAATCATGTCTAACGTATTTTTATACAAAATAATCATTTCTAGTTCATTTTTATAGTAAAAATCATTTTCAACTAATTTTCATTGGAAACATCATTTTCAAAACATTTTATAGTGAAATGATTTCCAATGCCTTTTTATTGTAAAATGATTTCCGATGTATCTTTATAATAAAATCATTTCCAAACAGTAATATAGTATTTTACGGTATAAAATAAACTCGTTAGAATTTAGTTTTTTCTGCAAAATCATGCCCAATATATTTATATAGTAAAACCATTTACAATGAGTTCATACAATAAAAAAACATTACCAATACAGCCAAGTTGGCTGGGGCTGTAGAATATGCCAACGATACCTCTGCAGAGGCGTAACCACCCCACGTCAAGAGTGTCCTAATTATGATACTAAAGCCTCAGGTGGTGAGGCTCCAGTCCAGGAGCTTTGGAGAATGTCGAGTACCCCTTTATTGCCATTACTCCCGGGTCGACCATGACCCTGAGTGTTAGTATCTGTTTGAGTCCCATCTTTGGGTCAAATAGAACTATTTAGTCATTTGCGATATTTGACAGTGTGCAAAATAATGAGCCCCGATTCATTTAAAAATAATGTTACCGAAAATACAAATTATTCGTTTACAAATGATTATATATATATACATATATATATATATATATATAGAGAGAGAGAGAGAAAGAGGCGTTTGTGGTGTTGTGGTTACTAGCGTAGGAAATGGACACAGCAACCCGAGTTCAAATCCTACACGAGACTATTTACATTTCACATACTTATAATGCCATTGGGAAAGGTATGCATCCAACTACTTTCCCTGCATCTATGGTTAAATAGTAGGACAGACTGGGCTCTTTAGCCTTGGTAGGGCAACCAGCCTAACAGAAGGAAAACTCAGTAAAACTCCGCCTAAAAACAGACCTTTCGTCACATATTGCCCGTGCAGAAGTGTTGGTATATATATATATATATATATATATACGTGGGGCCCTCAATAAGTTTCTAGATTTTTGGTACAGGCATTTAAAATTGTCGTAGACTCTTGAAAATTCAATATCATATTGCTATACATCTTATGAGATGACTGAACATTTTTTAGGATTTGAGGTTCAAATGAACAACTACAGCAGCAATTGGAATACAACCTACTAAAGCCTGATTGTCACAGCTGGTGAATTTCAAAAATGCAATCTAGACGTGAGAACACTTTAGAAGAACGATATGCAATAAAATTGTGTTTTAAACTAGGAAAATATGCCACAGAAACGTATGGAATGCTTCAGACTGTTTTGGAGCACCTTGCATGAATCGAGCATCAGTTTTTCTGTGGCATAAGAGATTCAAGGAAGGCAAGGAGTCTGTTAGGAATGATGAGAGGTGTGTGATGGGTAGGGAAGTCAATAGACCATAGTTGATTGGCCAAAGGGTTAGGGTTATTATGCTGAGGTTTTAAGGGAGTTCAAGAAGAGATTCCGTCGGAAGAGACCAGCACTCTTCAAATCGGGTCAGTGGCATTTCCACCAGGACAATGCACCAGTCCACAACTCCATCCTTGTCACAGACTATTTGAGCAAGATGGGCATCAAGACAGTTCCTCAGCCTCCCTATAGCCCAGACCTTGCTCCCTGTGACTTTTGGTTATTCCCTAAGCTCAGAGGCTGTCGTTATGAGACAATTGGGGAGATGAAAGAGGCTTTGACGAAGGTCATTGACACGCTCACACAAGACGACTTCCATGGGGCCTTCCGGAAGTTGTTGGAACAGTACAACAATTGCAGCCGGAGTAGATTACTTCGAAGGGGACTAGAGTTTCATGTGTGTACTATCAATAAAAGGGCCCATACGAAAAAAGTCTGAAAACTTATTTAATGATCCTCGTAACTATGTAGAAATAAAGGGTAAAATAAAAAATAAAAAAGAAACTCCTTTTAAACAAGGGAGTCCCCGTGGCGCAGTGAGTAACCCGCTGGAATGCGATATCGAGGTAAGTGAATACGAACACTAGTCATACTATTAAGTTCACACTAATACTCTTGGGAAAGGCATGAACTCTGTTATTCCCCCATTCTTAGTTAAGGATTAAATAGTATCAATACTCTTCTTCAAATATTGATGAGAATTATTCAAGTAAAACTACTTGAAACCTTTTGAAACTGGGTGCAAACAAATGACCTCAGGCTTGGTTAGAAATAAAGTTACCTACAAACTATTCACTCATTAATCATATATATATATACATTAGAATTATCATGACCAGAAAATCCGGCAAAAACCAACATGCGATATACTGAACAGCTGTTTCGACCTTATTGGGTCTCATCAGCAGTGCAGACAGTAATCTGGAGTTCGAACCATAAACCAGAGTACGTAGAAGCCGAAACTCTACCGCTGGGCCACCGGTTCTTGTCACACATAACCGATGCCGAATTACCTTGTCATCGTGACAATGCGTGACCACTTGACCTAATGTGTCTTGAAGGTACGTATTAACTACAGTGGACACGGCCACTTCCCGGGCTACGTCTTCCCAAGTCGGAGTTATGAATCCTCACAACATTACCTCATGGGCAAGAAATTATATATATATATATATATATATATATATATATATATATATAGTGCAATTGGTAACCAGGTTTGAGTTTCCTTCTAATTGCACTGTATACGCTCCGTGTGTAAGTTTTCTTATAAACCTGGAAGGAAAAAGATATGTAACAATAGCCATACATCGAGCACTCATATAGATTTATATGATATTCCTCATATATTCTATATGCGAATAATCCACTCCCACTGTCTTTGGACGCTGACTGGATATTACTGATATATACATATATATATATATATATATATATACATCATCATCATCATCATCATGTCGTGCCGCCAGCACGGATATCCCTGACCCTCTCTCGCCATATCTCCATATCATTCATCGCTTTTGGCAGGTCTTCAGGGTTACATCCCGTATCCTCACATAGCTGCTGTATATATATATATATATATATATATATATATATATATATAATTTATTAGCGAATATAGATGTATATTCATATGTATTAACAGGATTTGGCCTTTGAATAACGCACAAAGTTTGATATGCCATAAAATAATCCAATAAAACAAAATTTGATTTAAGCTTGCATCAAATAAACATATAATGTCATAAATTTAAAGACATTTTTTTTTTAAATTCTGTTGGGGGTGAAGAATTAATTGATTAATTTTATCTCTAGATGATTATTCCAGCCGATATTTTCAATGACAAGTGCATTGGTATTTGTTTTGTTTGCGTTAAAAAAATTGCAATGCATTATCAGAAATTTGAGTCAGTATGCAACAAGGCCATGTTTGACTACATTTTACGCCAGAACGTGATCCTCGCAACACGAACTCACGTTTCATTCGTAAACGAGATTCGCATTGATGTCGACATCGAATAATCGATTTATAGGTTCAACAGTCCGCTCATTGGCTAAGATGAAGATTTCACGAATTATTGATCTTAGAATGTGTGATTAATTCACAGCAGACTCTTGATTTTATATATATATATATATATCTATATATATATATATATATATACAGAATTATTTCTCTTTTATCATTAGTTCTGTTATTTATTTCCCATGGAAACTTCACAGGTGTATTTGAATTATGATCAGGAATTTAATCTAAGTCATGCTTTTAGTTAGCAACTGAAAAAGTAGAGAATAGGAGCCGACAAAGATTTTCAGTTTTCTATTCAATAAGAGAAAAAAAATTGAAATTTCAAAAGTTCTGTGACATACGAACTGTTACTGTAAACAAAGTCGGTGACCTTAGTCGATGGCGACCAGAAGGCTCCCTTTTCAATAGCTACTATACCGAGATGTAGGCGAAAGCGCTGCTACTTCCCTTGGATGGCTCCACATTACCCTTGATACCTACCTTATATTGATGAGTGTTAAGCAAGTACCATTTTTAAAGTCTTTGGTATGATGCGACCTGTGATTGAATCCAGGTCTTCCGGACCATTGGCGAACACTCCAACCACTAGGCCAATTAGCCGGTTGATATATATATATATATATATATATATATATATATATATATATAGTTTGAAATAGAAATGTTTTTGACAATTAAACAGTGTACTCACGCTAAACTGAATTGTTTGAAATAGAACTGATTATTTACATAAAAATAGATTTGGCGTTAAATAGCCAACAAAGGTTGATATGCCAAAAAACCCAATCAACCAACCCATCTGTAGGTATATATATATATATATATATATATATATATATATATATATGAGGTGGGTATTTCGATGGTCTAAGAATACGGGATATAAATACTTTGTTTTTTAGATAAAGGAGAAAATATACTTTCAAAAACTGATTGGAATGACGTCTGACAAATATTCTAACGTACATAAAAGAAAACTGAAATAAAACCATGATGGACTAAATAATAATTTCTTTTCTAAAAAAAATGTTGCTAATTTTTTTCCCCATGAATCACAACCGAGAGAGACCAACAAAAGTCTTTACAATTTTTTTCTTTTATTTGTAATGACATTTTTCTCTTCTTTCTTTTTTATTTCTATTCTTTTTTTTTTTAACGTGGTTACCCAACATTGATGTTCGATACTGTGCCCGTGAGGGTTGGGATACCTCTTCGATATTAGGAAGCAATAATCGATTGTACCTGAGAGGGTTTTTTTTGTTATTATTATTGTCTTATTAAATGACTGTTTAAACAAAAAATTTCCATAAATCTGACATTGAGTGGTTTCTGTCAGCAAACACAGTTGGATTCAATTATATATCATGTCCTTCCATCTCTCTCATATATATATATATATATATATATAAATATATATATATATATCTGTGTGTGTGTGTGTGTGTGTGTGTGTCTGCCTCTCTCTCTCTCTCTCTCTCTCTCAAACACTATCTCTTTTTTCCTAACACGATTCCTGTTTCCCTCTCACATATACTCTCTCTCTCTCTCACACACACACACACACACACACGCACACATGCACATTTTCTTTCTCTCTCTCTCTCTCTCTCTCTCTCTCTCTCTCTCTCTCTCTCTCTCTCTCTTACTCATACACTCCCCTTCTTTCTCTCTGCCTTTTCTTTCATTTTCTTTCAAATTCCGTACACGCTTTCTGTTTCCCTCCCAGCTTTTCATTCTCTTTCTCTCTCTCTCTCTATCACTCTCTGCCTCTCTCTCTCTCTCTCTCTCTCTCTCTCTCTCTCTCTCTCTCTCTCTCTCGCTCCCTTACACTTTTCTGCTTTCTGCTGACTCATTTTCTCTCTTTTCCATTTTTCTTTCGTACTCTCTCTCTCTCTCTCTATTTCTGTATTTGTCTCTTTGTCTCTGTCTCTGTCTCTCACATTCCATAATACCAGTTCTGTTCCCTCCCTTTCTTTCTTTCTTTCTTTATTTCTTTCTCCTCCTCGCTTGTTTTCTCACCCTTTCTTATTTTTGTAACATTGTCTCTCATCTTATTCACTCTCATTTTATTCCATTCTCTCTCTCTCTCTCTCTCTCTCTCTCTCTCTCTCTCTCTCTCTCTCTTTCTCTCTCTCTCTCCACCACAAAGACTTTCTATTTATTCCTTTCCTTGGATATCTAAATTCTCTCTTTAATCATTTCTTTCTCCCGTATTCCTTATGTTTGAATCTCCCGAACTCTCTCATCATTCCTTAAGACTTCGTCATGCCGACGGGGCTAGGAACACGCCAGCTGTATCCCCTACTGAGGGACCTCAAAAAATATTTGTTCTGAGTATGACACAAAATGAAATCGGTTGTAAGGCTTCAGTTTTGGTGCTCTCGAAAGCGTAGATTCACCACTTCATTGCTGTTACTCCTAGGTCCAATCTGAACTGAAATAGTTGTATGAATTTACGGAACCTCTTCGCTAAGAGCAGAATCTGACACAAGATCAATTTTTTAGCCGAGTACAACTGGTCTGAATCCAGAGTTTACTTTCTCCTAGACTGGTTGACATACGATGGTTAAAGAACCCAGTCTGCCTGCTAATTATTTATAGTGTAGGTCTCCATGTGAGCGTAGTCAAAACAGAGTACATGTGCTTTAATCAAAGTGACGATATCTCCACTCTAAATGGTGACTTTCTGAAACTAGTGGACAAGTTCACCTACCTCGGAAGCAGCGTCTCATCTACCGAAAATGACATCAATATATGACTAGTGAAGGCATGGACAGCTATCGATATACTATCGTTCATATGGGAGTCAGACCTATCCGATAAAATAAAACGCAATTTTTTCCAAGCAGCGGTCGAGTGCATATTACTATAAGAATGCACCACTTAGACGCTGACTTAGTGTATGGAGAAAAACCTTTCAATTGCACAAGGATTCTACGAGCGATATTTAACAAATCCTGAATGCAACATTCAACCAAACAGCTGAACGGCCACCTACCACCCATCTCGACGAACATTCAAAATTGACAAACAAGACATGCGGAAGACTTCTGGAAGAGCAAGGACGAACCCATAAGCGACGTTCCCCTATGGACCCCTTCACACGGACATGCAAGTGTATGACGACTAACTAGAACTTATCTACAGATGGTCAGTACGAATACAGGAAGTAGCCTGGAAGACCTGGCGGAAGCGATAGATGATAGAGATGGATGGCGAGAGAGAGAGAAATCCGTGCTTGCACGATGTGATGATGATGATGATAATATATATATATATATATATATGTATATATTTGTGTGTGTGTGTGTGTGTGTGTGTGTGTGTGTGTGTAATTGTTCATGAATAGTAATTTGAAACGATATAATTTCTTTAAAAAAAATATCTTCGGGATTCAATAAACCGACAATTGTTGACAGCGTAAAACCAAACAAAAATCATCTTTCTCACATACGTCGACACATTCACTTATATATACTATACACACATGTTTACACACACATAAGCACGCAAACACACTTGCCCAATCAGCTGGGGCTGTAGAATATACCAACTGCACCTCTGCAGAGGGATAAGACCCCCCAACGAGTGTCCTGGATATGACACTAAAAAATCTGATGGTGAGGTTTCAGTGATGCTTTAGATTTGGGAAATTCGGAGTAGCCTTTCATTGCGATTACTCCCAGGTTCACTCTGACCCAAAGTGGTAGCACCTGATTGGGCCCTATCTATGGGTCAAATAGAACAAAAGTTCGTACTTTAGCTAAATAGAATTACTTGATATAGAGCTGTTTTTGACATTGAAACTGGACTTACGCTAAAATCAATTGTTTAATATAGAATTGTTTTGATATTTAACTTTGTCTAGACGCAAACTATACTTATACTAAACTGAATTGTTTGAATTAGAACTGTTTAATAAAACTGAATTGCTTGAAATAGAAATGTTTTTCACAATTAAACGGTACTCATGCTAAACTGAATTGTTGGAAATAGAACTGATTATTTGTATAAAAATGGAATTGGCGTTAAATAACCTACCAAGTTTGATATGCCATTAAACCCAACCAACCAACACACGCAAAGAAAAGCACACATCCTCGCACAGACATACGCAAACATCCACTCATACCACTACCCAAAGGTACATACACATACCCACACACAACCACATACCTTCGCATACAAACATAAATGCACACACATACACACACAAAGAAAAATACACACTCGCATCCACATTCACACACACGCAAAAACATATGCACCCATATACACATATTTCTAAAGAAATACATATCTTCACCCTCACATATCCATACACACGTATACGTAGACACATCTACACACATCCGCACACACACATACATACACACAAACTCAAAAAGCACACACATCTACACACACACACATACATACACACATATCTACACACAAACTCAAAAAGCACACACATCTACACACACACACATACATACACCCATATCTACACACAAACTCAAAAAGCACACACATCTACACACACACACACACACATACATGCACAAACATAAGCACACTTATACGCACACACGAACACACTCACATCCACACTTACACACATCCACACACACATATTCACACAAACACACACACACAAACATATACTAACGTAGATAAGAGATAGATCTAAAAAAAAAAGAATATTTATAAATATCAACATCTATCTATCGATCTATCGATCTGTTAATAACAATCTATTTATCTATTTATCTATCTTCATATCTTTCTATCTACCTACCCCAGGCAGATTACTATCTATCTATCTATCTATCTATCTATCTATATATATATATATATATATATATATATATATATATATATATATATATATATATATATATTAATAAATCTATTTTTTATATCTATTCATATCTATCTAACTCAGTCGGTTGATATCTTTTAATCTATTTTCATATCTTTCGATCAACGCTTGTCTGATTACTATCTATCTATCTATCGATCTATCTATCTATCACAGTCTGCTCATATCCATCTTTCCCTGTCAGTTCATATCTATCTATCTATCCCATTCTGATCTATCTATCTATCTATCTATCTATCTATTAATAAATCATTTTTTTTAATCTATTCATATCTATCTAACTCAGTCGGTTGATGTCTATTAATCTATTTTCATATCTTTCTATCAACTCTTTTCTGATTACTATCTATCTATCTATCTATCTATCTATAACAATCTGCTCATATCTACCTTTCCCAGTCAGTTCATATCTATCTAACTATCTATCTATCTATCTATCCCATTCTGATCATCATCTATCAACCTATCTATTTCTTTATCTATCTTAAGCTGCCTATATCTTGCTAATGCCGATCCACGCTTTGCGCATGTTCATCATATAGTATTGACGTACTTCTTTTTTTTTTATTGTAATCTTTATTTCTGAAACATTGATTATTATTCATTAGACGCAGATTTTAAAATTCGGAATTCTTTTTAGCTTGAAGATTAAAATATTGATGAGTATTCTGGCGAATTGAAATAGTGTGAAATAAAAGTTTGATTTTATATCTGAATATTTTATATTAACTTTTAAATTTTTTGTCAATTTATCTTCATTTAGTTTTACAGTGCATAAATTTAATAAATTACTTAAAGTATAAACTGCTAAATCCTTATATCTTTGAGTTTGTTTAAACCGTTTTCGTTTTCTTCCACTCCTTGGAAAAATGTCTGCCTTGAGCAACTCCATTAAATCAAAGGGGAGATAATTATGCTCACTGCCTTTGGCTGGATAGAAATTACTTCATTTTGTTATTTATTCATTTATTGATTTCAATTTATTCTATGTTATTTTTACTTTTTTTTTTTTTAAGTGAAACTCTAGTAATTCCTGTTCGTGCTCAATTGAGACTGAGCCAACGTAAAATTCCAATTATCTATATAGAGAGGTTTAGTTTGGTTTCTTTGTTTGATAGCATATCAACCTTCATGGGGCATTTAATGCCAAAGCCATCCAGGTACATATACAGTAGTTGTGCTACAACTAATTAACCCATAGCTGAGAGAACAAGCGGGTTCATGTCTTTTCTAAGGTTGCTTGTTCGAATGTGAACCTTATAAAGCATATTACGATGTTGCAGTCTAGTACGTTAGTCACTTGGAGTTGGTTGGTTGGTTGGTTAGTTTATTGTAAAAAACATTTCTATTTCAAGCGATTCAGTTTAGTCAAAAAAGTTTAATTCAGCCCATTCAGTTTAGTATTTTGTTTACACACAGTTAAATGTCAAAACAGTTCTATATTACGTAGACAATTCAGTTTTGCGCAAGCACAGCTTCAACGTCAAAAACAGTTCCACTTCAAACAATTCAGTTTAGCATAAGTGCGCAGTTTTAATCTTAGTACACAGTTTAATTGTTAAAAACATTTCTATTTCAAGCTATTCAGTTTAGTCAAACAGTTCTAAATCAAACAATTCATTTTAGCATTAGTATGCAGTTTAGTTCTATTTAACCCGTTTATTGAGTCCTATCAGGTGCTAACATTCCGGACTAGAGTGGACCTGGGAGCAATGACAATGAAGGAGTGCTCCGCATGTCCCAAAGCCCCAGCATCAATGGAACCTCACCATCAGGTTGTTTAGTGTCATATCCAGCACACGCGTTGGGGAGTCTTACCCCTCGGCAGAGGTACAGTCGATGTATTCAACAGTCCCAGACGACTAGGAAGTACACAGAGTTAATGTCAAAACAGTTTTATTTCAGAGAATTCAGCTTAGCATAAGTTCACAGTTTAAATGTCAAAATAGTTCTATTTTAAACAATTTAGTTTAGAATAAATACGTAGTTTGAATGCAAAAAACAGTAAACTCAAGAAACCTCGGTTTAGTTTATTTAACCGATTGATAGGACCCTTATCAGGTGCAACCACTCCGAGCCAGAGTGGACCTGTGAACGATGGCAATGAATGGGGTACTCCGCATTCCCCAAAGCTCCAGCATTACTGGAACCTCACTATCAGATTGTTTAGTGTCATATCCAGGATACTGGATGGTGGGGGTATTACCCCTCTGCAGAGAAGCAGTCGATGTATTCTAAAGCCCCTGCCGACTGGGCAAAGCCACTTGGGGTGTCCTATTTTTATTGATAGAATTTACTAAACTTTGGATTAACTGGTTTTCAGTTCTCTGCTCGTTTGTGAAATTATGATATCATGAGATTATGTCTTAAAGTAAATGGGACAACCACTAGAGATTTTAATTATGGGTTAGATCAACAAAAAAGTCTCCACATTGACCGGTAGGGTTAGGGTTAGGGCTATGGTACAATAAAAAAAAGAAGTAAATCAAGACTATACGATGAACATACGCAAAGCGTGGATCAGCATTTGCGAGATATAGATGACTTGATAGATAAAAAATATTTCGGAAGATAGATGATGATCATACTAAGATAGATAGATAGATATGAAGAGACTGAAACATTTGAAAATCGGTGTTTCTAAAACATTTACAATTATTGTAATATAATGGCCGAGGGATTTCGGTTTATATATCTTGCCTTTGGGTTTAGTTAGACTGAGAACCTTTCGGCTCAGCACATGGGTTATTTAGGTACAAACTTGAGCGCAGGTGTTAACGAGCGGGGAGGATGTGTCGTTCACAGATGTCAAAATAAAAATCCCAGGACCAGGGGATGTGAATGATGTCATGCACCAGAAGCGTGCGCGGAGGATTTGGGGAGATTTGAAAAAGTCAGTAGTTGAGAAGGGGAAGGGTCGACTTTCGGGGCTCGCTGAGGCCAGACGAATTTGCGTGCTACGGGTGCCGCACAAGATGCGGGGGGGTGCAGATGGAAAAGTCATCATAGAAAGATTGTGAATCTCTCTTCCTTATGTCGAAACCTTTAACTCAAAGGTAATAAAAGCTTTCGTACTTGAACTAAGAAGTCGTAAGTGTTTTTCGTGATTCCTATGTTCTATGTATATATGTTATGAACATTCATGCGTTTCAGATATCCTTATGATGGGTATTAATTTTTATTTATGGCGGACTTTTTGTCCTCATCTTGGTAGTTTTTGTGTTGTTTCTTCTTTCACATCTCACCTCTGGCCTTCTTCAGGTGATTTACCGCGACCTCGGATAGGAATGCTGAGTCTTGTAACCGTATCCCCAGTAATTATTGCCTTCCATAGTTGTTGTCTATCGTACCACGTTTTTGACCTAGTAAACCTCTGGCCGGCTTGGGTAGGATTTGAAACCGCTATCTTCTGACAATGCTCACCTGGAACCGTAGAGACTCAACGCCTCTATCCGCTGCGCCGAAGGGCGATCAAGGATGGATTTTTTGGTCTTATAAATCCATTTGTTCTCCTAATCTGGTCTTCCATAGTCGGTTTCGTACCGAATTTGTAATTTTCTTTAATTGGAATCATTTTGAGATGAGGCTTCTTAATCTGAGAATTAATTTTTATTTATTGCGGACTTTTAGTCCTCATCTTGGTAGTTTTCCAAGCCGGCCAGACGCTTACGTGGTCAAAACACGTGGTGCGATAGACAACAACTAGGAAAGGCAGTAATTACTGGGTATACGGTTACAAGACTCAGCATTCCTATCCGAGGTAGCAGTAAATCACCTGAAGAAGGCCAGAGGTGAAATTTGGCCGAAACGCAGTGAAAGAAGAAACAACACAAAAACAACCAAGATGACGACAAAAAGTCCGCAATAAATAAAAATTAATTCTCAGATGAAGAAGCCTCATCTCAAAATGATTCCAATTAAAGACACTTATTATAGTTATATTGCATTATTACATACTGATTTTAAAATTCTCAATGACTGCATCAACTTTTATATTATAAACTTTTATTTTATCTAATTTTATCATCTAATATTATCAATTTATATTATCGACTTTTATATCATCTAACTTTGTTATCTAATATTATCAAATTATATCATCTATTTTACATTATCGAATGGTATTACCTTATTTTATTTTCTCATATGATCAATTTATAATATCTACTTTTCTAATAACTAGTTTTATTATCTACTATTATCTGATTTTATTATCTTCTTTCATAATATCTAAATGTATTATTGCCTAGTCGGCTGGTGTTGTAGAGTACACCGACAGCTTCTCTGCAGAGGGGTAAGACTCCCACACTTCAATGAGTGTCCTGGATATGACACTAAACAATCTGATGGTGAGGCTCCAGTAATGCTTGCGTTTTGGGGAATGAGAAGTACACCTTCATTGCCATCGCTCCTAGGTCCACTCTGACCAGAGTGGTAGCACCTTATAGTGTCCTATCTATGGTTCAAATAGAACTAAACTGTGTACTTATTCTAAACTGAATTACTTGATATAGAACTTTTTTGACATTTAAACCGTGTATTTATGCTGAACTGAATTGTTTGAAATAAAACTATTTTGACATTTATCTGTGTGTAAACAAAAAACTATAGACATACTAAATTGAATTATTTGAAAAAGAACTATTAATATGTATTAAAAATGGATTTGGCATTAATAACCTACAATAGTAATTTACAAAGCTCTTTGCTTCGATGTGGCACAAGGCCAAATAAATGGGGCGCCCAATGAGACTCGAACTCATTCGTGTAGGTTTGTTAGTCAAGCTTGCTAACCGTTACACCACCAAAGGTACCCTTAATAACCTACAATAGTCGATGTGCCATAAAACTATTGTGGCGGAATCACCAACTAATGAACTCAACCACTCTCCATAATACCGGAAGACGTAGCAATATGAAGTCCATCTAGATCCGGAAGGTTTTCGGCTGCCACTCCAGTCGATAGGTCACACTTTGCTCACGGATCTGGCCAGTTGTGGCTTGTTGACTGGAGATTTCCTCCGGCCTCAGGCTTTTACCACCGTCAGGGGGTTGGGTTTATTGCCTGGCGCTCCTAATAAGGGGAATGTCGACGGAGCCGTAGGTATTTTTAGAAAATGCCTGACGCGTGTGGGCTCCGGCCCTGCGCCCGGACCCACATAAAAAAAGACTTTGTGCCACATTTGCCCGTTCGGTGGAGCGTGCAACAAATGCAGTCTCGATCCAGAACCTAACCTCGCCCACATGTGGTTATACGAACTAGCTTACGGTCCTATGTTCTTGTAAACATCTTTTGTTCTTGTAAATATATACCTATACTATAACCGTGGTGTAATGGTTAAAGCGATGGATTGCGGAATCGTAGAAAGCGAGTTCGTACTCCAGTCGCGCTATTACGTTCACTTTTGGGCAAATACCCTTGGGAAAGGTATGAACCCCCTTATCCTCCCAGCTATGGGTTAAATAGTACCACTACTGTTCTTCTAGGAGAATGGCTTTGGCATTAAATAATCTGCAAAGGTTGATATGCCATTAAACAAAGAAACCAGAACCAAACCAGATCAATATGGCCATCAATTTTTCAAATCATTGGATCAACACTCCATCGAAACTATTTGCATACCTTCAAAATAATTTCTTCAGACTTTTTTCAATTCTTCCTTAGTCGCAGTCTTAAGCGAGCCAATATTTCTATGTATTTGTTTTATTTTCAAAAAAGATCCCATAGTGTAATCAAGGGGGTGGGGGTAACGTCTGGGCTTAAATCTTGTCTAATTGTCGTCTTCACAGTTTTCTCATGGACTTTCAATCCATTAGTGTGCTTTCTTATTGACTCTGTTGGATCTTTCTTAATCGCCGTAGCGAGAACAGTTAAAAAGTTTTCTTTTCATTTTTGTTCAGTCCTCTACTCCACCTTTTTCTTTGAAAGGTCTTTTTCGATTAAAAAAAAAAGTTGTTCCTTTGCTTACAGTAGACAAAGAAAGTTTGGCTTGGTTTTGGCGTTAAGCAAATCATAGATTCTTTGTCATTTCTTTTCTTGCGCACACATATCGAGCTGAATCTTAATTTCAAAAAGTGCTTGAATAATAGAGCTAATAAAGAAAATTTTGATTTTTTTTCAAAAATTGGACAAATTTAAAAACGCTTAAAAGATTAAAAATTATACCATATTTTATTTCTACACTCTGTATTATCTCATAGTATCAAATTATATTAACTATTTCTATAATATGAGATTTTATAATCAAATATCATTTAACTATATTATCTATTTTATCATATCTTATATTATTATCTAATATTATTACATTATATTATCTGCTTTTATCTTATCAGATTATATTATTGCGTTTTATAATCGAATATCAACATATTATATTATCGACTTTTGAATTATATAACTGTATTATCTAATTATATTATCTACTTTTCGATTATATAAATTTATAATATATTCTAAATGTAATCATCAATGGTTATGTACTTGGTCTAGTTATATACTCTAAATACGTTATAAGTGTATCTAATAAGATTACGTACCTTAAGTATCTTAATTAATAAATACCTATTTAACTTCTTAAAGGATATTTTTACTGAGTAAGCAATGCATACCTTGCTTCTTAGGAAGACAAGCCTCGATAAACGACCGAATATTTTGACTCGAACAGGATCCAGTATCCTTGCTAGTTACATTCTGAAGGAGGATTTTCCTGGTTTTTTGGGGGGGGAGTCTCTTTTTTAAATTTTTTTTTTTTTTTTTTTTTTTTGTTGGAGGTGGATTTATTGTTAAGATGGGTCTGTTGATTTTGGTAATACTGCCAGTGGGAACGGAAGTAATATAAGAGATGGCAATTTCTGGTTTCGTAGAAGTGGAGATTAAATCTAGAAGAGTTTACAAAATTCTCCCTATCTGACATAGAAGAAAAATCAGTTTTCGGTAAAGAGTCAGCTTCGATTACATAGTTTCTGTTAAAGAAAAATCGATCGGATAATCTTCCTAATCAGATAATTCTGAGGGATTTCGGACCGGGACGTTGGACACCAAAGACAAATAAACTTTTCTTTTTTTTTTTTATTCTTATCTTTGAAAATGTTGTATAATCATCTTTATTATAGTGCGTCATTTTCTTTTTAATTTTATTTTCCTTTTCTGTTGGATAACGTTTATTAATCTGTACTTTGGTTCCGTTAAGGGGCTGACAGGGAAAAAATAATACCACCATACTTTCGAAGCATTCCTTCGCAAGTCTCGGACTGACGACACTGAGAAGAGATCAGAGAATATGATGAAAAATACGTGTAACTGTATCCGATAGAAAGACTCAAATTCTGATTCTCTGAAAAGTATACAATACTCATTCATTGTCATTACTCCTATCTCTACTCTAACCTAGTGAGGTAGTTCCTGTTAGCATCCAATCTATGGGTCAGATAGATCTATGTGAAATGTATTAGTATTAGATTGGAATATATGATGCCATATAAATTTGTGGAAATTATTTGACTTCGTTTGGTTTGGTTTGGTTTGGTTATATGGCATATCGACCATTGTTGGTTTTTTCATGCCAAATCCTCTTTATACATATTTTTTAAATATATAGGATTTGGTTAAGTTGGGTTTTATGGCATATCAACCCTTGTAGGTCATTTAATGCCAAATCCCTTTCATGCGTATACTAAATATATGATTTGTAAACACGTTTTAGCAGATAATTTTTTAAAACAAGCCTGAGCAGATTTTGTGGGGGGTTGCACACAGTTAAATGGTTTCACTTAATTTCAGACAATTAATATTAGCATAAGTACAGTCTTTTGTTTACACACGATCATTAGTTTTAATACGGTTAAATGTAAAAACAGTTCTATTTCAAACAATTCAGTTCAGCATATCAAAGATAAATTGTTCTAAGAATTGCAATGTATAACTTTCAATTCAATCAAACATCAGTCATTTATTTATACATAGTTAAATTATCGAACAGTTCTATTTCAAATAATTCAGTTTAGAAGAAATACACATTTTTTATTTACGTACAGTAAAATGTGAAAAACAGTTCTATTTCAAACAATTCAGTTTAACGTAATAACACAGTTTTGTTCTATTTGACTCAGAGATAGGACCCTATCATTTGCTAACACTCCGCACCAGAGTAGACCTGGAAGCAATGTCAATGAAGGGATACTCCACATTCCCCAAAGCTCTAGCAGTGCTGAAGCCTCACCATAATATTGTTTAGTGTAATATCAGGACATTCATTAGAGAAGTCTTACCCCTCTGCAAAGATCCAGTCGGTATAGTCTGCAGCCGCAGCTAAATAGGCTATCTGTTATTTTAAATGTCAAATCTTCTATTTCAAGAAAATCAGTTTAGCATAAGTACACTGTTTAGTTCTATTTGACCCATTGATAGGACCCTTTCAGAAGATACCAATTCAGGCAGGAGTCGACCTGGGAACAATGGTAATGAAGGGGTACTCCATATTTCCCAAAATTCTGACAGTACAGAAGCCTCACCATCAGATTGTTTCGTGTCATATTCAAGATACTCGTGGAGGGTGGGTTCTTACCCCTCTGCAGATTTGCAGTCAGTGTATCTTTCAGCCCCAGCCGACTGGGCATGCAATTTTTGTTTGCCCTCATATTAACCTTCGTCAGTTATTTTATGAGAAAGGTTTTCCTTTTAGATATGCAGCAGTGATAATATCTAACCCATACCTAGGTGTTCAGAGCTTTTGCAAGGGCATTAGTCTGTCAAACTCGCTTACTTGGTGACCGCCGTTCACCTCTTAAGACATTACGCTACGGGGACTTCTCCTTCTATAAAGAATAGTCACTTGAAGTTATATATTATAAAAATTATCATCGCCCATAGAATATGCTGACAGTATCCTCTGCAAAGGAGTAAGACCCGTAACCAAAACGAGGTGTTTGGGTATGCCATTACCTGCATATGATTGAGAAGCTATGTTGTATAAATACAGACACAGCTATTTGCACGGAAATACAGAGACGTCCATATGCTCTGTCCAAGAAGAAACCGAAATTATTCCAATAAAAGAACTTATCGATTTACCTAAAATTTATAAGTCTTGTGTCCCTCAGGATAGTCTCTTTTACCCTTGAGACCCTATTCACAAAATTTTTTTTTAAATTCTGGTAGAGATTTTCAAGAATGATTATAATGATTATAATCAAATAAGATTTTAATTTTTACCATATAATTGTAAATCATTTAGAGAAGATAAGAATAACTGATATTCTGCATAATTGTGAATAAATTATTTGTATTAGATAGGAATACTTGAAACCACACTTGTTTCGAGTATTAAACTAAATTGTATCTGATTGAGATGATTCAATTCATGAGATCTGTTAAGTTTCAAGTCACTCTTCATTGACATTGCATCTGGATTCACTCTGACCCGGAGTGGTGATTTTATATACAAGGAATACCAACAACAACGCTGATATATAAACATATATTGTACTCCTTTTTTTTATTACCCAAAATAATCGTAGATAAAGAACAAGTCGAAGATGGCTAAAATGCACACTCACAGAGACGACCGTGTGGTTTTTCTGTGAAACCTCTCTGTCTTTTTGCTTTGTTCTGTCTAGGTCGGTATTCTTTCCTGGTTTATATAATTTTCCAAACACCAACGCAATCTTCGTGACCATACCTCCCGCCCACGAGCCACACGTGGACACGCCTCCTGTCTAACATACCACCCACGCAACCTACGCGGCAATTCTGCTGGGGAATCCCTTCCGTCCTGTCTACTTTAGGAAATAAGTGAACATCCATTTATCATATTTACCACCCCCTCCGCTCGGGCAGGATATGACACAAGGTCAATTTTTTAGCGGAGTAAACAGGTTTGAATTTAGAGTTTTCCTTTTCCTAGACTAGTTGCCTCACCAAGGCTGAAGAACCTAGTCTGCCCTACTATTTACCCATAGCTGGGGGGATAATAATTGAATTCATGCCTTTCCCAAGGGTATTAGTGCTATGTGAAATGCAATTAGTCTCGTCCAGGTTTTGAACTCGTGTCGCCGTGTCTATTTCCTTCGACGATAACCATTATACCACGAGCACCTCCATTTATAAACATCCATTTATGCTTCCCACGCAACTTATGTGGTATGTCAAATAAATCGCTATCCAGCAATAGTACCCGTTCTTGAGATCTGGGGAGTGTCAAGTCACTCCTTCATTGACAATAATCCTAAGTTCACTCTGACTCGGAGTGGTAGTAAACGTTACGGTCACATCTACAGGGCAAATAATTCTTTTTTAAGATTATTCACATTCAATCGGAATACTTGATAGATGCTATTTAACAGAAAATTAATTGTATTAAGAATATTTACCTGAATCCATAATTATTTAAATATTATTATTGAATACTTGAAATCATATAACTCTATGCAATAAATGATTATCAATAAATAGAAATAATTACTTAAAAACCATTTAATTATTATTAGATTCGAATACTTGAAACTATACAACTGGGAGCAAATTATTAATAATTGATCATATTTACCACCCCCTCCGCGCGGGCAGGATATGACACAAGGTCAATTTTTTAGCGGAGTAAACAGGTTTGAATTTAGAGTTTTCCTTCTCTTTGACTAGTTGCCTCACCAAGGCTGAAGAACCTAGTCTGCCCTACTATTTACCCATAGCTGGAGGGATAATAATTGAATTCATGCCTTTCCCAAGGGTATTAGTGCTATGTGAAATGTAATCAGTCTCGTCCAGGATTTGAACTCGTATCGCCGTGTCCATTTCCTACGACGATAACCATTTCACCGAATTATTAATAATTGATAGGAATACTTAATATCATATAACTGTATGTAAAACAATCTTAAGAAGCAATTACATAAAATAAGGAAACAGAAATATAAAATGAACCCAATTCCTAAACATAAATAACCCTGGACAGGATGACATGCCGTTAAAAATCAACCATTAAATCTGTCTATCAATCACGAGGATTATTATTATTGCTTACTTGAAACAATATAATCGTTGGCAAAATTATTGTCGTTTGATTGAAATACTTGAAACTATATAACTGTTGGCAAACAAATGATTATTATCAAATAAGATATAAATTTATAACATATAATCGTAAATAATTTACATAAGGTGTTCACCAATAATCCGGAAGACCGGGGTTTAATCCCAGGTAAAATCATACCAAAGACTTAATAAATATTACTTGATACCTTTTTGCTTAACACTGAGCATTATAAGGTACGTATCCAGGATAAAGTGGAGCATGCCAGAGAAGGAGTAGAGTTCTCCCCAACACCTCAGTGTAGTAGCTATTAAAAAGGGAGCCTTCGAATCGCCCTTGACTACAGTCGCCAACTTTACTACTTTTTTACTTTAGGAATAATCAATACTCGACTTAATTGTGTATAAATTACTTGTATTTGATAGGAATACTTTAAACTATACTTTTCCTGAGTATGACACTAGTCTGTATCTGATGGCGAGCTTCCAGTTTTGGAATTCGGGGAATAAAGTGTACACCTTCATTATTCTCAGTTTCACTTTGACCCAGTGTGGTAGTACCTGTTATGGCCCCATCTATGCGTCAAATAGAACTATTCAATTATTTATTAAGGATTATAATCAGTTCTTTGAAACCATACAACTCTGAGCAAATTGTTTTTATTAGATAGGAATACTTGATAAATAGATTTAGTAATGTTAATAGTTACACTTGAAACAATTTAACCATGTCCAACAAGTGAGCTCATTGTCCAGTCGGCTGGAAATGTAGAATACACCGACTACTTCTCTACAGAGGGATAAACCCCACCCAACGAGTGTCCTGGATATGACACTTAGCAATCTGATGGTGAGGTCCCAGTAATGCTGGAGCTTTGGGTAATAGCAAGTATTCCTTCATTGCCATCGCTCCCAGTTCTCCTTTTTCCTTGAGTAGCAGCACCTGATAGGGTCTCATCAGTATACTTATGTTAAATGTAATAGCTTGAAATTGAACTGTTTTTGACATTTAAACTTTGTACTTATGTTAAACTTAATTGTTTAAAATATAACTGTTGATACGTATAAAAATGGATTTGGCATTAAATAACCTACAATGGTTGATATGCCATAAAACAAAACTAAACCAAACCAGGGCTGATTCGATGACCGAAATAATAAACATCGGGAACGTTTTCATTTTACAATCTATCTATCAATCTATCTATCTATCTATCTCTTTCTTTTTATCTCTCTCTTTCTCTCTCTTTCTTTCTATCTCTCTTTCTTTCTTTCTCTCTCTTTCTCTCTCCTTATTTCCCCTCCTCTCTCTGGGCTTCTTTACGTCGATTACTTTTCTTCTTCAAATTTCCTTCGTTTTCTATTGTCCCTTCTTCTTAGTTCAATAATTTCTCCTCCATCGATCGCCACTGGTCGGATATTCGATTTGCGAAAAAGTAGATAATATATTTCATTTCCTGCCACTTCCTTTCATTTCTGTTATCACTGACATCATTTAATACAAGATCTCTTCAATCAGAACGATCAGCCATGTTTTCAAGAAAAACTCGAGAAGCGGAAAGAAAGAAAGAAAAAAGAAAAAACAAACAGACAAATAATTTAGTATTTGAGATGATGACCTCTTATCTAGTCTCGAACCCAGACCACTGGCACCGATGGGAAATAGGAAGTTACCTCAGCTACAAAGCAGACCACAGAAAGTAGAAAGAAGAGTTTCATAATGGAGCAGATAAGTTTGGGATATGAAATATTCGGATAGATAGATAGATAGATAGATAGATACCAAAACTGGTATATATATATTGACTGATTAAAAGATATATTTATAGATGCCAAAGGTGATATAAGATTGGCAGATATTTGTTGATAGAGAGATATAAACAGACTGAGAGAGCTAGATAACTATTTATCAAAACAGATAGATAGATAGATAGATAGATACGAAAATAAGCTTATAAATATACAAATAAACATATATAGATACGAAAATCGATATAAAAATGGACCGACATTCGTTCACACACACAAACACGCACACACATATATACATACATATAAGTATTTCGTTGTGTGTGTGTGTGTGTGTGTGTGTGTGTGTGTGTGTGTGTGTGTGTGTGTGTGTGTGTGTGTGTGTGTGTGTGTGTGTGTGTGTGTGAGAGAGAGAGAGAGAGAGAGAGAGAGAGAGAGAGCATGATTATAAGAAAATGTCATTACTAGACACAGAAAGAGTGACAAAAGAATAGATGAATAAATTGTCACCGAGAGATTGTTCGATATGAACAGACTTCGACAGAAGGCGATAAGTCGAAATATGAACAGATAGATAGATAGATAGATAGATAGATAGATAGATAGATAGATTCAATAAGAAGTATAAAGAAATAGCTCCCATTGCTCTCAGAACCAGAGGCTCTAAGCAGTGCGACTGACCCACGTGATTACTTTTTCTTATCGACTCTGGTAATATTTATATAGAACGATCGTAGGTTATCTGCTTCGCTACCAGGGGTGGCAGGGTGTAGAAAGGGGGTGCGGGGTCTGCCAAAGTTATTCAAAAGGGCTTGGTTCCGTTCTGTAGAGGGAGAGCTGATATAAAGATTGATAGTTAGGGTCCCATTAAGCTGGCCGACATATTAAACCAGACCAGATAAGAGAGGCGAAGGGGGGTTCGGATCAGAGACCAAGGGTGCGGAGGCGGAGAAGGCGGGAAAAAAATAGCCAGCTAAGAAAGACATATTCCAGATCTAATCAATATCTTTTTCCCGGATTTTCTCTTTTTACCGTTAGAGATAACGCACACACACAGATTTAGCGTATTTCAATAGTTAACATTTGTAAAGATAGGTGGCGCTAAGGATAAGGCTACTAACATGACTATGCATATATATATATATATATATATATATATAATTTATGATATATACATATGCGTAATATGTATTATTGTATTGTATTATTACAAGACTAATATTTCAAAACATTTCAGTTATATATCGATATACACAGACAGAGACATACACACACATATATATATATATATATATATATGTGTGTGTGTGTGTGTGTGTGTGTATGTGTATGTGTGTGTGTGTGTGATTTTGAATATACGTAAATATTCACATATACAAATATACATGTATATATATATATATGTATATATATATATAAACATATATTGCCCTACTATGTGCATGTGTCCATAATATATATAAATTGTCATCCATAGAAAGACACGCAGGACGCTTCAAGCTGGGATCGAAACCCGCCCAACTTTACATTAGACTTAGAATCATACAGCTCAGCCTTCAGACGACATACGTCTGTTCGGGAATTTATAACACCTTATGTATTAACTTTCGTTTGTTGACATTTTTGCCTTACTGGATACCAGAGTGCTCAATTCATTAGAAGAGCTTTTCATTACGCAAGTGGCAGCCGTTAATTCCTTCGCTAGAGTGTTCTACCACAGGGATATATATATATATATATATATATATGTAGAAAAACTGATAGCAACGATCCAAGTGGAAGGAATGATTTATTAACGGGTCGACACTATAGCGTTTCGGTTCTGCTGAACCATCACCGGGACCATGAGGGGTGATATTAACAATTTTAAGTTAACGATGGATGTTTAGACATGTGAAATACAAAAACCTAGGGGAAAATATGTATAGTAAGAAAAAGTTGGCCGTTTAACTGGCGAATCAGCGTTTGATGTTTAAATTACGTCATTTGACTCATTAGGAATATTGTATAGAATTTATGTATGTTTGTTTAACGAGAAAGATTACATATATATATATATATATATATATATAAGCTTAGCTCTATGTGTGTGAGTCGGTATAATATATGTTTGCATGTCTATATAAAAACTACTATTTTTTTTTCATCATACAACGTGTGAAAGCACGTGCGATACCATGTCCTCATCAACCGCCAACCAGGGTTGATAACACAGTTTAGGTAGCTCAAGGCGGTACTGCCACTCCTGGTGCTACCAAGCAGCTTTTGCCACCGGACAGGGTATTTAGAGAATTATATATATATATATATATACGCCAGATCAATTAAGAGCAGAGATTACATTGGACGTTAATCTTCATTTTCAGAGTGCAGTTTGTGATTAAAAAAAAAAACAAAAAAAAACGCGTTTACTTTAGGCGGTTGATGTTATTACGCGTTTACAGTAACCGTTTCTTACGGAATCACACGGGAAAGGTGGTTCTGCATGTATTTCCTTCATGCTAAAAACTTCTCGCTTTCGACCAAATCCAAAATATATATTCATAAATATATATATAAAAGTGTTATGCTGATATGCCCCCAGACATCACTGCATGGACCCTCCCTAACACTATAAACAGTGACAGGCTCGATAAACGAGTCAAGCGAGTCAAATTAGTTACCGGTAACCGTTTGTCAGTATTTCTGTAAATATCATTATCATCATCATCATGTCGTGCCGCTAGCACGGATATTCCTGACCCTCTCGCGCCACTTCTCCCTATCGTTCATCGCCTCTGGCAGGTCTTCATGGCTACATCCCATATCCTCACAGACCTCCTGTATGTATGTTCGAGCTGGTCGTCCTGCTTTTGCTTGGCCACATGCGGGGGTCCATAGGAGTACATCACTTATGAGCTCGTCCTTGCTTCTCCAGCAGTGTCCTGCATGTCTGGTTCGTCAAGCTTGGATAGTTTTCGTGATGGAAGCCAGGTGGCCGTATAGTTGGTGCATTGTGGGGTGTTGCTGCCAGGACTTGTTCACTATTGCTCGTAAAACCTTACATTTCTTTGTGTTATTCATTTCTTGACCATCATGACCACAACAAAAACCCTCTTTTTGATTATGAGTTTGTAATATATATATATATATATACATATGTTCAAGCAAGTTTTGTTAAAGACGATGGAACACTGTTTATTATTTCTAATTTTATTTTTTCAAGTTTCCTTGTAATTTTTCTTATGTCAGGATGTAGGTGGTAAGGGAATTGTTGCATATCTTTTTCCCAATTGCTTTCGACCACACTTTTAATCGTCATTAGGGGGTGTTGTTTCGAGTTGACAGTTTGAGATTTTATTTTTTTAATAATTTGTAGCGTCTTGTTTTGAAGTTATTGATTGGAACGCTTTCAGCGTTTTGTTTTAAAACGTTCGGTTGGGAAAAGTTCTACTAATAGAGTTAGTGATTTTACTTATCAAACATCTTTATTATGTTACTGCCTTTGTTAAATGCTATTTTATTTATGTTTGTTTTTGTTTTTTTATTTTCATTTTTTATGCATATTGCTTCTAGGATTAGTATTCGTTTTTATTATTGTTTTTATATATGATTATTGAATTATCGGTGAGAATCTTCCTTACATCGGAAGATGTAAGTTTGTTAGTGCTATTGTGTTTTATATTTAAATGTTGTTTTATGGCGCTATTTTCAGAAAGATGATAAAAGAGACGACGAAATTATGTTGTGGTTGTGTAGCCAATGTAAGAATTATTTTTGTTTTTCGGGAGGCACTCTAAAAATAGACACAAATTTATAAACTACTTTTTTTCCAACCGAATGTTTTAAAACAAAACGCTAAAAACGTTTCAACCGTCAAATTCAAAACAAACGCTAAAAATAATGATTATCTCCTTAGAAGCTTAGGGAACCAACGCCTATAACCGTTACGCCATGTTTCCTGCTGGGGGTTGCAGGTTCAATCTTGACTGCAAGCGAGTAACAATACAGGAATACTTAACACTTGTACCCAGTTATGGCTAACGGAATCCGAACAGGCGACCCCCGCGGATTCAATAAAGGACGTAGTTCGAAGTTCCGTGAAGGTTCCCGAGTTCGAAAAACACCTGAAGAAGGTTGGACGACATATCGGCCGAAACGTTGTGGAAATAACAATAAAGATGAAGAAAATAATCCGAAAACCCTTAATGATTAAAATCTCAGAAATTTAGACAACTAGCATATATGACGTCATCATATGAATTTTCTCAACCGATGAACTTTTCAGCCTCTGAACTTTTCAGTTCACTTTCATACGTAAAAAGTTTAGAGTACTTTCACGTGACACCTGTTCGTCGCAATATAGAAAATCAATACGCTAATAAACGGAAGCATCGCTCGACGGAAATCATTCAAATCATTCAAGTAAAGAGAAAAATAAAATAAAAAAAGGGAAGAAGAAAAGGAAGAAGAAAAGGAAGAAATAATATGATGAATAGAATCAAGAAATAATAAGATGAATTGATGTATGGACGAGGAAGGAGAAAAACGAAAGAAGAATCTAATAGATAGATAGATAAATAATTTTTCTCTTACTCCACGAGTTTGACTGTGAACACCAACGTTTAACAAACCACTGTGAAGAGATAGGTTTTGGACCCTTTACACTCCTCAGTTGGGGCTTGACATTGATGGCCTTGTGTCAAACTAGGTTTTGGATGCATTTTTTTCAAATGTTTGTAAAATTTTTTTTTAAATCGAGAAGGAAATGAAATAAGATGGATTTAGCATGATGACCTTAAATTTTTTTTTTTTTTTGTTTTTTTTTGTTTTGTGTTGTTTTGTTCTGTTATGCTTTTTTTTCCTTTTTTTCTTTTTTTTTTGCTTGTTTTTGTTGTTTTTTCTGTGCGTGTTGATTTGGAAATGACTGAATTAAGATAAAAAAAAAGTCAGTTTTTTAGGTCCAGTAATTGAATATTGTTTTTACATATAGATCTAATTAATATTTCATGTTTAGCTAGTTTTCTAAATCGAATCTGGGTGCAGAAGTGCAATCATATATATATATATATATATATATATATATATATATATATATTGTCATCCACAGACAGACTGTTTCGTTGTATCACAACATTTCAGTATGGCTAGACAGGGAAGATTCCTGAAGCTGGGATCGAAACCTGGCTGACTGAAACGCCAATCCAAGATTCTACCACTCAGCCACGAATATCACATTTCTTTTGTTTACATATATCCGCTTAACGGCTACCGAGGGCTCAATTCATTTGAAGAGCCTTGCTTTACGCTAGTGGCAACCATTTACTTCCCTCGCAAGAGAGCTCAAGCCCACAAGAATAGGGGAGCATATATATATATATATAGATATATATACACCAGAAGTAAGATACAACGTTAGATGAAAATTAAATCGTGACACTCATAAACACCCATGCATACAGACACACACACACACACATAGACAGACAGACACACACACACGTGTGTGTGTGTATGTGCGTGAGTATATATATATATATACATATGTATGCGTTCGTGTGTATGTTTGTCACTCTTTTCAATATCTATCTACCGATGTATCTAGTTTGTGGTGACGATGGCTCTATGGTAAGATGTCCAACTGACGTAAAGTCAGCCGGGTTTCGATCTCAGCTTTAAGCACCTTGGGTAACTAACCACACGGAAGAGTTGACATACAACGAAACAGTCTGTCTGTCGATGAGAGTATGTATATATATGATTTTAAGCAAATAGATTTTTGGTGATATTATTTTAAACGATTTAGAGCTCCCTTGTTTATACTCAGTTAAATTGTTTTAAGTATTACTATTAAAGTTACTAAATCTATTTATCAAGTATTCCTATCTAATAAAAACAATTTACTCAGAGTTGTATGGTTTCAAAGAACTGAAAATAATAATCATTACAAAACGATTGAATAGTTCTATAAGACCCATAGATGGGACCCTGGCAAGTACTACTATACTAGGTCAGAGTGGAACTGAGGGTAATGAAGGAGTGCTCTTCATTCATCAAAATCACATGTTGGAAACTCGCCATCAGATACAGACTAGTGTCATACTCAGGAAAAGTATAGTTTAAAGTATTCCTATCAAATACAAGTAATTTATACACAATTAAGTCGAGTATTGATTATTCCTAAAGTAAAAAAGTAGTAAAGTTGGCGATTGTAGTCAAGGGCGACCCAAAGGCTCCCTTTTTAATAGCTACTACACCGAGGTGTAGCGGAGGGCGCTACTCCTTTCCTTGGCATGCTCCACTTTACCTGGATACGTACCTTATAATGCTCAGTGTTAAGCAAGAAGGTATCAAGTATCATTTTTTGGGTCTTTGGTATGATTTTACCTGAGATTGAACGCCGGTCTTCCGGGCCATTGGTGAACACATTATGTGAATTATTTACGATTATATGTTATAAATTTATATCTTATTTGATAATAATCATTTGTTTGCCAACAGTTATATAGTTTCAAGTATTTCAATCAAACGACAATAATTTTGCCAACAATTATATTGTTCCAAGTAAGCAATAATAATAATCCTTGTGATTGATAGACAGATTTAATGGTTGATTTTTAACAGCATGTCATCCTGTCCAGGGTTATTTATGTTTAGGAATTGGGTTCATTTTATATTTCTGTTTCCTTATTTTATGTAATTGCTTCTTAAGATTGTTTTACATACAGTTATATGATATTAAGTATTCCTATCAATTATTAATAATTCGGTGAAATGGTTATCGTCGTAGGAAATGGACACGGCGATACGAGTTCAAATCCTGGACGAGACTGATTACATTTCACATAGCACTAATACCCTTGGGAAAGGCATGAATTCAATTATTATCCCTCCAGCTATGGGTAAATAGTAGGGCAGACTAGGTTCTTCAGCCTTGGTGAGGCAACTAGTCAAGGAGAAGGAAAACTCTAAATTCAAACCTGTTTACTCCGCTAAAAAATTGACCTTGTGTCATATCCTGCCCGCGCGGAGGGGGTGGTAAATATGATCAATTATTAATAATTTGCTCCCAGTTGTATAGTTTCAAGTATTCGAATCTAATAATAATTAAATGGTTTTTAAGTAATTATTTCTATTTATTGATAATCATTTATTGCATAGAGTTATATGATTTCAAGTATTCAATAATAATATTTAAATAATTATGGATTCAGGTAAATATTCTTAATATAATTAAT
>OY757936.1:57381394-57456394 GCA_963585895.1 Sepioteuthis lessoniana
ATTCAACCGACCGCAATTTGGCTATTATAAATTTATTTCAGCTGGTCACTCATAAGAACAATCAACCTCTTCAAATAGCTATCTCACAATGGAGAGGAAAAATCTATCAAAATATTCTTTCAATGGACTTTTATTCGTTTAAAATATATATAATCAAATATTAAAGAAAGATATGGACAATATATATATATATATATATATATATATATATATATATACATATGTGTGTGTGTGTGTGTGCAGAACACTTCAGGCATGAGTAGTTTTAAAGCGTTATACAACTCATTAAAATCCTGAGTTTTCCTTCTCCTAGTTTTAACGCATACTGGAGGTTTTAAGAATCCAGCATGACCTACTATTTACCCATAACTTTGGAGAGAAGGGCAAATGGTTCACGCCTTTCCCAAAGACATTAGCGCTAAATTAATCACATACAATCCATCTTAGCCAGTTTATTTCTTAAGGTGATACAGTTACGCAGAACAGGCTATATATATATATATATATATATATATATATATATATATATATATATATATATATATATATATATATTATCATCCACAGACAGACCTGTTTTGTTATATCAGAACTCTTCTGTGTGGCTAGACAGGCTAGGATTGAAGCTGGGATTGAAACCCGGTTGACTCGGTTGACTCACATGCCAATCCCAGATTCTACCACTCAGCTACGAGGAAACTAGCACAAGCGAAGGAAATTTAAACGTCTATGTATCACATTTGTTTTTGTTTATATATATCCGCTTAACGGCTACCGAGAGCTCGATTCATATGAGACTAACATAAATTCACACGAGTTTCCATCCCATCTTGAAGCATCTCGCGTGTCTAGACAACTTTGTAGGGTTTTGATACAATGAATCAGTCTGTCTTTGGATGACAATATATATGTATATATGTGTGTGTGTGTTTATATGTGTGTAAGATCCAGAAATTGTGATAATAAAATTTGTGAGTTGTATAAATATATGTGCTTTATTTTTAATATATGTTACACTATTTCAAGAATATTACAGTTTATATATATATATATATATATATATATATATATATATATATATATATATATATTAGCTCTATCCTAGATATTGAGCAATCTCTATATTATATTGCACTTGGTTAGACACAAACCCACAAAGTGATGTAATGACAACCAATACCGTTATAATATATATATATATATATATATATATATATATTAGTTTTTTATATATATCTAATAGCATGGAAGCTTATCTGCGACCCAGGTTTTCATGCCGTCTTATTACGACATTCATCAGGCAGAGATGATTGTAGTAATATCTGAGACCAGTGGTTGCAGATAAGCATCCATGCTATTAAATATATATAAAAACTAATTGATAATCATTTTCTACTCTTATTATCATATAATATAGTTCTATCACAGATATTAAGTACTCCCCAAATTATACCGTATTTGGTCTGCCACAAGCCCACCAAGTTAGATAGTGACAACCATTCACAGTTATGATATATATATATATATATATATATATATGTTTCTTTTTTTTTTCTTATTCAAGTAATTCAAATTAAGTGGAATATGATATATTTTTATATATGTTTAATTATATATATATATATATATATGTGTGTGTGTGTGTGTGTGTGTGTGTGTGTGTGTGTGTGTGTGTGTGTGTGTTTTGTGTACATATGTGTACGTATACTGTCCATAGATAGATAGATCTGGAAGGTGCAGCATAGATACATACATATATACATACATAAGGAAGGTGTAGGATATATATATATATATATATATATATATTGTAGTAATTAATGGATTGTAATCCAACAATCTATAAAGAAAAATTGAAATGACGTAATTTAAAACAACAAACACTGATTCATTAATCAAACGGTCAACTTTTTTTTATCATAAACGGCCAACATTTTCTTGTTACAAATTTTCCCTGGGTTTTTATATTTAGCACTTTTTTACACATCCATCCTTGATTTAACATCACTAATATCAACCCTAATAGACCTGATGATGGTTCATTAGAACCGAAACGCTATAGTTTCGACTTTACTTCTCAATAAATCTCTCCTACTTAGATTACCTTGTTATCAATTCTTCTATATATATATATATATATATATATATATATATATATATATATATATAATAAAGGAATGAATTTATGTCGAGGTTGACGATGATTATCGACCTACCTGTGTACTATTCTATATTTATACATTACACACACACCTACACAGACACGCTGACCAACATTGACGTATACATTTTAGTATAACTGCAAGTTTAATTCAACGCTTCAATACAAAACTGTAAATATTTTTCTCACTACCTGTTATCCTGACGGAGCTTTTAATGACCATGATGCTAAACGTTTCTGAAAGTTTATTCCCATGATTTTAAGAAAAAGATTTTAATAATCGGTCAAAAGTCAAGTAAATCATGGATCTGTTTCTGATATTGAATACAATAGAAGAAACAACGTTTTACTATCATTTTATATTGCATATATATATATATATATATATATATATATATATATATATATATATGCATTATTATTTTATTTTGCATGTGTGTATATATACATAGATATATATGTATTTGTTGTATTATTTTACTTTGCATATATATATATATATATATATATATATATATATATATATGTTGTATTATATTTTTACATAGTATATATATATATATATATATATATATATATATAAATCAAATCGCGAGTCGGGACTATCCTACAACAGTTTCGCCCAAACCGGCTCCTCAGGGTATCTAGCACCGACTAACGAAAAAAGGAGAAAATATTATTTTTATTAACCAAAAAACCCACCTGTTGGAAAATTTGCATTAAAAAAAAACACCAAACAACACTACTTTTATCATCAAGTTTATTACTCAGAAGTTGTTATCTCTAAATTCTGGCGTTTTTTTTTCTTTTTCCTGGTAACGGTGAATGCTGGTAGATAGTAAGTTAGTAAATATATATATATATATATAAATTTTGACGATAGTTTATACAATTGATAATTTTAAGTAGGGGAAATCATGCTTTAATAAAAAAAAATATAACTAAAAACGAGAAAAGGACAAAAAAAAACAACGTCATGATAAGACCCTTTCAACCGGCGCTTTATCAACAGAAAACAACTAGTAAAATTCACGAAAATTATTTAAAACAAAATAATGAATAATAAAGTCGTGGAGATGAGGGACACAGGAAAAAAAAGAAACCTATGATTCTCAAGATTCTGAAAATAGCTGCAAGAGATAGTTGAGTTTTCTCTGCTTCCACAGGCGAGGTCGATGTTCAACTATCGCTAAAGCCTCCAATATGTCAAGATGTTTATTGTTCCAAGCCTTGTACAAGACAGAGAAACACTCATCAGAGTGATTTGTCCAGCATAAATATTGGTTGCATAAATGTATGGCAATGGATGACTCGTGCAACTGTTAAAGCCCGAATGTTTCAAGTATTGCTCTGTATCACTAACAATTCAATTAAACCACAGTCATTTGATTACACAGTTAAATGGTCAAACAGTTCTTTTTCTAGTGGTTCAATTTGACATAAAGCATTTATTTGCGCACAGTTAAATGTCATACAGTTCTTTTTGACCGAGAGAAAGGACCCTATCAAGTGCTACCATATAGTGTCAAAGTGGGCCCAGGAACAATAGCAAAGAAGTGTTACTCCACATTCCCCAAACCACCAGGAGCCTCACAATCTGATGGAATTTAGTATCATATTCAGGACACTCGTGGTCGGGAGGATTTTACTCGTCAGTAGAGATGCAGTCTGGTGGGTTTGGTTGGGTTTGGGTTGGTCTTATGGCACATCAACCACAGTAGGTTTTTTAATGCGAAATCCATTTTTATACATATAAACTGTTCTATTTCAAATAATTCAGTTTAGCATAAGTACGCGGTTTAAATGTCAAAACTGTTCTATTTCAAATAAGTCAGTTTACTTCAATCACACAGTTTAGTTCTATTTGACCCATAGATTTGGACCCTATCAGGTGCTACCTCCACGGGCTAGTGTGGTCCTGGGAGCAATGGCAATGAAGTGGTACACCACATTCCCCAAAGCTCCAGCATTGCAGAAACCTCATTTTCAGATTGTTTAGTGTCATATTTAGGACATTCGTTGGGAGAATCTTACCCCTCAGCAGAGATGCAGTAGGTGTATTGTCCCACCCCAGCCAACTGGGTTGGCTACGCAATAAGGAAATGCCGATCGTTATCGATCTTTAATTGATAGAGACGAAAAAATGTTTAATATTTTGCTCTTGTTCCTTGTTTAAACTATAAATTAGACGATTGGAAAATATTATTTGTGTTGCGCCTAAAAGGAAATATTGTCAATAATAAATTTAAATCAAATTCTACATTAAAATGTAATTAATTTGTTTGATAAGTTTTTCTTATTCAAGTAATTCAAATTAAGTGGAATATGATATATTTTTACATATATTTAATTATATATATATATATGTGTGTGTGTGTGTGTGTGTGTGTGTATGTGTGTGTGTGTGTGCGTATACAGTCCATAGATAGATACATAGATAGATAGATCAGGAAGGTGCAGCATAGATACATACATATATACATACATAAGGAAGGTGTGAGATAGATAGATAGATAGATAGATAGATAGATGCTGTCATCCACAGACAGACTGTTTCGTTGTATCATAACTCTTCAGTGTGGCTAGAGATGTAGGACGCTTGAAGCTGGGATCGAAACATGTGATACAGCATATATATATATATATATATATATATATATATATATATATATATATATATTATAAGTTCGAATAAGTCGCAATTAGGGATCTAACAATTGCATTTGTCCTCGCTAGCCTAATTTATATGACCTAGTCGGTAGGCGCTGCAGAGTAAACCGACTGTATCTATGCAGAGGGGTAAGACCCCGCCAATGAGTGTCCTGGTTATGACACTAAACAATCTGATGGTGAAGCTTCAGTATAGCTGGGGGTTTGGGGAATGCGGAGTACCCTTTCATCGCCATCGCTCCCAGGTCCGCTCTTGCACAGCCTGATAGCACCTGATAGGGTCATATCTATGGATCAAATAGAACAAAAGTATATATATATATATATATATATAAGTGTGTATGTAAATGTCTGTGTCTCAGTGTATGTGTGTGTGTGTATGTGAATGTGTGTGCACGTATGTGAGCGTATGCATGCCAGCAGTATGTATGAGTGCATTTGAGAGAGTTTTTGCATTCGTAAGTCTCTCTCACTCTCTCTCTCTCTTTCTCTCTCTCTCTCTCTTTCGTTCTATTGTATATCATAAATACTATTCATTAACCATAGCATTGTTTTCCGCTAAGAATCAAGGAAGAGTCACACAGTGAGAATCGTACTCGCTAACGATAATCTGATTACTTCTCTGATTAATCCTTACACTCTACGCAAATATCAACCCTTCAAAGTCAAAAAAAAATTATATATAGACCGGTCCCTTCGAAACTTTTACATCTCGCCGGAATAGGCATTTATTAAGCTTTACTGGGCACAAGGCCAAAAATATGGGGCACTCAAGTGCACTAACAATGATCTGCTGACTAACTATTTACAACACGCGATCCATTTTCTGCAAAACAATTTTGGTATAGACCTGTCGCTTTGAGGTCGACATTTTGGGGTGGAAGTGGATGTCTTGATATATTTCTGGGTCGCTTAATCTTGAATTGTTTTTTAGTTTATTATTTTATTCTATATTATTTATTTATTTGTCTATTTATTGATGATAGTTAAAATGTTATTCTCTCTGATCGACATGTTCGTTTTCTGTTAATTACGACGTTATAGAGCCTGTCGAGTTTCCTAATGTCTCTCCCCAAAGGACTCAGCGACTCGATTTCCTTGTCATATCTATTTACTGTTATGCTTCGAGAATTTACCACGGTATTTGCCGATGAAATCTGACAGTAAGAAACTCTTCCTTTTTTTTCTTTTTTCGTTTCTTTTTACTCTTAGCTTAAATCATGTATATGGCGTCTGTTAGCGCCACCAGTGCTGTAAGCATTATTATCCGAGTAAATAGATTCAGCTACACGAGTTCAAATACGATACGAAGCTGTACGCATATCACATAGCGTTGATAAGCTTGAGAAAATTATGAATCCAACTATTCTCCCCCCCCCGTTATTGATGAATAGTAGGGCAGACTGGGTTCTTTAATCTTGGTAGGGCAACCGGTCTGCGAATTCCCAATAAAAAAATTCAAGTATCACGTTACCTGTTCCTTTCACTTGATATATATATATATATATATATATATATATATATATATATATATATATATATATAATTGAGAAATAAGATAATCAATAAGTATATTCCATTAGAAATTTATTGGGGCCGTTTGTCGGGATCTTCGGATGAAACGGGTGAATTGATATATATTATTGATTTTCTTGTTTCTCAATGATATTTTTTCTGCATAAACTTATATATATATATATATATATATATATCATAAGCTTTACATTGAGCACTCAAATTGGATAATTCCGTTAAAGTATATCTTTAGTATCAATTGATATGAATTCATAATAATAATAATAATGATTTTATATATATATATATATATATACCATAAACTGCGTTGTACAAGTCAACTTAAAACCGAAACAGTCCCTCAGAAAACTAGGGTTCCAGTTATACAACAGGGCTAAAATCCAAACCTTTACCACTAAGTTGTCTACTAGTGGAACTGTAGCTATCGATATACACAGCTTACTGCAGCAGACTACCATGAAAATGTCCAACTTAAACTCGAACATATTAAATTAACGAAATAACTATTAATATAGAATGATATAACTGTAACAGAAATTAAGTTTTATATTAACGCTATATCAAACACCTTTTCTAACAGCTGATGCACTGACTGTAAATAATATCAGGAACCTCACAGCAGCCAGATGGCCAGTCAGATAACTACAGTATGTTGTGCAATAGAAGCCAAATCATGAATTTTTAGCAAAACATATTGAGACCGACTTGTTTGTCATATAGATTTAATCGATGAAATTTTCTCTCTCTCTCTCTCTCTCTCTATATATATATATATATATATATATTGTCATCCACAGACAGACTGTTTCGTTGTATCACAACTCTTCAGTTTGGCTAGACACGTAGGACGCTTGAAGCTGGGATCGAAACCCGCCCAACTTTACCTTAGACTTAGTATCAGACCACTCGGCCAACAAGCGTACCACGTCAGCTAGGGAATTATGAGGTATTAAGTAGTAGCGTTCGTTTGTTTACATTTTATACCTTACCGGATACCAGAGTGCTCAATTCGTTCGAAGAGCTTAACTTACTAAATAATCTTTCGGGAAAGTACTGATTTGAATTGTATAAATCTATACTTTCTCAAAAGATTATTTTGTAAGTTCACAAAAGCTAGAATCAGAATTCACAATTTTATTTTGATATTTACAACAGTGTATCTAAAATTAAAATTCATATTGAAAACGGGCAATTGTAACTAATTTAATAACAATGATTTAATTTTAATTATTTGAATATTAACTTAATTTTAAAGCAAGACAAATTACTGGGAGGATATTTCAAAAATACCGCACCGTCAAATTTCTGTGGGCATTTTTCTTGTGCCGAGTTAAAATTGAATTAAACTGCAATGAAAAAGAAAAGATAGCAAAATTTTACGACTAAATTGAATAGTACTATTTAAAAGCAAACTTACTTGTAATTTTCCGAATGTGGGGCATTACATTTAAAATGCAATATCACGTGATGACAGTAAATGTTTTTAAGGAAATTGACTTAAAATTCAAGAAGAAATTTTAAATTCAAATTGGTTTTAAAAAAGGCTATTTTGTTTTCAACTTACGCTCATGCAAGATAGTTGGTGCGCTTATTCAAATTTATATATATATATATATATATATATATTGATTATACAGTTTGTTATATTTTAAAATAAAGATTATTCCGTATCATCGATAGAGTGGATATATTTAAGTTTGGATAGCGCAGACAGTGAGTCATCAGTGCCTGGTTACCGTCAGTTTCTCGTCTATGCGTTAATCAGACCAAGTGTCTTTGGATTATAGTTGGTATATTTTTATGTTGTGAGTGAGAAGGTTGACCAAGTTAGGGCTCCTTTATCAATGTGATCATTTCGTGTTACGTTTGTGATCTTTTAATTTATCTACTCTATATTTGTATATACTAATATATATATATATATATATATATAGGGAGAGAGAGAGAGGTAAAGAGAGTGTGGCAAAGTGAGAGAGAATCATGTAATAACCTCAACTCTACCACCCAGAACACCCCCAGCAATCCAGCAAAAATGTGGGTTTGATAGACAGATGATAGGTCAAAGTTCAATCATCGGCAGTTCTAACAGTGAGAAAGGCAAGAGCCTCCATTTCTTTGGCTGAAGTCGTTATGACTTTTAAACCGTGTTGCAAAAAATAATAATATATAGTAGTCAAAAATAAGTTCACAAATAGTAAAAAAAGGAATTCAAATCAATACTTAGAAATCTTATTTCCAGGAAGGTAAAGGTTTTGAAAAAAAAAATTAATGAGACTTACAATAAAACATTGTACTCAGGCCTTGGTAACAGAATCCATACATGGAAATTGGAGCGTAATATTAAGACTGGAAGGCATAAAAACAAGAGACAAAAATAATAAAAAGAATACAGTTTAGGCTACATTGTTTTAAATACCTATCAAACTTCATGGGTTATTTAATGCCAAAACTATCCTCGTAGAACAGTCTTGCTACGATTTAACCCATTGCTGGAGGTGTTAAGAGAGCTCATACTTTTTCCAAGGGTATTATTCGGAAGGTGAAATCAGTAGATCGAAAGGAATGAGGATTAACTCATAAGGATTAGTTGTCTAAATTTCTGAGACGAAGTTTGTTGATTTTTATCATTAAGGGTTTTCGGACTATTGTCTTCATCTTTATTGTTATTTCCCCAACGTTTCGGTCGATATGTCCTCCAACCTTCTTCAGGTGTTTATCGAACTCGGGAACCTTCACTTTCAATAAAGGACGTAGTTTGAAGTTCCCTGAAGGTTCCAGAGTTCGACAAACATCTGAAGAAGACCGGAGGACATATCGACTGAAACATTGTAGAAATAACAATAATGATGAAGACAATTGTCGGAAAACCCTTAATGATAAAAATCATCAAGCTTCGTCTCACAAATTTAGACACCAAACACCTGAAGAAGGCCGGAGGACATATCGGCCGAAACTTTGTGGAAATAACAATAAAGATGAAGACAATAGTCCAAAAACCCTTATCAGGATTAATCAGGATTAACTACTTTAATCGAAAGAAGAACGAGAAAAGATCTAATTGGAACTTTCAAAATGATTCATGGAATTTCTAATTATCGTATAAATTTGTAGATATTTCTCTACGGACTGGAAATTTACTGTCAAGGCAGATTTCAAAGACTAAGTCTACTAACCTACTGAATTTTTTGCTCTTAGACTAATATATTTTTGGAATAAATATTGTAAGAGAAGAATTTAAGAGGGTATTTTTCAGGGACTATCGGAAGAATTACTAAACCAAATTTGATCTGGGGGGTGTCCTCGTGGTGTAATGGTTAAAGCGATGGACTGCGGAATCGTAGTAAGCGAGTTCGTACTCCAGTCACGCTATTACGTTCACTTTCGGACAAATACCCTTGGGAACGGTATGAACCCACTTATCCTCCCAGCTATGGGTTAAATAGTACCACTACTGTATAGCTTTGGCATTAAATAACCTACAAAGGTTGATATGCCATTAAAACAAAGAAACTAAACCAAACTAAGAATTTGATCTGAAAATAGATATTGTATAACTTGTGTTTCTGAGGAAATTATTTGAGGTTGTTGTGAGAAGATAGTTAAAAGTGAAGATTATCAAGAAGGCATAATAAAGTATGACCGCTTTATTTACTTTATTTGTTTTATTTATTTATTTTTATTTATTTATTTATTTATTTATTTGTTTTGTTTTGGCGGTATCGAATTCACTAGATTTTCACAAATAGAGGGTGTTCCTTCGGTGCAGTGGGTAACGTGCTGGACTGCGACATCATAGTAATACAGATGGAACTCTAGTCGTGCGATTACGTTTACATTCGGACAAATAACCTTTGAAAAGGCATGAAATCCCATATCCCCCAGGTCTTGATTAAAAACACCTCTATCCTTCTTCGACTAGCTGTGGCATTAAAAATCCCACGACGGTTGATATGCTATTAAAAAAAGAAACCAATTTGCCTCTGGAATTTTTTGTTTATTTTATGGGCAAGTGTTTTAATTTTTCCTTGTTGGATGGTTACGTTAATTAAGTTTTATGGTATATCAACCTTTGTAGGATATTTAATGCCAAGTCTTCTTTATACATATTTGATCATATGTATATGCAAATTCATATGATCTGTAAACAAATATATAGTTGGTAACATTTTAAACGAACCTGAGCTCATTTGTTTGCAAACAGTAAAACAGCGACATATATTGCTATTTAACATTATTTGCACATAGTTAAATGGTTACGTAAATGACTTGTAAAGGACTCGTTAGGGAGGTAATCTAAATTTTAAATGAATTAGTGCTAATTTCTTTGCATACAAGTATTGTTATTGTTTGCACACAGTTAAATAGCGGTGTAATGGTTATCGTCGTAGGAAATGGACACGGCGACACGAGTTCAAATCCTGGACGAGGCAAATTGCATTTCACATCGCACTAATACCCTTGGGAAAGGTATGAATCCAATTATTCTCCCTCCAGCTATGGGTAAATAGTAGGGCAGACTGATTTCTTCAGCCTTGGCGAGGCATCTAATCTAGGAGAAGGAAAACTCTTTCTTTCTTTAACCTTCTTAGATTTCATTTAAAACTTATATCAATATTCAATTGAAACCTTGTGATACAAGGATGAGGAACCTTTAAAATCTATTGACGAGAAAAGAAATATCATTTTAATTTGTGCAATTCAGAATTAATTTTCTTAGAATGAAGAATATGATAAAATAAAGCGGTCGAATAAGGGTTAATTCTTCTGATTAAGTTAAGAAATAGAAGCAAAGTTCATTGTAGCTACAAACTTGGTTAGTTTATTAAAATTGTCAAAAGTTACAAGTGTTATTCACGGATAGAAAGCATAATGCGCACTACGGGAGGAGCCCGTGGTGTAATGGTTATCGTCGTAGGAAATGGACACGGCGGTAACGAGTTCAAATCCTGGACGAGGCTAATTGCATTTCACATAGTACTATTACCCTTGGGAAAGGTATGAATCCAATCATATGTATCATATCCTGGTTGAGCGGAGGGGTTGGTAAATATGATAATACGCACTACGTGATCTCTCCAAATTGACGAGCCAATCGACACGTGATCCGGGGTATTTTTGCCCCTCCTCTTGATCTCTGTGAATGAACGCTAAGTCTATGAGTGTTACCATGGGAATTTTTTAGCTCGTCCCATTTTGTTAGCCAATTTCCGCCCACGCGATTTCCTCTCCTAACTGCCATTGGAATGTGTCACTTCCTTCCTTGGAATGGCATTTTTGGCCGGGTCAAAAGGTCAAAATATAACACTTGCTGTTAAAAGTAGACTCAGACGAGGAAAATAAATGAGTTCTACGCCTACAATTTGTTGAAGAATGTGTGATGTGAAGTCAAAACAGTTCTTTACAAATGATTTAGGCACAACGAGCATAAGTCGAAAAGACAGTCCATTAAGCGGAAACACATAGACACAACGGTAAAGAAAAAGTTCTGGGCGAAGCAATGGATAAAGAAAGTCGTGCTGACAGGTCTCTGGGACATGAAAGGACGTATCAGTATTGATTTCCGGGGGAAAAAAGCAACTTCTCAGGCAACATTTCTCCTTATTTATAGAATAACCGTCATACATTATCAAAAGAGAAATTGGATATTTTTGGATGGTCTCGTTTGGAAAGAATATATATATATATATCTGTAGTAAATAAGTAAAGTTGGTGACCTTAGTCGAGGGTGACCCGAAGTCTCCTTTTCGATAGCTACTCCACCAAGGTGTAGGGGAGGGCGCTACTCCTTTCTCTGGATTGTTCCACTTTACCCTTGATCCGTAAAATATTATGACATCTAATAATTTAGAAGTGTCTTATATGATAAAATAAGGATGTATTGACTGTATATCTAATGACTGAAGATTATTGCATTTGTGCTTTGCTTATTTATTTGTGTAATTCCTGGTTTTATTTCCTTTTTGTTTGGAGGTTATTTTCTTTTGATTTTGTGTGTATCTTTTGTTTGTTTCTTTCTTTCTTAGAGCATTGGACAGAAGAGTACCCCCTAAAGTAAAATCACGCACTAAAGTGTTTGAATTTTATATTTCATTTTTTTTTAAATTATATTTAATAAAGATCTTCTTCTTCTTCTTCTTCTTCTTCTTCTTCTTCTTCTTCTTCTTCTTCTTCTTCTTCTTCTTCACTGTCGTTTTAATTTTTACCCGTCTATTTCATTCTTCGTTAATCTCCCCTTTTCTCTTTCTCCCTCTTTCTCTCACTCTCTCTTTCTCTCTCTCTCTCTCTCTCTTTCTCTCTATCTCTCACGTGCTTTCTTTCTTCCTTCCTTCCTTCCTTCCTTCCTTCCTTCCTTCCTTCCTTTCTTTCTTTCTTTCTTTCAATTATTCTTCTTTTTTCCTCCTCCTCTCCCTCGCTTTGACTTTGAATTCTTCTTCTTCTTCTTCTTCTTCTTCTTCTTCTTTCTTTCTTTCTTTCTTAGCCACTTTCCCTTTCGCCTTTTTTTCATTTTTACCACTTTTTCCTTATCCAATGTATCCCCTCAATCGCTCTCTCTCTCTCTCTTTCTATCTATCTATCTATATATATATATATATATATATATATATGAATTATACATACTTACGTACATCCATACACTGACACACACACACACACACACACACACACACACACACACACACATATATATATATATATATATATAAAGAAAATTTGAAGTCAAGAGTAAGAAGAGACGAAAGAAAAAATATATACACACATAGATACACACACACATACACATATATATATATATATATATATATATATATATATATATATATATATATATATATATATATCCTCTCATCTCTACATCTACCTAACTTCAAAATTTCCTCATTCACCTTCCTTCTTTTTCATTTGTTTCTCATGGATAGATTTTGGAGTAACAAATGACCTTTTTGTGAATATTTTACTATTAGGTAACGTTGCTTTTACGTTATGAGTGGCTGTACAAGTTACTGGCCTCTGTCAGCTTCTGTTGTGGGTTGAGTCAGTCATTTACAACCAGTCTTGGACGGCTACAGAAGTACCCTCTGACTTTTACCCATTATTTATCTTGTTAGTTTTAAACTCATTTTTAGTGCTATGCTGTAATTACGGAGCTATGACTGCGGGCAAAGATCTCTTATTTGTTATTGAAGAAGAAGAAGAAGAAGAAGAAGAAGAAGAAGAAGAAGAAGAAGAAGAAGAAGAAGAAGAAGAAGAAGAATGAAACCTTTGATAAAGCAACCCTGTACTCAGTTCGTACATCGACGCGCCAAACATTCTCCCTTGTCACTGAATTTCTATTAGTAATCGTCTCATTTCCCTTGTTCTCTTGTGTCAAACAAATAATACCCTTACTGCTTGACTTATTGTCAGATTTATAAGAATCGACTTTCTTTTCCTGTTCCTCTTTCTTTCTTTCTTTCTTTCTTTTTATTTTTTATTACTTTTTTCTTTTTTGCCAATACTTTTCTTCTTTCATCCTCTTCTTTGTATGGGACGTTTGACTTTTCTTCTCTGATAGTTTATTTTCTCTTCTTTATTTTGACACTATTCTTTCTTTCTTTCTTTCTTTCTTTATTTATTTTCTTCATTTGGTCGTTGATTGGTTCGTTTGTTCGTTGTGTTTTTTTCTTGTTTTCTTTCATTCGTTCTTTCTTTTCGTCTTTTCTTTCATTTTTTTTCTCGTTCGGTCATTTATTTGTTCACTGTTTGGTTCTTTCTTTGTTAGTTCATTGATTCGGGTTTTTTTTTTCTTCGTTTTTTCTTTGTTTTCTTTCATTATTCCTCTTTCTTTCTTTCTTTCTTTCTTTCTTTCTTTCTTTCTTTTTAGTATTCAGCTACGTGGTTAGCTAATTGGTTCTTCCTTAAGTTTTTTGCTGTTGTTTTATTTTGTTTGTTTTCGTTCGTTTGCCCTTCCTTCCTTCCTTCCTTCCCACTTACTTATTTTCTCTCTCTTTATTTGGTATGTTGGTTGATGAGTTCTTTTTCGTTTTTCTAAGACACCTTGATTGGTTGATAAGTATATTTATTCTTTCTTTATTTTTTTCCTTTTTTTGTGCTTCTGTTCCTTCGTTCTTTCTTTCTTTCTTCTTTCTTTTCCTTTCTTTCTTTTTTTCTTTTTTTCTTTTCTTGTATTTTTTTGTATGTTGGTTTGTTCAGTCTTCTGTTCTTTCTTCCTTTCTTTCGTTTGTTACTTGGTTGATCTTTTTCGGTCTTTCGGGGTTTTTTTTTTATCTTTCTTTCTTTCATTCGTTCTTTCTTTCTTTTTTTTACTTCAATTATTTCATTTTTTCCTTCTGTTTTTGTACTATTTTTCTTCTTTCTTCCTTTCTTTCGTTGGTTACTTGGTTGGTCTTTTTGGGTCTTCGGTTTTTTTTATCTTTCTTTCTTTCATTCGTTCTTTCTTTCTTTCTTTTTTTACTTCAATTATTTCATTTTTTTCCTTGTTTTCGTACTATTTTTTCTTCTTTCTTTCTTTCTTCCTTTTATTTTATTTTCTTTTATACCTGTCTCTTTCTTTCTTTTTCTTTTTCTCCCTTCTTTTTCCCCTTTTTATCTGTCTTTCATATCTTCAATCTACTTTCTTCATTCTATTGAATTGTTTTTTGTTTTTTTTGTCTCATTTGTTCTTTCTTTGTTTGTTTTTATTGCTTTTGTTCAGTTCCTTATCTTCTTTGAGGAGGCCCCGTGACTTAGTAGATAATATGCTGAACAGCGAAATCGTACTAAGCAGGTTCGAACTCCAGTCGTGCTCTTACGTTCGCTTTCTGACTAATACCATTGGGAAAGATATTAATCCCCTTATCCTCCTAGCTATGTGTAAAATCGTATCATCGCTGTTATTCTACAAGGATGTCTTTAGCATTACATAACCCATGAAGGTTGATATGACAAAGAAACCAAACTATACTTTCTTTCTTTTATTAAAGTTTTTTTTTCTTCTTTGTTTGTTCAGTTATTTTATTTCAGTTTTTTACATTTCCTTTTCATGAATACGCAGACTACATCTGCTACAGGGATGTTAAATTCTTCTAAAAATGAATGTCCTGATTATAACACCAACCTACACTATGGGGTGTCCTCGTGGTGTAATGGTTAAAGCGATGGACAGCAGAATCGTAGTAAGCGAGTTCGAAATCTAGTCGCGCTATTACGTTCATTTTCGGGCAAATACCCTTTGGAAAGGTATCAACCCCCTTATCCTCCCAGCTAGGGGTTAAATAGCACCACAAATGTTCTTTTAGGAGAATGGCTTTGGCATTAAATAACCTACAAAGGTTTATATGCCATTAAAACAAAGAAACCAAACCAAACTGCATCTGGTCCTGAGGCTCATGTTCTGGAGCTCTGGGAAGTAGGAGTACTCTTTCCTTGTCATTACTCCCAGTTCAACTCTGACCCAGAGTGACAGCACCTGTTAGGGTCCCATCTATGTATCAAATAGATCTGTTTAAAAATTATTCCAATCTGATATGTTAGTGAGCAAAAAAAAAATCTCTTAAAAACAATTACACTTAAAATAAAAATATAAGTGTACAATGAATGTGATTACATCACCTCTAGGCATAGAATAACCCTAGACGGGTTGATATAACGTTAAAATCAATAAAAGATTGACATATGTTTTTAACAAAAAGGGCTTTCCTGTTCCTACTCAATTTCTTTGGTGTCACTGCTTGAGTAGTGGGTGGGGGTGCCTCCATACCAGCTTCTCTTTTGGTTCACTAATTTTTCTTTAACTTTTGGTGAGACTCGGAACTGCATTCCTAATGGAGTCCAATCTATGACTCAAATAGATTTGTTTCGTATATAATTAGATATCGTAATCGTTAAACTAATTTCGGCATCAAATAACCCACAAGATGTAGACATATCGTAAAACCAGCCAATCTATCTATCTATCTATCTATCTATCTATCTATCTATCTATCTATCTATAACTCGCTCACTTTCTCTTTCTTTCTGTCTCTCTCTCTGTCTCTCTCTGTCTCTCTCTCTCTCTCTCTTACACACACACACCCACACGCTCAATCAATCGCTATTTTCTAATCCATTTTTTATAGTCTTCCTTAGCGTTTTCTCTCTCTCTCTCTTCCTCTCTCTCTCTCTCTCTCTCTCTCTCATATACACATACACTTATACACACACATAGTCAATAATTATTTTCTCTTTTATTTCTCTATTTCTTATTGTTCTTTCTCAATCTCTCGCCCTTTCTCTCTCTCCCTCTCTCTCTCTCTCTCTCTCTCTCTCTCACGCGCACGCGAGCACATACACGCAAACAGAAACGCTCTCAAGCTTCAATTTATCTCTTCCTCTTTCTAAAAGGCTTTCCCTCTCTATGTCTTCCATTTTATCTATCTTCACCTTTCTCTTTCTTTGACCTCTCTCTCTCTCTCTCTCTCTCTCTCTCTCTCTCTCCCTCTCTTTCTCTCTTTCTCTCTCTCTCTCTCTCTATATATATATATATATATATATCTTTCTCTCTCTCGCACACACATACACACACAAAATCTATCGTTTTTTCTCTTTTATTTCTCTATTTCTTGTAGTTCTCTCTCTCTCTCTCTCTCTCTCTCTCTCTCTCTCTCACACACACACACACACACACACACACACACACACACACACAGAAACGCTCTCAAGTTTCTGTTTATCTCTTCCTCTTTCTCGAAGGTTTTCCCTCTCCATGTCTTCTATTTTTCTCTATCATCACCTTTCTCTTTATTTGACCTCTCTCTCTCTCTCTCTCTCTCTCTCTCTCTCTATCTCTATCTATCTATCTATCTCTCTTTCTTTCTTTCTCTCTCTCGCTCACACACACACACAAAATCAATCGTTATTTTCTCTTTTATTTCTCTATTTCTTATAGTTCTCCCCCCTCTCTCTCTCCCCCTCTCTCTCTCTCTCTCTCTCTAATCCTAGTTTCTAGGACTCGGTTATTTACCTCTCTCTCCTTTCCTATTCTAGCTTTGCATATACATCGTTACGTAAGGTTCTTATCCACGGCAGAAAAGAGTAAGATTAGACTAATTCTAAATGATAAGGGTTTTGAAAGAGCTAGACTCGCACATTTCGTTTCTTTAATGACTATCAATGAAATTGTTTCTTTTCCATTAGCTGCTGCCTCCTTCTGACACGTACGGCCAACAATCTGCAGAAAATACACAAAAGAGAATAGTCGTAACTTTAGAAAGTATCCACTTAAGGGTATGTGGTATCAATTTAAAATCAACCGTTCTGCCAAGAAGATTGATGTTGAAATATAAATCAGCCTTTTATGGAAGCAAATCGAAGACCTTTTATCATTGCTTTCCAGAATGGCTTGCAGGATTGCTCACTTGAAAATTGACAGAGGTTCGGTTTCTTATAGGCTGAGACATTAGAGCAAACGCTATCCAATCGCTCAGAACGTACAATATTCTCAACATTCCAATTAAATATGTCTGCCCAGCCCTTCCAAATGATGAAACAGTTTTGAATACAGAATTGTCCTTCTCCTAGACTGGTTGGCACACCAAGTTTTAAGAGCCTCAGTCAGCCCTACTATCAACTCATAGCCTGAGTATTTAAAAATGTAAATCACTATACTGCTTATGGAGATTATATTGTCTATTTGAATCAAAGTCTGCGTAAGGGTAACAACAATTTTTTTGGATGAGCTGATAACAGAAGTGTGGTGCGCCAATGTGCCAATGATGCTTCGAATAACCGATTTCGGGTTTTATATCCAGCGTTCCTGGAAGGCGCTTGTGTCGTAATGGTTACTGCCGTAGAAAATGGTTATGACGACCTGAGTTCAAATCCTGGACGAATTTGTTTGAATTTCACATTGTACTAATAGTCTTGAGAAATGTATCCAATCATTGTCCTTCGAGTTATTTTTAGATAGTAGGACAGACTAGCAACTTTAACTTAGATATGGCAACCGGTCGAGAATAACGTAAATTCCGCTAAAAAAACCTGACCTTTTGTCACATTATGCGCATGCGTGAGGGTTTGATAAATACGTATATTCAGAGTTCCTTCTCCAGGTCAGTTGCCTTCCCTAGGCTAGAGAGCTTAGTTCTACCTTATTATTTATCTACACCTCGGGTTGGGTAGAAGAAATATATCCGTGCTCTTCCAAAAATTGAAGTGAAATGCAAACAGACCGTCTAAGATTTGAACTCGGTACGTCGAATCACATTCAACATCACTCATGTATACAAATTCGAGGTTTGGTTTGGTTTGGTTTGGACTGGTTTTATAGCATATCAATCATTGTAGGTTATTTAATGTTAAATCCATTTTCATAGATATAAGTTAGTAAAGTTGGCGACCGTAGTCGATGGCGACCAGAAGGTTCCCTTTTCTATAGCTACTACACTGAGCAGTAGGGGAGGGCGCTACTCCTTTCCCGGGATTGATCCACTTTATTCTTCATACGTACCTTATATTGCCCAGAGTTTAGTAAGGAGATATCAAGTACCATTGTTAAAGTCTTTGGTATGACACGACCTGGGATTAAACCCAGATGTCCTGGACCAGTGGCGAACACTCGACCCTCTAGGCCAATGAGCCGGTTGATATAAACGGTTCTATTTCAAACTATTCAGTTTATCACAAGTACACTGTTTAGTTCTATTTAACTCATAGATAGGACCCTACCAGGTGCAATCACTCTGGACTTGAGTGAACCCGGGAGCGATGGCAATAAAAGCTTATTCAGCATTCTCCAAAACTCCAGCATTATTTAAACCTCCCGAATAGATAGTTTAGTGACAAATCCAGGACACTGGTTGGGGGAGTCTTACCCCTCTGCAAAGATGCAGTCAGTGTATTCTGCAGCCTCAACCGACTCGGCCAAAGAAAAATTTGGTACGACAGAATTGTGTTATTAATCGCTTAAAACGATAAAACACTGAAGGGACCCTTGCGTCTGGCGCTTCTTCAATAGCATCGACTGAAATCAATTAAAAAAGAAAAATTCAAGAACAAGTGTAGGGGGTATTAATAAATAAAAACTAGAAAAAAGGTAAAAAAAAAAAACCCTCCACTTTCCAAATTCCCACTCGACCCCCCAAATAAACAAAGAGTGTAGAATTGTCTTCTCTGTCTGCACGAGCTCGGGCGACATAGCATAACTGCAATGACTTCAAGAATGGCCAGATGTTTCTTGCACCTAGTCTTGTGCCGGACAGAGAAACAATCACCCGAGAGATTTTTCAGGCATATATAGTGTTTATACAAGTGATCACCGATAGCCGAATCTTGTGCTAGTGAAGACCCTGCTGTAGTTTCTTGAGACCGTCCAAGTAATTCACCCTATATAAAGGGACTTATCTATTTAAAATTTCAAATTGATCTGCTAACCTGAGCCAGAAAACAGATTTAATGAACGTGAATAGATATTGTTGTTTTGACACGCAAAGCTCAAAAAGTAGTATAAGAGAATTAAAGAAAAAAAGGAAAGCATTAAAGGACAAAAGTACCCATCATGAGTGGCAAACTTTGAACAGTTTCTCAGAAACTTGCAAAGAGGCTCAAAGAACAAGAAATCCGAGAACAAATAGAAACCTCCCAAATAACAAAATTATTAGCATCTCCAAAGATACTGAAGAGTATTCTGCAATTTTCCCTGGGGTTGATTTGGATTCAAGCCTTTCTGTAACAATAACCATTACTTCAAACACACCTCCTTTGGTTCCATAGTAAACATATAAATATACACACACCTTTGAGGTGCTCGTGGCGCAATCGTTATTGTCGTAGGAAATGGATACGGCGACATGAGTTCAAATCCTGGACGAGGCTGATTGCATTTCACTTTGCGCTAATACCCTTGGGAAAAGTATAAATCCAATTATTTTCCCTCCAGTTATATGTAAATAGTAGGGCAGACTGAGTTATTCAACTTTGGTGAGGAAACCAGTCTAGGAGAAGGGAAACTTTGAATTGAAACCTGTAAAACCCCGCTTAAGAATTGACCTTGTGTCATATCCTGCCCGTGCTACGGGGGTGGTAAATACATACACACACCCTTGAGCGTTTATCTAACACACATGGGTGTGGGTATATTTATCAAGCCGCTTTAGCAAGGAGGATTCGTTGAAGATCGAACTCTAGATCAACTGCTTGGAAAGTTAACTTGCAAGTTTCGTTGACGGAGTTGTTCACTGAAGAGTAGACGAATTTTGTTCGTATTTGTAAGTTGTTTTTTTTTTTGGTGTTTGTTTTTATTTTATTCATCTTAATTCCCCCCACACACACAGCTAAGGACATTGTGTCAATTTTTTAGTGGGATTCTGCTGGTTTGAATTCAGTGTTTTCCTTATCTTAGACTAGTAGCCTCCCCAGAGCTGAAGAAACTGGTCTGCTCTCTTAACAGACAGAGGGAGAAATGGACTCATGCCATTTTCAAGGGTATTCGTGCAAAGTGAAATGCAAACAGATTCGTCTAGGTTTTGAACTCGGGTCACAAATTCCATTTCCTACAACAACAGCCGTCAAGTTTAACCCGTCTCATTATATGTTTGTGTTGGTTTGTTTTGGTTTTTTCACTCTTATTTTTATTTTTTAGCTTAGTTCCCCACCCCCCAACCCGCTGCACGCTTTTCAACGGTCATTACCTTATGTCTATTTCCTCAACACAACAAGTCTGTCACGGAATTTTCTTTGATGAGACGTGACTGTAAGGAAGGGTTCCCTTTTTAAAGATTCTAAAGTATTTTAAAATTCATGCACTTCTTAAAGCCGTTTTCAAATTTTTCACGTACCATAGGATACACACACACACACACACACACACACAAACATATATATATATATATATATATATATATATATATGTAGTTATCCACAGACAGACTATTTCGTTGTATCACAACTCTTCCGTGTGTTTAGATACGCATGACTCTTCAAGCTGGGATCGAAACCCGCCTAACTTTTCGTTAAATTTAGAATCTTACAGCTCAGCCGATAGGCGGCATACATCAGCTCGGGAATTATAATGTTTTATGTAGTTACTTTCGTTTATATATGTACATTTTTATTGAGTTTTTTACAAATCAATAAGATTTAGTGGAAACTTAATTATTTGTTTAGGTTAGTGGGTTGGGTCAGTAGAATACGCTAACTGTACCTCTGCAAAAAAAAAAACACATGAGTATGGCATTAAACAATCTGATGGTGAGGCTCCATTCCAGGAGCCCTTGAGAATGTTGAGAAGTCATTCATAGCCATGAAATTACACAGAAGATACGGAGAACTTGTCAATTAGGGTCCCATCCAGGCAGCGGTCGTGTCGATACTGCTATATGGATGCACTACTTGGACGCTAACTAAACGGCTGAAGAAGAAGCTAGACGGCAATTACACAAGAATATTGCGAGCAATATGGAGGCAACACCCCACAAGGCGCCAGCTGTGCGGCCACCTGCCTCCCGTCACGAAAACATTCCAAGCTAGACGAACCAGACATGCAGGACACTGCTGAAGAAGCAGGGACGAACTCATCAGTGATGTACTCCTATGGACCCCCACATATGGCCAAGCAAAAGCAGGACGACCAGCTCGAACATACATAGAGCAGCTATGTGAGGATACGGGATGTAGCCCTGAAGACCTGCCAGAAGCGATGAATGATAGGGAGAAGTGGCGAGAGGAAGAGAGGGTCAGGGATATCCGTGCTAGCGGCACGACATGATGATAATGATGATGATATCGGTAAAAAAAGAACTTTTCAATCATTTACTACGATTATTATTATCAGTTATTTGAAACTTTACAGATGATAGCAAATTGTTCCAATTAGATGGGCATACAAGGTAAATAGAATTATTTGTGTTAAATAGTAATACTTTAAACAATTTAACTATGTGCAAACAAATGAGGTCTAACTCATTAAAAGATAAAGTTAACCACAAACTATTCACTTGCAAATTAAACATATATAGTTATAAACAGGATTTGGCATTAAATAACCAACAAGGGTTGATCAGCCATTAAATAAAATAACCTAAACGTAAACCTTGATTATTTATTAATTAGACATTCTTAATTAAGAATAAAAGTTGGAGGAGTCCCCATGGCGTACTGGCTAATGTGGACTGTAACACCATAGTGAGTTCGAACACCAGTCTCGCTTGCCAGGTCGGCTAGGGCTGTAGAATACACCGACTGCGCCTCTGCAGAGGCGGTAAGACCCCCGCAAAACGAGTGTCCTGGATATGACAATAAACAATTTGATGGTGAGGTTTCAGCAATGCTGGAGCTTTGAGGAATGCGGGAGTACTCCTTTATTGCCATCGCTCCCAGGTCCACTCTGGGCCCGGCGTGGTAGGCCTCACCTGATAGGACCCTATCTATGAGTTAAATAGAACTAATGGCATATTTATGCTAAACTGAAATTGTTTGCTTAAACTGAATAGCTTGAAATAGAAATAGTTTTTACAATTAAACCGTACTTACATTTAAACTGAGGGCTCATGCTAAACTGAATTATTTGAAATAGAACAGTTTTTGACATTGAAACTGCACTTACACTAAACTGAATTGCTATATATAACTACTTGAATAGTTTGAAATAGAAATGTTTTGACAATTAAACTGTGTACTCATGTTAACAGAATTGTTTTAAATTGAACTGATTATTGACATGAAAATGGATTTGGCGGTTAGATAACCTACAAAGGTTTAATTGCCATAAAACCCAACAAACCAAACCAAACCAATCTCGCTATTACGTTCACTTTGAGACTAAATACTCGTAGAAAAGATGCTGAAACTCCTTAATCCACAAGCTATAATTAAGTAACATCACTTCAAGAATAGCTTTGGTACTGAATACCACATGAAAGTTGATGTGCCATTAAACAATGAAATCAAATTAATTAAAGAAATTATACATTAGAAAATCATAAAAGGATTAAATAAAAAATATCAGTTTTACAAAACCCATTGGTTGGGGGCTACAGAATACACCGACTGCATCTCTACAGAGGGGTAAGACACCCCCACCCACCTAAAGAGTGTCCAGGATATAACACTTAGGTGAGGCTTCAGTAATGCTGGAGCTTTGGGAAATGTGTATTACCCCTTCATTGCCATCACTCCCAGGACCACTATGGCCCGGAATGATAGCACCCGATAGGGTCCTATCTATGGGTCAAATAGAGATAAATTGTATACTTATGCTAAACTGAATTGTTTTGAAATAGAACTGTTTTGACATTTAACTGAGTGTAAACAAAAAAAACTATACTTATGACTAAACTGAATTGTTTATAATAGAATTGTTTACATGCATAAAAAAAGATTTCTCATCAAATAATCTCCAAGGGTTGATGTGCCATAAAACCAAACCAAACCAAAGACCCAACCATCTCTCATTCATTGTTGTTTCTTATCATCGATTATAACAAGCTTTAAATGCCTTCAGCTACGACGAATTCCCGTTCCCGCCAAACGCTGAGGAATTAAAGAAATGAGTCCGTGTGATATAAGAGCCAACTTTAATTGAGAGAGCCGTCACTCTCAAATAATCCAACGTCTAAGACAATATTTAATTCTATTTTTAAATAATGTCTTGACTGTTTAATTCTAGAGTCTTGGTTGGTGTAAGATATGATATAAACCGGGTATAGCACTACACAGAAAAGTCTATATGAATCACACTCACTTTTCCTCTTATATATATATATAGTATATATATTATATATATATATACTATAGATACTAGTATATATATATATATATTCATTTCTCACTATTCTCTCACACTCTCATTCCCTCACTCTCGCTCTAAATGTCAGTCTGATTACCATTACTTAGATAGATGGATAGATAGATAGAGAGAGCAATCTGTGTTTCTCTTCCGATTCTCTCTGTCTTTCTGTCTCTCTGTCTCTCTCTTTCTCTATCTCTCACTTTCTCTCTTTACACCTATCCATCCCTACTTAGATAGATAGGTAGATAGATAGATGTCTCTCTTCCAATTCTCTCTCGTCATCTCTCTCTCTCTCTTCTCTCTCTCGTCTCATCTCACACACACACACACACACACACACACATGCCCTTTCTTTCATTCTTTCTTTTTTTTCTTATTTGAAAAGATTGATAGATTTATGTCGCTCTTCCTCTCTTTTCTCGAGATACATTGATGGATATACAAATAGATCAACTGTTATGAAAGAATTCTTTAAACAGTCATGACACTGATCTTTGTTATTATTTTCAGGTTAGCAGCCTTGACTAAAAGCTGTTGATTAATGTAAAACTTAAACCAGAGTTAAAAGTACTTCGTGTTTCTTTCTCAAGACTCTACAGCCCAGTCGGCTACATCAGTAGAATACACTGACTACATCTCTGCAAAAGGGCTAAGACTCCCCCACAATGAGTGGCAAAGTCGGGGAGGGATTGTAGGTTACACAGACTGCATCTCTGCAAAGGGCTAAGATTGTAGAACTGACTCTTAAATAGAAGTTATAGTAAATATGTATGTAACCAATCTATCAATACAAAACCATTATATATATATATAGTATATACTTATATAATATATAATATATATGTGTGTGTGTGTGTGTGGTGTGTGTGTGTGTGTGTGTGTGTGTGTTTGTGCGTGTGCATAGATATACATGTATGTATGTACATGAATAAATATGCATGTATGTTATGAATATGTGTATATATATATATATAACTGAAGGATACTTATATATATATACATATATATGTACACGCATGCACCACACGCGCACGTTCAAAAATCCAACCGCTACACTCAAACAGACACACAGCATACTTACATATAGATATATATATATATTATATATATATATAGTATATAGTATATATATATATACATTCTCACAGTAGAATTGACGCTAAGATATAGATCATTTTGTATGTATATGAAATTAATATGTCCTTAAATACGCTAAAATATAAGTATGTAATTACTGTAGAACTGACTCTTAGAGGTAATTATGTATATGTTTGTAACCAATATATCAGTAGACATCCACAAATATATATATATATATATATAAGTATATATATAATATTTATATGCATGAGTGTTACTATATACACACGCACACACATACACACACACACACATAGATGTATATATATATATATATATATATATATACTATATATATAAGAATACATGTAAATATACCTAAGATATACTAGATATATACGATATCTATAGCACACGTAATCATGCACACTCATACCTAACATCTATACTATATATATATATAGTATATATATATATCTTTGTAGAACTGATTATAACATAAAGGTCATTAGATTTATATATAAATATATTTATTATATAATATATATTACCATTTTTCATGCGTATATATATATAATTATAGTATATATATATATATACTATTCACCTCTTAATATATATATATATGCGGAAAATGGTAAATATATACATATATACGAACCCTACCAATATATATCTACACGAACATGCACATACCTGCGCAGTTGCGCGCGCACACACACACACACATATATATATATGTATATATATATTATCGTGTATGTAACTAATCTGTTAATACTCACACCCACAATAATATATATATATTATATATATATATATTATATATGTATATATATATATATATCAGTGTTATGAATATATCTTTATATGAAGGATACATATGCATGTACGTATGTATATATTCACTATACACATGCACACACATACACACACGAACACTCACACACACACATATATATATATACATATATATGTATAAGCTTGAATACCTTGATATGGGTCTAATTTGGGTTTTGAGCTATCTTTTGATCTAATTTCTATATTATGGCCCGAATAACTCTGTCCATCGATTTATTAATTTTGTAATCAATCAGTCAATATATATATATATATATATATATTTGTGTGTGTGTGTGCATATGCGTAAGCGTATGTGTGTGGTAAGTTCTCAATCTATCCCTAGTCTTCGCTACTCTCGACCTCTTTTTAACAGTCCGCCACCTGCCGCCAGGATTCCCCCACACGCTCCCCTGCTTGCCCCGAGACCAAACGGATACAGTTGAACAATCGATCAGACCGCCTAAATTCAATCTCGGTCCGCGCACTGCCTGAAATGACTGATCGATATTCCACGGCAGTGCGGCTTGATTTGATCGAACAGAAAAGAAGGTTCAAGAAAGAACAACACGGAAAGGGCGTCATGGGATGCAACAATAAAGACTGGCATAAATCCAGACTGAACATGGAGGTAGGAGGTGCAAAAACTGGAGGCGGGGAGGAAGGCTGAGGAGAGGTGCATGAATAACAAAAGAGGCGGGCAGAGTCGACTCGATCGATGGGAAAGAAAGAGAGGGTGGAGGAGGAGGAAGAAAAATCGAGGCGATGCAAGAGGGACGCAGAAGAAGGAGGAGGAGAATTAAGAATGATTGACAGTCGATCTGATCGAAGAAGGATTAACATCTGCTAAGTGGGTACGATGACGTCAGACAAGAGGGCGTGGCCTGACGCAAAGATTGATGGGGGATAAGAGCCATAATGAAGTGGGGGGAGTTGATCTAGGCGAGTAATTATAGCAACGCTAGCAAGCAAGAAGACAGAAGACATCAAATACAGGCGGTAATTTATTTCTTCATCTAGACTGACCGCGGACGTTGATACGCAACAGAGGAGGCAACGATTTCACTTACGATTCCTACGTAACAAAGATTGATTGATTGATTGATTTTAACGGCATGTCAACCCGACTAGAGTTATTTAATGCATAGAGATCAGGGAATTGTGTTCGTTGTACATTTATATTAACATTTCGTTTATTTTGAGGTGCTGGAAGTGTTATATTTATCATCGTGGGTAATAAATATGGCAGCACGAGTTCAAATCCTGGACAGGGTTGCTTACATTTCACATAGCGCTAATACCTTGGTAAAGGGATGAATCTAACTTTTCTCTCTCCATCTATGAGTAAATAATAGGGCAGGCTGGGCTCTATACCCTCGGTACGGCAACCTGTCTTGGAGAAGGTAAACTCAGAATTCAAATCTGTTAAACTGCCCTTAAAAATTGACCTTGTGTCACACCCTGCTCGAGCAGATGGGTTGGATAAATATATATTGTGTCTTATACTTAGTTGTGACTTAAGAGATTTTTCCACACATATATGATATCAAATATTATATGATATCAAATATTATATATTGTATGATTATAAATGATATTAAATATTCCTATTTAATACAAACAATATCTGACCAGTTGGTTGGAGCACTAGAATACGATTGCATCTCAGCAAAGGGGTAAGACTTCATCCCCACAAGTGTCCTAGATATGACACTGAACAATCTGATGGCGAGGCTCCAGACCTCGAGCTTCAAGGAATGGGGAGTACCCCTTCATTGCCATTGCTCCCATGTTTACTCTGACCCGGAGTTGTAGCACCTGATAGGGTCCCATATATGAGTCAGATAGAACTGATCTACATTTAGACTCTGTGCAAGTAAATGACTTACGTTCAATTGATTTGTTAGAAATAGAATTCTTAAATACTGGAAACCATTTAGCCGAGGACAATACAATGTGTCCGGGCTTGTTTAAGAATATTATCAACAAAATGTGTTAACAAACCAAATATTCAATATAGTGAATATTTGGTTTGAATACCCCATTAACAAGGTCTTGTGCCATATATGTTCTCTGACTAAAGCAACAAACTGGAAACATACACAACTTTTATCAAAATGACTTAATTCGACGTTAAATGATCCGAAAGGAAGTTGATACGCCGTAAAAAAACCAACCATCCAACCAACCAACCAACCAACCAACTCTGAACTATACAATGACAGATAGATAAAATATATAACGCCGTGGAGATGCCCGTGGTGTAATGGCTATCGTCGTAGAAAGTGAACACGGCGATACGAGTTCAAATTCTAGACGAGACTGATTGCATTTCACATAGCACTAATACCCTTGAGAAAGGTATGAATCCAATTATTCTCTCTCCAGCTATGGGTAAATGGTAGGGCAGACTAAGTTCTTCAGCCTTGGTGAGGCAACTAGTCTAGGAGAAGGAATACTCTGAATTCAAACCTGTTAAACTCCGCTTTAAATATTGACCTTGCGTAGGGGTTGGTAAATATATGTAATGCTGGGGCTTCGGAATACGGAGCACACCTTCATTGCCATTGCTCCCGGGTCCACTCTGGCCCGGCGTGGTAGCACCTGACAGGGCCCTATCAATGGGTTAAATAGAACTAACAGCATACTTATGCAAAACTGAATTCTTTGATTAAACTGAATAGCTTGAAATAGAAATGTTTTTGACAATTAAACTGTACTTACATTTAAACTTCGTGGTTATGCTAAACTGAATTGTTTGAGATTGAACTGTTTTTTGATATTGAATCTGTACTTACTCTAAAAATGAATATTTATATATAACTGTTTGAATAAACTGAATAGTTTAAAATAGAATGTTTTTGACAATTTAACTGTGTACTCATGCTAAACTGAATTGTTTAAAATAGAACTGATTATTTAGATAAAAATGGATTTGGCGTTAAATTACCTACAAAGATTGATATGCTATAAATCCAACCAACCAACCAACATAACGCATATATATATATATATGGCAGGGTTAAATATTGAGTCAAGATTAGCAAGCAATTATTCGAAAATTCGTTTCTCACGGGCTATCATATACCTCTAACCCTTTGTCACATCTTAGACCACCTTCTTACAAGAATCAAAACAACAATTTTTAAATCCCTTTTCTGTTCTGTCAATTAATCATCCCTGGTCAGCATTATCGTTTATAACCGTTGGATGTAAAATTTGAATTGGCAACAAAGACTGTAAAATAGATATTGTTTAGAAAATTGATTGTAACTCCCATGTAAAAATAAAGAAAAAAACAACGCAATTGATACATTCATCAAACAATCCCGTTCATGTTGAATAATTTGGCACCTAAGACCGCCATAAAAACTCATGCGAATCAAATGCAAGGCAACGTTATTCTAAGAAATGTTAGACTGATATTTGTAGACAATATATTATAAGACATTAATTACAAAAAAATTATTACAAATACGTGAGGCCATAATCGTAACAAAACCCACATTAAATCAAAAAAATAGCATTCAACTGAGGAAATCAATTAATCGTTACATAAAGTTATATTTTATAGTAATGATTCCTCTTTTTAACCATTGTCTGTAAAATATTTCATAGATGAAAAAAAAAAACTTGTAAAATAGATATTGTTTAGAAAATTGAACGAAGTCGAAAGGAATTTTAGCATGTATCGGTTGATGGCGAAATATCGACAATTCAAGTATTGAACTCTGAACTGGCGTGAGTGGAGACTTCACCTACATTTTTATCTATATTGTCTTTTCGTTTGTCATGAAACATCAACCTTCGTGGATTATTTAATGTCAAATCCATTCTTCTATAAGAATCATAGAGATACAACTTGGTGTATTGCTGTGTTTGCCCAGTCGGCTGGGGTTGTAGAATATACCGACCGCACTTCTGCTTACCGCCCTCCCACCCCCGCATGTCCTGGATACGACATCAAGCAATCTGATTGTGAGGCTTCTGTAATGCTGAAGCTTTCGGAAATTCGGTGTACCCTTTCATTGCCATCGCTCCCAGGTTCACTCTGGCCCGGAGTGGTAGCACCTGATAGGGCCCAATCTATGGGTCAAATATAACTAAACGGCGTACTTATGCTAAAGTGAATTACTTGAAATAGAAATGTTTTAACATTAAACTTTGTGTTTACGCTAGAATGAATTGTTTGAAGAGTGGATAAAAACTATACTTATACTAAACTGAATTGTTTAAATTAGAACAGCTTGACTAAAATGAATAGCTTGAAATAGAAATGTTTTTGACAATTAAACTGGGTACTCAGGCTAAACTAAAGTGTTTGAAATAGAACTGATTATTTGTATAAACATGGATTTGGCATTAAATAACCTACAAAGGTTGATATGCCATAAAATCCAAACAACCAACCAAACCAACCATTGCTGTATGAGCGAAAATAGGAATATGTAACAGTCCAAAAATATTCAAATCTTTATAGATAGACGTGTTGCTTTCAATAAGTTTCCAGACTTTTTTTGGACAGGCATTTAAAATTGTTGTAGACTCTTGAAGATTCAGTATGTTATTGCTATACATCTTATGAGATGACTGACCAATTTTTATGATTTCAGGTTCAAATGAACTGCTACAGCAGCAATTGGAAAGCCTGATTGTCACAGCTGGTGAATTTCAAAAATACAATCTGGACGATATGCAATAAAATTCTGTTTTAAACTTGGAAAACTTTTTAAAATGCCACAGAAACGTATGGAATGCTTCAGACTGCTTTTCGACCATCTTGCATAAATCGAGCATCAGTTTTTGAGTGGCATAAGAGATTCAAGGAAGGCAGGGAGTCTGTGAGGGATGATGAGGGGTGTGGGAGGAGTAAGGAAGTCAATACACCAGAGTTGATTGGCCAAAGGGATAGGCTTAGGGTTACTATGTTGAGGTTTTAAGGGCGTTCAGGATGAGAATCCGTCGAAAGAGGCCAGCACTCTTCAAATCGGGTCAGTGGCATTTTCATCAGGACAATGCACCAGTCCAAAACTCCATCCTCGTCACAGACTATTTGAGCAAGATGGGCGTCAAGACAGTACATCATCCTCCCTATAGTGCAGACCTTGCTCCCTCTGACTTTTGGTCATTCCCTAAGCTCAGAAGCTGTCGTTATGAGACAATTGAGGAGATGAAAGAGGCCGTGACGAAGGTCATTAACTCGCTCACACAAGAGGACTTCGATGGGGCCTTCCAGAAGTTGTTAGAACGGTACAAGTTCATTGCAGCGGAGAAGATTACTTCGAAGGGGACTAGAGTTTCATATGTGTACTATCAATAAAACTGCCCATACGAAAAAAGTCAGGAAACTATTTTAATGATCATCGGATTTGGAGTATATCATTGAATTATTTTCGGTAACAACAAGTTCGATGATTCATCGTGTATTCAGTGGGTATGTTAAGTTGAGGTGACCACTAGCAGGTCCATCCAGTTGCAGAGGTGAAAGATTAATGAGGAAGAATTTTTCCTTTGCGTTTATACATTTTACTTTTTTATTTCTTTTCAATCCCCACGTAGCACGTGGTTCTTATAGAAATGGAGCGAGCAATAACCCTCCTGCACAAATCTTCTAAGCATTGAAGCTCTGTGAGTTACCCTTGCTTTTCTAATGGTACTTCATGGTCAACATAAAAAAGACGAAAAAAAATTTGCAAGTTAGGTGAAGAGTCGCAAAGATTAGCATTAAGGTCCGTATGTATCCCACGAGCCGCAGGTATATATATATACATATGTATATATATATATATATATATATCATCATCATCATCATGCCATACTATCTCTCTCTCTTTCTCTCTCTCTCTCTCTCTCGTCATTCGTTTCTATCATCCATCGCTTCCGGCAGGTCGTCTAGACTAAATCCTGCGTGCGTTCAGAGCTGTTGTAGATAAGTTCTAGATGGTCGTCGTAAACTTGCTCTTCCATGTGAAGGGGTCGATAGGAGAACGTTGCTTATGAGTTCGTCGTTTCTTCTCCAGCAGTGTCCCACATATCTTGTTTGTCCCATTTGGATGGTTTTTGAGATTGGTGGTAGGTGGCCGTACAGCTGCTGTTTTGTGGGATGTTGCTTCCAGGATTTGTTCAATTTAACTCGTAGCATCCTTGTGCAATTTCCTCCAGCTTTTTTTTCTATTCGCTTAGTCAGCGTCCATATGATGCATTCATTTAATTGAATATATACGACCGCTGCTTGGGAAAATTTTCGTTTTATTTTGTCGGATAGGTTTGACTTCCATATGACCGACAGCCAATCGATATCAGTCTATGCTTTCGCTAGTCATGTATTGATTTCATTTTCCGCAGATGAGACGCTGCTTCCAAAGTAGGTGAACTTGTCCACTAGTTTCATAGATCCACTATTTAGTGTGGCGATACCACCTCTTTGAATAAAGCACATATACTCTGTTTTGTCTGCGTTCACTTGGAGTTCTATGCCACCTGTTGCCCGTTCCAGACTATGCAGCAGAGATTAGGCTTGGGCGGGTGTATTTGTTAGAAACGATATATCCTCAGCGTAGTCTACGTCCGTAATTGTTCGTATGGGGTATCGTCTGCTTCTTGCCTTATCTAGAGGAAAGCCATTTTCTTTCATTATATCAATCAACGTTCGGAGTACGTAGTCTAGGCAGATTAGGAACAGGTAAGGTGATCGGCCAACACAGTCACGTCAATGTGTATCGGTCCACTGAAGAATGTCACTTATGAGTTGGTGTAGCTGTGTCCCACACGTCTTGTTCGTCTTACTTCGATGGTTTTTTAGATGGGAGGTAAGTGGCCATAGAGCTTTTGTTTCGTGGGGTGTTGCTTCCTGTTTTTTTTTTGTTTTTTTTTCAAGATTGCTCGTAGCATTATTGTGTAGTCCCCATCTAGCTTTCTCCATGCGTTTTGTTAGCGTCCATGTATCAGCTCTGATCAGACGCAGGATATTGTTTGGAAGACCTGTCAGGAGTAATGGAGGTTAGGGACGGATAGAGAGAGAGAGAGTCTGGGAAATCAGTCCTGTCAGCAGCACAATATATATATATATATATATATATATATATATATATATATATATATATGTATATATATATATATATATATAAACACGTAACTAAACACTATATGTACATATATATATTTGAAGAGAGAGAGAGAGAGAAAAAGAAAAGGAGTGAGAGAGAGAGATGCGTATTTTGATGAATCCCACTTTAAGTTTGTTCCGTAAAAGAATCGTAATTTGATATCAATACTACTTTTTATTATTTTTTAATATGATTATTTAGAAAATTGAACGAAAGGATTTTTTTACATTAATCTCTTAGTCACGTAATATTTTTGTTATCCATTATTCGTTTATATTTCATCAGGACAATAAATAATAAACAGCTGCAATCTAACTCTAAAATCCCTTACCCTACGTCGACAGGTACTTCATCTCGTATCTTATAAAATTTCTTTCTCGTTCTCACAAACCTCCTTTGACCAAGAGAGACTCTCATAACTTTTTAGATGATCGAAATCAATTGTTGAATATAATATACGGATGAAGGTGGCCGTGACATCTGAGGTGGTTGGAGGTTTAGAGAAGACCTATCGATGGACATACGAGGTAATAATTAAATTGGAAAGTGGAAGGGTTAGCGGTTGGAATTACGTCACGACTAAGAATGAAGTTGATTGGATGAAGAAATCAAAGGGTGTAACGATTCAGCGAATCGTAAGAATTACATCACAAGTAATATGACCTTGGGGGAGACGCGAGTTGTAAATGAAGACCCTTGAGGAATGTTGATAAATAGCAATCACCGTCACAAACCTGTTCAACGTACCCGGGGGCAAGGATATATATATATATATATATATATATATATATATATATATATTGCGTGTGTGTTTGCACAGTATCACCAAATAGTTCAATATCACTCATGTAACAGCGGATTCGCTTTCTGCGGATTCACGAAGATTACCCACGAAATAAACAATTCGTAATTTTAACGTAAAATACAGTCTTAAAATGGAAGATTAGTGATGTTACCATTTTGATCATGCCAAAATAAAACCATTATTTTTTTAAGAAAATATCAAAATAGGGTTGGTTGGTTGGTTGGTTGGTTGGTTTTACGGCATGTAAACCCTTGTTGGGTTATTGAATGCTAAAGTCTGCATTTTTTTCCTATTTACAAGCAAACACTTGCTTTCAAGTAGCTACACTTAATACAAATTATTTGTTCACAATTATATGGTTTCAGAATTTGCACACTGTTATACGGTTTCAAGTATTGCTAATAATTTGCTTATATGGTTTCAAATTGTCAGATCTAATATTCATAATTATCAAACTGCTCTGTTTGTCTTACAGAATGGGGACGTTGTCCCTTCTCCCGTTAGGGTCTTTGTGATTTTAGTCATCAAAGAAAACCTTTTCCGTTTTTGTACCCCTTTCATTTACTGCTTGTTCATAGAACATTATGTGCATATCTTATCTACTGGGACGCGCTTAGGTAAGAGGCCGCACAGCAGCTGCTTCACATGGTGCTGCTTCCGGGATTTGTTCAAAAAAGTGGTGGAAATATACAATAGCACTGACACAGTTACTGCTTTTAATAATTCCTGATATATTTCATCAGAGAAATCAGATTTGCAAATGGTGATTAACATGACAATAGCAATCTATGCTTTATCTCTGCATATGTTGATATCGTTTTCTGTCGATGAGATATTGCTACTGAAGTATATGAAGTGAGTGGCTAATTTCTGAGGCTTGCCACTTGATGAGGAGGTGTCACTATCTTAATTAATACACATGTTTTATCCGAGTTGACGAAGTGTCCAATGATCCAGCTTCTTTCCTTCTGTTTATTCAGTGCTGGTGTATCAAGGTTATGCTAATGTTAATATCGGGCTTTGTTGAATGGGGACTCGATTAAATATCCTCCCTAAAATCTAGCAAGCCAATATCTCTAAACACAGTGGCAGATTAGAAGGTATATTTATATAAGTAAACGTAAAATTGTGGAAGATGATAGACTCGGTGATAAACAGTATTTAAACTACTTTTCACCAAATTCAATCGGCCAAGTGAATGGTGGTGGGTGTTGATTCGGCGATGCCGTTTATGCGAGGGTGTTTTGTGTGAGACAAGCGTGTTTGAAAAGCGAATGAATCTTTCAGATATGATGGAAGTGTCGGTTCCTACTGGAACAAAAAAAGCTTGTCTTCATGTTTTGTCCGTAGTCCATTTTTCCCTTATAACTTATTGTAGTAATAAATGCACACAAAACGCCAAACTGTTTTTGTGAGGACTTATAAGTAAATACACATTATCAAGATGGTAATGTTTATAGACCAGATGAATCTATTTAGCTGTCCTACTTCGACTAAATATCCTTCCTACTACCAGGCAAACCAATACCTTTTAACACAACGACGGATTAAAAGGTGTGTCTATATAAATAAACGTAAAATTGTTTAGATGTCAGACTTGGTGATATCGAGGCAATATTTCAATAGTTATCAGAGAAGAGTGTGCAATCAAAGAAATGTAAATTCGGCCATCCGAAAGGCGCTAAATACGTATTTATGAGTGTGAATAACACTGATTAAATCGCTTTAATTTTCGTTTACGAGTTTGAAATTACAATTACATATTCTATTACTTAAACGGAACAATAAAAGCCCACATTTATAGACAACCATTAACACACAAACTACGTCCGTTAATAGCAAAATACATCCAGTCGCTTGCCAGCAAGAGCATTTATATTCATTACCGTTCGACTTAAACTCATCCGCAAGAGCCAAAGAACCGCCTACGCAGGTCAAACTAGTTCCACTAGACGCACTGAATCTATCCGCTGGTAACGAAGTCGAACTACAAAATTCTGGTGTGTTGATTATACAGTGGCGTCAAGTGTACAATCCAGTACAATTGACTAGCAGAAAAGCTTATTTACATAGGGTGTTCTGTGCAGGGGCCAATCAGTCATCATCCTGCAAATGTCGGCCTGCAAACATCGTCGTCTTCTGCGCTCGACGTTGTTCAGGTCAGATCATCAGGATGTCGGCCATGTTGGCATCTACACAATATAATTACAAACCGTGGCCGTCAACAGTTATGCGTTATTGCTATACTTAAGCGTGCTTAGTGAATAGAAAATATTCATTGACTGGCTAATTATGGATGAATGATTTGGGCATGTGACAAGATACTTTCTGATTAATATATTAGAAATTATAGATAGACAGCTAGATACATTGATAGATATGAGTAGTCTCACACTCGCACACAAATACAAACACACATGCACATAAGAATAATATGGGAAGAAAAACAATTCGATCCTATCTACCCAACCCCTCCGCTCGGGCAGGATATGACACAAGGCCAATTTTTAAGCGGAGTTTAACAGGTTTGAATTCTGAGTTTTCCTTCTCCTAGACTAGTTGCCTCACCAAGGCTGAAGAACCTAGTCTGTCCTACTATTTACCCATAGCTGGAGGGAGAATAATTGGATTCATACCTTTCCCAAGGGTATTAGTGCTATGTGAAATGCAATCAGTCTCGTCCAGGACTTGAACTCGAGTCCCAGTGTCCAATTCCTGCGATGATAACAATTACACCACGGGCACCTCCTTAAAAAAACAACTCGATGGACGTTTTTATCGACTAACAGACAAGAAAACGTGAAGATGGCTAAGAAAAGGAAACGTTAAGAGAGAAACTAAATCTCTTCTAATAGCAACTCAAAACAACGCCATAAGGATTAACCATATCAAAGTGAGAATAGATAAGACGCAACAAAACAACAAATGTCGGTTATGTGGTCATAGGGATAAAAAGATCAATCGCATAATAAGCGAATACAGCAAATTTGCACAGAAGGAGTATAAGACCTGGCAGGACTGGGTGGGTAAGGTGATCCACTGGGAATTGTGAAAGAAACTGAAGTTCGACCATACGAACAAATGATATATGCACAACCGAGAATCTGTCCTGGAGAATGACACAAACAAATTCCTCTGGGATTCTGATATACAAACGGATCACCTAATATCGACCAGACGACCAGACATTATAATAAGTTGGTGACCTTAGTCGAGGGTGACTCGAAGGCTCCCTTTTTTTATAGCTACAACACTGAAGTATAGGGGAGGGCGCTACTCCGTCTCCTGGAGATTTTTTATTAACCAACAAAAAAGAAAAAACATACGGGTCTGTAGACTTTGCTGTCCGGGTGGACCACAAAGTAGAGTTAAAAGAATGCAAAAAGAAGGATAAGCACCTCGACCTTGCTATGGAATTGAAAAGAACTGTGGAACATGAAAGTGACGATTATACCAAATGTGATTCGTGCTCTTGGTACCGTCACCAAAGGGTTGGTACAAGGAGTGGAGGACTTGGAAATAACGGGACAGATGGAGACTGTCTTAACTACAGCATTGTTGAGATCGACCAGAATACTGAGAAGAGTCTTGAAGGCTTGAGGAGACTTGCTGTTGCTTAAACTCCAGTGGAAAACCCAAACGCTGATGGGAAAAACTCTAAAGGACTAAAATAATAATGATAATAATAATAATAACAGAGAAGGTGATCCACTGGAAATTGTTGCAAGAAATTGAAATTTGACTATACGAACAAGTGGTATATGCAGAATCTGTCCTTAATAATGGGACGCACAAATTTCTCTGAGATTTTGAGGTACAAACAGATAACTTAATACCGGCCAGACGACCAGACCTAGCGATAGTCAACAACAAAAATAAGATAGATAAATAAGAGAACCTGCCGAATAGTGAACTGGGCTATCTGTTGACTATGTCATCGCCATTTAAACTTAGATCAGCATATGCAAAAATCTACTGGATGGTATTTTGTTCTGACCGGAATTTAGTGATACGTTTGTTTCGCACAGTCTCAGAAGATTTTATGCGTCTCATTCTCTGGGACAGATTCTGGTTTATGGATATATCATTTTGTTTGTATCGGAATATTTTTTTCTTACACAATTCGCAGTTGATAGTAATATCTGTTCTTGCAGTCCTTTTGTGCAAGTTAGTTGCATTCACTTATCCTGTGAATAACTGTTTTATATCTCTCACCACATCGCCTACAATTGCTTTTCTCAAGCATATTATCAATTTTCGCTTTGAACTTCTTCTTCTTCTTCTTCTTCTTATTATTATTATTATTATTATTATTATTATTATTATCATTATTATTATTTCAATCATTTAAAACTATTAGAATTTCATTTGGCTATGGATTAAGAAAGTGAACTAACACAAAGGATTTTATGACAATGGCGAATCCATTAAGGCATCGAATATTGCATTTTGCTGGTTTTGTCTGTTATTCAGGAATTTCGGTGCTTCGACTAAAAAAAAAAAAAAAAAAAAACACAATGTTTCGATATCATAGCATTTCTTCATACGCCGTTTCCTGATCGAATTTCTTAATTGAAATATTGCGTAAATTTATGACACTTTCATGGTTTATTTCTTTTTATCTTTTTCCTTTTTTGCTCTAATCGTTTTGGACTCTTCTTCTTCTTCTTCTTCTTCTTCTTCTTCTTCTTCTTCTTCTTCTTACTTTCAGCTCCTATTCTGTATTGTTCTCTTTCCTCGTCTTCTTCTTCTTCTTCTTCTTCTTCTTCTTCTTCTTCTTCTTCTTTTCAGTTTCTATTTTGTACTCTTCTCTTTCCTCGTTTTCTTCTATAACAACAACCAGTTCAACAGCCAATTCTTTTACTTTTCTACCTTCTTTATTTTTTCTCATTAGATTGTTTGTTCGTTTTTACTGCAACTTCAACATCAGTTCTTTTCTATATTCTTCTTCATTTTTTTTTTTCTGTCTCTTCCTTCATGTCGCCAGTTCAATTAGTTCTTTCAACCTATTATATATTTTTTGGTTTGTTTGCTTTTTTTTTAAATCTTATTTTCCAACACAAGTACTGTCTTCTTTCTCTTAGTAAAAGGTTTCTTTTCAAAATGAAAAATGATAACAAATATTTAGAGACTTATCTCCTGTTATATATATATATATATATATAGAGAGAGAGAGAGTTGAAGAGATATAGATATAGATATATAAATAGAAGGTTTCTGATGAGTAGGTTGAGTTACATAAAGCTTCATGATAACAGTACAAAAAATTAAAAACATTGTAGATTTGACACAAGTCCGAAAGCATGACAGCCTCGTGAGGATCGTACCTACTCACAACTAATTAATATGCAAGATTAGCTTGCTAATTATTGCACTTCGACATTAGATAACCCATCAATCTATCCATATATATATATATATATATATATGTGGAAGCAAGGACGAACTCATCAGTGATTTACTCCTATGGACCCCCGTATATGGCCAAGCAAAAGCAGGACGACCAGCTCGAACATACATACAGCAGCTATGTGAGGATACGGGATGTAGCCCTGAAGACCTGCCAAAAGCGATGAATGATAGGGAGGGGTGGCGAGAGAGGGTCAGGGATATCCGTGCTAGCGGCATGACATGATGATATATATATATATATATATATATATATTGCATTTGTATAGTACATCAAAATATACAAGTATATATATATATATATATACATATATATATATATATTGCATTTGTATAGTACATCAAAATATACAAGTATATATATATATATATATTGCATTTGTATAGTACATCAAAATATACAAGTATATGTATATATATATATATTGCATTTGTATAGTACATCAAAATATACAAGTATATATATATATATATATATATATATATATATATATATATATTGCATTTGTATAGTACATCAAAATATACAAGTATATATATATATATATATATATATATATATATATTTCCATATTTGTAAGTTACGAGTCGTATCGAAGAACATGCATTTGTCTTTGCTATCATCTCATCTATCTACCTATTTATCTATCCATATATATATATATATATATATATAATGGTTAGCTAATAGTCATATCCCATGTATACATATATATATATATATATAAGCTAAAAAGACGTTTTAATCTTTGTTATCATCACTTTTATGAAACTCAAGCCGGGAGCAGTAAGACAGTTTTACCAGACGAGCTGTTCTTGTCCCCTACTGATGACGGCAAATAAAACATTGTAGTCGTCGTTTGCACGAGGACTGGAGTCCTCATGCCGAATGTCTCATCTCAGTGGATGCAGAGTGTTTACTGATCGAATATCCAGCCCCTGCCTCACTCATCTCCAACTCGGACTAATTTCTCTTAGCCGTTTACTAACACCCACCTCCAAACCCCTTCCACCCCACACCAAACAACAATTCTTATCAAACGTTTGCATCTAACTACTCTAAAACTAACAATATATCAGATTGCAAAAACATGTCTGGTCATTTAATGAGGGGCTGAGGTTGCGAGGTTGTTGTCTTCGGGGATGGATACTGTTGCGTTCTGGTTAGTGAACGCTTGTAATATTGGATAAAGGACAAACCACGATGTGAGAGGCAATAGAGATATATTCTCAGGAATAAGTATATACAATAGAGAGACTATTAGTTGACAAGAACATAGGATTAGTGTATAAAGATATAGTCCAATGATAGTATTGGCTTCCGTTATTGCGGTAGCAAGTAAGGTGATCTAGTGTGATCTCCAGTCTTCAACGCTGTAATACTATTCCTATAAAAAGCTGCTCTTCACCTTCTAGTCTGCCCTGGTATTAGTAGCTACTGCTATATATGGCAGATGGACTAGTTCATTGTGTGGAAAAAGGTGGGTGATACCCAACAGATACTGATCCTCATAACATTGACTTCTGTGTTAACTCCTTTCCAACACACAGACAGTCTGTATCTCAATGAATATTGAAAAAAAAAGCTTGGGATAAGTGCATAAAGACTTGCAAGCAAACTATTGTCAGTAAGTTAGATTCTCCCTGATACTCTCCACAGTACTGGCCATTTGTCAAACTTTCCTCAGTTTAGAGAATGACTCCAACAGTAGTACCTGTTAAAGCCCTATCTATGAGTTGAACAGGTTGGTTGGTTGCTTGGTTGGTTGGGTTTGGTTTTTTATGGCATATCAACCATTATAGGTTATTTAATGCCAAATACTGTTCATAGTAAAGTAAAAGTAAAGCTAGAGACTTTTTCGAGGGTGACCCAAAGGCTCCCTTTTCAATAGCTACTACATAGAGGTGTAGAGGAGGGCACTGCTCCATTCCTTGGATTGCTCCACTTTACCCTTGATCTTTACTTTATAATGCTGAGTGTTAAGCAAGGAGGCATCAAGTACCATTTTCTGAGTCTTTGATCTCCCGGCCCATTAGCGAACAATCTACTCAATCGGCCAATGGCCCTGTAAAACCCTGTGTATAAATAAATATCAAAATATATAATTCATTGTTAAGCATTTTTCTGCACACAGTTAAATTGTTTCAAGTAATGTTATGTAAGTCACAATCTAACATCAGTCGTATTCAAATTTATTATACATATGTAAGAGAATATTTGATTGGTAATTTCATTTTTAAATGAGTTTGAATTAATTTGTTTGTATGCTAGTATAACTATTGTTTCTACACAGTTAAATGGTTTCATGTATTGCAACGTATCTCCCACTGATAATCCTATTCAATATTAATCATTTATTTGCGGACAGCGAAGTTCTAACAAGTAAAGCAATTTAACACTAATAATCCAACACTGTTTATTCATTTACACCCAATAAAATGTTTCCCGGTATTGTTATGTAATACCAATAATTCAATTCAGGCACACAGTTCTGTCATTAGTTTACATACAGTTTAAATGTTAAACAGTTCTATTTGATCCATAGATAGGTCCCTATCAGTTACTATCACTCCGGGCCAGAGTGGACCTGAAAGCAAGGGCTATGAAGGGATACTCCGCATTCCCTAAAGCTCCATCATTACTGGAACCTCACCATCAGATGGTTTAGTGTTTTATACAGGACACTCGTTTGGGTGCGGTCTTACCCCCTGCAGTGATAGGTTGTCGGTATATTCTACAGCCCCAGCCGACAGGGCTGTCTTAGTGTGAGACAGAAATACTTGAAACCATATTAGTCTTTGTAAAAAATGTCTTATTGTTGTTTTTGAAATGGAATAGTTGCTTAAACCCGAATGATTGTATTGTAATTTTTCGTATATAACACGTACTTTTTCTACATTTTAAGCTTAAAAATTAGGCGCGCATATTATACACAAGAATTACGTATTATTCACAAAAACTACGTATTATGCACAAGAACTACGTATTATACACAAGAACTACGTATCATATACAAGAACTACGTATTATTCACAAGAACTACGTATTATACACAAGAACTACGTATTATAGAAGAACTACGTGTTATTCACAAGAACTACGTATTATACACAAGAACTACGTATTATATAAGAACTACGTGTTATTCACAAGAACTACGTATTCTACACAAGAACTACGTATTATACAATAACTTCGTGTTATTCACAAGAACTACGTATTATACACAAGAACTACGTATTATACAAGAACTACGTGTTATTCACAAGAACTACGTATAATACACAAGAACTACGTATTATACAAGAACTACGTGTTATTCACAAGAACTACGTATTATACACAAGAACTACGTATTATACAAGAACTACGTGTTATTCACAAGAACTACGTATTATACACAAGAACTACGTATTATAGAAGAACTACGTGATATTCACAAGAACTACGTATTATACACAAGAACTACGTATTATACAAGAACTACGTGTTATTCACAAGAACTACGTATTATACACAAGAACTACGTATTATAGAAGAACTACGTGTTATTCACAAGAACTACGTATTATACACAAGAACTACGTATTATACAAGAACTACGTGTTATTCACAAGAACTACGTATTATACACAAGAACTACGTATTATAGAAGAACTACGTGTTATTCACAAGAACTACGTATTATACACAAGAACTACGTATTATACAAGAACTACGTGTTATTCACAAGAACTACGTATTATACACAAGAACTACGTATTATACAAGAACTACGTGTTATTCACAAGAACTACGTATTATACACAAGAACTACGTATTATACAAGAACTTCGTGTTATTCACAAGAACTACGTATTATACACAAGAACTACGTATTATACAAGAACTTCGTGTTATTCACAAGAACTACGTATTATACACAAGAACTACGTATTATACAAGAACTACGTGTTATTCACAAGAACTACGTATTATACACAAGAACTACGTATTATAGAAGAACTACGTGTTATTCACAAGAACTACGTATTATACACAAGAACTACGTATTATACAAGAACTACGTGATATTCACAAGAACTACGTATTATACACAAGAACTACGTATTATACAAGAACTACGTGTTATTCACAAGAACTACGTATTATACACAAGAACTACGTATTATACAAGAACTACGTGTTATTCACAAGAACTACGTATTATACACAAGAACTACGTATTATACAAGAACTACGTGTTATTCACAAGAACTACGTATTATACACAAGAACTACGTATTATACAAGAACTACGTGATATTCACAAGAACTACGTATTATACACAAGAACTACGTATTATACAAGAACTACGTGTTATTCACAAGAACTACGTATTATACACAAGAACTACGTATTATAGAAGAACTACGTGTTATTCACAAGAACTACGTATTATACACAAGAACTACGTATTATAGAAGAACTACGTGTTATTCACAAGAACTACGTATTATACACAAGAACTACGTATTATACAAGAACTACGTGTTATTCACAAGAACTACGTATTATACACAAGAACTACGTATTATAGAAGAACTACGTGTTATTCACAAGAACTACGTATTATACACAAGAACTACGTATTATACAAGAACTACGTGATATTCACAAGAATTACGTATTATACACAAGAACTACGTATTATTCACAAGAACTACGTATTATACACAAGAACTACGTATTATACACAAGAATTACACATTAACTTCTTATTAGCAACATGCAATACCATATTTAAGATGTCATTACCCAATGTAAGTTATATCCATGATCCAAACAAACTGATGCGTAAAAACATTTCTATTCTATATCACTACAGAGAAATAACTACTGGAATAAGAGTTGAAAAATCTGTTTCTCCTAGTGTAAACTTTTTTTACCACTAGCTGGCTGAATCTTGTGTGAACATGTCTGTATATTTTCTTTAATTTCTTTGTAAATCTTTTGTCTCAAAACATAAGTAGACTCGATAATTTTTTTTTGTTTTGTTCATACGAAGCGGATAAAAAATTAAACAAAAGCTTACTTTTGCGGTTACAAAATCTAACAGAAAGAAAGTCTCCGTGAAGTGGTGACTAAGGTGTTGGATTGTGACACCGTTGTAAGAGAGTTCGAACTCTAGTCGTGCAATTGCATTCACTTTTGAACTAATACCCTTTAGGGAAGTTGCCCTGTCGGCTGGGGCTGTAGAATACACTGGCCCCCTTAACGAATACACGAGTGTCCTGATTTATGACGCTAAACAATCTGATGGTGAGGTTCCAACAGTGCTGGATCTTTGGGAAATGCGAAGTACCCCTTCATTGCCATCGCTCCCAGGTCCACTCTGGCCCAGCGTGGTAGCACCTGATAAGGCCCTATCTATGGGTTAAATAGAACTAACAGCATACATATGCTAAACTGAATTGTTTGAGTAAACTGAATTGCTTGAAATAGAAATGTTTTTGACAATTAAACTGTACTTACATTTAAACTGCGTGCTTATGCTTAACTGAATTATTTCAAATAGAACTGTTTTTCGACATGAAAATTGTATTTACACTTAACTGAATTGTTACATATAACAGCTTGATTAGTTTGAAATAGAAATGTTTTTGACAATTAAACTGTGTACTTATGCTATTGTTTTAAATAGAACAGATTATTTACATAAAAGTGGATTTGGCGTTAAATAACCTACAAAGGTTGATATGCCATAAAACCCCACAAACCAAACCTTAGGAAAGCTATGAGCGCGCTTATTCCGACTGTTACGAGTTAGATATTACTACTATTATTGTTCTACAAGGATAGATTTAGCATTAAATAACCCATGAAGGTTGGTGTGCCATTTAAGAAAATAAACGAATTCTTAAAAGCCAGTGTCTATTATATTCAAGATATTTTTGTCTTAAAAGTCAGTGTGTATATTATTCAAGATATTTTTCTCTGAATTGTGTTATACACAAATAATTACGATATGTAAATTATTAGTATTAGATAGGAATACTTCATACCAGATAACTGGCTGAAATAAATGCTTGTATATACAGACACAAAATGTGCGACTAAAAATGAATGCAAATGATCGTCGAAAATATAAATTGGATTATGATAAGATAAGTACTAATCTAATTTCGGCACTAAATAAGCCATAAAGGTTTGATATACCTTTTAATAAAACAAACCAGGCAAAACCATAACTATTTTGAGAAGGCAGATTTGAAAAGTATCACGTGACCGGTTTGCATCGACACACTCGACAGGTTATTAAAACTTGGACACACTCTACCTTCTTCACATCAGGAAAGGCATGAACCCTCTTATCCCACAGATATGGGTTTTATAGTACCACAACTGTTCTTTTACAAGGATAGCTTTGGAATTAAATAACCACGAAGGCTGATATGATATTAAGCACAAAAACCAAATCAAATATTTCCAGTCTGTCATTCTTATCGCCAATCAATAGGATTGTTCTATCGGAAGCGAATGGGACTTGCGTGCAAATTGATAATTTTTTTTAAACTATCAGGTGAAAAAGAGACTTTGGGACAAAGTTTAACATCTCGTCCGCTAGGAGTGACAAGATGTTGAACATGCCATGGGTATAAGTTGTCTAGAACTTGCTCGTCCCTATTTATAAACTTTCCCGCCAGTAGCAAGATCTTTCGAAAAAAAAAAAGATGTATCTTTTGCATTACTAATATTAGATTCTTTAAACAAATGATCAAAATGGCGACAAGAATTCTAACATAAGATAAGCTTCATCTAACACTCAGACGGAAAACAGCAGTTAACCACGACTTATTGAGATCACTAGACTCCATTGGCCTTGTAAGTGGTGGCAGGGGCTGATCTGACAATGGAGGCCAGACAAGGAAGAGGTTTGTGGTTCTGTGCTCTGTGAACCCCAATAAAAAAGCTAGATTTCTCGATTCGATTTCTTTTGGGTGGCTGTGGACATGACGAGACTAGTGAGATTGTAAACAAAGAATGACTGAACCATTAAAAGATAGAAGAATTATCTGCATTCTAACAAGGACTTTAATTAAAACTGTGGCGCCTATAGTCTGGGTTTATGTAACTTCGTAATTCAATGATAACGGTTTATGGATAGGTTATATAAAAAAAGCAACCGCCAAATGAACTTATAAAGTTTAGCTTCTCATCCGGTAGGTTAGGGGTAGCAAGATAGGATTAATCTAGCACCCCAGACTTAAAAACAGTACAAAAATAATTACCGAGGCCACAAGATTTGATCGACCATCCAAACAGTGAGGAGGTAAATAGGGTTCTGTGTTCTGTGAACATCAATAAAAGACAATAGATTTCACGATTCACTCTCTCTTTCAGTGGGTGGGATACGAGGGGACAGGCGTTTGTAAGTGAATCTTTCAAAGATACGGAAGATTCGATTCCGACTAGAAAGAAGAAATCCCCACCCCCACCTTGAGCCTGTTTTTCTTTTTTCTCACCTTTCACTGCTTCAAAAAGCGATTGTAGTAATAAATGCATGTAAAACACCAAACTAAGTTTTGTAAGGACTCATGAGTTAATAAATATTATCCAGAGGTTAATGTTTATGGAGCTGATGAATTTATTTAGTTCTACTTTTTATTGCAATAATAAATGCATTCAAAGCACCAAAATAAATTTTTGTGAAGACTTATGAGTTAATAAACATTATCAAGAGATTAATGTTTATGAACCAGATGAATCTATCTGTCCAATCTTTTTCGGCAATAAATGCAAAACAACGAACAATGTCAGTTTTGTCAGTTTTTAAATGTAATTTGATATATGTGATTCATCTATCTGCTATGTTTTTGTGCTTCTTTGTGTGTGGGGTGTCGTTTGTTGTTTTTGTTTGGGGTTTTTTTTGTTGTTGTTTTTTTTTTTTTTTTGTTGCATTTCCCAGACATGAAGATTTGACCCTGGTCCTGTCCGTTTTCTGTACGGTAGGGTGAGAATAGCCTGAGACTACACTAAATTTACTATCTCAACCACAGAAAAGGAAAAGAGATAAGTTATTCGCTTATTGTAGTCGGGGATCGAATAACAGCAGATTTTGTCAAATCTCCCTCGATTACTATGAAGAAATGTCTGCCCCAACGCATGCGCATTTGAACACGCAGTCTCAGTGCGCCGAAAGACAATTATAATTAGATTTGGAGAGCGATCCATATCCACTAGGGTGCATGTAAAATAATTATAAATTTATAACAGCAAAATTTTCCAATTATCAAGGTAACTTCAATCGGAGATTGATCATGCTAACGAGGCATGTGACGATTTTAATAAACTGGCTTGATTGTAATTTATTTGTGCCTTCAAATAGGGAGGGAGCAGTTGCTTAGAACGCAAGAGAAAATATGTGATCTCAAAAGCCATTGGTAGTTATTCTCTATTCGATATTTGACAAAACTAGTTCTATGCTTAATCTGGGTTTATCCAATTGAATTTCTAATTATGTCTCTTTCTTAGTAAGCTCAAACATCTTGCTGTGTCAAGAGGATTGTAAATAAAGACTCAGTAGCCACTGACCTTGGACTAAACTTGAATTAACATCTGATATGATGCAGGGCGCTGTTGGTTGGTTGGTTGGTAGGTTGGTTGGTTGATTGGTTGACTTGTTGGTTGGTTGCTTGGCTGACTGGTTGTTTGGTTCGTCGACTCGTTGGTTGGCAGGTTGGTTGGTTGGTTGGTTAGTGAGTCGACTGGTTAGTTGGCTGTTTGGTTTATTGGGTTGTTGGTCGACTTGCTTGTTAGTTGGTTGGTTGACTGACTTGATTAGTTGGCTTTTTTGTTGGTCTTGTTGGTTGGTTGATGGCTGACTTGCTGTTTGACTTGTGGGTAGATTATTTGTTGGTTTCTTGGCGGGTTGGTCGGTTGGCCGAATTGTTGGTTGGCTAGCTGACTTGTTGGTTGATTTGTGGGTTGCTTATTTGTTGGTTTCTTGGTTGGTTGGTTAGTTGGTTGGTGGTTGGTCGACTTGTTGGTTGGTTGGTTGGTTGGTTGGTTGAAAACTTGTTAGTTGTTTGGTTGGATGGGTAACTGGTTGGTTGGTTGGTTGACTTGTTGACTGGTTGGTCGACGTTGATTGGCTGGTTGAATAACTGACTTGTAGGCTGGCTGTCTGGCTGGCTGGCTGGCTGGTCGGTCGGTCGATTTGCTGACTGGTTGGTCGACGTTGATTAGCTGGTTGGATAACTGACTTGTTGTTTGATGGCTAGCTGGCTGACTGGCTGGTTGGTTGGTTGGTTGGTTGGTTGGTTGTTCGATTTGTTGCCTGGTTGGTTGGTTGGTTGTTTTAATTTGGTTAGCTGATTGGTTATTTGGTTAGTTGGCAGGTAGGTAAGTTGGTTGGCTAATAACTGGTTGGTTGCTTGCTTGCTTGGTTGATTGGTAAAATTGTTGGTTGGTTGTCAGATTGGTTGGTTGATTGTTTTACGGCATACCAAACATTGTTTGCTTATTTAATGCTGAAATCAGGCAATTTTCAAATTCTTTTATGTATTCAATTTCAAGTAACTAAACATAATAATGTTAATTTGTAGATAAATCTAGAATCATGTAACTATTCTAAATTCTAATGACTAACATACAATATTTGGTTTCAAGTAAATATTTCTATTTAATTATGATATTTTGTTTACACTGTTAAATGGTTTCATGTATTCTTTATACAAAAAATTTTCCTACAATTATATGGTATCAAGTATTCCTATATAATAAGAATAATTTTCCTACAATTATATTGTATCAAGTATTCCTATATAATAAGAATGATTTTCCTACAATTATATAGTATCAAGTATTCCTATTGTCACGTGATATCCCACTGGGAGGAGGGAGATAAAATTACTACTACTCGTATTTGAATTGACAGTATCAAGCCGTCAAAAAAAGTGACCGTTAAGGAAGGAATGTGGGTCACACAGGGGAGACCAGGTGTTGGCACTTAGTAACCTCAGGTCGCCGGACACCGGAAGGGGAAAGAGAGAGAAGCCAAATGATTGGCTGGGACCCCAAAACGGAAGTGGGGCTCCCTTCCCCTCAGCGGAAGTAAAGGATAAGAAAGAGAGTTTTTGAGCAGGGTTCGTAGCGAGCGGACGAACCATAGCCATTTTACTCCGGGTGGAAGACAAAAGAATTACTGAGACACGAAGGACCCCAAGTCCTTCAAGCCAGTATTAAAAACAGAACAAAGTCTATTAGCCCATGAAAGAAGAACGATTCTCCAGTGGAACCCCGTCGAGAAAAAGATAAGTAACTTTGGGGACATTTTTCCTTTATACCTAAATTTTATATACCACTCTCTCTCTCTCTCAATTTGAAGAAAGATAAAAGTCAAGAAAAGACATATTTATTCGTGGACTGTCAATTCATTATATGTTTTTGACACTGTGAAAGTGTACATAACTGTAGTAAAGGAATTCATGTATTTTTATGTTACCATGTGGTCTATGTTGTTATTTCATGCTTCTTTTCAGCTTCTATTCGCCTTATGTTATCTTGCTTAGAATTGTTCTATTAATTCCTAAAATATCACACGGGAAACCGGAGTTGCCGACTACTACAATATTAATATTATTACGACTAAAACCTTTGGCTCATTATCTTCCATTGTCTCGGGGAAGGAAGAAAGCGGCCTGGTGGGTGTGTGATAGTGTGAAATTTGGAACCCCTTGCCAGCGGCGGTCAGTCTGGTCCTAAATTATTCCCTCACGTAATATGCCAGTTCTTATATACCTGAGAGAAAAACTCTGAACGAGGACTTATTCTATAGGGGATCAAGTGCCAACCTGCCCCGTCTTCACACGTGCGAAAATAAAGTCCCGTTTTGGGATTTTAGTCAATTTCGCGTCACACTATATAATAAGAATAATTTTCCTACGATTATATGGTATCAAGTATTCCTATATAATAAGAATAATTTTCCTACAATTAAATGGTATGAAATATTCCTATCTAATAAGAATAATTTTCCGATAATTAAATGATATCAAATATTCTTATCAAATAAGAATACTTTTCTCACTATTGTATGGTTTGTGTCACAGTCCTACGCGTTAACCGCAACTTCACTAGGTCTTGGCACAGCAAAGTGTGCAAGTCGTCTAGTGGTTTAACATTTGAAAAGGCGTCAGAATCCGCCGTTCACGAGAGATTATATAACTGTTATATATGGGCAAGAATTTATCAAAGAGAAACTGGTCGATTGACACATTGACGAGAAAATAACCTTGCAATACAGAAGCCGTAATCATAGAAATGTTAATATTTTAGCAGCACAAGTACTCCCTATCCCAGAGGATTTTTAGATTTATATAAAAAAATACAATGTTGATCATAATGATATAAATATTAATAGATTTTTTTCTGTCTTTTTATTTCAGGTTTTAAAAGGCTTTCCAGAATGTTTACAGGCTGATATTTGTCTGCACTTGAATAGAAATCTGCTCAATAATGCAGCGGCCTTTAAAAACGCAAGTCAAGGTAAGAACACATTTTATTATATAGTGAATAATTATTATATAGTGAATAAACGCATTTTATTACATAGCGAATGATTGTTATATAGCGAATACACACATTTTATTATACAGTGAATAAACACATTTTATTATATAGCGAATGATTGTTATAAAGTGAATACACACATTTTATTATACAGTGAATAAACACATTTTATTATATAGCGAATGATTGTTATAAAGTGAATACACACATTTTATTATACAGTGAATAAACACATTTTATTATATAGCGAATGATTGTTATAAAGTGAATATACACATTTTATTAGACAGTGAATAAACACATTTTATTATATTGCGAATACACACATTTTATTATACAGTGAATAAATACATTTCATTATTAGTCGTCTGAATTTCTGAGACGAAGCTTGATGATTTTTATCATTAAGGGTTTTCGGACTTTTGTCTTCATCTTTATTTTTTTTAAATCTGAATATGATCACAGGTAAAAAAATTACGCATAATAGTAGTAATCCTAGTCAAGTAAGAACATTAAGTTTATAAGTCCCAAAAATTCACTCTAAACTGTCCAGCAGGACACATAGCGTAACGGTTTTAGGCGTTGGTTCCCTAAGCTTCTTAGGACACAATTATCTGGAGGTTGCAAGCTCAAACCTGACAGCAGGCGAGTAACAATACAGGAGTTTCTTAACACTTGTACACTGTTATGGTTAAGGGAATTAGAACACGTGACCCCCCCCTGGATTCAAAAAAAGGACGTAGTTCAAATTTCCGTGTAGGTTTCCGAGTTCGACAAACACCTGAAGAAGACTGGAGGACATATCGGCCGAAACGTTGCGGAAATAACAGTAAAGATGAAGACGATAGTCCCAAAACACTTAATGATAAAAGCATTTTATTATATAGCGAATAAATTCATTTTATTGTAAATGTTGCATATTGACCTTAGACAGTCGCGTCAATTAGGGATTTTTAAAAAAGGATATTCCATATATGTTAACAAGAGAACAACGGAAACAGATCACATAGGTGGATGACCGGAAGTATAACTGGAAGGAACGATTAGGCGTTATTAAATCATATATACGCAGGTACCCACAGACAGAATGGTCAGTCAGGCACTCAGAAGAGATTCGGGCTGTTAGTGAATGCCCAGTAAAGAGGGACAGGCGCTCGCCGGCAGTCCCAGCTGAGAACCTACCGTCAAAGAAGCAAAGACAAAAAGCCCTGAGTTTAGAATCACAAAGTGGGTTGAGAAAAGTGTCAATATAGCAGTCCTTTGTTAGCCTGTGTCTGAGACCTACATCTATCTATCTATCTATCTATCTCTCACGCACACACATACTTACAGCCAATTTCATACTTTTCGAGTAATAAAGAAAAGTGTTAATGCCCCATCATTATGCTGCCATACAACATAGACCAAAACCGCTTTATTTTATAGCAAAAAAAAACATCTTTTATTATATACCGAATAAAAACAATTTATTATATCGGGTATATTATATTATATATTATATACCGAATAAATACATCTTATTATATAGCGAATAAACACTGTTGATTATTTAGCGAATAAACACATTAGGTAATAAACACATTGTACCATATAATGAATAAATACATGTTATTCTATAGTGAATAATCACATTTTATTATATTGCGAATTTAAAAACCGAGAAAGTTGCTGTTCGAGGTACACTGGCGTAACATTGTTCTGTTATCATTTCATCCAATTAGTTTAGCTGGTAGTGCACAAACCTTCACCACTACAATCAAATCACATGTGAAGTTGCCCAAGAGATCAAAACTTTTGAACCCTCATACGACAATATAGACTAGATAGTCCATCATATATATATATATATATATATATAGTGAAAAAAGTTTTGGGTCACTTTTTTAAACTCTTGTAAATTTATGCTGATTGCCAAATTATAAGTTCAGGTTTCGCGTTGTGTTTTTTAGCCTTCTCGTTTAGAACCCTTACAACAAACCCACAACGTCGAATTGAGGTCGTTTTGCAGGTTGACTAATGTCTTCTACATCGTTGGTTCACAATGCATTTCTATTTGGTTTTTGAACTTGCACTTCTTTCCATCGTCATTTTCGATATCAAGGATAACAGCCGATAGCTGTACGGTCCCCCCTGTTGTCTGTAAACATGTCCAGCCCAACTTCTAGTTTCCATACTCCACTTATATATATATATATATATATATATGTGTGTGTGTGTGTGTGTGAATAAAGAAGTTTTAAAAGTATTTTTTCAAAAATTAAAAAAGTGCTCACTATCTGTCCATAGAGCACGATAAAACCCAAAATAAATAGATGTTCACTCAACCCTCAGTGACTGACCGAAAACTGATAGTTTCATGTATTTTAATGAAAAACAAAGATATATATATATATATATATATATATATATATATATATATATATATTAGAGTGTTTCTTTTCCTTAGAGACTACTACATATATTTTGGGTTATAGCATTTTAGAGATGAAGACAATGTTGATTTAGAATAGCTAATAATATCTATTTTGATTATATGTTCAATTATCAATGTTAAAATCTTATCTGTTTTAGTACAAAATTTAATTTTCATCAAAATCTTTTAGAAATCTGATTATTTATGGACAATTCCTTTTCCTTTATATCTTTATGTGTGTGTGTGCGTGAGAGAGAGAGAGAGAGAGTATGTATGTGTGTGTGAGTGTGAACAAAAGTGATGAGACAAATCTGATTATCTTTTTTGTATTCTTTATTTTTTGTTGGTCTAATTTAAAAATACAGCAAACTAAATTACAATGGTATATATATATATATATATATATATATATATATATATATATATATATATATATATATATATATATATATACCAACCCCTCTACACCAGCAGGATGCGAAACGTGGTTAGTTTTTAAATTAGAGTTTTACAAGAGTGAATTCAGAGTTTTCCTTCTTCTAGACTGGTGGCTGCGAGCAATATTGAACAAGTCCTGGAGACAGCACCCCACAAAGCAACAGCTGTATGGCCACTTACCAGCCATCACGAAAACTATCCAAGTTAGACGAACCAGACATGTAGGACGCTGCTGGAGAAGTAGGGACGAACTCAAAAGCGACATACTCTAATGGACCTCATCACATTGACGAGCAAAGGCAGGACGACCAGCAGGAACCTACATAAAACAGCACTGTACTGATACAGGATTTAGCCTTGAAGACGTAATGGAAGCGATGGGTGATAGAGAGGGATGGCAAGAAAGGGTCAGGTTGATCCGCGCTGGTGACACGACATGATGATGATGATGATGATACTGGTTGCTCTAACCAGGTTAAAGATTTCAGTCTGCCCGACTGGAAGGTGAATATTTGGATTCATGCCTTTCCCAAGTGTATTAGTGCTATGTGAAATGCCAACAGCCTCGTCCAGATTTTAAACTGATGTAACCAAGTTCATTTCGTACATCATTTACAGCACGAGCGACTCCACACACATATATATATACATACATTAAAAAATATGTATATAACGCCTTATCGTTGTTTACAACTCTGGTTCTTGAAGTCATTGTCGCATAGGATTAAGTTTAGCAGGAATTTATTTAGTCATTGTCGCATAGGATTAAGTTTAGCAGGAATTTATTATTACTCATCAATCAATATATAACGATTTTCTTGTTTTACTTCGACAAAGTGCAACATTATTATCTTCAATTATCACATCGATAATATGAATCATGTTGTGTTGGACGAAAGATTATAAATGCCTCTAATGGTGATTTTCATAAGATAAAATCTATTGGTCGCGAGAAAACAGGCTTTACCAACTAATTGTCCAATTGAAAGTCCCGATTGGTTTGGCTTGGTTTTATGGCATATCAACCATTGTTGGTTATTTAATACCAAATCTTCTTTATACATAAGAGGATCATTAAATAAGTTTCCAGTCTTTTTTGTATGGGCACTTTTATTGATAGTACACACATGAAATTGTAGTCCCCTGCGAAGTAATCTCCTCCGGCTGCAATCCACTTGTACCGTTCCAACAATTTCTGGAAGGCCCCATGGAAGTCGTCTTGTGTGAGCGTGTCAATGACCTTCGTCGCAGCCTCTTTCATCTCTTCAATTCTCTTATAACGTCAGCCTCTGAGCTTTGGGAATAACCAAAAGTCACAGGGAGCAAGGTCTGGACTATAGGGAGGCTGAGGAACTGTTTCATGCCCATCTTTGTCAAATAATCTGTGACAAGGATAGAGTTGTGGACTGGTGCATTGTCCTGGTGGAAATGCCAATGACTCGATTCGAAGAGTGCTGGCCCCTTTCCCAAGGAATCTCTTCCGGAACTCCCTTAAAACTTTAACATAGTAACCCTAACCCAAACCCTTTGGCCTTACACCTCCCACACCTTTCATCATCCCTCAAAGACTCCATGCCTTCCTTGAATCTCTTATGCCACTGAAAAACTGATGCTTGATTCATGCAAGATGGTCGAAAAGCAGTCTGAAGCATTCCATACGTTGTTTCTGTGGCATTTTTTCAAAGTTTAAAACAGAATTTTATTGCATATCGTTCTTCTAAAGTGTCCTCACGTCCAGATTGCATTTTTGAAATTCACCAGCTGTGCCAATCAGGCTTTAGTAGGGTGTATTCCAATTGCTGCTGTAGCTGTTTATTTGAATCTGAAATCCTAAAAATTGTTCAGTCATCTCATGAGATGTATAGTAATAACATACTGAATTTTCAAGTGCCTACGACAATTTTAAATGCGTGTACAAAAAAAGTCTGGAAACTTATTGAAGGCACCACGTATATATGATTTTTCTTTGTTTGGTTTAATGGTATATCATCATTGTTGGTTATTAATACCAAACCCCGTTTTAACATACATATTAAATATATATGATTTGTAAACACATTTTGTATATATACAGTTAAATGATCAAACAGTTCGATTTCTAACGATCCAATTTTTCTTAAGTCAACAAAGTTAAATTGTTCCACATATTGCTATTTATCACTAACACTCCAATCAAACACCAGTTATTTGTTTATGAACAGTTAAATGATTAAACAGTTCTATTTCTAATAATTCAGTTTAGCATAAATCAACAAAATTAAATGGTTCTAAGTATTTCTATAAATCACAAACAATTCAATTAAACGTCAGTCCTTTGTTTACACCCGATTAAATGATCAAACAGTTCTATTTTAAAGAATCCAGTTAATATAAATCAACAAAGTTAAATGGTTCTAAGTATTTCTATAAATCACAAACAATTCAATTAAACATCAGTCCTTTGTTTACACCCGATTAAATTATCAAACAATTCTATTTCAAGCAATACAGTTTAGCATTAGTCATTTGTTTGCCCTCTGTTTAAATTGCAAACAGTTCTATTTGACCCATAGATAGGATCCTATCAGGTTCTACCACTCCGGCCGACAGTGGATCTGGGACCTATGGAAATGAATGGATTCTCTGCATTCCCCAAAGCTCCAGCAATACAGGAGCCTCAGCGTCAGATTGTTTAGTGTCATATCCAGGACATGCGCTGTGGCATTGTGTGTGTGGGGGGGGTCTTATCTCGCTGCAGTGTATTCTACAGCCCCTGTAACTGGAGATCTGCTAATGCACATATAATTATGGTCTGAGAACTTAGTCTTATTTCAATTCTAATTTTCATTGGCTAATTGATTTTAATGGCATATCAACCCATATGGGGTTATTGCATACCTTGATGTTAGAGAATTGCTTTCTTTGTGCATTCATATATTTTTTGTAAAATTTCTTAAAATATTTTTGCAGTGGTTAACATAATTGTTAACTTGCTGAACTGCGAAAGAGTTGTAAGCGAGTTCAAGCACCAGAAGAGAAGAGTAAGTGGTTGTTTGGTTGGCTGGTTGGATTTTTATGGCATATCAACCTTTGTAGGATATTCAATCCCAAATCCATTTTTATGCAAATTATCAGTTCTATTTCAAACAATTCAGTTTAGCATGCGTAAACAGTTTAATTGTCAAAACATTTCTATTTCAAGCTATTCAGTTTAGTCAGACAGTTCTAATTCAGCTAATTCAGTATAGTATAAGTACAGATTTTGTTTGCACACAGTTGAATGTCAAAACAGTCTCTATATTAAACAATTCACTTTAGTGTAAGTACAGTTTCGATGTCAAAAGCAGTTCCATTTAAAACATAGCATAAGCACGCAGTTTAAATGTAAGTACAGTTTAATTGTCAAAAACATTTCTATTTTAAGCTATTCAGTTTAGTCAAACAGTTCTAATTTAAACAATTCAGTTAAGCATAAGTATTCAGTTAGTTCTTTTTAACTCATAGGTAGGGCCCTATCAGGTGCTACCATTCTGGGCCTGAGAAGACCTGGGAGCAATGGCAACAAAGGGGTGCTCCGCATTCCTCAAAGCTTCAGCATCACTGGAACCTCAACATCAGATTATTTAGTGTCATATCCAGTACACTCATTGGCAGCGTGGGAGGGGTTACCCCACTGCAGAAGTGCAGTCGGTGTATTCTACAGCCCCAGCTGACCGAGCAAAAGAGTAAGCGGTTTCCACTATTTTGCTGTATTGGACTTTTTTCTTAGTTCCTTGAACGCTTGTGTCTAGGGAGACCACTCTGTTTAGTCTCTAAACACTCATATATAAATACTGTCACAGATATAGGGTCGCATATTTCTTAAAAGCAAGGCCAACATTGCTTACCCTATAAAAATATTCAGTAGATAATTTCAAGATATATTTATTTATCAATTTTAACTTTATTTCAGTTTTATCATGAATCTTGGTTAAGAGATTTGTACTTATTGTGTTGAAAACTTGTAAGCAGATATTCGTTTATGAAAATTTGCATCTCTTATATGCAAAATTCATTTTGCTCTGCCCAGTTGGCTTGGAGTGTAGAACACACCGACTGCATCTCTGCCGAGAGGAAAGAGATCCACCATCATAACGAATGTCCTTGATACAACACTGAACCATCTGATGATGATGCTACAGCCGTGAAGTTTTGGGGAATGTGTAAAAATGTTGTAAAATTGGTGACTGTAGTCGAGGGTGACCCGAAGCTACTACTCCGAGGTGTCATGCAATCAAAACGAAGAAGTGTCGCCAAGGGCCCTTCACTGACATACTTGAGGACATGTCACCGTTCAGAGGTGATCGTGCTTGAACACATACACTGATAATGTAAGTAGTAAGTAAAGATGGTGACCGTAGTCCAGGGTGACCCGAAGTCTCCCTTATCAATAGCTACTACAACGAGGTGTAGAAGAGAGTGTTACTCCTTTCCCTGGATTGCTCCATTTTACCCTTGATTCGTACCTTATAATGCTGAGTGTTAAGAAAGGAGGTATCAAGTACCATTTTTTAAGTCTTTGGTATGATTCGAGTTGGGTCATTGGCGAACACTCTACCCAAAAGGCTATTGAGCCGGTAGTACCTCTTTATTGTCATTACTCTCAGGTCCACTCTGACCTGGAGTAGTACTATCTGATAGGGTTCCATCTATGGGTTAAATAGATCTGTTTGACTTTTATCTGCGTGCAAACAAATAACTGATGTTAAACTGAATTGTAAGAGTTAGCTAGCAATACGTGAAACCATTTAACTGTGTGGAAATAAAAAATATTGGTGTTAATAGCAATATTTGAAGCCATTTAAGTAAATGCAAGCAAAAGATTAATGCTAAATAGATTTATTCGTGTCTGATACGAATACATATAATAAGTGTAAAATAGTATTACTTGAAGCCATTTAACAATGTCTAAACAATAGCAATTCTTATTTGTGTACGAACAAATTAACACTTATTTAAAAGTAAGATTACCGACAAACTATTCACTTTGAAATCATATAACCAATCAACTGTGTACAAACAAACGACTTATATCAAATTAAATTGTTAGTGTTACATAGCAATACTTGAAACCATTTAACAGTGTGTAAAGAAATGAACACTGGTTCGTTTCAAAATGTTACCTTTAAACAAAGCGTTTACAAGTCATATATATTTGATATATGTATAAACAAAATTTGACATTAAATAACCCACAAAGGTTGACATGGCATAAAAACCAACCACCTTCCCTCAATTTGCTGTAATATCTTTCCACAACAAAACCACATGACTCTTCCCGTGGAATATCGTTGTTAGAGCATGTATACAGTCACCAAAGGTAATAGTTTTTTGAGTAAAAATTACAGACTAATGTATTTTCATAGTAAAATCTTTTTTTCGTTTAAAAGAAAGTGTTGATTTATTATCGCATTAAAGTCGATTTAAAATGCATTTATTCAGAGATAGATAGATAGATAGATAGATAGATAAAGAGAGAGTGAGTGAAAAATAGATAGATTGATAGATAGATTGAGAGAGAGAGAGAGAAAGAAAGATAATTACTAAGTGTAGTTTAAGTTTGACACACGCACTAACGCAATATATTAATTTGTATTTATATTTGAAAAAGCCAATTAAATAAAAAAAAAAATCTGTGTGTGTGTGTGTGTGTGTGTGTGTGTGTGTGTGTGTGTGTGTGTGTGTGAAAAGACAGGCAGACAGAAAAAGTTATATATATATATATATATATATATATATATATATATAAGGATCGAATAGTACTTTATGAAACTATTAGTTGCATAATAGTTTGTGTTAAAGAGCCGGTTTTTTTTAAGCTATTTTAATCCTGGTTTGGAAATAATTTTCCACTGCTTTATTTGGGAGCAGTATATGATAAAACCAACGAGTATTTTTAATTAGTTTTTAAACACACACACACACGCGCGCGCGCGCGCGCGCGCGCACACAGGTAAAATTTTATATTATATCAACTATCATTCTTTACAGGGAGAATAGTTATAAAAAGGGAAAAGACGAAAGTACATACACATACTTAGACAAAAACTCCCATGTAGACACACAAACCCACACAATATACGAGGTGTCTTCAATAAGTTTCCAGACTTTTTTGTAGAGGCATTTAAAATTGTCGTAGACTCTTGAAAATTCAGTATGTTATTTCTATGCATCTTATGAATGACCAATTTTTATGATTTCAGCTTCAAATGAACACCCACAGCAGCAATTGGAATACACACTACTAAAGCCTGATTGGCTCAGCTGGTGAATTTCAAAAATGCAATCTGGACATGAGGACACTTTAGAAGAACGATATGCAATAAAATTCTGTTTTAAACTTGGAATAAATGCCACAGAAACGTATGGAATACTTCAGACTATTTTGGAACATCTTGCATGAATCGAGCATGAGTTTTTGAGTGGCATAAAAGATTCAAGGAAGGCAGGGAGTCTGTAGGGGATGATGAGAGGTGTGAGAGGAGTAAGGAAGTCAGAACACCAGAGTTTATTGGCGAAATAAAGAATTTCGTAGATAAGGACCGTTGTGTGTCTATGGAGACAATAGGTGCACAGTTTTATTTCAGTGTGAGAATTGTGCACACAATTATTCCCGAGGAACTGAAGATGCAGAAGATTTGCGCGCCATAACCCCATCCTTGTTGCAGACTATTCGACGAAGATGAGCATCTAGACAGTTCCTCACCCTCGCTATTGTCCAGACCTTGCTCCCTGTTACTTTTGGTTATTCCCTAAGCTCAAGGAAAAACTTAGAGGCTGTCGTTATGTGACAATTAAGGAGATGAAAGAGTCTGTGACGAAGGTCACTGATACACTCACACAAGAGAACTTCCATGGGGACTTCCAGAAGTTGTTGGAACGGCACAACAAGTGCATTGCAGTCGGAGGAGATTACTTCGAAGAGAACTAGAGTTTCATGTGTGCACTATCAATAAAAGTTCCCATACGAAAAAAGGTCTGGAAACTTATTGAAGACACCACATATTCTTGTAAAAATAAGAGAGAGACCAAAGTTTGTCACGGGCAGTTAACTCGAAGTGGACATTCACAGACACAAATCCTAAAAGTAAAAACAACAACACATCCTTATCAAAACAGAGGCCACCACAAAAACCAAGAGGAACACTTAAATAAACCATTTACTTCCTGAAGACGACTTAAAACGTCAGAAACATGTGATAAATAAAAATAAATGACCTAAAAGCAAATTCACTTGTGGACATATTCATCTTGAAATATATATATATATATATATATATATATATATATATATATATATTGTGTAGTAATATGTCTGGGTGTTGTAAGTTCTTTTAGTTTGGTTTGTGGTTCTCTTTAATAGATTTCAGCTGAATGTAGGTTTTTAACTGCTCGTAAAACTTTAGCCAATCGTTTCGTTCTAATTGGATTAGTTTATCGACAAGAACTCTGTAATTGTTTGATTGACAGTTGCTGCTGGTTTGTTTCCCTCTCTGTGCATTTCTTTTATAGTCAATTGTTATTATTTCCATCTCATATTTTTTGTATACGTATATATAGAGAGAAAATGTGGGAAAACAAATTCTATCCAACAGAACAACATACAAAACTAAAACAACTTACAACACCCACCCACACTACTTCACAAATAATAACTACAGATAACCCCAAAGCTTCAACCAATCTCTCTCTCTCTCCCTCTCTCTATATATATATACATATATATATATAGAGAGAGGGGGGACAAGAAGAGTGCGCATTTCTTATGAATTTACTTTCAAAATAAATATGTGTGGCTGATTATCGCCTTTAAGACAATTTAACTATACATAAGTTTTTACAAGTCTTAACAAGCTTATTCGTGATTATGAATTGTCGCTTGTCGTTTCCCGAAGCTCTTAGTCGACTCAGACAAAATATCACACGACAACCAATAGATTCATTACTACTAATCTACAACTATATTGGTTTAAGTTCTATTGGATTAAAGGATTAATTTAATACAACAACTATTTATGAAAGAATGAAAAATCAATAGAATATACAATAATGTTCAAAAGATGGTGAAAATAAGTTTCCAGACTTTCCAGACATTTTTTGTTTAGGCATTTAAAATTGATGTAGACTCTTGAAAATTCACTATGTTATTGCTATACATCTTATGAGATGACTGACCAATTTTTATGATTTCAGCTTCAAATAAACAGCTACAGCAGGAATTGGAATACACCCTACTAAAGTCTGATTGTCACAGCTGGTGAATTTCAAAAATGCAATCTGGACTTTAGAAGAACGATATGCAATAAAATTCTGTTTTAAACTTAAAAAAATGCCATGCGATGAAAGCTGGATCTACTGCTATGATCTAGAGACCAAGAGACAGGGTTCCCAGTGGAAGCATGCTGTCTCTCCCAGACCCAAGAAGGCCAGACAAAGCAAATCCACCCACAAACTTTTGATGATCCCTTTTTTTTAAAGGACTGGCATGATATACATGCACTGGGTTCCCACTGGACAGACAGTCAACAGGGAATAATATGTTGAGGTTTTAAGAAAGTTCAGCAAGAGATTCCGCCGGAAGAGGCCAGCACTTCAAATCGGGTCAGTGGCATTTCCACCAGGACAATGCACCAGTCCACAACTCCATCCTTGTCACAGACTATTTGACCAAGATGGGCATCAAGACGTTTCGTCACCTTCCCTATATTCAAGACCTTGGTCCCTGGGACTTTTGGTTATTCCCTAAGCTCAGAGACTGTCGTTACGAGACAATTGAGATGAAAGAGGCTTTGACGAAAGTCATTGACACGCTCACACAAGAGGACTTCCATGGGGCCTGGTAGAAGTTGTTGGGACGGTACAAGTGCATTGCAGCCGGAGGAGATTACTTCGAAGGGGACTAGAGTCTCATGTGTGTACTATCAATAAAAGTGCCCATACGAAAAAAGTCTGGAAACTTATTTAATGATCCTCATATCGAGTTTCTTTATAAGTGCGGAGTTGAGATTGAAATTTTTTGTCAGTGAATGAAAGCTAAAGTCTGCAACCAGAGATTTGCGCGGCTTAAAGGTAAAATATACCAAAGTTGAAGTGCTCAGGAAAAACATAAATCCACCGATACTCGCTCACCCAGAAATGGTTAAAAATAGAAAGGTGAACTGGGGTCTATTGCCTTGTTTGTCAAAATCTAGGAGAAAAACTCTGGATTATATATATAAGTTGGCCAAACGTAGTCGAGTGCTATCCGAAGACTCCCTTTCCCTTTTGCTCCACTTACCTTTGACCCCTACCTTATAATGCTGAGTGTTAGGCAAGGAGGGATCAAGTACCATTTTTGAGCCTTTGTTATAACTCGACCTGGGGTGAACCCCCGTCTCGCAGACAATGGGCGAACACTCTAAAAATTATGCCAATTGGTTGTTTGGTTGCTTTTTATCGCATATCAATCTCGTAGGTTACTGAATACCAAATCTTGTTTCTGCGTACATATATGTGTGTGCGTGTGTTGAAATTTTAGTTTTGATTTTTGCTCAGAGAATTGTTGAAATTTTAGTTTTGATTTTTGCTTCGAGAATTGTTGAAATTTTATTTTTGCTTAGAGAAGTGTTGAATTTAATTTTTACTTAGAGAAGTGTTGAAATTTTATTTTTGCTTAGAGAAATGTCGAAATTTTATTTTTGCTTAGAGAAGTGTTGAAATTTTATTTTTGCTTAGAGAAATGTTTAAATTTTATTTTTACTCAGAGAAATGTTGAAATTTAGTTTTGGTTACTGAATTTCTTTAAGGTAATACGCAATAACCAGCAATATCCATTTTTTTTATAATATTCCACGAAATGTAATATCCCAGTGTATTTACGTAAGAAGTAAACATTTTTTTCATGAAAAATTTTAGTTGTGTACTTATTAAATGACGAGACTGTAAAGAATACCACTTTATGTAGGGGTGATATTGTAAATAATAATTAGTTTAGCACAAGACTACTTATTTATGGGTGATGCTGTCGATAATACCGAGGTTAGCACAATCACCCGAAGGAACTTTGAAAAAAAGGCTTATCAACCGTATTTATGGTGTCTGGAATTTTTCAAGTGTTATTATGTATACATATATATAAGTTGGCCTATCATAGTCAAGAGTGACTCGAAGTCTCCCTTTTCAATAACTACAACGCTGAGGTGTAGAGGAGGGCACTACTCCTTTCCCTGGATTGCTCCACTACCCTTGATCCGTACCTTATAATGCCGAGTGTTAAACAAGGAGGTATCAAGTACCATTTTTTTAGTCTTCGGTATGAATAGACCATGGTTTGAACCCAGACCTTATGGACCATTGGCAAACAGTCTACTAATGTGCCAATGGGATGATAGAGAGAGAGAGAGAGAGAGAGAGAGAGAAAGAGAGAGAAACAGAGATAGAGTAACATACATACATACATACATACATACACCGTGGTGAATGAATAAATTGTTATTTGTCTAAACTTCTGAGAGGATGCTTGATCATTTTTACCGCTGAGACTAGTGAAGAAGGCCGAATGACATCGGTCGAAACTGTGTGAGTATAACAATGAAGATGAAGACAATAGTCCGAATAGTCTAAGTGATGAAAAGAATAAATCGTTTAAAAACATTTTTTAAATCAAGAAGGTGCTCAAGTAATGGCCACGATTTGTATCTCATCTCTTAATTTCGGCTTTGTTACTAAATGTGTCAACTTCTCTGACGTAACCAAAAAGTTCTAAGACTATCCTTGCCCCGTGGAAACTAAAGGCAAAACGTTCTGGTTCGATTATTTTGTTTATTGGCATATCAACCTTTATGGGTTATTTAATGTCAAAGATATCCTTGTATTTCTTTGGTTTGGTTTTATGGTATATCAAACATTATAGATTATTTAATGCCAAACCCTTTTCAAACATATATATTGAATATGGGATTTGGGTTGGTTTAGTTTTATGGCATAGCAACCATCGTAGGTTATTTAATGCAAAATCCTTTTCATACATATATATTAAATATCGGATTAATATTTCTAAACGAGCCTTAATTCATCTTTTTCCCATAGTAAAATGATTTCGCGTATTTCTATCTAACACGAATTCACTGTTAAATATAAAAACGGTTCTATTTCAAACAATTCAGTTTAGCATAAGTACACAGTTTTTAGTTACACACTAATAAATGATCGAACCGTTCTATTTCAAACTATTCAGTTTAGAATGTAACAAAGTTAAATGGTTTCAATTATTGCTATGTATCACTAATAATTCAACATCAAACGTTTGTTTACACTAAACATTTTTACACACAGTTAAATGTAAAAAAGTTCTATTCCAAGCAATTCAGTTTAGCATAAGTATACAGTTTAAATATCAAACAGTTCTTTTTAATCCATATATAGGACACTCATAGATGTTATCACTCTGAGCCAGAGTGAACCTGGGAGTGATGGGAATAAAGGAGTGCTCCGTATTCCCCAAAGCTCCAGCATTACTTAAGACTCACCATTAGATTTTTTTAGAATCATATCCAGGACACTCGTTGGAGGAGTTACCCCTCTGCAGAGATGTAGTCGATGTAGTCTGTAGCCCCAGTCGACTTGGCCTAAGATATCATTGAAGAATAACAGTAGGGATGCTATTTAACCTATAGCTGGGGAAATTAAGAGGTCCCTACTTTTTTCCAAAGGTATTAATGCGAAAGTGGATGTAACTGCGCAACTGGAGTTCGAACTCGCCTACCAAGATGTCGCACTCCAGTACGTTAGCCACTACGTCAAGGAGACATCCGCTCGCCACTATTGGAGACATCTCGTTCATAATCCACAAGATTCTTTTTCTAAGAAAATATGTTCAGGAAACTAACTGATCCAATGATGGTTTAAATCGACGTTCTTCTTTTTTTGTTTCTCACCTCGACGTTTCCGTGGGAATTTGTCTGGGCAACCATGTGTAATTCAAATTTCATTTCAATTGTTCGCTGTTGTGTCTGTGATTACCGACATGTCATTGTCTTCTGATTAAGAAGCTCGTGCGCATGTGTGCACATAAACCATCTTATAATGAAGATTGAATCAACGTGGGTGGATGTCGATAGGAAACTAAAAAGAAGAAAAAAATAAGAAAAGAAACTCCGTTGATTTCTAATTTATTACGGAAGCTGACACTGGAAAAAGAATAATTCCTTATTACAACTCTTTTATTCTTCGGATTTCTTCGAATTTTTCCCGCTTTTTTTTTTTTTTTTTTTTTTTTTTTTTTTTTTCATCTCTTCTTAGTTCACAACAGTACATGAAAACGAAAATAATTGAACATCTTTACCATTTTCCTATAATCATTCTTCTCCTTACGAGTTTTTCACACCATCGTCAGTTGATGGTCTTTCACTAGAGACAAAGTGACAGCAAGTCTCCTTGGGATTTCAGGTCTCTTGGCAGTATTCTGACCAATCTCAATATTCTGAAGTTTGGATATTCTTGATTCTTGCTCTGCTTTCTAATTTTTCCTGTCTTTCTTCCAAGATTTTTGGTACTATTCCAAGCACCCCAATTCCAGCTGCTATCAACATCACGCTCATGTTATACAACATTTTTAGTTATCTGGCAATATCCGGGACAGCAAAGTCTACAATTTTGCAAGTTCTCTCTTTTTTTTATTGGTTATTATAAGTTCTGGTCTTCTGGCAGAGATTAGGGGATCTGTTGGTATGTCAAAGTCCCATAGGTGTTTTTGTGTGTCATTCTCTAGGGTAGATGCTGGGTTCATTATTATTATTATTCACTCATTAGAGATTTTCATATGAGCGTTAGCCGAAGGTTTTTCACTGGAGTCTGAGTGGCAGCAAGTCTCATCGAGTCTCCAGGACTCTTCTCAGTATTCTGGCCGTTCTCAATAATGTAGAAGTTTGGATGTTCTCCACTCGTCCGCCAACTTACAACTCCTCCAGTCCCTTTAGTAATCCTTTAGTTACTGTTCCAAACGCACCAATTACAATTGGTATAATTTTCACCCGCATGTTCCACAGTTTTTTCAATTCCTTTGCAAGGTCGAGGTACTTATCCTTCTTTTCACATTCTTTCAGTTTTATTCTGTGGTCAGCCGGGACAGCAAATCGACTATTTTGCAAGTTCTCTTTTATTTCTTTTTTTTTATTATTATTATTATTAAGTCTGGTCTTCTGGCCGAGATTAGGTGATCCGTGTGTATGTCGAAGTCCCATAGGAGTTTATGTGTGTCATTTTCTAGGACAGGCACTGGGTTGTGCATATACCATTTGTTTGCATTATTATTATTATTATTATTATTATTATTATTATTATTATTATTATTATTATTCCTTGAGAGTTTTTCTTTCACATCAGCCAAAGCTGATGGTCTTTCACTATAATTTGAGCGACAGCATGTCTCCTCAGGTCTCTAGGTCTCTCCTCAGTATTATGGCCGATCTTAGTAATGCAGTACTTTGGATGGTCTCCACTCGACCTCTTATTTCCAAGTCCCCCAGTTAATCCTTTCGTGACTGTGCCAAGAGCACCAATTACAATTGGTATAAACGTCATTTTCATATTCCACGGTTTCTTTAATTTCCTAGCAAGGTCGAGGTATTTATAATTCATTTCACTTTCTTTCAATTTTTCTCTGTGGTCTGCCAGAACAGCAAAGTCCACAATTTTGCAAATCTTGTGAGTTTTTCACACCATTGTTATCTCGTGGTCTTTCACAGGAGTCTTTGAGACAGGAAGTCTCCATGACTCTTCTGAGTATTCTAGCCTATTCTTCCAATCTCTTTTGCAAGTTTTCAGGAACCCTTCCTAGCGCACCAACCACCGTCATCTTCATGTCTACTGCTTTTTCAGCTCTCTAGTAAGATCCATTGTCTATCTTTTCGGTTTCTTTTATTTTCTCTCTGTGGTTTGCTGGAAAAGCCAAATCCATTAGATGACATTATTATTATGTAACTCCTTGAGAGTTTCTTCCCGACGGTGTTAGCTGATGGTCTTTCACTGGAGTTTGAGTGACAGCAAGTCTCCTCTTGTCTCCAGGACTCGTCTCAGCATTATGGCCGATGTCAGCAATGCTGTAGTTTGAATTGTCTCCACTCGTTTTCTTATTTCCAAGTCTTCTAGTCCCTTAATTAATCCTTTCGTGACTGTACCAAGAGCACCAATTACATTTGGTATAAACACAAATTTCACGTTCCGCAGTTTTTAAATTTCTAAGCAAGGTCCAGTTACTTATCCTTCTTTTTACTTTCTTTTAATTTTACCCTGTGCCCATCCGGGACAGCAAAGTCCACAATTTTACAAGTTCTCTTTTTTTGTTGTTGATTATTATAAGATCTGGTCGTTTGGCCGAGATATAGAGATCCGTTTGTATCTCAAAATCCCTGAGGAGTTTGTGTGTGTAACTCTTTAGGAAAGGTGTTGGGTTGTGCATATACTATTTGTTCATATGGTCAAATTTAAACTTCTTTGCACAATTCCCAGTAGATCACTTAACCCACCCAGTCGTGTCTTGTCTTATACTCTTTCTGTGCTAATTTGCTGCATTCGCTTATTATGTCATTGATTGTTTCGTCTCTATAACAACATAACCAACATCTGCTATTTTGTTGTTTGGGTTTGGGTTCTTTGTTTAATGGCATATCAACTCTTTTTATGTTATTTCATGCCAAAGCCATTCTCTGAGAAGAACAGTTGTGGTACTATTTAACCCATAGCTGGGAGGATAAGGGGGTTCATACCTTTCCCAAGGGTATTTGCCCGAAAATGAACGTAATAGCACGACTGGAGTACGAACTCGCGTACAACGATTCCGCAGTCCATCGCTTTAACCATTACACCACGAGGACACCCCCTATTTTGTTGTGTCTTGTTTATTCTTGCTTAGATATGATTGGTTCTTATGGCGTTGTTTCGTACTGCTATTAGAAGAGATTCAGTTTCTCTCTAGGTTTCCTTTTCTTAGCCACATCCATGTTTTCTCGCGTGAGATGTTTTATTAGTCGCTTAAAACGTCCATATTGTTAATCTTTTTGAGTTTTTCATATCAGCGTTAACTGATGGGTTTTAACTAGAGTCTAAGCGACAGCAAGTTTCCACAAATCCCAAGGACTCTTCTCAGTATTCTGGACGATCTCAGCAATCCAATAGTTTGGATGGTCTCCACTTGTTCTCTTATTACTAAGTCCTCCAGTTCTTTTATCAAACCGAACGTACCAATTACAATTAGTATCACCGTCACGTTCATATGCCTTAGTTTTTGTTTGTTTCTTTTAGCTTTCTAGCTATTGTTTTATTCCTTTTACTCCGGGTATTTGCGTAGTGGGTAGAGTGTTCGCCAATGGTCCAGATGACCTGGGTTCAATCCCAGGTCACTTCATACCAAAGACTTTAAAAATGGTACTTGATACCTCCTTGCTGAACACTCAGTAATATAAGGCACGTATCAAGGGTAAAGTGGAGCAATCCAGGTAAAGGAGCAGCAGCCTCCACTACACCTCTGTGTAGTAGCTATCAAAAAGGGAGCCTTCTAGTCGCCTTCGACTTTGGTCGCCAACAACTTTACTTATTTTACAGTATTCCAAGTGACAGTAAGTCTCTGTATTTCTATAGGACTCTCCTAAGTATTCTAATTGATTCTTATAACGCAGTGGTCTTGATGGACTCAAATCTTGTTCTGATCTACAGTTTCCTCAGTCTTTTTCCAGGCCTTTGGGGACTTTTCCAAGAGCATCAGCAACATCCAGTATCACCGTCCCTTCTAAATTAATTTTCTTTGTGTGCTAGTTTTTCATACCAGTTTTGACTGAACTCAAAGGGGTAGAAAGTCTCCTCAGGTCTCCAGTTGTGTTTTTTTTAAACTGATTTTAGTCGTGTTTGGTCTGGACGCCCTCGATTAATCCTGGTATTTCCAATTCGATGAGGCGCTGCTTCCTAACGATGGCATTGACAGCTATCGATAGGCTATCGATCATATGGAAATCAGACCTCACCGATAAAATGAAACGCAGTTTCTTCCAGGCAGCGGCCGTATCGATACTGCTGTATGGATGCACCACTTGTACGCTGACTAAACGGTTGGATAAGAAGCTAGACGGCAATTACACAAGAATGCTACGAGCAATATTGAACAAGTCCTGGCGGCAACACCCCACAAGGCACCAACTATACGGCCACCTGCCTCTCATCACGAAAACTATCCAAGTTAGACGAACCAGACATGCAGGACACTGCTGGAGAAGCAGGGACGAGCTCATAAGGGATATACTCCTATGGACCTCCATATATGGTCAGGCAAAAGTAGGACGACCAGCTCGAACATACATACAGAAGCACTGTGAGGATATAGGATGTAGCCCTGAAGACCGGCCAGAGGCGATAAACGATAGAGAGAAGTGGCGAAAGAGGGTCAGGGATATCCGTGCTGGCGGCACGACATGATGATGATGATTTCCAATTCCTTCATTCTTCTTTTCAAATCAATGAGAACAGTTCCAAGGGTACAAACAATAATTGGCATTACAGTCACCTTCATGCTCCCCTGTTTTTTCTGCTCTCTGGCAAGATCTAAGTATTCTTCTATCTTTTCGATTTCTTTCATTTTTGCTTTTTCGTTGGCTGCAACGGCAAAATTCACTTAATGACAAGTTCTTTTCTTCTTGTTAATTAAAACTATGTCTGGTCTTATTAATTAAAACAAGGTCTGGTCATATCAATTAACACTAGGTCTGATCTTATTTACTAATTCTAGGTTTTGTCTTACTAATTAACACAAGGTATGGTCTTGTTAATTAACGTTCGGTTTGATCTTGTGAATTAATAATAGGTCTGGTCTTTATGATCGGCTGCAACGGCAAAATCCCTAAATGACAAGTTTTTTTTCTTCTCGTTAATTAAAACTAGGTTTGGTCTTATTAATAAACACTAGGTCTGATCTTATTAATTAATGCAAGCTTTGGTCTCTTATTGATTAACGCTAGGTTTGTCTTACTAATTAACACTAGGTATGGTCTTGTTAATCAACGTTCAGTTTGTTCTTGTTAATCAATAGTAGGTCTGGTCTTATTAATTAATGTTAGGTCTTGTCTTATTAATTAAAATGAGGTCTGGTCATATTAATTAATACTAGGTCTGATCTTGTTAATTAATACTAGGTCATGTCTAACTAATTAGCACTAGCTATGGTCTTGTTAATTAACGTTCAGTTTGGTCTTGTTTAATTAACTCTAGGTCTTGTCTTATTAATTAATACTATGTCATGTCTAACTAATTAACACTAGGTATGGTCTTGTTAATTAGCGTTCAGTTTGGTCTTGTTAATTAATACTAGGTCTGGTCTTATTAATTATCGTTAGGTCTTGTCTTATTAATTAAAATGAGGTCTGATCGTATTAATTAACACTCTGTCTGATCTTATTAATTAATACTAGGTCATGTCTAACTAATTAACACTAGGTATGGTCTTGTTAATTAACGTTCAGTTTGGTCTTGTTAATTAATACTTGGTATGATCTTATTAATTAATACTAGGTCTTGTCTTATTAATCAACACTAGGTCTGATCTTGTTAATTAACTCTAGGTCTGATCTTCTGCCAAGATTAGCTGAAGCGTTTTTATCTCAAAGTCTAATAGAATTTTGTGCATCTCGTTTTCTTTGAGAGATTCTGGTTTGAGCATAAACCATTTATCATCATAGCCAATTTTCAATCTCTTGCACAATTCCCAGTCGTTTGCCTTTCTCGTCCTATCATGTCTACCTTTGTGTGTGTGTGTGTGTGTGTGTGTGTGTGTGTTATTGTGTGTGTGTGTCACTTTGCTGCATTCTCTTATGGGATTAAGTCTTTCATCTCTGTTAACACATTGGCTACACTTGCTATTCTTCTACGTATTGTCAAATTTTGTTTTGTCGTAATTCGTAATTGTGGCTTTATTCTGTGCTGCTATTATTATTATTATTATTATTATTATTATTATTATTAAGAAAATCCAATAAAAAAGGGCAAACGACAAAAAAAAATTCAGTTTAAGCCACACGATCAAAAACACCAGTGTATTTCTTTCTAAACCGGATGTAAAATGCCGGAAGGGGAGGTCACGACTCTATTAAACGTCGCATGACGATATCCGCCATGTTACTTTCTTCATCCTGTCTTTATTAGCATCACTTGACAAGTTAAGCATCTCCTCTGGCTGATGGCAAGAATAGCAACTATTACTATAGATCCATCTTAGTGTACTCGGTGGGTAATCAAGAAAGAAAAGAAGAAAAGCTACAGAATGCTTATCAAAACTCTCATCAGATAGTTACAGCTCTATTCAGCGAACATTATTTAAATGGCAGTTATTTTCCTAACAATAAAATAAAATAAAATTCATCAAGATTACTTGATTTCTTCCACTGCTTATAGAATCCTTTCTTTTCTTTTTAATTCGTACTTAGTTTTAACGTGCTAGCGTTCTCGTCCTTCAACAAATATTTTTTTAAGTATTTTGTGATTGCTTGCTTGTTCAGTAGCCATTTTTGCAAATGGCGTCCAGGTGTAAAGAAAATGGCTGATTTAAAAGTAATATTTCCTGCTGCGTATCTTCAGGAAAGAATGTGACAGACATACTGCATAAATTGAAAATTGAGTGAAATTGTTTATAGAAGTAGCGTTAAATCTGGTATAACAAGAAATATAGAGGCTAATGAAATTTAGAAATAACCATCTTCGTTTGTTTGTTTCCTTGTTTATTTGTTTTTATCTTGATTAACCAACTTCAGACTGTGTTAGTAAATAGATTTTACCAATTATAGATTAACTCAAATTTAAATTCAATTTGTAGATTATACACCAGTTAAGCTATCTATCACATATATATTTTGGGTCATAAATAAGTATCCAGTAAAAGTCCAGAAAATGTCATTTTCTTCTTAACCAAATAATAGGTTTTTATTTTTCATAAGTAGACATTAGACAGTCAAAATGAACACCATTAAGTATTATTTATTAAGGAATTTACAACATAGAATCTCAATAGGTAAAGCTATACATATGTAACAGTCCAAAAATTCATGCATCCCTCGCACATATTTAGGCAGTTTTATGCTTTTAGTAATAAAAGTGTTGCAATTTTTATTTGATAGAAAAGTGTTGCAATTTTTTTTACAGACGTGTTGCGATTTTATTTTTGGGTTACAGGAGTATTGAAATTTTATTTTTTGTTACAGAAGTGTCGCAACTTCATTTTTGGTTTAAGGGTTGTTGCAGTTTTAGTTTCGTTTGAAGAGTTGTTACGATTTTTTGGTTACGGAGATGTTGCAATTCTATCTTTGGTTACAGAAGTGTCGCAACTTTATTTTTGGTTAAAGGGTTGTTGCAGTTTTAGTTTCGTTTGAAGAGTTGTTGCGATTTTTTGGTTACGGAGATGTTGCAATTTTATCTTTGGTTACAGAAGTGTCGCAACTTTATTTTTGGTTAAACGGTTGTTGCAGTTTTAGTTTCGTTTGAAGAGTTGTTGCAATTTTATCTTTGGTTACAGAATTACTGCAATTCTTTTTCTTTTATTGTAATTTTCATTTTTTACAAAAGTGTTGCAAATTTATTATTGGTAATTGCGCTTTTATTTTTGATAACAGAGGTGTCACAATTTTCTTAGGGTTAAAGAGAAGTTGAAATTTGGGGGAGGGAAGAGGTGTCGCAATTTTATTTTTGGTTACAGAAATGTTACAAAATGTTTTTAGTTACAGAACTGTTGCAATTTTTTTAAATTACAGAGGTATTGCAATTTTCTTTTAGTTACAGAGATTTTAGGATTTCTTTTTGTTTACAGGATTTTTGCAATTTTATTTTTGTTAAATAGATGTTGGATTTTTTTTTTTTTTTGGCATAGAAAGAAGTTACAATTTCATTTTTGTTACCGAAGTTTTGCAGTATTATTTTGGTTGCAGAGATGTTGCAATTTTATTTTTGGTTAAAGAATATTACTACTTATTTTTAGTTACAGAAGTATTGCAGTTTGTTTTGTTTGTCTTTTTACTTACATAGATGTTGATATTTTTTGTTGCTAAAGTTATTGCAACTTTATCTTTAGTTACAGGGATGATGCAATTCTATTTTGGGTAGAGTATTATTGCTCTTTTATTTTTAGTCACAGAGGTCTTGTAATTTTATTTTTGGTTTGAAAGTATTACTATTTCATTTTGGTTTGAGACTATTGTTATTTTATTTTTGGTTAGAGCTGTTGCGATTTTATTTTGGTTACAAAAATGTTGCGATTTTATTTTGATTGGAGAGTTTTTGCCATTTTTTTTCTTTTCTTGCATTATCGTTATCTTATGACGAGATTTCCAACTAATCACTAGATTTATTCTTAAATCAGTCCAATAAAAATATACGAAGACATAATTTTTTGGTACACCTGGAAGTAATATTTCGTGTTCCTAACTTTGATAAGAATTTAAAAATCCAGTATCTTATGTTTGGTTTCATTGTTTAGAGGCATATTATCCTTTGTCGTTTATTGAAAGCCAGAGCCATCCTTGTCGAACAACAGCAGTGATACAATTTAATCCGTAGCTGGGAGGATAAAGGGCTTATACCTTTCCCAAGGGACAATCTTTTTGGATAAGTTGTAATTACAATCTTTATCTTCTTAATGACCCTTTTACCCTATTCTTCATTCCAATAATATTCTAGTTATTGAAGATACAGAGACCTTTTTCTCAAGTGCAACAAATATCTTCTCCTAAATGATTATATGACATCAAAACGACAGAATTAGAATGTCCATTTCAGCTTCCGGAGAGTGCCGGATATGACACTAAACGACATCCGGTTATGGGGCTCTAGTTTTGGAGCACAGGAGAATATTAAGTACCTCTTCAGTGTAATTACTCCCAGGTTCACTCTGATCCGGGTCTCATCTACGAGTCAGGTAGATCTATTTAGTATTTAATCATTTGTATTTGATAGGAATACTTGAAATCATATAGCTGTGCGCAAACAAATAAAAGAAGTGAAATTAAAAAATTGTCTTGAAACATTGAAACTATTGCTGTGATTACAATCAAATATTTACAAATGTATCTAATTTGGGCATCAAATAACTCAGAAGGAGTTGATCAGCCGTAAAAGAAATGAACTAATCAATTACAGATTCAAACATCTTAACATCATAGAACATATGCGGAGCGAATGGAAGAGGATTGTACTACAGAAGGAAAATTACAAAGAAAAAAAGAAA
>OY757936.1:57458894-57471394 GCA_963585895.1 Sepioteuthis lessoniana
ATATATATATATATCACTGTGTTTCAATAAATAGTTGTTAATTTTAACGGAGAGTTTTTCTTATCTTTAAGTTGCCAACACACAGGTAACTTGTTCCAGCGAACAAACCCGACCTTCAGTTCCGGATCGATTGCATCATCCTCCGCTCAAGGATCTTTTAAACACAAAGTGGGCTCAGAAGAGTTAATAAACCAACTAAATGGAAATGTATGCGGTAGACAAGGAACTAAGGCCACAATGAAGAAACATGACTATCATTGGACCACATATATACTCTAACGTAACGCTGGGAGGAAAAGGTAAAAGGGAATAACACAAAGATGCTGCATGCTGTTTTGAACAAATTTTGGAAGTAGAATCCTACAAAATACCAGTTGTATGGCCACTTACCTCCTATCTCACTAAGCATCCATATTAGTCAAGTAAAACATGCTGTCATCCACAGACAGACTGTTTCGGTGTATCACACCCGTATTGCTAGACCCACGAGATGCTTCAACCTGGGATCGAAACCCAGCTGACTTTACGTCAGTCGGACATCTTACTCCGGAGGCATCATCATTCTCAGCGTAAGTTAAGGAAGTTTTCATGTATATCTTTCTACATATACCTTATCGGCTAGCTAGAGTACTCAATTCTTGAGAAGAGTTATTCCTTTTTAGTGTATGAAGCCACGGGCAAATTCCCCACAAGATTGCTCAACCCACGAGAGTCAGGAGCATATATTTTGCCATCCACTGACAGACTGTCAGACTCTTCTGTGTGGCTAGACCCGCAGGATGCTTCAAGCTGAGATTGAAACCCAGCTGACTTTACGTCAGTTGGACACTGGGGGTCCGTAAAATGATTACCTTTTTATATGATATAAGAATATGTTAGTTATTTTTTAAAGTATAATCGTAAAAAATGTAATCATCTTTATCTTTAAAGACTGCATCCCAGCAAATTCAAGGTATGATAAGAAGCTTAGGGTTTGAGATTATTCCATATCTTCCTTAATCTGCTGATTTATCACCGAGAGATTTTCATTTGTTTTAATATATTTTACCGTTTTAAGGAGGTAAAAGATATATTAGTTTTTAAACTACTTTTCTGGTCAGCGTTTGAGACCATTTTTTAATCATTTATTTAATCTTTTCATTTAAAAGTTTAAAGGTCGTGCATTGATTTTTATCTTTTTTGTTACATATATATATATATATATATATATATATATATATATATATATATATATATATATATATATATAGGTCCAGTTAAACCAGAGTTGGGAGTAATTCCATCAGGACAAGAAAACTATTCAAGAGTGAACATTTAAATTTTCCTGGCAAAGAGCTCAATGTAACAGACATTACAGAGCAATAATTTCATAAAGAAAAAACACAAACCGGTCACATTAGGATGATAAATTTATTTCCATCCTGTTATGTGTTTTTGAAAAATCAAAAAACACGAAAAAAATAAACAGGACTCCTTCAGATCTTATGTAAAGTCTGCTAATATATATATATATATATATATTAGCATACTTTACACTGGAAAAGGCTACAAGCAAACGATACCTCGCACGAACTATTACGAACGCGGACTACGCTGATGACATAGTGCTTCTAGCAAATACACCTGCCCAGGCCAAATCCCAGCTGCATTGTCTGGAGCGGACAGCTGGTGGCATAGGTCTCCATGTGAGCGCGGACAAAATGGAGTACATGTACTTTAATCAAAATGACGATATCTCAACACTGAATGGTGGCTCTCTGAAAGGTATAGACAAGTTCACCTACCTCGAAAGAAGTGTCTTATCTACCGAAAATGACATAAATACGTGACTAGCGACAGCTATCGATAGGCTATCAGTCATATGAAAGTCAGACCTATCTGATAAAATAAAAAGCAATGTTTCCAAGCAGCGGTTGTGTCCATATGACTATGGATGAACCACTTGGAAGTTGACTAAACGTACGGAGAAAAAGCTTGACGTCAATTGCACAAGGATGCTACGAGCTATATTAAACTAGTCATGGAAGCAACATCCCACAAAACTGCAGTTGTACGACCACTTACCACCCATCTGAAAGACCATTCAAATTGGACGAACAAGATATGCGTGACAGTGCTGGAGGGGCAAGACAAACTCATAAGCAATGTTTTCCAATAGATCCCTTCACATGGACACGCACGTGTTAGGACCACCAGCTAAGACTTATCTACAACAGCTCTGAACGGACACTGGATGAAGTCTAGAAGACATGCCAGAAGCGATGGATGATAGAGACGGATGGTGGGAGAGAGTTAGGGAAATATGTGCGAGCATCACTACATGATATATATATATATATATATACTGTGCATATATATATATATATACTGTGCATTACAGTGCACTACTGCACAAGTAAAGACGAGCTCAGAAATGACCAAGGATTAGCCAACCAGCAAATACTTTAGGTCTGTGCGAACACTTGATGCCATCAATAGAACCTGCTAGAAGCGATTAACAGTAGGTATGCATGACGCGAGAGAGTCAGGAAGTACCATGCTATCAGTATGACATGATGATGATATATGTATACATATGTGTGTGTGTGTGTGTTCGCGCACGCGTGTATGTGTGCGTGTGAGAATTTCGGCTCGGTCTAATGTGGGTTTTAATTTATCTATGATTTTTTTCCTTTTATTTGGAGAAATGAGTAGTCGTCAGTTTCGTTTATTGTCATTATTTTAAAGTCCATTACTAGATTCGTAAAGGTGTTTTGAAACAGAGTTTTCTTTTTATTTTCTGGTAATTTAATATTACTTTTATGGAAGGAAACCCTGTTGTTTAGGGCCTGAGTTGATCATCCATATACTTTTTTTACTGTTGCAACTTTCGATTGAGTAGACTAAGTTTTCTAAATTGCAGCTAAGATTTTTATTCATTATGAATGTTGTTTTCGGACCTTCGAAGGTATAGGATTTTGCTTCGATTATTATGACATACTCCATAGTTTTTGTTTTGCATTTTGAGATACCATGTGTTCCCCAAATTTAAAAGCAGTGAGAATATTTCTAAAATTTTGTGGTTGTCGTCAGCTATTAATGAATTTTATTGTGTCTAATATTTTTGGAATTTTATCATTGTTTTAGAATTTTTGCTGTTTCTGTGAATAGTTCTGGATTATTTTTGTTGTATGTGGAAATGTATGCTAAAGGCTATTCGTTGCTGCGTTTTTTTTTTTGTTTTTTTTTGTTTCGTAGAACTTTTCATGATATTTTTCAGCTAAGTCTAATTCCTTATTAATTAGTATTGTCAGATATCTAATCTGCTGGAGGAGGGAGGGTTACGTGTAATTCTTTTACACACAAAACACACACACGCACACACACACACATAAATACATGTTCGTCTCTGAGTAGAAAGAAGGAATGTTTATGTGTAATATAACAAAAAAAATCGGACATTTTTCTTCAGTGAATTACCCTCAAAAAGTCGAACTCCAATTTAACGTACAAAAAGGCAATGATGAAAACATTTAGCAATCTCGAACGTGATAAATATTTTCACTGCACTCGTTGTATATCTGGTTTTTATTCCTGCCACTTTATGACGGGCCACCACCAGGAACGATAGTCTCCGTCAACTTTATGAACCGTAGACGAAATCGCAATATTTCATATCATTTTCGACCATGCCCTGCTAACAGAAAGACATGTTTTGTTGCTTGCCCGTGGGCAAGACACTTCCGGTCGATATCGCCACAATTCTTCATTCATCTGATACGAAATTAAAAGAACAAAGACGAAAATCAATCTAACAGATAAGACTCGTGAATGGATGAAAAAGAAAAAGAAAAAAATGGCGGTCGGCCATTTTGATGGATAACATGTACTGCTGGCGCGAAAACAAAGAAGACGAAAATTTATTTTCTAATTTAGAGAAAATGACCTCCAAAAGGGCCAAGTGTTTCAGATAATTTTTAATCTTTTATTTCTGATCTTCTGAAAGAGAATGCGATATATCTTAGAAATCAATACTTCGGCCTAAACCTTCACTTCAAGACCGCTCTTAAGCCCGAAGGAACTATAAATCATTGATATTTAGCCATAAAACAAGGGTTTTGAAACAGTTAATTGTCGATACTCATTCAAACTGCTCTTTACAATCTCTCCCGAAGAGCTGATATTGAAATACTCCCCAGGGGAGTATAATACAAAACAAAAGCCAGCAAAGACACAAACGCAAACATGTCAGCAAGACGAAAATTTGAATTTTTATTTCTTTTTAAGCAAAGTAGAGGTGATACCCAGAGAAAGGAATCTCCAGAAACAAGTATGATTTTTTTTTGTTGCGCTACGAAAACAAGAATATGGTAAAGGAAGTGGAACTGATACACCACTCTGATCGCAATTTGCAATTGAATGATAATTTTCAGATCTCAAAACGCAAAATGCCATATCATAAATCATGCAATTTCTCGATCTAACAGAGATAACTTTGAAAGCTAACAAGCACTCTTCATTCCTTCCTATATAAATGCATCAATACGATCAAGGATCGCTGTTCTATATATATATATATATATATATATTTGTATGTGTTTTTTATGCGGGTGTGTTTGTGTGTTGATGTGTCAATATTGCTAATATAGTTTGGTATATTTATAGATAAAGTTGGCATAATATCAGTGATAGAGTATATATATTTACGTTAGGATAGCCTAGATATAATCAGCAGAGCTTGATAACTGTCAATTTCTCCCCTGTATGATCATCAGACATTATATATATATATATATATATATATATAACCGAGAAAAGTCAAGAAAGATCAAATGATCAGGGAAACTGTGTTATCACCCTGGTTGTCGGCTGATGAAGGCAAGGTATCGCACGTGCTTTCACACGTTGTATGATGAAATATATATATATATAACCAAGAAAAGCCAAGAAAGATCAGATGATACCAGGAAAGAGTAGAGAAAGACCACACTGTGGGGTGATGAGAGTTTGAAGCCCAAATCACATTGAGCATATCATGGAGGATTGGGATACGATTCACCCTGATTGTTTTGTGACACCAAAAATCAATTATAACGTCACAAAATTTTTTAAAAAATGTCTTCAAGATGACCCGAAAGGTGGGGAGCAGATTATCATCCATTTGCTTAGATCCGCAAATGAATTTGGATCGAATTTGGACAGATCTACAATCCAGCTGAGGATGAATCCACCGCACTAAAATTGAATGCCTAAATCTACGACGGCGTAAATCTTAACTTGAAATGAGTGAATCAACTAAATTGAATCAGTATCGGTGAAATTATCACAGTGCACAGGGTACCTTTGTTCGTCAACCTAACGTACCCAATGTAAAAGATTGCCCACTTGGCTGGAGCTGCAGAATACACCGCAGAGGGGTAAGACCCACTCTACCAACGAGTGTCCTGTGGCCTAGTCAGCTGGAGCTTCAGAATACACAGACAGCTTCTCTGCAGAGGGGTAAGACCCCCACCACCACCATCAACAAAGGTTCTGTGGCTCAGTCGGCTGGAGCTGCAGAATACAACGACTACTTCTCTGCAGAGGGGTAAGAGCGCACCCAAACGAGTGTCCTGGATATGACACTAAACAACCTGATGATGAGGTTCCAGTAATGCTGGAGCTTTGGGAAATGCGGAGTACCCCTTCATTGTCATCGCTCCCAGGTCCACTCTGGCCCAGAGGGGTAGCACCTGATAGGGTCATAGCTATGGGTCAAATAGCATTAAACTGTGAACGCATGCTAAACTGAATTGATTGAAATAGGACTGTTTTGACATTTAAACTGCGTACTTATGCTTAACTGAATTGAATAAATTATTTGGAATGGAACTGTTTTTGTATGCTAAATTGACTCGTTTGAAATAGAACAGATTTTTACATTAAAACTGTACTTAGGCCATACTGAATTGTTTGAAATAGAACTGTATGTAAACGAAAAATATATTTATACTAAACTGAATTGTTTGAAATAGAAGCGTTTATATGTTTAAAAATAGATTTGCTAACATGAATTGTTTGAATAGAACTGTTTTGATATTTTAACTGCGTACTTATGCTAAATTAAACTGTTTAAATTGGAACCGTTTCTTTACATTGAAAGTGTAATCATGATAAACTGAATTGTTTGAAATTGAACTGTTTATATGTATAAAAATGATTTTGCATTAAATAACCTACAATGGTTTGTATGCATAAAACCAAATTAAAACAATGTGAAAGAGAACCAACACGAAACAAAAAACAATGTTTGATGGATGCATAGACTGACTCGTTGTAGCTAATTTGGAACATCCATTTGCATTTCCAACCAAAAAAAAATCATTAACTTCTCAGTGTCCAGATTTGGGCCGTTAATTCAAGGAAAGTTTTCGTTGTCGACTTAACGGTTCTTTTTGAGGAAAATATCGATTGGGCGCATCAACGGAAGTTGAAAGTAATGTTACAGAAATGGTTCAATAACAAATATAAATAATTCTATTTTATATAAATCGTTTGTTCAAGTATTCAAGGGGTTCAAGTATTGCTATCAAACACTAATAATTATTTTTAGTATTAACCTCTTTTTCACACAGTAAAATGATTTAACTAGAATAAATGATTGAATAGTTTTATTTGACCCAAAAATGGGACCCTAACAGGGACTGTCAGAGCGGACCAGGGTGTAATGGCAATGGAAGTACTCTTTACAGGGAAACCCACCATCAGATGGTTTCATGCCATACTCAGGACACACATCGTGGGGGGGGAGGTTGTACTTCTACAGAGTTGCATTCCAGAGCCCTAGTCTACTAGACGGAAAATGTGAAAAAGTTTCTGCTAGAAAGACTAACGGTTTTGGTTAAAGAGAAACGGTAGCAAAACTAATAAGAAAGAAAGAAAGAAAGAAAGAAAGAAAGAAAGAAAGAAAAAAAGAAAGAAAGGGGGTGAAATAAAAGAAAGAAAGAAAAAAGAAGGAAAAAAATGGAGTGAAATAAAAGAAAGAAAGAAAGAAAGAAAGAAAGGGAGTGCAATAAAAGAAAGAAAGAAAGAAAGAAAGAAAGGGAGCGCAATAAAAGAAAGAAAGAAAGAAAGAAAGAAATGGAGTAGAAGAAAGAAAGAAAGAAATAGAGTACAATAAAAGAAAGAAAGAAAGAAAGAAAGAAAGGGAGTGCAATAAAAGAAAGAAAGAAAGAAAGAAAGAAAGAAAGAAATGGAGTAGAAAGAAAGAAAGAAAGAAAGAAAGAAAGAAAGAAAGAAAGAAAGGGGGTGCAATAAAAGAAAGAAAGAAAGAAAGGAAGTACAATAAAAGAAAGAAAGAAAGAAAGAAAGGGAGTGCAATAAAAGAAAGAAAGAAAGAAAGAAAGAAAGAAAGAAAGGGAGTGCAATAAAAGAAAGAAAGAAAGAAAGAAAGAAAGAAAGAAAGAAAGAAAGAAAAGGATACTTAGAAGATCTGAGGAAAGAAAGCACATCTCAGTAAAACTAGAGACGCTTAAAATAAGAAAATAAAAAGAGAAAACAATCAAATAACTTTTATAAACGAGAAGAAAAATGCGAGAAAACATGAATAGAGTAAAATGAAAGATAACATTGATGAATGAAAGAAAAAAAAGAAATGTTAATGAATAAACGAAAACGAGTAAAGTCTCAAATAAACAGAGGAAAAGAATGAAAGAAAAGAGAAAGTCACGAATGAATTAAAATCAAAGGCAAAAGTTTTGAGAAGAAACAAGATGGCGGAAGAAAATAAGAAGTAAATCAGTGTCGAATTCAAAGGAGATATAAAAACAAAGAATAAAATAAATGATGAAAACATGTCGATTTTAAATGTCTTTGATATGTAGAGAGGAACGGGACGTGTTGATAACTCTTCTATTGAATAACGTCTATAAGAATAAAAGACAAAAAAGAAACGCTACTTCCTTTCAATCATTTTAAAAGGTAGCAGTGAATGGCTGTTAGTTCGGTGTCAAGTCAGATCTTTCTCTTCTTTGGGAATAATTTGAGGGCCAAGAATGGACAAAGGAGAAAGATGTAGAGTGGGGATAGGAGGGAAAAGAGAGATCGATTTTGTTTGTGGCTTTCGGAAAGGGAAGTAAGACAATCTATGAGTGTGGGGAGGTAGGTTGATAAGTCGGGGAGGGAAAGAGATGAGAGTGAGACAGTGAGATATATATATATATATATATATATATATATATATATATATATATATATATATATATAATGGATTCTTCCATTTGGAGATCCGGCTAGATTATATGATACAATGGGGAAAGGTCAAAGATAGATACTGATCGGATCAATACACACACACACACACACACATATATATATATATATATACATATATATATATATATATATATATATATATATATATATATATATATATATGTGTGTGTGTGTGTGTGTGTGCACGCACGTGCTCGCATTGAGAGAAAGAGAGTCTTAAAAGAACGATTGGCAAAAGAGGTGGGAAAAGATTTCAAAAGAGCCAGAGAAGATAGATAGATAGACAGATAGATAGATTCATACATACATACATTCATACATACATACATACATACATACATACATACATACATACGTTATGACGAACTGACGGACATGTAAAGATTAGCATTTAGGAATACTCTGAGATAGATAGATAGATAGATAGATAGATAGATAGATAGATAGAAAAAAGCAGCAGAAAAAAGAAAGGAAGATAAAAAAGAATAAAAAGGAAAAGGAATGAAGGAGATTGAAAAAGCGGTAAATTGAATAAGAAAGAAAGAAAGAAAGAAAGAAAGAAAGAAAGAAAAGGAAAAAAGAAGGAAAGAGATTTAGAAAGTAGCAGAAAAGAAAGAAAGAAAGAAAGAAAGAAAGAAAGAAAGAAAGAAAGAAAATTGGGGTGGGCGTGTCGGTTTTCCAATAGACTTGCTGATATAATTGTAACTATCTGTCGGTGTTTGTGAATGCTTTAATGAACAGGTGATGGAACGCTCTGTGCGGAAATTGGACGCCATTGTTATTAAATGCTCCTCCTTCTTAAAAGAGTTCCACGCTTTAAGATTCCCATTCGAAGGGACTCCAAATGAAAAGATTTGAGGAAGAAGCTGGCTTTTGAATAAGGTTAAAAGAAGAAGAAAAAATATATTGATAAGGAGGAAAGACAGTTTAACGATAGAATAATTTCAACATCAACATTAAAACCTTTTAAAATAAAATAAAATAAAACAAAATAAAAATAATCTACGGCGTGTGTCCTGAAAGAAAAGGAACTTTTACAACAGCTCTCCCAGTAGTAATATTTTTAAATGTTTGGTAGTTATATATATAGCAGTGAACTTGACCTTCTGATAAGAAAACGACGACTATATCTCTTTCGTTCATTGATACGAGAGACACGTCTACTAAAACGACCGTGTGTGATTTGGTGGAGTTGTGTTTATGATATATCAACCATTGTTGTTTATTTTACATATTTTACATATATATCAAATATATATGCTTAGTAAACTCTTTTTGTAGATATATTTTTAAACGGGCCTTAACTCATTCTTTTGTACACCATTAAATAGTTTCCAATATTTCTAACCCGAATATTTCAATTTACACTTGTAATATAGCCAAACATGAATATGTGAAACGTACATAAAATATTCATATATATAACATAGGAATCCCGAAACACAAAAAAACACTTATGACTTCTTAGTTCAGGTACGAAACTTTTTATGACCTTTGAGTTAAAAGGTTTTTCGACATAAGGAAGAGAGATACACCTGACTTTTCCATCTCCCCCCCCCCCATCACGTGCGTACCCTGTTGCAAGGCCACGGTGAGCAAGCGAAAGTCAACCTTCTTCTTCCGAGGCAAGATCTCAACTAACTGACTTTTCTCAAATTCCCCCAAATCACGCTTCCGATGCATGACGTTATTCAAATCCCCAAGTCACATTTTTACAATCTGGTAATTTTAATTTTGACATCTCTTAATGACACATCCTCCCCGCGCACGCGCGTGAACATCTGCGCTTATGTAGCACCTAACTAACCCATGCGCTAAGCCGAAAGGTTCTCAGCCTAACTAAAACCCAAAGGCAAGATATATAAAATGAAATCCCTCGGCCATTATATTACACACTTAATCATTTGTTTGCACGCAATTAAATGGTTTTAAGTATTATTATCTAACACTAATAATTTAAAATCAGTCATTTGCTTACACACAGTGACGTGGTTACAAGTATTGCTATTTAACACTAATTATCCTATTGAACACAATTCATTGATTTAAACACAGTTAAATCATTTCTTGTATTGCTATGTATCACTAACAATTCAATTAAACACTTGTCCTTTGATTAAACGCAATAAAATGATTAATCTGTTCGATATCTAACGATTCAATTTAGCATAGTCAAACAATCCTATTTGACCCATAGATAGGGCCCTGTCAGTTGCTACCACTTCGGACCCAGGAGCAAATGCAATGAAAGGGTACTCCGCATGCCCCAAACTCCAGCACTAATGGAGCCTCACCATCAGACTGTTTAGGACTCTGGCTGTTAGGGGGGGTCTTACCTCTCTGTAGAGATACTGTCGGTGTATTCTAAAGACCCAACCGACTGGGCTAGAACGTACGAGGATCATTAAATAAGTTTCCAGGCTTTTTTCGAATGTGCACTTTTATTGATAGTACACACATGAATCGAAGGAATCTCCTCCGGCTGCAGTGTACTTCTTGTACCGATCCAACAACTTCTACCAGGCCCCATGGAAGTCCTCTTCTTTGAGCGTGTCAATGACCTTCGTCACCGCCTCTTTCATCTCCTCAATTGTCTCATAACGACAGTCACTGAGTTTAGGGAATAACCAAAAGTCACAGGGAGCAAGGTCTGGAATATAGGGAGGCTGAGGAACTGTCTTGATGCCCATCTTCGTCAAATAGTCTATGACAAGGATAGAGTTGTGGACTGATGCATTGTCCTGGTGGAAATTCCACTGACCCGATTTAAAGAGTGCTGGCCTCTTCCGACGGAATCACTTCCTGAACTCCCTTAAAACCTCAAAATAGTAACCTTAACCCTAACCCTTTGGCCAATCAACTCTGTTGTATTGACTCCCTTACTCCTGCCACAGCTCTCATCATCCCTCACAGACTTCCTGCCTTCCTTGAATCTCTTATGCCACTCAAAAGCTGATGCTCGATTCATGCAAGATGCTCCAAAATCAGTCTAAAGCATTCTATACGGTTCTTTGGCATTTATTCCAAGTTTAAAACAGAATTTTATTGCATATCGTTCTTCTAATGTCCAGATTGCAATTTTGAAATTAACCAGCTGTGACAATCAGGCTTTAGTAGGGTGTATTCTAATTGCTGCTTCAGCTGTTCATTTGAACCTGAAATCAGAAAAATTGTTCTGTCATCTCATAAGATGTATAGCAATAACATACTGAATTGTCAAATGTCTACAACAATTTTAAATGCCTGTACAAAAAATGTCTGGAAACTTATTGGATTCACCACGTATGTGTGTGTGTGTGTGTGTGTGTGGGTTGGTGTGTATTTAAATGAATTGAATGGTGATGGATCTTTATGAGAAATCATGTTGAAACATACACCATTTCATAAGGTGGACCAGTGTTTCAAGTTAAAAGGAATAAACTGTAAAGAATGAATATTGATCATTAAAAACTCTTGACGAATTACAAGGCAACTCTTATTCTCCAACCACCAAAATATCGGACCCAAGTGTTTTACTTTTTTTCAGTTGGTTAATCGGTTGTTTGGTTTATGAGTTGATCGGTGCTTTTTTTCGACACATTAATAAATGTAGCCTTATTTTTGTGACAATTTTAGCAATTGTGATCTAATAATTATACACGGTATGTAAATTTAGCTTTAAAATTATTTAGGTAAACAGGTAAGCACTTCATATTAAGTTGCAATATCTATGTTTTAAGAGCCAATGTATTATTTTAGTTTTAAGAGCCAATGTATTATTTTAGTTCACAATCATTTTAAACAGGTAAAAACTTCATATTAAGTTGCAATATCAATGTTTTAAGAGCCAATGTATTATTTTAGTTCACAATCATTTTAAACAGGTAAAAACTTCATATTAAGTTGCAATATCAATGTGTTATATTTTGACCCCTCGCCCCGGCCTAAAAATGCTATTCCAAGGTGATACACCGGGAGGAAGTGACACATTCCAACGGCCAGTAATCGAAAGAGATCGCGTGGGCGGATTAAGGCTTATGATATGGGACAATGTGAAGGTCTCATTGTGCCATTACAGTCATGCACCGGAAGAGAGTAACCTCTGAACTGCATGAGTTATTTCCGCTTGATGACGATTAAACATCCGATTCAAAGATCCAGTAGGCGATCGTGTGGGCGTTGAGTTATTATTTAACTCAGTTGAGTTTGGGTCCCAGAGCAGTTGCCAGCAGACTCCCAGAGGGTTAGAGACGAGATGTGGTAGGGAACGCCACACCCGACCGAGGGCG
>OY757936.1:57476394-57541394 GCA_963585895.1 Sepioteuthis lessoniana
TACGCGTTGGGGATGGTTTTACCTCATTGCAGAAGTGCGGTCAGTATTCTACAACTCTAGTCGCCTGGACACAAATAATTACGCTATTTATTTAATTGTCTTTTTGCATATACTTTATAGATTTGTAATTGATTATCGATCAGTCTAACCAAAATTAATATGCGTATTCTTAATTGATTGATTGGTTAATAATATTTAATTATCTTTCTGTCTTCTTTTTTTTCAGGTTGCCTACGCGTCTTGTCTATGAAATTTCGGTCTACACACGCCCCTCCAGGTGACACACTGATCCACCCTGGAGATATCTTACATTCTATCTACTTCATAGCTTCAGGTTCTATAGAAATATCTAAAGACGAAATAGTTATGGCTATTTTAGGTAAGTAATTTCGTTATAATAATAATAATAATAATCCAAAAACGAAAAAGAATTGGAAACCCTAATACTTTGGGGAATGAGGAGTACCAATTCTTTGCCATTGCTCCCAGGTCCATTCCGACCCAAAGTAATAGCAACTAATTGGGTCCTATCTATGGTCCAAGTTTTTGACTTCTAAACTGTATGCAAACAAACGACTTATCCTAAATTGAATTCTTAGAAATGGAACTGTTTGATCATTTAACTGTGTTTAAACAAATTAATTGAATTATTAGTGATATGCAGCAATACTTAGAACCATTTAACTTTGTCGACTAATACTAAGTTGAATTGTTAGTAATAGAACTGTTTGATCATTTAACGTTGTATATAAAAAAAATTGAACTGTTTGATCATTTAACGTTGTATATCAACAAAATTTGTTTAAAAATCATATATTTGATATATATGTAAAAACAGGACTTGGCACTAAATAACCAACAATGGTTGATATGCCATAAAACCAAAGCATTATTATAATGATAATAATAATAATAATAATCCAAAAACTAAAAAGAATTGGAAACCCTAATACAAACTATGAGAATATACAGTAAATATATAGGAATGGAATTTGGAATAGAAAAATGTGCTATGCTCATAATGAAATTGCCAAACGACACAAAACGGAAGAAGTCGAACAACAAAATCAAGTAGTCATCAAAACGCTTGGAGAAAGGAAAACCTACAAATACTTGAGGATATTGAAAGTTGACACCATCAAACAACAGGAAATGAAAGAAAAAAATTAAAAAGAGTATCTCAGAAGAGCCAGAAAATTACTCGAGACAAAACTCTATAGCGATAAATACCTGGGCTGTCCTCCTCGTAAGATACTCGGGGCTATTCTTGAAGTGGACCAGAGAAGAACTTAAACAAATGGACCAGAGAACAACAAAGCATTGCATCCCAGAGATGACGTTGATAGACTATAAGTTTCAAGAAGAGAGGGAGGAAGAGGACTTACCAGTATTGCAGGCAGCGTGGACACATCGATATAACCACTCGAAGACTGCATACAAAAGTGCGGAGGAAGACTGATTACAGCCGCTAACGACACTAGGACCAGCGGAATAACAATAAGCAGAAAACATTAGTGGGAAGAAAAACAAGTCTATGGACGTTTTAAGCAACTAACAAGTAACATCTCACACGAGAAAATGTGAACGTGGCTGAGAAAAGGAAACCTTAAAAGATAAACTAAATCTCTTCTAATAGCAGCACAAAACAACGCCATAAAGACTGGCTATATCAAAGCGAAAATACATTAGACGCAACAAAACAGCAGATGTAGGTTATGTGGTAAAAGAGACGAAACAATCAATCACATAATAAGCTAATGGAGCAAATTAGCACAGAAAGAATATAAGATTAGGGACGGCGAGGTGGTCAAGATGATCCACTGGGAACTGTGCAAGAAGTTTAAATTTGACCATACGAACCAATGGTATATGCACAACTCAGAATCTGTCTTGGAGAATGAGATGCATAAAATCGTCTGGGATTTTGATATACAAACAGATCACTAAATCTCGACCAGACGACCAGATCTTATAATAATCGACAAAAAAGAAGAGAACTTACAGAATTGTGGATTTTGTTGTCCCAGCTGACCACAGAGTGGAATTGAAAGAATGTGAAAAGAGGGGTAAGTACCTGGACCTTGCTAGGGAATTGAAAAAACTGTGGAACATGAAAGTGACGATTATACCAATTGTAATTGGAGCTTTTGGTATAGTAACCATAGATTAGTACAAGGACTGGAGGACTAGGAAATAACAGGACGAGTGGAGACCATCCAAACTTCTGTATTACTGAAATCTACCAGAATACTGAGAAGAGTCCTGGAGACTTGAGAGGACTTGTTGTCAAACTTCAATGAGAAACCATCAGCTAACGCTAGTGTGAAAAACTCTCAAAAGCGAACAAATAATAATGATAATAATGATTATAATAATAATAGTGACGATGATACCAATTGTAATTGGCGAGTATAAAACAGTTACCAAAGGATTAGTACAGGAACTGGAGGACTTGGAAATAAGAATCCGAGTGGAGACCATTTAAACGATAGTATTTATAAGATCAGCCAGAATACTGAGAAGAGTCCTGGAAATTTGAGGAGACTTGCTGTCACTCAGACTCCAGTAAAAAACCATCAGCTAAAGCTTGAGTGAAAAACTCTCAAATGAGTCAAATAAGAATAATACACGTCTGCCAAAGTCCTCAAGTCCTTGTACCAATCATTTGGTGATTGTACCGAGAGCACCAATTACAATTGGTATCACCGTCACTTTAATGTTCCACAGTTTGTTTGTTTTCAATTCCCTGGCTAGGTCCATGTATTTATCTCCCTTTTGCTTTCTTTCAATTTTATTCTGTGGACAGCCGGGACAGCAAAGTCCACAATTCTGCAAGTTCTCTTTTTTGTTGATTGTCTGGCCGAGATTAGGTGATCCGTTTGTATCTCAAAATCCCAGAGGAGTTTGTGCGTCTCATTTTCCAGGGCAGATTGGTTCGTATGGTCAAATTTCAATTTCTGGCACATTTATTATCGTTACTATTTTTATTTGAATAACTGTAATTTTTTTCAGATTTACTCTTATTGATTTACACCTACGGTTTTGCTTCTTTTATTTCCCTTGTGTTCTTTCATACTTAATGTCTGAGAAACGAAAAGCGACAGCAAAGTGAGGTTTTCAAAGGTAAGGAACTAGTTCACATTAAATGGACAAATTATAGCAATATGGAAAAGATACGTGTCTACCTATATATCAAGACACTGAATGTCAGTTCTCTTTCATTCCTTGTATTTCTCGCTCATTTTTTTTTCTTTCTTTTAATCATGACATACATGTCCACCTCACGTATTTTATTCCGATGTCAACTTGATTGCGTGAAAATACAAATAAGGCCAATAAAAGATAAAAACTTTAGTGACTTATTAACAAAGGGCTTCAAAGCCGAACATTCGAGTCATTAATTCCGTACGACTAATTCGATCAGCGGACAAACTATTGATCAGTTCCTGATCAATTGCGGTTGGAGTAGCTGTCCAAGGAAATTATGAAAGGAATTTGGCCTCAAGGGATAACTTGGGGGAAGGTAGACACACTGATTGTGGATATCGAGTCAATGGCCAGCTCACTCGAAAGAAAAAAAATGATATACGACGAGAAACAAGTTGGAGGCGGTAAAAATTAAAAGAAGAAAAATCGTGCGAGAACAACAGGAAAATGGACGTTATATTTCATGATTGATTTTAACATCAGGTCAACCTGTGTAGGGTTATTTTAAGCCTCCACATTAGGGAATCATATTCATATTTACAGTTTTTTGTGTAGTTGTTTCTTAATTATTTTTGTTTGTTTTTGATTTCCTTTTTTTTTTCTTTTTTTATGGTGTCAAGGATATGATACAAAACGATCTGATGGTGAGGCTTCAGTAATGCTGAAGCTTTGGAGAATGCGGAGTACCCCTTCCTAGCCATCGATCCCAGGTCCACTCTGGCCCGGAGTGATAGCACCTTATAGGGTCCTATCAATAGGTCAAATAGAACTAAATTTTGTAATTACACTAAACTGAATTGTTTAAAATAAATTGTTTTTTTTTATATTTAAATGTATATTTAAAATGTGTTCTCATACTAAACTGATTTTTTAGATAGTACTGTTTTTGACATTTAATCGTGTATAAACAAAAAGTTATACTAAACTGAATTGTTTGAAACGTTTATCAAAATGACGTAATTCGGCGTTAAATGACCCGTAAGGGTTGATACGCCGTAAAACTAAACAATCAACCAGCAACCAATCTACACATTATCGGATTCTTTTTAATCATTTTCTTATATATATATATATATATATATATATATATATATATATATATATATATATATATATGTATATGTATATATATATTATAACGACTTCTATAACTCATGCGGCGTAAAAATAAAAACAGATAATGAAATTTGTAAATAAAAAATATATTACAAACTGATATTTAGAGAAAAAATTTAATAAAAAAAGAAAAGACTAAGAACATCTGTACTGCTAGAAAATAATTAACCAGTACCGCAATGCCTAGCCAAAAGTAAAACACCCACAGTTACCAAGGCTAATACGCAAAACTTCTCAATATACTAAGCAGGGTAAAAACTACGATACTCAAAAGAACAGAAACTACCTAGCCAGGTTTCACCTAACGGATCTCCAAGATAATTCTGTCTCTCTCTCTATATATATATTTAGTTGCATATTCATTAGAACTTCACACGTACAAAAATACAAACGAAATTGCCAATGAAAAAATCGTATCATTCCTCCTTTTGTCATCGAATTAAAAGGTAAGGGGAAGTCTCCAGTTGTGCCGTAGCTAATGAACTGGAGTGTGGTTTTGAAGTAAGCAAGTTCAAACTCCAACAGCGCTATTATACACACTTTCGATCTAATACCCCTGAGAAAGGCATGAGCCTCCGTATCCCACAGCTCTGGGTTGAATAGTACCACTGCTGTTCTTCTTCAAGAATGGCTTCGGCATTAGATAATCCACAAATTTTGGGAGGTGTCCTTGTGGTGTAATGGTTAAAGCGATGGGCTGCGGAATCGTAGAAAGCGAGTTCGTACTCCAGTCGTGCTATTACGTTCACTTTCGGGCAAATACCCTTCGGAAAGGTATGAACCCCCTTATCCTTCCAGCTATGTGTTAAATAGTACCACTACTGTTCTTCCAGGAGAATGGCTTTGGCATTAAATAACATAGCAAGGTTGATATACCATTAACAAAGAAACCAAACCGAATTAAAATTCATTCCAGCTTTTGTCCTTTTTCTTTTATTAAACTTCAATTTCTTTACTAACAAGAATAAACGAATTTATGTTGTTTTTTTTTTTAACTTTTATTGCTTCAACAAACGATTTTGTCGTCTGCAGATATTAACAAACTCTCGTTACTCTTCTTCTTCTTTTTTTTCAGGTAAACATGATATCTTTGGCGGTGATATTAGAGATAAGGGCGCGGCAGGAAAGTCACTCTACACTGTCCGCCCCCTTTCTTATTGTGATATCAACAAAATAGACATCGCAGAATTACGGGAAATACTACGAACTTATCCGGAATTTGCCGGAGATTTTCTTCAAAAATTCCAGCTAACCTTCGACTTAGAAAAAGTAAGTATTACAAAAAATTAATTTCTTTTTAGCAGAAAAAAATACCACAAAGAGAATTAAGGAACACAAAAGCACAACAACGAGAAACCTCTAGCATACGTCACTACCTACAACAAAAACAACCCAAAATTAATCAAAGAAATAATGAAAAATCTAGAACTTAAAAACAATGACAAAATCAAAGAAATACTAGACACACTAAAAATCATTAAAAGAATACTCACCTCTTCTACATTCGGAGAAAAAACAACACAAGGGGTTACCAAATGCAATAATAAACGATGTAAAATATATGATATAATGATTGAAGGGAAATCCTATACCTTTAAAAAACCGGGAATAAAATTCAAAATAAATAAAGACTTAAGCTGCAACTCAAAAAACGTAGTCTACATAATTCAATGTAGCAACTTGTGGATTATTTAATGGAATGAATTTCGTTATGGTGCTGCTTTTCTCTAAGACAGTGCTCAGTTCACTTGTGTTTGCTGCTCATTAGATAAAATCAAAACCAAAGTGCATATACGAATTTAATAATTTAAAATGGCGATCGCAGGGTGTGTATATGACGGCACTTTTATAATATAATTTCAGTCTTCAGATGTTGGGCGTCTCTGGTAGTGTACTTGTTTATAAGTTAGTCTTACGAACCTTCACAAGTGAGTTTGAGTCTCAGTGGGTGTCACATTCATTAGACCTTGTGCCACCTCTAAGCAAAAAGCTTAGTAAATTACAATTGGGCGCCCCGGGCGTCAAGGTTGACGGGATTAATTTACTGTTGGCTTTGACCCCTGCGGGCATTGTCCAGCAAATGCAGACTTAAAACCGAATGGCCCCCGGCTTCGGCTACGCCACTTTCAGGCGGGCGAGTTGCATCATTGACACCTTTGTAACCTTTGTATAGCACGGGGGCTTGCTGTCCTATTTAAGCTATAATCAGGCATACATGCCAGGACCCAGATTTAGGGCTAGGCTCACCAGGCCCAGCATAGTCCAGCAGGGCTCGAGCCTTGGCTCGTGCACGACCTTCCCCTCCCCTAAATCCCGTCAACTCCTGTCTGGTGGGAGGCAGAGACAAATAAAGCCTCAGGAGGTGTAATGGTTTGCAAGCTAGACTAGCAAACCATTAAAAATGAGTTTGAGTCTCAGTGGGTGCCACATTCATAAGGCCTTGTGCCACATCTACGCAAAAAAGCTTTGTACAAGTTTCCACATGTTCACTTCACCAGTCAATACATTCTTGGAATCGCACACTTGTGATTAAAATGTGTTTATATTTCCAAAGTATCTTTATTACAAAACCAGAACTAATATAACTGAGACAACCAGGGGAAGATTCCAATTTTGTTTTGACAGGTATGGTAAACCGATGGAGAATTATATCATAAAGGGACTCTCATAGAAATGTTAACTTTTATTTATAAAAATAGCCTTGAATAAATGGATATGTTTGTAGGTCTCGTTTCATGGTAGTTGATATCATTTCCTTTCAATGTTCATAATGCTTCATTGCTAAAGAATATTTCGGTTGGTTTTGCAGGGAACGCTGGCCCAAATAAAAACGAAAGGAAAAGTAGACGATGAAACCTTAAGGTTTATCAGACAAAAGCGACCCAAGTTGCAATGTAAACGTAGGAATGACATTAATGACGGTGAGTAAACGACGCCATTTTTTTTTATTTTCTTTTTATCTGTTTTATTTTATTTATTTGTTTGTTTGTTTGTTTTTTCTCTTTTGTTTTCTTTTCTTTTCTTTGTTTATTTCGTCTTTCTCAAACAAGAAATTTTCCGTATCTTTTTTTTTTCTTTTGCTCTTTTTTTTATATCGTTTTTATTTTTTATCGCAAAGTAAAATGCGAGCGTCCCAAAGAAACAATTCAGCCAATCAACGAACGCATGTGCGCGAAGTCAAACTAAATGAACACGTGATCCATCTCGGTACAGCTGATGCGTATCGATCTCGCTTGTTGATCGTCAGATGATCATCAGAATCGAATCATTTCACTCATTTTGTTTTTTTAATCAAAATCGATTTTTAGATCTATTTCTTCTGCTTTACTTACATCATAAGATAGCAATTATTGTTGGTATTTCGAAACTTTTGTTAAAGATCTGAATGTAGTATTTGTTGCTATTTCCAAGGATTTTTCGAAAATTTGACACCCAATGAAGAAAAGAATATTCTGTCACAAATAAAGTGTTAATCGATTTTCATAAACGCTTATTACAGAAATCTATTTTTAAAATATAAATATCTTCAAGGGTTGATTGATTGATTGATTGGTCGAAACTGCATGTCAACCTGTTTAGGGTTATTTTATACCGAGAGAGGACAGAATCGCGTTCATTATACGTTCATATTTACATTTTTTCTGTTGTTTTTCTTTTTAAAGATATTTTTGCACTCGGTCCGAATGCGAGTAATTTTTAAAGAGATATAGGGAGTGTAAAGTACTCCTGCATTGTCATTACTCCCAGCTCTACTCTGAAACTAAGTGTTTCTAACTGTTAGGGTCCAATTTATGGGTATGTATACAAATTATTTGTGTTCGGCAAGACCTTTTGCCAAAATAACAATCTAAGAAACAACTGCACAAAAAAGTAAATATAAACATACAATGTATACACTTCCCAAACCCCAAGGGATAAAATAACCCCAGACGGTTTGAACAACTGTTAAAATAACTACATCAATCTAACTGGTAGTTCTTTAAAGCGACATATTTATATATATTAGAATTATCCTGACTAGAAAATCCGGCAAACACCTACGTATTTCATACAGAACACTGAACAGCTGTTTCGACCTTATTAGGTGTCATCAGCAGTGCACACCGTAATCTCCACCACTGGAGATTGAACCAACAACCACAGTGGGCCACCGGTTCATGTCACCATGACTTGTTAATTCAGCATCGCTTATATGTGCATATAACATTTAATAGTATAGTCAAATTTTAGTTTCTTGCACATGTGATTATTATTATTACTTTTCTCCTTGTGAGTTTTTCTCATCAACGTTAACTGGTTGTCTTTCACTGGAGTCTGAGTGACAGTAACCCTTCCCTGGTATCCGGGACTCTTCTCAATATTCTGGCCGATCTTAGTATTACTATAGTTTGGATGGTCTAGGCTTATCCTCAGGGTTTCCAGTTTTCCAGCCACCTTACCAAGCCTCTGAGGACCGTTCCAAGCGCGCTAATTACGATTGGTATTACTGTCACTTTCATGTGCCAGAGTTTTTTTTTTTTCTTTGGCAAGATCTAGGTAATTATCACTCTTTTCGCTTTCATCTATCTTTCCTCTATGCCCCTCTATTCGGTTGGGTCTCTTCTTTTTTTTTTTTTTGACGATCACAAGGTCTGGTCATTCGACCTAGATGAGGTGATTTATTTGCCTTTCAAAATCCCTGAGAATTATGTGCATCTCATTCTCCAGAACGGATTCCGGGTTGTGCATATACCACTTGTTCGTGTGGTCAACTTTAAATTTCTTGCACAATTCCCAGGGATCACCTTCCCCCAACCCATTCATGTCTAGTCTTATACTCTTTTTGCGTTAATTTGCTGCATTCGATTATTATTATTATTATTAATTATAATTTACTCCTTGCGATTATTTTATACCAGCGTTAGAAGATGGTTTTTCACTGGAGTTTAAGTGACAGCAAGTCTCCTCAGATCTCCAAAACTCTTCTCAGTATTCTCACCGATCTTAACAATCATATGGATCATCTTAATTCTTCCTCCAATTTCTATCTCTTCTAGTCCCCTTTTTCACACCCCTGGGGGCTGTTCGAAGCGCGATAATTACGACTGCTATCACCGTCACCCTCATATTCTTCAGCGTTATTACTACTCTGGTAAGATACAAGTAAAAAAGTAAAGTTGGTGACCAGAAGGCTCTCTTTTCAATAGCTACTACACCAAGGTGTAGGGGAGGGCGGTACTTCTTTCTCAGGTTCGACCCACTTTACCCTTGATCTCTACCTTATGCTGAGTGTTAAGCAAGGAGGCAATAAGTACCATTTTTTCTTAGTCTTTGATATGACTTAACCAGGGATTAAACCCAGGTCTCCCGGGACATTGGCGAACACTGTAAACATTATGCCAAGATCCAAGTACTTATCTCTATATTTCTTTTTTTTTAATTATCCCTCAGTCTGGCTTTCTGGCTGGGATTGGGTAATTTGTTTACATCTCAAACTCAAACCCCCAGAGAATTTTATGCGTTTCATTCTCTCGGACGGATTCTGGTTTGTACAAATACCATTTGGTAGGATGGTCTAATTTTGAATTCTTTCGCGATTCCAAGTGAATTACCTTCCCCACCAGTCATGTCTCGTCTTATACTCCTTTCATGATAGCTTGCAACGTTCGTTAATTAAATGATCAATAGTTTCGTCTGTATCATAACATAATCTTTTCTGGGGGTGCCCGTCGTGTCATGGCTATCTAGAACAATAGCCATATGAAATGAAAACGCGAAACGATTTTAAATCTTGGATGAGGCTAACTTCCTTTCACATAGCACTAATACCCATGAGAAAAGTATGAATCCTACAATTATCCCTTCAGCTATGGGTAAATATTAGGATAAACTGGGTTCTGCTGCCTTTGTTAGGCAACCTGTCTAGTAAAAGGAACACTCTGAATTCAGACCTGTTAAACTTCGCTTAAAAATTGTCTTTGTTTCACATCCTGTTCATGGTGGAGTTGTTGGGTAATACAAAGTCCTCTTAAAAATTGACCTTGTGTTACTTCCTGCTGGTGCGAACGGGGTTGGTAAATATATACACTTACATTTCAGTTGTGTATTATCGATTTGAGATTCAATATAATCGATCTCTATGGTGTTGTTTTGTGCTGCAATTAGAAGAGCCTCGGTTCCTCTCTGAAGGTTTCCCTTTCCTAGCTATATCAAGGCCTTGACGTGTGAGATTTCGCCATTTTTTGCTTGAAATATCCGTACTGTTGTTTTTCTTCTTGTTCTTGTTTCTTGGTTATTGTTACTCTCTTCGTCCAAATGCCAGTACTGTTACTAGCCACTGTAACAAGTATTTGTTTGTCTTTGTTTTTTTTTTTTAGTTTTGAGTCCATGAATTGATGCATGCACGCTATCTTCAATAGAGGCGAGTCCTCTTCCTTCTACTTTTTTGACACATATAGTGTCTATGTCTTATCACTGATGTAAGACCTTATGTATCAGCGTCAAATTTCTTGTCTTCTGGTCCATTTGTTTGAGTTCTTACTTTGTCCATTTTAAGAATAGTCTCGAGAATCTTACAAGGAGGACAGCCCAGGTGTTTATTCCTTTGATGAGATATCTACTGAAGAGTTTGGTTTCGAGTTTTCTCGTTCATCTTAGGTCCTCTTTTATTATTTTTTCTTTTATCTCCGCTTGCTTGATGGTGTCCACTTCTAATATTTCCAATTACTTGTAATTTTCCTTTTATCCAAGCGATTTTTTCCTTTCTTGATTTGGCAGTTCTATTTCTTCTATTATTCGTCTTTTTCCACTTTTCATTATGAGCATGGCATAAAAAAATGGCAAAAAATGATGAAAGGAATAGAACCATTGGGACTGTTCTACACGAGCCAATTACAATATTATTAAATTTTCCTGTGGCTCCATCTTTGCATTTTCAAAATTGGAACTGATTCAACAAAATCCTTGATATAGATGGGTGGTAGCGTACCTATTTTTAGCGAAAAGAATGGAATTAGTTGAACAGCGATCGAATCTTAGCTGGGACAGCACAGCATTAAAATCTTCAAAAAAAAAAAAAAGGACTTATCTGGTTTCATTTTCTCTTTTTCTTTTTCTTTTTTTATTCTGTCTGTTCTTATAAATAATTATCCAACGTGAGTATAGTATTTCTTTGATGCTTGATGTGTCATAAGATGGGATACGCCGAAGAAACTGGACAGTTTTTATACCAGAATATCGTTTCCTCAAATTTATGTTTTTTTTTCTTCTTTTTCCTTTTTTTATTTTGCTGTTGTTGTTTTGTAGTTGTTACTATTGTTAATTTTGATGTTGTTGTTGGTGGTGGTGGTTTCTTCTTCTCCTTTCTTTCTTTCTTTTCAGGTTCTTGGTAAAACGGTTTGATTTTTGTCTTATATTTGAACGAGATCTCGTTATATTTTATTCGCGTGATTTAGTGTTCTCGTTGGAACGTTATTTTCTCTTTCTTATTTATGTTTTTTTTTAAATTGAATATCAATGAATTTTTAAAGTAAAGTTCCCGATAATCTCTTATTTCAGGCAACTCACGGAGAAAAAGTGAGTAGAACAACATTAAAAAAACAGCCGTAACAAAAACGGCAACTGGAAATCGAAACACTTTCTCTTTCCTTCTTTCTTCTCTTTCCTTCTTTCTTTCTTCCTTTCTTTCGCCCGCTGTCTCTTTTCTTCCTTTTTTATGTTTTTTTTTCTTATTTTTCAACATTCTTTTTACCATGATATTTTTCTTTTTTTTTTCCTTTGTTTTCTATATATCTTTTCTTTCGTTTTTTTTTTTAGCAATTCTTCTTCATTACAATTTTCCTTCTTTTTCATTCTTTTTTTCTGTATATTCTTTCGTTGTTTCATTTATTTTTCAGTATTCCTTCTTCATTAAAATTTTCCTTCTTTTTCATTTTTTTCTCTATTTCTTTCTCTTTTTTTTTCATCGTTTCATTCATTTTTCAATATTCTTTCCTTTTCTTCTTCAGTAAATTTTTCCTTCTTTTAGATTTCTTTTTTTTTTCTTCCATTTATTTTTTACTTTTATATTTCGTTATTCCTTCCTTTTCTTTATTACGTTTCTTAATTTTCCTTTCTTTCTTTTTTCTGTTTATTTATTTATTATTTTTCAGTACTTTTCCCCCCTTTTTTTTCATTACGTTTGCTTTCATTCTTTCTCTTCGTTTTATCTTTCACTCAAGCTTACATTATTCTTCCCTTTTTTAGCGATTGATCATTACTGTATATACCCGTGTATGAGTCGAATTTTTTAAAACCAAATAATGAGACAGAAATACTGACAGTCAACTTACATAATGTCAAACTCTTTAGCAAGACAGAACGACTACTAACGGTGATTTCCAAACATTTTTTCCTATGACGCTAGTCCAGTTGTGAAACAACTTTGATCTGATTTTCCTTAGTTTCATTCTCTCTCTCTCTCTCTCTCTCTCTCTCTCTCTCTCTCTCTCACAGACACACACACATATATATATATATATATATATAATTCTGAATAATACGAATAGTAGAGAGAATAATTTTTAAATCTTTGGAATCACTTGAAAGGAGCAGATCCGATTTAAATAGGTCACTTCTCTGATCTACTCTCTACAGAGACCAATAAAAGTGGGTCCTGAATATATATATATATATATATATATATATATATATATATATATATATATGTATGTATATATCCAACCGCCTTTGACTCTGAGCCTACACCACTCTCACGTAGATGTATGCTCTATCACGAATATTGAGCACGCTCGATTTATAGTTATCGAAAACTACATTTTATAAATATTGATATCCAGCAAAATATACTTACATGAATATTAATATTTATTAGATTATATATACATACATATATATATATGTGTGTGTGTGTGTGTGTGTGTGTGTGTGTGTGTGTGTGTGTGTGTGAATACTAATACATATCAAATTGCATATATATATATATATATATATATGAATACTAATATATATTAAATTATATATATATTGATATATATTACATTATGATATATATTACATTATATATATATATATATATATATATATATATATATATGAATGTTTATATATATTTATGAGCAATGAATATATACTGGTTTAACCTCAAGCACAGCATTTAAAAAACATTCATGCCCAACAACAAAATTACGGAAAATTCTCACCGAAAACATAACAATATTAGAACATCAAAACAACAAACAAAAACTGCAGATTCTCTTAGCACTACATATTAGAAACATGCAACCCAAGCTTTACAGAATTAATTTTCAAACCAGTGCTAATGTACTTAAATGTCTTTAGCTACTGACACTATTTATAGAATCAAATTTGAAAAGTAAATGCTACACACTGCAACGGCCCAGATGCTCTTCTTCTTACAAAGTAGTAATGTAAATAAAGTTACATCACTTTTGTAATACATCCTCCCCTAAGGATGACTCAAAGTCGGGCAGAAAGTACTTGGGAAATGAACAATTATGGAAAGTATATCAATTAATTCGCGCCGAATACTATAAAATCATTACGGCAATATGAAAGGATCAACAAGAAAATATGTAGAGAGAATATGTCTATTATTTTCAACGAAATTTTTATTATGAATACTAATATATATTAAATAATATATATATATATATATATATATAAATCTTGATATTTATTACATTATATACATATATGTATAAATATTGATATATAATAAATTATACATATATGAATAAGTATATATGTGTGTGTGTATACATATACATATAAGCACACACACACATACACACGTAGGTCATTTAAAAGTTATAAGCGTTACCCAGAAGGAAGAACGTAAGTGAAAATTTTCGCTTTGTCAACAAACTAATACTTCTTATAAAACTAGGAAAATCTGAATCAGATTTCTTTGAATTCATTAAGCAGTGATCGTATGTTACCATAACAAAGATGTTCAACAATTACTCTTATTCTTTGATTAGACTTAGAACTTTTTGAACGACCCTCGTGTATATATGCATATATATATATATATATAAAAGAAAAAAATTCTCCATAATAACTTTCTAATTTTTTCCAACTAATTTCAACCCAAGCTCATCGTCAAGAGAATACTAGAATTTCCTTAAAGTTTCTTTTTAACAATTTTCTCAGATTGAAACGTTAAAATTAAGAAACGAAATGATGAATGAAGCCAATAACTTTGAATATCTATTAAATGAAGATTGTTATCTCTATATTCAAATTATATACAGGGTGATTAAAAAAGGAACTCCAAATTTTAAAATACTCACAATTTAATTTTTTTTTCTAACCATAGTTAGGAAATAAATTTCAAGTATTTTAAAGAAGAGGATTGCTTTTCAGTCATCTTGTATATAATTTGCGTTTTATATATTGGATAGTTGGCAAGAATCTTTGCAGAAACATTCGTTGTTTCTGTATTTGACGGGCTCCCCACCTACGTACACGCCCGGCGGCTACAAAAATCTCGTAGACCCCGTCAGCATTCTCCTTTAAGCACCAGGCGATAAACCGAGCCCTGTCGAAGCAGGCGAAGCCTAGAAGGACGGCACTCTGAGGCCCAAGGAATGATGGTCTCAGCCGCCCGAAACGAGTACTAGGCTTCCCCGGCACACATGTCAGGTGACCTTGACAGATGTGAGCATTACAAAACCGCATGACCAAGCCACACGAACCGGAACCGATTCGTGCCAAGAGAAACACGGCCTGCGCATAACTCGAATCACGAGTTCTGCCAAACCTCTCCTGAAACATTTATTGTCTCTAAAGAAAGAACTTACCAACTTCGAATAAGTGATTATTCTCCTATACAGCTATTTACTAAGTTGTATAAAATGGGCTTTGGAAGTAGCAATGATTCTCGTAGCATAGTTAATAATGCAGCCGATACGAATGAACAAACTTCCTGGAGGCAAATAAAAAAATCTACGATCGAATCTTATCACGACCTTATTTCTTATTATTTTTTACTCTTTGCGAATTTTCACAGCATTTTAAGCATTGTTTGCTCATTTTTTTTTTTTACTAAAGGCTGAGTGACAGCAAGTATCTTCACGTCTCCAGGACTCTGCTGAGTATTCTGAATAGATAGTCTCGATTCGTCCTTTGATCACCAGTTTCTCCAGGCTCTTTTCGTCTTTCTACGGAATTTTTCCGAGAGCTGCTGTTATGACTGGTATCCCGGTGACTTTCCTGTTTCACGACTTCTTCAGCATCCTAGCAAGGTATAGAGGGTTAATATAATCATTACTCTATGCGAGTTTTTCACACCAGTTTTAACTAAGGGTTTTTCACTGGAGTCAGAATGACAGCAAGTCTCCTCAGATCTCCAGGACTCTGCAAAGTATCAAAGCAGATTCCAACAGTGCAAGGTTCTTGATGTTTTCAATTCTTCCAATGAGCTCCAGTTCCCCTAGAGTCTTTTTTCTTGGGGGACTGTTCCAAGTGCACCCACTACGACTGATATCACAGTGTCCTATAGGAAACATTGTGGTTTCCTGGCTTACGTGTTAGACTTCGACATCGAAGTAAGCGAATTCGTACTAATACCCTTGACTAAGACATGAACGCCTTTATACCTTCTATCTATGGGCTGAATAGTTTCACTTCTGTTTTTCTACAAGCATGACTTTGACTTTAAATAACAAACATAGGTTGATAAGTGTTGTAATGCAGGCAAAAGAAAGACAAGGGTAACACAAAAAAAAGGTCGATAGAAAAACATATTCAAGAAACAGAAACAAGATACAAGAGAACCGGGTTAGGCAGGAGTTAGCTGAGAGTCCAGTCAGGTAGCGACTATTGTCCACTACGCAACTGGTATTACACGTGATTGTGTCACGTGGGTCAGGATCGACTCTGGTGAATTTTGTTTATTTGTCGCTGCCTGCCACCAGACAGGACTTGACACAAGGTCAAAAGCCCGAAGGTCGATTAAAGTGGGGATAAAGGGGGGGTCGGAAACGAGCCGAGACTCGAACACTGCTGGTCTATGCTGCTCATCGGCTCACTTGGTGCAATGTGAGCCTGATGAGGCAAGCTGTTTCACGAACCCAAATGTGGGTCCGGGCATGTATGCCGGGTTATGGCTTGAACTAGACAGCAAGGTCTAGTGCCATACATAGGTTTCGAGAAAGTCCGCGGGGACCTCTGATGACTCTGGTGAATTCTGGTCAATGAGGTTGAGTTCATTATGTAGGGAGTACAACAATCAGCCATTAAAAAAGATGACTAAACCAGGCAGTGTTCAATACGCAGTTTCTTTAAGTTGTAGAAATGAAAACTCGAGTTTCAAAATAAGAAAAAAATTATAACTGAAATTAAAAGATTAAAGAAAATACTAGTTAAAGGTGAAATATAAATAATTCTCTATGCTTTATCGAAAATAAATATAAATAAAATAAGCTATTATCGGCAATTCTTTTAATAAACAATGACAATGAACATTGCACCCACTGATCTTGGATGAGTTACCTGTGGTTATCGTTGCTTAATTGGTAAAACAGCTGCTTTGGATTAGCAAGCTTTTCCGTACCGAAACAAAACCTGAGTTCGAGTCTCACTTTGGGCTTGTCCTTTATCATTATTACCAAAACACGTTGTTCTTCACTGTCGTAAAAATAAATGTGTATGTGTGTGTGTATTTACCTAACCCCCTTCGACTTGGGTGAGATCTGACATAAGTTCAGTTTTAAGTGAGCTGAAAAAGTGGGGTCGACTTTAGCACGAGGCGTTATATGATTTTGTATTTTCTAAGTAAAACCATATGATCGACTTATATACGGGTATATACGGCTTTTTCTTTTCCGGTTTTTTTTTTTTTGCTACTTCTCTACATTTTTCCATAAATGTCAGTAACAAACGATTTAGAGTTGAAATGCGCAGACGTCACGTTTGAAATGCCGTATTTCTTTCTATCATTTTTCTTCTTTTTCTGTTTTTTTTCTATCTGTTTTTCCCTTATAAAAGAATAATAAAAACCTATCTTTTCGATTAACATCATTATCGCGTCGCCATTATCGGATTTTTATTATCAATCCCACTGCACCATTTTCTTTAATCAGTCCCATCTTCTATCACGGTCCTTATTAAATTATTCTCAATAATAACCGTTTACATACCCAATACTCTTCGCAGTAAATTATGCCTTTAATATCTCTTATATATATATATATATATATATATATATATATATATATATATATATTCTAGCTAAGAGAAACAGCAGATCTTTATCAATTAGTCAGCAAAAAAATCCTTTTAATATATCGTCATTAAGACCGTTTTATCACCGCAGTTAACAATATTTCTTATCATCAGAATTGTTATTTCAGAAATTATTCCAACAGGAATCAGTACGATTTACCAGGTCCGTTCAATAAATTTATAGTGTTGTCTGAAATACTCCGGTAACTGCGGGGGTGTCCTCGTGGTGTAATGGTTAAAGCGATGGACTGCGGAATCGTAGAAAGCGAGTTCGTACTCCAGTCGCGCTATTACGTTCACTTTCTGGCAAATACCCTTGGGAAAGATATGAACCCCCTTATCCTCCCAGCTATGGGTTAAATAGTACCACTACTGTTCTTCTAGGAGAATGGCTTTGGCATTAAATAACATACAAATAGTTGATATGCCATTAAACAAAGAAACCAACCAAACATCCAATAACTGCCAATGTTACGCGAATCATTCGGTCTCATATCTTTATCTTTCTCGTTTTGATCGTTAGATTATTTCTCTAAACTTTACTGTATTCTTTGAAGGTAAGTAAAAACTATTTCATTAATTATTCGTGAAAGTATCTTCACCTAAAATTCCTTAGCTCAGTCGGGTGGGGATACTGAATATACCGACTGCATCTCTGCTCAGGGGTAAGATTCAACCAATAAGTGTCCTGGATATGACACTAAAAAATCTGATAGTGAGGCTCCATGAATGCTAGAGCTTGTGATAATGCAGTGTACCCCTTTATTCCAATCGCTGTCAGGTACACTCAGACCCAGAGTGGTAACACCTTATAGGGTCCTATCTATAGGTTAAATAGACATAAAGAGAGTACTAATGCTCAACTGAATTGTTTGAAATAGAACTGCTATCAAGATTTAAACTGTGTATTTATGTTAAACTGAAATGTTTGAAATAAAACTGTTTAGATGTATGAAATAGATTTGGCTTTAAATAACCTCCAATGGTTGATATGTCATAAAACTAAACCAAACCAAATTATTAAATTCCAAAATGCATGATTTATTTGAAAATCTGTCTGAAATTATTCAGATTAGTATCCTTATCGTTGTTGTTTTGATCTTCACACACCACTAGATATGTCAACCAAACTTCATAAGACAATTGATTGATTGATTAATTGATTTTAACGGCGTGTCTACCTGTCTAGAGTTATTAATGCCCAGAAGTTAGGGAATTTTTATCTAATAAGAATAAAACTCCAGTCAGCTAAGGCTGCAGAGCACACTGACTGAATCACTACCGGAGGTTTGGAACGACAGGGAGAAGTGGTGAGAGAGGGTCAGGGGTATCCGTGCTAGCGGCACGACCTGATGATGATGATGATGATGACTATCTCTTTACACTCATTTATACGATTTCATGTATTCTTATCTAATAATAACAATTTTCTGACTATCTGTTTGACCTATAGATATCTGTAGGCAATTCTTTACGCACAATTTTATGGTTTCATGTATTTTTTTCTAATATTAATAATTTTCAATAAGATCTATTTGATCCGTAGCAAGTACCACCACTCCAGCTCTGAGTGTACCTTGGAGAAATGGCAATGAAGAGGTGCGTCCTACTCCTCAAATCCACAAAACCGAGCCCCTATCTATCTATCTATCTATCTATCAATCTATCTCTTTTATTCAAAATACATGATTTACAAGACAAAGGCTGTCGGTCGGATAACCACAACTTTACTCCTTTTAATAATACACAGTCAGCGAAGCACAATCCAGAAGTTAATTTTTAATGCAATTAACTTTAAAACCAGCAAAAGAAAATGGCTACCTTTTTACAATGACGAAACAATGCATTGTCGAATAACGCTGAATTGCAATGCGAATGCCAATGTAACAAAAATTTATTTCCTTCTCTTGTTAAATAATGAAAATATTCAAAAAGTATGAAGTAGAAACATGGTTTTATTTGTGGTAATTTAAATATTATTATACACGGAATTATTAGCAGTATTAATAGAGGCAGTTGTTATGACTTTGATTTCTCATCATCATCATCATCATCATTATTATTATCATTACTACTGCTGCTGCTGCTGCAGTAGTAGTATATTGAATCAATGTTGTGAATTTTATTATAAAATGGCGGCGAGGTTTTCAAGTCTTTTCATGAAAATTGTTCAGTTATATTACTTCAATGCGTTGAAAACGGAATTTTAAAAAAGGCTTCCGACTTTATAAGGCTGCAGCTACGTTAAGATTATTAATAAAAAAAATCCTATTTTACAAAGATTTCCATTTTCTATGTTAGGAAAACAGAATAACGATGAATCAATAGTCATCTAGTTGGTCTTAAGGACCATAACTACATACCATACTTTTGGAGAGTAGCCCAGTTTCCAATAAGGCTAATATTGCTGGGTCACAAGGAGGTCAAGGTTGATAAGATATCAGCTGAGATTAGTTATCATCCTCATTGTCATCATCATCAAGTCGTGCGGATTGCACGGATTCCCCTGACTCTATCTCACCATCCGTCCCTACTGGTTATCACTCTTGGTAGATTATCTCGACGGCACTAAGTGTTTGAACTAAAGCTGGTTTGAATTCAGTTTTCTGTCTCCTAGATTGGTTGCCTAAGAAAAGCTAGTACACCTAGTCTAACTTACTATTTACCAATAGCTTGGGCGGGAGGGAATAAATTGTTTTATGCATTTCCCAAGGATGTTTTTTTTTTTATTAAGAAAAGCCAGTTATTAAAAAATAAGATTGAAAAACAAAACAAAACAAATAACTCTTGTTATTCATTTCCCAAGGTTAATTGATTGATTTTAACGGCATATCAACCAGTCCAGTCTTTTTTATGCTTATGGGTTAGAGAATAACGTATTTTGTATGTTTTTAACTGCATTTTTTGTTTAGTTATTTCTAAAGAGATTTTTTGCATATTTTCTTGAAAAAATGAGTTTGACATTACCATCGTTTTATGTATGTATTTACCCAACCCTTCCACACGAGTAGGATTCGACACAGGTCAATTTTTGTGTGGAGTTTAACATGTTTTAATTTCGAGTCTCCCTTCTCCAAATCCTGTTGAGATATCGAAGCTAAAGAGCCTAGTCTGCCCGACTATTTTACACATAGCCGACGGGAGAATAATTAGGTATACTTTTCCCAAGGGTATTAGTGCAATGTGAAATGCAAACAGCCTCATCTAGGATTTTGGCCTCGTCGGTTTGAGCTGTAGAATACACCGACTGCATCCCTGCTGAGGGGCAAAACTCAACCAACGAATGTCCTGATATGACACTAAACAGGTCTGTTAGAGCTTTGGGAAATACGGAGTACCCCTTTATTGCCATTGCTCCCAGGTCCACTCTGGCCCGGGATGGTAGCAATTGATTGGGTCCTATCTATGGGTCAAATAGAACTATATTTTGTACTTATGTTACACTGAATTGTTTGAAATAGAACTGTTTTAACACTTAAACTGCGTATTTATGGTAAACTGAATTGCTTGAGAAAACTGTTAATATCTATAAAAATAGATTTGGCATTAAATAACCTACAATTGTTGATATGCCATAAAACCAAACCAAATCAGCCTGGATTTGAACTCAGTTCATGTACGAGCTGCATACGATAAGTTTCCAAACTTTTATCGTATGGGCACTTTTATTGATAGTATACACATGAAACTCTAGTCCCCTTCGAAGTAATCTCCTCTGGCTGCCTTGCACTTTATTTTACCGTTCCAACAACTTCTGGAAGGTCCCATGGCAGTTCTCTTGTGTGAGCGTGTCCATGACTTTCGTCACAGCCTCTTTCATCTCCTCAATTGTCTCATAACGACAGCCTCTGAGCTTAGGGAATAACCAAAAGTCACAGGGAGCAAGATCTCGACTATAGGGAGGGGGAGGAACTGTCTTGGTGCCCATCTTGGTCAAATAGTCTGTGGCAAGGATGGACCTGTGGTCTGATGCATTGTCCTGCTGGAAATGCCACTAACCCAAGTTGAAGAGTGCTGGCCTCTTCCCAAGGAATCTCTTCCTGAACTACCTTAAAACCTCAACATAGAAACCCTAAGCCTAACTCTTACCCTTTGGCCAATCAACTCTGGTGTATTGACTTCCTTACTCCTCCCACACTTCTCATCATCCCTCACAGCCTCCCTGCCTTACTTGAATCTGCTATGCCACTCAAAAACTGATGGTCGATTCATGCAAGATGGTCAAAAAACTGTCTGAAGCATTCCATACGTTTTCTTGGCATTTCTTCCAAGTTTAAAACAGAATTTTATTGCATATCGTTCGTCCTCACGTCCAGATTGCATTTTTGAAATTCACCAGCTGTGACAATCAGGCTTTAGTAGGGTGTATTCCAATTGCTGCTGTAGCTGTTCATTTGAACCTGAAATCAGAAAAATTGTTCAGTCATCTCATAAGATGTATAGCAATAACATACTGAATTTTCAAGAGTCTACGACAATTTTAAATGCCTGTACAAAATAGCCTGGAAACTTATTGAAGGCACCACGTATATATATATATTGTCATCCACAGACAGACAGTTTCGTTGTATCACCACTCTTCATTGTTACGTTAGACTTAGTATCATACCGCTCAGCCAAAAAGAGAACCACGTCAGCTTGGGAATTATAAGGCATTACGTAGTCGCTTTCGTTTGTTTACATTTTTTCCTCACCGGACATATATATATATATATATATATATAAACTAGATATGGCATTGAAGGACCCTCAATGGTTGATATGTCATAAAACACAACCAAACAAAGGCCATTAATGTAAAGGGAAATGAAAACAGTCTTGTCCTGGTTTGAACATGGGCTGCTGATTCTAAATCCAATGAAAATAACCAATGCCTTCAATGCACCTCCTAAAAGAAGTAAATCAATTTATGTATTTACCTAGCCCCGCCACCTCTGCCAGGATGTGACACAAGGTCACTTGTTTAAGCGAAGTACAACTGGTTTGAATTCAGTTTTTCCTAGAATGGTTGCCTAAGAAAAGCTTATGAACACAGTCTATCCAACTATTTACCAATCGATTGGAAGAAAAATTGTTTTATACCTTTCCCAAGAACATTAGTGCGAAATAAAATGTAAACTGCCTTATTCAAGATTTGAACTCAGGTTCCCTATTCCAGTTTCCAAACCGTTATGCTACATGCGCCTTTTACCGAGATTGCTGTAATTGGGATGATGTTTTCTTGGCTTGTCACTTTTTAAGCTATTTATTTCGGCAAAGTAGGAAGGGCAAAGAAATTACAGTGTATAAATTTTCTCAGTGAAAATAAATACGATCCTCCTATTTTCTCTCATTGGTAGTCCTAATGCTTTCGTGGTAATGGTAACATTTGATAATTTTAAGTGTTTTATTTATTTATTTTTGACATTGTTTTTATATTTTCATGATGCTAGAACTTTTTTTTTTAAAGCTCGTTTGTCATAAGATTGATAATTGAAGCAGGTATTATCTTCGTAGTTTCAACTGCAAATGCAAGAAATATGCATTCAGGCTTCCATTCAGTCTATACAAAGGATATTTTATGAAGAAACAGTTCATTCAAATTTCCAGCCCAAAAAGACAGCTTGTTTTTGTTTGTTGTTTTTTATATGTTTATTTTTTTTTGCTTTTTTTTTTCATTAGAAATTTCTTTCGGTTCCTCTGATATTTCAATCACAGCTCATTGTTTATTTGTCAATTACTAAAATTAAACCGGTCTGTTTAAGTGGGTTTCGACGCATGCGTTTTATGCTGTTGCCAATAGTTCTCACATGGTCTCTCAGCCGAATCTCCGCAAACGTAACACTAATATTAATTCATATTGGTTTTAAGATAAAATAGACATTTATATATATATATATATATATATATATATATATATATACCTCATTATAGGACGTGCCTAGTCGGCTAAAGCCGTTGTATATACCGACTCGTTCTTTGCAGAAGGGTAAGACTCCCCCAACAAGTGTCCTGGATATAACACTAAAAAATCTGATAGTGAGGTTCCATGAATGCAGGCGCTTTGAGGAATGTGGAGTAACTCTTCATTGCCATCGCTCCTAGGTCTACTCTGGTCCGGAATGATAGCACCTGATAGGCTTCTATGTATGGGTCAAATAGAACAAAACTGTGCCCATATGCTAAACTGAAGTGTCTGAAATAGAACTGTTTTTGAAATTGAAACTGTATACTTATGCTAAACTGAATTGCTTGAAATAAAACGTTTTTGACATTTAACTGAACTGTTTTGACATTTATCAGTTTGTAAACAAAAACTACACTTATACTAAATTGAATTGTTAGAAATTTAATTCGGCATTAAATAAACCGATAAGGGTTGATACGCCGTTAAACAAAACAACCAACAAACCAACCAATCATGATGGGACACAAGGTCAATTTTTAAACGCAGTTTAGCAGGTATGAATAGAAACTTTTCTTTCCCATAATTGGTTGTCATACAAGATTAGTAGTCCAGTCTGTCCGACTATTTTACCCATAGTTGGACGGAGAATTGATAGAGTTTTACGTTTACCAAGAGTATTAGCGTTGTGTGAAATACTAACAGCCTAGTCAAAGGTTTGAACTCGTTTTGCCGTGTTCATTTCTTACGATGCCAACCACTACCCAAGTACCTCTATCATCATCATCATGTCGTGCTGGTAGCACGGATATCCCTGCCCCTCTCTCGCCACTTTTCCCTATCGTTCATCGCCCTAGGTAGGTCTTCTGGACAACATCCCGTATCCTCACATAGTTGCTGAATGTATGTTCGTGCTGGTCGTCCTGCTTTTGCACGGCCATGTGTGGGGGTCCATAAGAGTACATCACTTATGAGTTCGTCCCTGCTTCTCTAACAGTGTCCTACATGTCTGGTTCGTCTAACTTGAATAGTTTTCGTGATAGGAGGCAGGTGGCCGTGCAGTTGGTGTCTTGTGGGGTGTTGCCGCCAGGACTTGTTCAAGATTGCTCGCAGCATTCTTGTGTAATTGCTGTCTAGCTTCTTCTCCAGCCGTTTTGTTAGAGTCCATGTAGTGCATCCATATAGCAGTATCGATGCGACCGCTGCCTGGAAGAAACTGCGTTTCATTTTATCGGTTAGGTCTGATTTCCATATAATCGATAGCCTATTGATAGCTGTCCATGCTTTCGTTAACCTCGTGTCGATGTCCTTTTCGGTTGATGCGACGCTGCTTCCTTGGAAAGTGAATTGGTCTACTAGTTTAAGAGGGGTTCCGTCTAGAGTGGAGATGTCACCCGTTTGATTATAGCACAGTGTTGTTTTATCGGAAGAAATACTGTTTAAATCTTAGTGGCTTAAGCTGCTGTAATCTTATGTTTCGCCATCGAAATGTACCAGCTTTAGCCTAATAGATCTGTTGACCTCTCAAATGCTGTTGTTTCTTTACTAAATGCTTCATTAAAATACCCTTGTGTCAGACTTAGTCAAGTAAACGGCTTGATCTTTCATGCTGCGGACAAATAATTCCCTCCTTGAAAATCCTTTTGAAATATCTCTTCTGTTCGCTTTCTCAAGATGCTGTTTCTTCATTGAATACTCCATTAAAAAGACCTTATGTCAGACTTTACCTTGGAAACGAGCTGGTCTTTCCCCCGCTAGTGCCTAATGATTCCTCGTTAAATACTACACAAAAATAGCCTTATGTCAGCCTTTGCCATAAAAACGTCTTGCTGTTTAATTTTTCATTTCGATGTGTCCAGCTGATTTTAAAAGGGCTGAACTACGTGTATATTTTTCATTAGTGATCGATCGTATATGGAAGTAGCTCCGTTTTTTCTAGGTTCATTCAGTGGCTCCAATGTAAATTCTTTCTCGATCTTCCAAGAAGCGGTTTTGTCGATACTGCTATATGGATGAACCACATGGACGCTAACTGAACGTATAGAGAAAAAGCTTGATGGCAATTATACAAGAATGCCGCGAGCAATATTGAACAAATCCTGGAGACAACACCCTACAAAGCAGCAGCTGTACGGCCACCCAATACCCATCACGAAAACTATCAAAATTAGACGAACCAGACATGCAGGACACTGCTGGAGAAGTAGGGACGAGCTCATAAGTGATGTACTTCAGTGGATCCCTTCACATGGACGAGCAAAGGCAGGACATCCAGTTCGAAACTACATACAGCAGCTTTATGCCGATACGGGATGTAGCCTTGTGGGCCTGCCGGAAGCAATGGACAATAGGGAGGTGTAGCGAGAGAGGGTCAGAAATATTCATGCTGATAGCGCGACATGATCATGATGATACATACATACATATATATATACATATATATATATATATATGTAAGATAAACAAGATAGAGAAAAAGATGAACAGACGTTATGAGGCGAACAGGAATATTTCTTTTATTTTTTAGGGTTTTTTTTTATTTATTGTTCTCAATTAGATTTGACCTAAGTTCAATGTCAGGAGAAAAGAATTGGTGAAGAAATCTGTTTTTCTTTTTTTTAGAAAGTTTGTAAAATAGTTATTCAAAGAATTATTTTGCAATATTACAGGAAACGGAAGATGAATTAGTAATGTAGCCCATACTATTCGTCAAATGAAAATTATCTTTTAATATATTAATGTTTTCACCTGGCCTTTATAACATCTCTGACACCTGAACCGGCTCATTGGCCTAGTGAGTTGAGTGTTCGCCAATGATTCAGGAGATCTGTGTTCAATCCCAGATCGCGTCATACCAAAGATGTTTAAAATGGTACTTGATTCTTCCTTGCTTAACACTCAGCAATATAAGGTACATACCAAGGGTAAAGTGGAGCAATCCAGGGAAAGGAGTAGCGCCCTCCACAACACCTCGGTGTAGTAGATATTGAAAAGGGAGCCTTCAGGTCACCCTCGTCTACGGTCGCCAACTTTACTACTTTTAGTTAAGCATAGGTGGAGTGTATTTCAGATTAGATGCGATTGCTTTGGTCACGATTTTTTTTTTATTTAAGTTCATGAATCACCCAAAATCTGTCCATCCTATTTCAATGCCGTGTTTTGAGGATCGTTTAAGTTGATGTTAAATCTCTTTGGGGTCAGTGTTTGGAGACCCTTGATTTATTCATCATCCTGTGTTTCTATTATCACCATGATATTGTCAAAAGCGTTTGTTTTTGCTATTGTCTTTTCGATTCTTTCAATTTCGTTTTGAACTTTACATGTCTGTTAAAGTTATGACCGTTTGAGCGTAAATGAGGTTCGACAAATATTTGTTTACAGTGATCCATAAATTTGATTCTTTTTCTGTTGTTATTTAGTCTGAACTAGAATTATCATTCTGACTTTCAAATATATTATTTATAATAATCAATTTTGTTTTTATATTACTACTGGCGAATTTTTTCACATCAGCGTTAGCCGATGGTCTTTCAAAGAAGTCCAAGTGACAGCAAGTCTCCTCAGGTCTCTAGAATTCTTCTCAGTTTTCGGGTCGATCTTAGAAATGTTGTAGTTTAGATAGTCTCAGTTCAGCCTTTGATTTCCAAATCTTTCTGCCCCCTTACCAAGCCTTTGAGTACTGTTCCGAGCGTATGAGTTATTATTATTATTATTATTATTATTATTATTATTTGCTGTGGTTGTAGTAGTAGGGGGTGTCCTTGTAATGGTGGAATCGTGGTAAGTGAGTTCGTACTCCAGTCGCGCTATTACGTTCACTTTCGGGCAAATACCCTTGGGAAAGGTGTGAACCCCCTTATCCTCCCAGCTATGGGTTAAATAGTACCACTACTGTTCTTTTAGGAGAATGGTTTTGGCATTAAATAACCTACAAAGGTTGATATGCCATTAAACAAAGACACCAAACCAAACCTTGATATGTCACAATCACTTTCAGACTAATACCCTTGGGAAAGGTATGAACTCCTTATCCTTCCAGCTATGGGTTAAATAGTACAACTACTGTTCTTCTAGGAGAATAGCATTGGCATTAAATAACCTACAAAGGTTGATATGCCATTAAACAAAGAAACCAAACCAAACCAAGTAGTAGTGGACCTTGATTATTTACAAGTAGAATATGTATCAACAATAAATAATTCAGATAATTTCCCTTGTCTTTGAAGAAAATGAACACGTTCATTCAACATCCTACACGATGCTGTTTGTATTTCACGTAGCCCAATTAATCGTACGAATTGGTTGGTAAATACATAATAATATTTTATTAGCTATTTAAGTAACTTTTGCTGACAGAGAAAATTTACAGTTATATGGCGTCAAGTATTCCTATCAAATACAAATAATTTTAAACAGATCTATTTGACCCACTGATGGGAATCTAACAGGTACAACCACCCCGAGTCAGAGTGGACCTGGGAATAGTGATAAAAAAGAGTCACTCCCCAGGTCTCAAGATGCAGTTTTGTACCATACCCAGGACCTGCTATTTTAGTTATACCTCAATTCAAGGGAGCACTGTCGGCGTAATGTGAACCTCATCAATAGGCTGGATGAGACTATACTGGCGAAACATGTCATACGAATAAATCTTCCTCATGTAGTACTGCTCGCACGGATTTCCCTAACTCTCACTCTCGCCATCCGTTTCTGTAATCCATCGCTTCTGGGAGGTCTTCCTGGCCACATCCTGTGTCTGTTCTGAGACGTTGTAGATAAGTTTAAGCAGGTCATCCTACACGTGTAAAGGGGTCCATAAGAGAACGTCGTTTAGGAGTTCGTCCTTGCTCTCCCAGCAATCTCCACTCTGTGTTGTTCGTCTAATTTGGATAGTCTTCGAGATGCGTGGTAGGTGGCCATACAGCTGCTGTTTTGTGGAATGTTGCTTCAAGTTTTGTTTAATACAGCTCGTAGCATCTTTGTGCAATTGCCGTCAAGCTTTAATAACTTGGTTTTCCGTATCCACACGTATTCCTTAACCAGTACGTATTTATATAAACTTACAAATACGACCTGTTGATTCAGGCTGTAGAATATGCCGACCGCGTCTCTGCAATCACCTACGCGACGAGTGCCCAGGGTATGACACTAAACCATCAGAGGTGATGCTCTAGTCCTGGATCTTTGAGGAATGTGGAGTATCCTTTTATTGTCATTATTTTAAGTCCCACTCTGACTAGGATTGGTAGTACCTGTTAGGATCCCATCTATGGGTCAAATAGAACGATTCTATCATTTACAATACTTGAGACCATTTAACTGTGTGCAAACAAATAAGCTCTGGCTCGTTTGAAAATAACATTACGTACAAACTATTTGCTTACTAATCATATATATATATAAACAGGATTTGGCATTAAATAACCATGACAAATTGATATGTCATTAAATCAAAAACTTTACCTCTACCTAACCCCAACTTATAGTTGAGAGTTCCCGTGTAGTAATGGATATACAGGGTAAAACGATAAAATTATCGTTCTAAAGAAAACGATACAACAGCTTTATTTTAAAACTTTTATTGAAAAAATCAATTCAGGTAACTTGATTATGTACTAGAGCTGACATCTATCCAATGTAGCCGCCTTCAGCCTCAATCACCGCTTCGATACGAATCCTGAACTGGAAGCATGCCTTTTCCACAAGCGCCGGCGGGAGCTCGACGAATACTCGGTGGAATGCAGCGATCAGGCTGGCTTTGGTGTCGTGGGAGGTCATGTTGGTGATGTTCTCGACGTATGACTAAACGAAGTAGTCCAGCGGGTTCAGGTCGGGGGAGGAGTGGGGCCAGTGAGAGAAGGGTACAAAGTTGTAGCACTCCTGAAGCCAAACCTGGGTCTCTTTGGACTTGTGGGCCGGCGCCGAGTCCTGCTGCCACACCCAGGGTCTGCCAGCGGCCACCTGATTGCACCAGGGGATCACCACACTCTTTAGCACATCCAGGTACACTTTGGTGTTGACTTTCAAGCCGACTTCGAAGATGTGAAGTGGCATGATGTGGCTATCACTTGAAACCACACCAAAGACCATAACCATAGCCGGAAACTTTGTTTTCATCATCCTGGGCACGTTGAACCGTCAGGATTTGCATTTTGATGGTGCTGGCAATGGTCCTGTTGTCATAACTTGGATCGGTAGAGAGCCTAGTTGTACAGCGGTGCATCTCCGATCTCCATCGTTCAACATTGTGTCACTTTCAGACATGATAGAAGGCTCCTATCGCTCTTGGGATTTGTACACAACTGGCCAACTAGTAGATGGTCTGCCACAAAAAAAGAAAACCGGTTTTCAATAAACGAAAATGGAATCATGTCTTTTCTAGGGCGACAATTTTATCGTTCCACCCTATAGAAACCTAACCTAAAGTTACAAATAAAGATGTTTTTTTTAAACAAACAGTTCCTGAATGGCCTTCGGTTGACGCCTGCGCATTTCTTTCTCTTCTACACTTCCTGTCCTTCCTTCTCTTTGCTGCATGTACGTACACTAACGGTTTTTTTAAAACCGAAACTGGCTGCCAAAGGGTGAAATTAAAATGCTTCGTAGAGGCCTTAGAAGATTATATATATATATATATATATATATATATATATATATATATATATTTGTGGGTGTGTGCATTGGCTTTGTCAGATGCTAGCCAAGATGGAATGCCAGGTTTTGTGATTCTACAGCCTTCTTCCTTATCTTTCTCTCTTACTTTCTTTAATCATCAAACAATATTTATGTCTTATTTTCAAACTTTCATTTTTTTTAATCATTTTGGGTGTCTTTTTTTTATTACAGTTATCGCCTGTATATGCATTTTTTAAAGATTTTGTATGTATCTTTCTTCTGCAATATTTTTCATTGTATTATTTTTTTCTATGTCATATTTACTTCTCTACTCATCCAGGTCCAGCCATTTTTTAACCGTTTTCCACTGGACACATTTCCGGTGCCTCGTTTTCATTAGTCACTATTCTCCATTAAGAACAGCTATTACCTGCAAACGAAATTATATCGTAAAAATTTTGTCCGGATTGAAATATATGTAAAAATATCTTTTCCAAAGTGATAAAAATGTATACACTTCCGGTATGTGTGTGTGTGTGTGTGTGTGTGTGTGTGTGTGTGTGTGTGTGTGTGTGTGTGTGTGTGTGGAGGGAGTGTGTGTGTGTGTCTGTGTGTGTGTACACTTTTTCGTCCAATTTTCTTTCAGCTTTTTTTTTTCTAATAATTGTTTTTGCTATTTTTGCTTCGACTCATTTTTCATATTTCAGTTTCATTCAAGGTTTCCATTCACTAAAAGTTATTTTCAGCTGTTCTTTTTCCATAGCTTTCTTCTTCTTCTTCTTCTTCTTCTTCTTCTTCTTCTTCTTCTTCTTCTTCTTCTTCTTCTTCGTTGCTTAACTAATACTTAGCACTTGTTAATAATAATAATAATAATATTTCTTACTTTCTCACTCATTCATCGTTTTCATTTCTTTCACATTGAGTCTTATTTTTTCTTTTTCACTTTACAGCAAAATTTCTCTTATTCTTATTTTGTTTTGTTTAGATTTCCCCATTTTTATCCTTTTCTTTTATTCCTAACCACTAACTACTCTTTCTTTCTTTCTTTCTTTCTCATCTTTTTTCTTTCTTTCTTTTTAAGTGTCATCTTTTCCATCCTTTCTTCTTTTTTCCTTTTTTCTTCTTTTCGTTTTTATTTCTTTCTGGTCTTCACTTTTCTTTCTTCATTTATCCGTTTCTTTCTTTTTTACTTTTCTTTCTTATCTTCTTTTTTATAGCCTTTATTTACTTACCCTCCTTCCTTCTTTTCTTTCTTCTTTCCTTCCTTCCTTTCTTCTTTTCCTTTTTCTTTCCTTCCTCTCTTTCCTTTTTATTTCTTTTACTTTATTCTTTCTTTTCTCTCTTTTTTCCATTCTTTTTCTCCTTTTTCCTTTCTTTCTTTTTCTTCCCTACTTTTTTCTTTTCTTTCTTCTTTTTATATTTTTAGGCTTTATTCAAATTTATTCCTTCCTTTTTTTTTTAATTTTTCCTTCTTTTTCTTTTCCTTCCCTTCTTTTTTCTCTCTTGTAAATTTCGCCTTCATTCCTTCTTTCCTTCCTTTCTTTTTGACATCTGTTTCTTTTCTTTTTTCTTTACTTTCTTATCTTTGTTTTTTCCTTCTTTGTAAGCTTTATTTTCGTTCCCCCTTTCATTTCCTTTTATTTTTCCTACTTCTCTTTTACTTTCTATTTGAGCTTCATTTTCCTTCCATCGTTCCTTCTTTTTCTTTTTTTACTCTTTTTTCTCTTTCTTTTCTTTTCTTTCTGAGTATCACTTACATTTATTATTCTTTCTTTCTCTCTTTTTCTTTCTTTCTTTCTTTCTTTGAAATTCTAGGAGCCAATAATTTTTTGTATGTGATTATATCACCTTCTTCATTCAACTCTGTCTTTTAAATAGAAACGGAAAAAAATTGCCGAAAAGGCAAAATGGTGTCTTTAAAAGTTGTTACCTTATTGCAAATGATTTAAAACCATGAATAAAAAGTATTATGGGAGGTGTACGTTAATTCAGTATAAATTCAGTGGCATCAATTCAATATAAATAGTCTCTAAAATTAATATAGTCTGTATATATTGGCTTTTCTTTTTCATTTTATTGCCCATTGAGCAGGGGTCGTAGAATGCACCGACAGTATCCCTGTAGAAGGGTTAGACACCCCCAACGATTGTCCTGATATAACTCTAAACAATCTGATGGATGAGGTTTCAGCGTTGGGAATACGAAGAATACCTTCATTGTTATCGCTCCTAGGCCCCCTCTGGACCGGAGTGGTAGCACCTGATAGGCTCCTATCTATGGGTCAAATAGAACTAAACTGCGTACTTATGCTAAATTGAATTGCTTAAAATGGAACTGTTTTGTATGCTAAACTGAATTGTTTGAAATAGAACTGTTTTGACACTGAAACTGTACTTACGCTAAAATGAACTATTTGAAAAAAGAACTGTTTTAACTTTTAAGTGTGTGTAAACAAAAAAAAACTATATATATACTAAATTGAATTGTTTGAAATAGAACAGTTTTAAACTATACTTAAACTGAACTGAATTGTTTGAAATAGATATTTGACTGAACTAAATAGCTTGAAATAGAAATGTTTTTGACAAACAGTGTATTTATGCTAAACTGAATTGTTTCAAATAGAACTGTTTATTTGTTTTATAAAAATGGATTTGGCCTAAAATAACCTACAAAGGTTGATATGCCATAAAACCTAAACAAACAAACAATTTTCATTATCTTTCGGGTAGCGTTCTAAAGGAAAAAGTAAAAATATTTTTCTGGTCATCTTCAGTAACAACAAATAAAAGATACACACTATTTTAGATCAGAAAGTTTGAGAAACAAATTTTATGCGTTTGAAATAAATACACACACACAGGGTGCCTCGGGTGGAGTAATGGTTAGCATTAATCCTTCACGACCGTGTTCAAGTCCCACTGAGCGTCCCATTCATACGGCCTTGTGCTAAATCTAAGCAAAAAGCTTAGTAAATTACTTTGGGTGGCTCAGTTGGTGTAATGGTAAGCTAGCAAGTCTAACAAACCTTCACGAGCGAGTTCAAGTCTCATTCGAGGCCCTATTGATAAAGTCTGGAGCCACATCTAAGCACAAAAGCTTTGGGAATTACCACACACGCACGCAGGCGCATGGCCGTGGTTTAATGGAAATCTTCTTGGATAATGGACACGGTGAGCCGAGTTCAAATCCTGAACGAGGCGGATTACATTTCACACGGCACGAACACCCTGGGGAAATCTATGAATCCAATTAATCTTCCTTCCAACTATCGGCAAAAACTAGGGCAGACTAGGTTCTTTAGCCTTGGTTAGGCAACTAGTCAAGGAGAAGGAAAACTCTGAATTCAACCCTGTTAAAAGCCGCAGAAAAATCGACCAAATGTCACATCCTGTCCGTGCGGAGAGGTTAGGTAAATACACACATACATATAAATCAACCTAAACCCACCCACACACACACACTATAAAAAAGGGCATATAAAGGGTTCGATAGTATTATAATTATCATCATGATGTCGCGCTATCAGCACGGATCTCCCCGACTCTCTTCTGCCTCCCTTTTCTATTATCCATCGCTTCCGGTAGGTCTTCAAGGCAACATCCTGTATCGGTACAGAGCTGCTGTATGTAGGTTCGAGCTGGTCGTCCTGGTTTTGCTCGTCCATGCGAAGGAGTCCACAGGAGTTCGATACTTATGAGTTCGTCTCTACTTCTCCAGCTGTGTCCTGCATGTCTGGTTCGTCAAACTTGGATAGTTTTCGTGATGTGTGGTGAGTGGCCGTACAGCTGCTTCTTTGTGAAGTGCTGCTTCCAGTACTTGTTCAATATTGCTCGCAGCATTCTTGTGTAATTGCCGTCAAGCTTTTTCTCCATCCGTTTAGTTAGCGTCTATGTAGTTCATCTATATAGCAGTATCGACACGATTGCTGCCAGGAAAAAATGGCGTTTCCTTTTATCAGTCAGGTCTGACTTCCATATGACCGATAGCTATCGATAGCTGTCCATGCCTTTGCTAGTCGCCTGTTGATGTCGGTCTCGCTTGATGAGACACTGCTTCCTAGGTAGGGGAACTTGTCTACTAGTTTCAGAGAGTTACCGTTTAGTGTGGAGATGTTGCCTCTTTGATTAAAGCAGTTGTATTCCGTCATGTGTGCGTTGATATGGAAGCCTATGCCAGCAGCTGCTAGTTCCAGACTATGTAGCAGGGTTTCGGCTTGGGCGGGTGCATTTGCCAGGAGCGCTATGTCATCGGCGTTGTCCACGTCCGTAATAGTTTGTGCTGGGTACATAGTAACAGGTATAAAACCCAAAATATTTAGATTATATACTCTCGAAATCCGTTGGTCAATGTTTTATGTGGACCACACAATCATCAGACAGAAACATCATCTGTTTATATACAGTAGAATCTCGGTCGTCGGACATGATTCTTTTCAAAATTATGTTACCTAGTTGGCTGCGACAGTAGAATACACCGACTGCACCTCTGTAGAAGGGTTAGACGCCTCACCAACGAGCGTCCTAGATATGACATTAAAACAATCTGATGGTAAGGTTCCAGTAATGCTTGGGATTTGAAGAATATGGAGTACCTCTGCATTGCCATTGCTCCCAGGTCCACTCTGGGCCTAAATGGTAGCACCTGATAGGTCTCTATATATGGGTTAAATAGAACTAAACTGCATACTTATGCTAAACTGATTTCTTTGAATTAGAACTTTTTGACTAAACTGAATAGCTTGAAATAGAAATGTTTTTGACAGTTAAACTGTGTTCTTACATTTAAACTGCGTACTTATGCTAAACTAAATTGTTTGAAATGGAAATGTTTTTGACATTGAAACTCTACTTACGCTAAACTGAATCGTTTAATATAGAAATGTTTTTGACATCTGTGTGTAAAGAAAATCTACACTTATACAAAACTGAATTAGCTGAATTAGAACTGAATAGCTTGAAATAGAAAGGTTTTTGTCAATTAAACTGAGTACTCATGTGAAACTGAATTTTCTGAAATAGAACTGATTCTTTGTATAAAAATAGATTTGGTATTTAATAACTTACAAAGGCTGATATGCCATAAAAAAAACAACCAACCAACCAACCAACCAAAATTATGTTCGACTACCGATTTATTCGAAAAGTGAAACGATATTTCTCTTAAGAAATAATGTTGAGTGGATTTCGTTTTCTTTTTTAGGACCCGTGACTAAAGGGTTAAAATAACTATAACGTTGAGAATCAACATAAACACAGTGAACAATTTGTCAGATATTCGTACGATGGGGAATCTAAAGGGTGCTGCTCGGGTAGAGTCAGCCAGCTGTTCGGCCATCTTCGGTTTACTTCAGCAGTCATTTGCTCGCTTTTGGTTTAACTCGATAGGGTTCGAAACATTTTTCTACTCAAATTTTTAGGGGTTTCCTCGTGGTGTAATGGTTAAAGCGATGGACTGCGGAATCGTAGTAAGCGGGTTCGTACACCAGTCGCGCTATAACGTTTCGGGCAAATACCCTTGTGAAAGGTATGAACCCCCTTATCCTCCCAGCTATGGGTTAAATAGTACCACTACTGTTCTTCTTGGAGAATAGCTTTGGCATTAAATAACCTACAAAGGTTGATATGCCATTAAACAAAGACACCAAACCAAACTCAAATTTTTGGTCGAACTCTAAATCGTCCGACTTTAGGGTTGTTCGATAACCGAGCTACCACTGTATATTTCTATATAGTTTGTTCGTATAACGCGTACTCTGTTAAACAAGAAATAAAAGTTTTCTTGGTGGTAAATAATCAGAAACAGAAGGCAATCCTGTTATATTCGATAAGCGGTGTCGGTTGAATCGATATTTGTCATACGTCCCACCGACCGGACGAGTGTGGCACATAGCCTTGTTTTAGGTGGGTCTAGGTGCGGTGTCGTAGCCCAGACACACCTAGCAAGCAAAAAATCTTGGGCCTCATCGGCATTCCCCTAAAAAGGGCACCTCAGGCGCCAGGCAATAAACCTACATTCTCCAAGAAGAGATCGAGCCTTTGGGAACGTCCCCCTGAGGATCGAAGATGCCGGTCTTTATGCAAACGACATAAATGCCAGCTTCCCGGAATCCATGTTAGACGGCCTCGACCGACTGCCACGGGAACCAGGGTGCTCCTGACCAAATCTGTGTACCGACCAACATGGCCGACTAAACTGTGTCCCGATGTCGGTCGAATCCTCCAATCACTGTAATTTATTAACTATATCTACATACTAGAATATCACAATTTAATACAACGGGAGATTCAGGTTTACCTCCACAACATTTAGATATACATATATATATATATATATATATATATATATACATATATATATATATATATACAGAGAGAGAGAGAGAGATCAACTTATATATCTATAGTCATCAAAATATATATATATTGTCATCAACATATATATACAGTCATCAACAAATTTATATATATATATATAGAGAGAGAGAGAGTCATCAACATACATATATATATATATATATATATATATATATATAGTCATCAATATATATATATATATATTTAGAGAGAGAGAGAGAGAGAGAGAGAGAGAGAGAGAGAGAGAGAGAGAGCCGTATCCTCGTGGTGTAATGGTTAAAGTACTGGACTGCAGATTCGAAATAAACGAGTTCGAACTCCAGTCGCACCATTACTTTAACTTTCGGGCAAATACCATTGGGAAAGATATGAACCCCCTTATATTCCCAGCTATGGGTTAAATAGCATCACTGCTGTTCTACTAGAAAAATAGCTTTTGCATTAAATAACCCACAAAGGTTGATATGACATTAAACAAAGAAACCAAACCAAACCAAACCAAACCATCAGTCAGTTGTATATATATATATATAATCAACATATATACATATAGTTATCAATATATATATATATATATATATATATATATACAGTCATCAACACACACATATATATGTGTATATATATATTATCAATATATATATATATATATGTGTGTGTGTGTGTGTGTGTGTGTGTGTGTGTGCGCGCGCGTGTGTGTGTGTGTGTGTGTGTGTGTGTGTTTTAATGACTGCCACATCTTGAGAGATGATAGCCGTTTTTACCGCTTAGATTACAATTCAAACATCCTGAGATACCCAACTTCTAAAAATTGTACACGATGTAGAAAATTGTAATGACATTTGTACGTTGTTGGATTTTACTGACATGCTTTTGTTTGTCACTTTTTGGGTCTACATAGCTACAGCTAAGAGAAAAGCATAGCAAGATCACTGGTGACTATCAGATTTTCTTTCAGAATATCTCCTCTCGGACTTTTTCCCGCCAAAAGAAAACGAAACCGATCATAGTTGATATTACAGTTATGTAGACGAGCTTTTAGTTATCAATGGCGTCTGGATAAACATTAGCCAAGTAAATACCTCAAACTCGCAACATGATTCGAGACATATTTTCCTGGCATTGTTGGTAAAATTCCATTTTTTTTTTTTTTTTTGACAAAACAAACTTCGTTGAGATTTCTAAGCTTAATTATTTGCTTTAAAAATACTGAAAGATTTATGGACTGATAAAATGTTTGCAGAATTTGTGTATCTAATACATTAACAGCCTCCTACCTCAATATTTTCTCCTCCCTTAACTCTCCAAGTGAGCTAGTAAGAACCATAAACCTCTTTAATATATATATATATATATATATATATATATATATATATATATATATGTGTGTGTGTGTGTGTGTGTGTGTGTGTGTGTGTGTGTGTGTGTGTGTTTGCGCATTTTTCGCTTGGTTACTCATAGTTCCTCGTGTTACCATAATCATCAAATAAAAATTACATACAAACCTAAGACACGACACACACACACACACACACACACACACACACACACACATACACACACACACACACACATAATTGAATTAACCCTAACCCTTAACCTCTTAACCCTAATACTGACCTCTGGCTCTAAACCTAGCCTTAATTCCGACTCTAATCTATCTGCTTTTCTCCTACCCTAACTCCCAACCTACTAACCCTTACCCACCCACTCTTAACCCTTACCTGCTCATCAACACCCTAACCCTAATTCTTACACTACCTGTTTGTTTTTGTTTTTGTTTTTGTTTTTTGTTTTGTTTTGTTTTGAGTGGTATTATGGTGAAAGATAAATTAATTAGCGTTCTAACGACGCCAAATTTTTTAACGAAACATGTCAATCAGATTTTCTAATAAGCCTTCTTTTTTTCTAGTTTATATGTCTAGAAATATTATATACCTCACGTTCCATTGTATTAGCCTACATTTTATGTGATCATATATTAAATATTCATATTCGAATATGGTAAACTTTTCATGTTATATATTAATCATTTTAAATTACAATATGATTAAACATTTCATATTATGATATATTGAACATTTAGTATTATATATTAAAAATTTCATATTATACTATATTACAAAACATTTCATATTATAATAGATGAAACATTTCATACAATAATACATTAAATATTTCATATTACATATTAAACATTTTAACCAAACACGCAGGACACTGTTAGAGAAGCAGAGGCCAGCTCATAAGTGATGTACTCCTGTGGACCCCCACATATAGCCGAGCAAAAGCAGGACGACCAGCTAGAACATACATACAGCAGCTATGTGAGGATACGGGATGTAGCCCTGAAGATCTGCCAGAGGCGATGAACGATAGGGAGAAGTGGCGAGAGAGGGTCAGGGATATCCGTGCTAGCAGCACGACATGATGATGATGATGATATTATAATAAATCGAACATTTCATGTATTTAATAATACTTTTGGACGTACAAAATTTAATTAAATCAATGAAAGAAAAAACAAAGTTCAGTTCATAATGGGAATAAAAACATAAAACGCATGAAAAGGTGACAAGTTAACTTATTGCCCAGTTGGCTGGGGCTGTAGAATACACCGACTACTTCTCTGCAGAGGGGTAAGACCCCTCCCCCAACGAGTGTCCTGATATGACACTAAACAATCTGATGGTGAAGTTCCAGTAATACTGGGGCTTTGGGGAAGGCGGAGTACTCCTTCGTTGCCATTGCTCCCAAGTCCACTCTGGCCCGGAGTGGTGGTAGCACCTGATAGGACCCTATCTATGGGTTAAGTAGAACTAACGGCATACTTATGCTAAACTGAATTGTTTCACTAAACTGAATAGTTTGAAAGAGAAATGTTTTTGACAGTTAAACCGTACTTACATTTAAACTGCGTGCTTATGCTAAACTGAATTATTTGAAATGGAACTGTTTTTTAACATTGAAACTGTACTTACACTAAATTTAATTATTTAATATAGAACTGTTTTGACATTTAACTGTGTGTAAACAAAATCTGTACTCATACTAAACTGAATTAGCCGAATTAGATCTGCTTGACTAAACTAATTAGCTTGAAATAGAAATGTTTTTGACAATTAAACTGCATTTAAACTGCGTACTTCTGCTAAACTGAATTGTTTGAAATAGAACTATTTTTATGAAAATGGATTTAGCATTAAATAACCTACAAAAGTTGATATGCCATAAAAATCCAAACAACCAAGTTAACTGACCGGTTTCGTCCTCGCTCAACAGAGCTAGATCGAGAAAAATGTCATATAGAATAATAAAAGAAAAAATATATGGTAAATATTTAGGATGGAAAAATATATTGTATCGGAGATAATATCGAAATAATATTAAGTCCTAGCGGACATTCCTTCTATTTGCAGAGAGACGGTCTGCCGGACAAAATATGAATTGTTTCCAATACTTTCAGATGAAATGAAGAGAGTGACTTACTCCATATAGAGAAAAAAAAAACACTAAACTTCTCAGTTCAGTCACGATTATTCATATGGTGTTCTGCAATTGAAGACCCATATGTATTCCTGGAATGATCAGTCGGGCCTCAAATAAAATTACTTATCGTCGTAGGGATAGCCTCAGGTAAAGACTGAATATTATTTCGATGCTTTTAGTTTTTTTAGGTTTTTATTACCATTATAACCGGCTCATTGGTCTGGTGGATAGTGTGTTCGCTAAAGGTCCGAGAGACTTGGGTTCAATCCCAGGTCGTGTCATACCAAAGACTTTAAAAATGGTACTTGATACTTCCTTGCTTAACACTCAGCAATATAAGGTACGTGTCGAGTGTAAAGTGGAGCAATCCAGGGAAAGAAGTAGCATCCTCCCCTACACGTCGGTGTAGTAGCTATTGAAAAAGGGAGCCTTCAGCTCGCCCTCGACTAAGGTCGCTAACTATTACCATTATGAATAGAAATTAGTGTCTTTATTGCTTTTATTTCATCTATTATATATTAAACACTTCATATTATCTATTAAAACTTTGATATTTTGATATATTAAACATGTAGTATGATTATATTCAAAACATTTCATTTTATATGTTAAACTTATTCTACTGTAATATATTTAGCATTTCATATGAAATATATCAAACTTTTTGTATTATAATTCATTAAACCTTTTATATCATGATATATACAACATTTCATATAATACTTTTCATATTACATCAACAATTTCTTATTATAATTTATCAACTATTTCATATCTTTGGCTGTAGAATACACCGATTGCATCTCTGCAGAGGTTTAAGACCACCCACAAAGAGTGTCCTGATATATCACTAAACAATCTGTAGTGAGATTCCTGTAATGCTTGAGTTTTGGGGGATGCGGAGTACCTCTTTTTTGCCATCACTCCCAGGTTCACTCTGGCCCTGAGAAGGTCCTATATCTGGCCCTAAGAAGGTCCTATCTATGGGTCAAATAGAACTGTTTGTCATTTAAACTGTATTCTTTGACAATTAAACTAAGCGCAAATGACTTATGCTAAACTAAATTGTTTGAAATAGATTGTTTAATCATCTATGTGTAAACAAGTGGCTGATGTTTAATTGAATTATTAGTGTTAAATAGCAATACTTAAAAACATTTAACTGCATAGAAACAGGTGATTAATAGTAAATAAAATTATTGGTATTTGATAGAAATGAGTGAAACCCTTTAACTACGGGGGCGCAAAAAAAGACCTCAGGCTTGTTTAAGAATGTTATCTACGAAATTTCTTCAGCAATCATATATCTAATGTTTATTAAAAAAAGGGATTTGGAATTAAATAACCTACAATGGTTGATATGCCATAAAACCAAACCAAACCAAATCCGATATTTAACATATACGTATGAAAAGGATTTGGAATTAAATAACCTACAATGGTTGATATGCCATAAAACTAAACCAAACCAAATCCGATATTTAATATATACGTAAGAAAAGGATTTGGAATTAAATATCCTACAATGGTTGATATGCCATAAAACCAAACCAAACAAAACCATTTCCTATCCTGATATATTGAAGATATCATATACTAAACATTTCTTATTATATTATTCAAATTCTAGTTCTTCTACAACATTCACTCTCGGATTAATACCCTTGGGAAAGGCATGAACCTATTGATCCCTCCTAGCTCTTGATTAAATAATACCACTGCTGTTTTAACAGGACGGTTTCGGTATAAAATAACCGATGAAGGCTGGTACGCCATTAAACAAAGAAAACAACCTGAAACCTAAGTTAAAAGGAAGAGTACAGCAGTAGAAAGAGTAAAAGATTATACATAGCCACACACACACACACACACACACACACACACACATATATATATATATATACGATGGTCATGTAATAAGTCAGGTGAATATTGCGTAAAGAGTTCGCAATAGGAAGCATTGGCCACAGAGGCACACTTTTCAAGGAAATTGATATTGCTGGGTCCTTCATGTCCTAAAAGACTGTCGGTAAGACCTTCGTTACTGACCGCTGGATCCCGTACTTTTTCTTTGCTGAAGAGTCACAGTCTTTACAATCCATGAACTGTCTTTTTGTCTCAGACTCGTAGTGGCAGGCCAAAGTTTATCCCATTTGTATAGAGCTTTTGACGAAAACATGCTTCTCCATATGTATCAGACATTATGGTGTAAATTTCACATGGTTTGTAATTTTCAAGCAGCAAAATTTGATAAAAGACCACTATTCAATCCCGAAGAAACTGTTTAATTTACAACGAATTTGAAAAGCCTCAAAACAAATATTTATATGAGATTGTAATAAATGTTGCTCTTAGCCAATTTCAAAAATTCAAACTTTAGATTTTTGGAAAAAATCTTTCTTTTTTTAAAAAAATTCCTTGCATTTATTGAACGATCCTCGTATATATATATATGTATATATATGTGTGTGTGTGTGTGTGTGTGTGTGTGTGTGTGTGTGTGTGTGTGTGTGTGTGTGTTGAGAGAAAAAGAGATGAATATGATGGATTTTCTGATATATATATATATATATATATATATATCAGTCTATTTTTTCCTATCGACCAATCAATCCCAGTTTGTCAATCTCTCTCTCTCTCTCTCTCTCTCTCTCTCTCTCTCTCTCTCTCTCTCTCTCTCTCTCTCTCTCTCTCAATCTATCAATCTATCTATCTTTTCATGCCTACACACGCTTATTTATATATATATATATATATATATATATATTCGCACTCATGAACACACACACACACACGCGCATATATATATATATATATATATATATATATATATATATATATATATTGCTTTTGTTTAAATACACTCGAATGTCTGTTACTACCCAAATATGTCATCCAACTGAGAAGCTAAAGATCTGATTAGCCAAGAGGAAGTGTGAACGTAAAACTGTCAGTCAAAGTGTAAAAAATACGTTAAAATAACCAACGCAGTCACAGTGACGTCCCGGAAGTGAAAAAAGACTCTGGGGATATTAAATGCATACAAGCTAAGAAAAAGAGACAGTTCTATAAAGAAACAGGTAGACACGAGATATTGGTGTTTCGATCACACGTATGCACCTAATACTGGCCTATATCAGTATAATGTTAGATATTTAATATATCATAATATGAAATGGTTGATATATTTTTATAGAAAATGTTTAATATACAATATCAAATGCTTGACGTATCATTATAGTTTATAGCTCAGGGGATAAGAGGATTTATTCCTTTCTTAGGAAAATTAGTCTCAAAATAAGAAATAGTGTGAGTAGTGTTCGAGCTCGCTTACTGTCCAGCATGTTAACCACTAAACCTTCGGAACTCTTTTTCTATTTCCTTTGAAGCAAAGGACATGCCGCTTCGCTTGTTGTATACTCATAAGCTGTGAATATACATCAATAATGATAAGAGTAGAAATACGGGCTGTACGAACGAGTTTATATATTTCTATCTTCAATCCTTGGCAACACGAGGAGAGAAACACAATTCTTAAAAGCCGATAGTAACCATACTATGCTGACCTCCCCCAACGCGTGGTGCATCTTGTGATGTTTAAGATCTCTGCCTGGAGAGACCCAAAGTGATCTGCTTTTCGGACCCGAAAAAAACCGCCGTGTGCTCCAACAATAGAAACTCAACAACTGTCTTTTAAAAATCCGCAAAATTCTCAGGACATCTCTTCCCGGCATGACGTCATCCACCACTCAATTCACTCCAACAGCCGTCTAGACCCATTTCCTCTCTAATGATTGTCGTATCCTTTCCACCCGGGCGTAAGAGTGCACCATCTGACTATGCCACCTGAACTAAGAAACACCGAGTAGTTCAAAGCCTTACCAAACTAAATAATAAAATATAATCAACGAAAAATGATTAATATAAAAAAATCATAACCTTAATTATATCACACGCTCCCATAAGTTATTCGTATTTTTCTTTTTGTTTTTCTTCCTTGTCTTCTGGCTTCAACTCAGCACTTATTTTCTTTAAATGTGTCTTTATACTTACAAAACAAGGAAGTGATTTTTTTAGTGACATATCAACCATCGTGAGTCATCTAATGCTAAAGTTATCCTTTAACCCATTGCTATGGGGTTAGAAAAGGAAAACTTGAGGATAGCAAAATAGCCACAGACAATTCCTGAGGGACTAAGTCCATAAACTTTCCGTTAGATACAGTCAGTTCCTTTATTTATTTATAAATTTCTCTCTAAGGAAACAATATTCTTCGACATTATCAGGAACTTAAAAAATTGAAGATTAAAGCGAATATCGTGCTATGGTATATATTCTACTAAGAAAAAACTACTGCTATATATATATATATATATATGTGTGTGTGTGTGTGTGTGTGTGTGTGTGTGTGTGTGTGTGTGTGTGTATTATTCGGTCCAGTTAAACCGGAGTTGGGAGGAATTCCATCCGGACAAAAAACATTCAACAGTTAACATTTACATTTTCCTGGTAAAGAGCTCAATGTTACTGACATTACCGAGCAATAATTTCTTTAAGAAAAAAAACAAAAACCGGTCACATTAGGATTATAAATTTATTTCCATCCTCTTATATTTTTTAAAATATAAATCAAAGCTATAAATCTAGCTATTAATTCACATCTCTGTGAATTAATAGCTAGGTGTAGACATAGGACTAAATTTAAACTGTAGAAAAATTATCAAAGATAATGTTTTTAAGAAAACATAGGATTAAATTGAGATTTAAGGTAAATGAATAAAAATAAAATAAAATTAAAAAATGTGAAGAAACCATATCATATATACGTACAATTCAATAAAGTGTTAACTGAATTAATAAGCTCGAAAATAAAATTGAAAGTAAAAAAATTTTAATTTTAATTTTAAATCTTGAATTTAATTTAATATAAGTATTACTGTATCTTAACGTAATGTTATCAAATAAAGTTATGTTATCTAAATTAATATTAAATCTGGAGTTTTAAGTCGAAAATTAATTAGAATTTTAAAAAATAAACAAATTAATTTACTATAATTCCAACCGGCAATAAAATAAAAAAAAAACGGAAGTGGGCTAAATGAGGAAAAAACTAATCACCCCTCTTCTATCCCCTCCCACCCTTATTTCCTGTGTCTATTCTGAATTATTTTATCCATAAGATCTGAAGAAGTCCTGTTAATATTTTCGTATTTTTGATTTATATCAAAAACATATAACTGGATGGAAATAAATTTATAATCTTAATGTGACCGGTTTTTGTTTTTTTCTTAAAGAGAGTATATATATATATATATATATATTGTCATCCACAGACAGACTGTTTTGTTGTATCACAACTCTTCAATGTGGCTACACCCGCGAGATGCTTCAAACTGAGATCGAAATCCGGCTGACTTTACGTCAGTCGGATATCTTACCCCAGAGCCATCCTCATAGAAATTTACTAATCATTTTTCTTAGATGTGGCACAAGGCTAAATCAATGGGGAACCGAATGAGACTCGAACTCACTCGTTAAGGTAAGATAGTCAAGCTTGCTAACCATTACACCACCCGAGGTGCCCACCAGAGCCATCGTCTTTCTCAGCATAAGAGAAGGAATTTTTTACATATAACTTTTACATATACGTTATCAGCTACGGGAGTGCTCAATTCATAAGAAGGACTATTGCATTCCTGCGTATGTGGCAGTCAGCAAATTCCCCCCCCCCCCGAATACTCAATCCACTTGGGAAAGCACATATATTATCATCCACAGACAGACTGTTTCATTGTATCTCAACTCTTCAATGTGACTAGAACTGCGAGATGCTTCTGGGATCACAAGCCTGTTGAGTTTACATCAGTCGAATATATTTTCCTTTGCCCATCGTCATTCTCAGCATAAGCGAAGGAAATTTATACGTATATTTTTACATATACGTAATCGGAGAAGAGGTATTGCATTTTACCGTATGAGGCAGCCGGCAAATTTTTCATATATATATATATATATATATACTTCAAGTAAAAATTAAAATAATTATCCTTATCAACAAGTTACTGAGACAACTCGTATCCCCCCCCCCTCTCTCTCTCTCTCTCTCTCTCTCTCTCTCTCTCTCTCTGTTGTAATCATCCAGCGCGCATGAGAGGTCCTCCAAACAACATCTAGTGCCCACACAGAGCTGATGTAAATATGTTTGGTCGACTAATACTCGCGCGTCTATCTGTAGAACGTGTCTGTGATATAATGGCTGCTGTCTTTGGAAATGAACACGGGGACACGAGTTCGAATCCTGGACGAAGCTGTTACATTTCACGTTGCGATAATATTTTGGGTAAAGGTATAAATCCAACTATTCTTCCTCTACCTCTGGGTAAATATTAGAGCAAACTGAACTTTTTAACTTTAATATAGGCACCGGTCTAGTAGAAGGGAATCTCTGTATTCAAACTTCTTAAACCTTGTGTCGCATTTTGCTCTTGTGGGAAGGGGAGGGTTGATATATATATTTATATCTATGTGGGGGGGAGTCCATAGAAGAACATCGCTGATAGGTTCTTTCTTGCCTCTCCTGTAGTGCCACGCATATCTTGGTCGTCTTATTAGGATGGTTTTTAAGATGGGAGGTAAGTGGCCATACAGCTACTTTTTTGTCGGGTGCTGCTTCAAAGATTTATTCAAAACAGCTTGCAACATCCTTATGTAATTTCAGTCTATTTTTTTTTTCCTTGCGTTTCGATAGAATCCAAGTGGTGCGACCATACACTAGTACAAAGACGGCTACAACTTGGAAGAAATACCGTTTAATTTCATTGATCAGAGTTCCATGTGATCGATAACCTTTCAATAGCAGTTTATATTTTAACTCTCCAAATAGAAAAATGGGGAAATTGTTTTTATAACTTTTGAATTTCCACGAGTACAGATACTACCCTCTGATCAAAGGAAGATGGTTTGGTTTGGTTTGGTTTTATGACATATCAAGTATTGTAGGTTATTTAATGCCAAATCCTGTTTATACAGATATATTAAATATTTATGATTTTCAAACACATTTTTTGATAACATTTTTAAACAAGCCTGGGCTTTTTTTTGCTCACAGTTTATTGGTTTCAAATATTTTTTATATAACAGTAACAATTTAACATGAGTTATTTGTTAGCACACATTGAAATTATGATATGTTAGAGATTCCTTTGTCGGTAATTTAATTTTAAAATGAGTTAGAACTAATTTGTTTGCAGACTAGTATTACTATTATTTCTACGCTATTAAATGGTTTCACTTATTGCTATCTAACTTTTATTATTCTATTCAATATTAATCATTTGTTTGCATTAAGTGAAGTGGTTACAAGTATTGCTATATAACACTAATTATTCTATTCAACATTTCTCATTCGTTTGCACACAATTAAATGGTTCCAAGTATTGCTATGAATCACTAACAATGCAATTAAATATCAGTCATTTGTTTACACACAAGTAAATTTCAAATTATTCAATTTAGAATCAGTTATTTGTTTGCGCTCAGTTTGAATGTCAAATAGTTCTATTTGACCCCTAGATAGGACTCTTACTTCTCCGAGCCAGAGTGAACCTGAAAGCAATGGCAATGAAGAGGTACTCCGCATTTCCCAAAGCTCCAGCATTACTAGAGCCTCACCATTAGATTGTTTAGTGTCATATACAAGACATTCATTATTGGAGCATTACTACTCTGCAGAGATGCCGACGATGTATTCAGCCGAGTGGACGTTCAAAGGAAGACGTACCGGGAGGGACTCTTTGATCTGGGTTAAGCGTACATATACCACACACAAATCATTGGTAGGAGTACATATATATATATATACATTAATAATTATTATTTATAGGAACTGCGTTAGCTTGTTTTAGCATAATTTATGAATGGATGTTTTTTTGTAAAAATAATCACTAGGTAAGTCAAGAACTTAAGACCATAGTAAGCCTAACTGTCTTAAGATTACTGACTTAGCCGCTCGATTTCTCCAAAACAGCAAGACGAAGTAGTTAATCCTCCAAATAGAACATAAAAACTGATAATATACCGACTAATCTTGAGGAAAGTACTATCTAAGGGCATAGATAGATAGATAGATAGATAGATAGATAGATAGATAGATAGATAGATACATTCATACATACATACACTGACTCACTGACTGACCATATCAAAAGATTTTTATAGAAGGTTCTCATGATCAAATAACTTCCGACACCTTGAATAATGCGGCTAAAACAGAATCGGGTCACATGTGAAAGAAGTGTTTGTCACAGATATTTTGTATCCAATATCTCATTGCCCAGTCAGCAGGGGCTGTAGAATACACTGACAGCATCTCTGCAGAGGGGTAAGACCCCCCACCTAACGAGTGTCCTGTTAGGATACTAAACAATCTGATGGTGAGGTTCCAGCAGTGCTGGAGCTTTGGGGAATGCGGAGTACAATTTGGTAATGGGACAATTTGGTACGAGGACAATTCGGTACAAGGACAATTTAGCACTTGGACAATTCGGTACCAAGACAACTAGGTAGTTGACAATTTCAGAACTTGAACTATTCGGTACAATACTATTTAATACAATGTACTCGGAAAATTTAGTTCTGTAAAATTCAGTAAGAATACAATTTGATCCTAGGACGAATTTGGCACTAGGAAATTTTGGTACTTGACAATTCCGCACAAGGACAGTTTTGTACTGGGACTATTCGGCACTAGAACAATTTAGTACGAGTAAAATTTGGTTCAAAGACAATTTGTTACAGACAATTTAATATCAGGTCAGTTTGGTCCTCAGACAATTCAGTACTGGAACAATTTGGTTTAAGACAATTTAGAACAAGAAAAATTAGTACTTAGATAATTTTGTTCTTGGATATTTTGATACGAGGAAAATTTCGTACAAGGACAATTTGGTAAAGGACATTTCGGTACAGTACAATTTTAGACTAGGAGAATTCAGTATTAGAACAATTTTATTCTAAGTTGCTTAGTACTGGACAACTCAGCCGAAGGACAGTTCGATATTGGGTATCTTGCTACTGGACACTTTGGTACTGGACAATTTGGCCCTAGGACATTTTGGTACTGGACACTTTGGTACTGGAAAATTTGGCCCTAGGATATTTCGGTACTGGGCACTTTGGTACTGGAAAATTTGGCCCTAGGACATTTCGGTACTGGACACTTTGGTACTGGACAATTTGGCCCTAGGATATTTCGGTACTGGGCACTTTGGTACTCGACAATTTGGCCCTAGGACAGTTCGGTACTGGACACTTTAGTACTGGAAAATTTGACCCTAGGACAGTTCGGTACTGTACACTTTGGTACTCGACAATTTGGCCCTAGGACAGTTCGGTACTGGACACTTTGGTACTCGACAATTTGGCCCTAGGATAGTTCGGTACTGGACAATTTAGGACCAGATAGTTACTTTGATAAGCTTTTTGTGGAAGTAGATTATAATGTTAGCAGATGCAAAGAGCATTGAGAAAATTTAGTTTATTAAAACATTTTCGCATATAGAAATGTTAGACTTTATAAAATGAAATGACAAAATCAATTTTAGTCTTCATTCTTATGCAAAATACTAAAATCAGTTTTAAATCTTTATATTAGGAGTAATTGGATTTGAGAAATCCATTATTTTTGTTGGATAAGTCTGTACGAAATGAGATATGGTTAAATATTGAATAACCTAAAAAAAAAAACAACGCTTGCTGCCTGCAATGAGCAATTTACGACAGTAAGCTTCATTCAAAGTCGTACCGAATTGTTTTTGTGCCAGATAGTATCAGTATTGAATTGCCCTCGTACCAAATTATCTTAGAACCGATTTGTCCCGTATCAAACTGTTGAAGAACCAAATTGTCTAAATAACTTTTTGTCTTATACCAAATTATCTGGGTTGATTGGTTGGGTTTTATGGCATATCAACCTTTGTAGGTTATTTAACGCCAAATGCATTTTATATAAATAATCAGTTCTATTTAAAACAATTCAGTTTAGCATGAGTACACAGTTTAATTGTCGAAAACATTTCTATTTCAACCTATTCAGTTTATTCAAACAGTTCTAATTCAGCTAATTCAGTTTAGTATAAGTACAGATTTTGTTTACTCACAGATAAATGTCAAAACAGTTCTATGTTAAACAATTTAGTTTAGTGTAAATACAGTTTCAATGTCAAAAAACCGTACTATTTCAAATAATCCAGTTCAGCATAAGCACGCAGTTTAAATGTAAGTGCGGTTTAATTGTCAAAAACATTTCTATTTTAAGCTATTAAGTTCAGTCAAAACAGTTCAGTTTGGCATAAGTATGCTGTTAGTTCTATTTAACCCATAGATAGGGCTGTATCAGGTGCTACCACGCCGGGCCAGAGTGAACCTGGGAGCGATGGCAATAAAGGGGTACTCCGCTTTCCCCAAAGCTCCAGCATCACTGGAACCTCACCATCAGATTTTTTAGTGTTATATTCAGGACACTCGTTGTCGGTGTGTGTGTGGGGGGGTATTACCTCTCTGCAGAGAAGCAGTCAGTGTATTCTACAAAAATTATCCGGACGTCAGTCAAAAGGTATGTCTTAAGCTAATGAACAATTAAGGACAGAGTCTGTAACCCTATTCTTTAGCATTGTGATTGTACAAACTTAGAATAAAGACTTTTTTTTTTTGTTTTTTGTTGGTTATTTCTCTGATGGGGGGTCAAACACTTCTTACTTTTTACTCTTTAACGTACACTTTACTGAAGCCGCGTTTTAAATTTCTTCAACCTAAACTAAAATCCCCCATCATCAACATCGAGGCATGAGAACAACATGGGTTCGATTGAATTTCTGTCGCCATCCGTCTCTATCAGCCATCACTTTTTGTAAGTTTTTCTGTCGACATCAAGTCAACACAGAGTTGACGAATGTAAGTTTTTGATAGACAGCTTACGAGGTGCATACGATAAGTTTCCAGACTTTTTTTGTATGGGCATTTAAAATTGATGTAGACTCTTGAAAATTCAGTAACTTATTGCTATACATCTTATAAAATAACTGACCAATTTTTATGATTTCAGGTTTAAAAGAACAGCTACAGCAGCAATTGGAATACAACCTACTAAAGCCTCATTGTCACAGCAGGTGAATTTCAAAAATGCGATCTGACATTTTAGAAGAACGATATGCAATAAAATTGTGTTTTAAACTTAGAAAAAGTGCCACAGAAACGTATGGAATGCCTCAGACTGTTTTTCGACCATCTTGCGTGAATCGAGCATCAGTTTTTGAGTGGCATAAGAGATTCAAGGAAGGCAGTGAGTCTGTGAGGGATGATGAGAGCAGAGTAGATTGATCAAAGGGTTAGGGTTAGGGTTAAGGTTACTATGTTGAGGCTTTAAGGGAGTTCAGGAGAGATTCCTAGGGAAGAGGCCAGCACTCTTAAAATCGTGTCAGTGGCATTTCCACCAAGATAATACACCAGTCCACAACTCCATGTTTGTCACAGACTATTTGACCAAGATGGGCATCAAGACAGTTCCTCAACCTCCCTATAGTCCAGACCTTGTTCCCTGTGACTTTTGCTTATTCCCTAAGCTCAGAGGCTGTCGTTATGAGACAACTGAGGAGATGAAAGAGACTGTGACGAAGGTCATTGACACGCTCACGCGAGAGGATTTCCATGGGGCCTTCCAGAAGTTGTTGGAACGGTAGAACAAGTGCATTGCAGCCGGAGGAGATTACTTCGAAGGGGACTAGAGTGTCATGTGTGTACTATCAATAAAAGTGCTCATACGAAAAAAGTCTGGAAACTTATCGTATGCACCTCGTATATTGGTCTGTTCATATGTAGGAAACCCAGTCGGCTGCGACACTTGAATACACCGACTAAATCTCTGTAGAGGGGTAAGTCCCCGCAACGAGTGTCCTGATTATGATATTAAACAAACTGATGTTAAAGCTCCAGTCCTGGAGCTATGGGGAATGTGGAGTACACCGTTTCCATTGTTACCAGATCCACTCTGACCAAGAGTGATAGCACCCGATAAGGTCCTATCTATGAGTCAAACAGAACTGTTTGACATTCATTCTGTGTTCCAACAAATGACTTGCATTAAATTGAACTGATATAAATAGGACTGTTTGACCACTTAATTATATATAAACAAAAGACAGTCTTAATGTATTGTGAGTGACACTTAGCAATAGTTGGAACCATTTACTTGTGTGCAAACGAAGGAGCAATGTTAAATTGAATTATTAGTGTTGAATAGTAAAACCTGTATCAACTTCAGTGTCAACAAACAGATGATTAAAATTGAATAGAGTTATTTGTATTAGATACCAATAGCTGAAACTATTCAACTGTGTAAAAATTATAGCAATACAGTTGGGCAAATAAATCAGTTCGAATTCATTTAGAAATGAAATTTCCTACAAACTATTCACTTACAAATCATATATGTATATCCATTTAAATGTGTGCAAACAAATGATTGATCTTAAATTGTTACTGTTACATAGCATTCATCATCATCATCATCATCATCATCATCATCACGTCGCGCAATCAGCACAAAATCCCCGACCTTTTTTCGTCACCCCGCCTAATCGTCCATTGCTTCCGGCAGGTCCTCAAGGCTACATCCCGTATCAGCACAGAGCTACTGTATGTAGGTTCTAACTGGTCTCCCTGCCTTTGCTCGTCCATGTGAAGGGGTCCACAGAAGTACACCACTTATGAGCTCGTCTCTACTTCTCCAGCAGTGTCCCGCTTATCCGGGTCATCTAACTTTGATAGTTTTCGTGATGAGTTGTAGGTAGCCGTACAGCTGCTGCTTTGTGGGATGCTGCCTCCAGGATTTGTTCAATATTGCTCGCAACATTCATGTGTAGTAGTCGTTAAGCATTTTCTCCATTCGTTTTGTTAGCGTCCGTGTAGTGCATCTATATAGCAGTATCGACACGACCGCTGCTTGAAAGAAACTGCGTTTTATTTTATCGGTCAGGTCTGACTTCCATATAACCGATAGTCTATCGATAGCTGTCCATGCCTTTGCTAGTCGCGTGTCGATGTCTGTCTCAGTTGATGAGACACTGGTTCCTAGGCAGGTGAACTTGTCAACTAATTTCAGCGAGCTACTGTTTTGTGTGTTCACAGAGCTAACGTTTTTGAAACTATTTAACTGTGTTCAAACGAATGATCAATAGTAAATAGAATTTTTCATGTAAGATAGAAATATTTGAAACCATTTAATTGTTTGCCAAAAATAAGTTCAGGTTCGTTGAAAAATGTTATCAACAACATGTGTTTACAAATCATATATTTAAGAGGATTTGATATTGAATAACCTCCATTAGTTGATATGCCATAAAATCCAACCAAAGTAAATCCTATTTAATATATATATATATATATATATATATATGTGTGTGTGTGTGTGTGTGTGTGTGTGTGTGTGTGTGTGTGTGTGTGTGTGTGTGTGTGTATATATGTATATATAAAGAGGATTTGGTATAAAATAACCGACAATGGATGATATGCCATAAAACCCAACCAAACAAAATCATATATATTCAATATATATGTATAAAGAGGATTTGGTATTAAATAACCTATAATGGTTGATATGCCATAAAATCCAACCAAACTAAATCATATATCTTTAATATATATGTATAAATAGAATTTGGCATTAAATAACTTATAATGGTTGATATGCCATAAAATCCAACCAGACCAAATCATATATCTTTAATATATATGTATAATGTGAATTTGGCATTAAATAACCTATAATGGTTGATATGCCATAAAACTCAACCAAACCAAATCTTATCTTTAATATACACGTATAAATAGGATTTGGCATCAAATGACCCACAATAGTACGGACATGTCTACATCTTGGAAGAATCCTAATTTTATTCGAGAGTTTAAGTTTCCATATTATTATTAGCCTGTCAATAGTGGTTTATAATTTATCTTGACATTGCTTTTAATAGATGTGATATTGCTACCGAGGTATATGAACCGGTCTACTAACTTTATTGGCTTGCTATTTAATAAGCAGATCGCACCATCTTGAATCCCTTTTACAATATTAACATTCAAACTCCAAAATTCTGTTTATTCTCATTCCCTATTTTTGTGTAAGCTGACACTGTAATAATACCAGATGAAAATAATTGGATTAATAATCTAAACGAATGAGATAATAAAAAAAGGTTCTTTTCTGATATAGAAAGTATAAATAATGATTTAAAATTTTCGAATTGTATTTATTTTTTTTTTTTACATAGGAGGTAAAAAAAGGAGGAGAAACTAAAAACAAGTACCCTACTACGATTAAAAAGATATTGTTTGAGAGAGGAAGATGCCGATCGGATATTGGCGCCATCATGAGACTAAACCAGTCACGTGACTTCTTGGTAACTGATCGATCAGTATCCTGCCTTTGCCCGAAAATGGCTGCGTATTTTAATCTATTGCTTGATAAAAACGTTAGATATCACTGTGTACCGCTTTTTCCATACATGCGTGCGCATGCGCCTGTGAGCACATGTGCGTGTGTTTCTCAGGGTTGAAATAAGTTTCAGTAACAAGTCGTAAAAACGATTTTTATTATTGGTTTATTATCAATGTTTCAAAGCTGATGAAATTTATTTTCTGGGTGGTATTTTTAAATTAAAAGAGAAATTGTAAAATGAATTTTTAAAATAATTGCGGGAATTGAGAAGAATATAAAAACGAAATGAAGGAAGGAAAAAAAAGTAAGAAAGAAAATGATGGGTTGAGATAGGAAAGAAATGTTGTCTTAAGAAGAAAGAGAGTCGGATAAAGAGAGAATATATGCCAGAAAGAAAGTGTTATACGGAGAAAGAAAGAATTACAAGAAAGTTTTGTGGTTTTGTTAAAACATACACACACAAACACACACAAACACATTTATATATATATATATATATATATATGTGTGTGTGTGTGTGTGTGTGTGTGTGTGTGTGTGTGTGTGTGTGTGTGTGTGTGTGTGTGTGAGTTTGTGTGTGTGTGTTTTGATATATATATATATATATATATATGTATATATATCAGAACACACACTCACAAACATATATTTGTGTGTGTGTGTGTGTGTGTGAGTGTGTGTGTGTGTTGATATATATATATATATATATATATGTATATATCAAAACACACACACACACACATATATTTGTGTCTGAGTGTATGTGTGTGTCAGTGTGTGTGTTGATATATATATATATATATATATATATATATATATATATATATATATATATATATAAACACACAGAAAGAAAAAGAAAAAGATTTAAAAAGGAAGAGAAGTAAAGATGAAAATTATGAAAGAAAAAGAAAAGAGACCAAAAGGTGATAAGAATTCAAAGAAATAAACTAACAAACAATGGAAGAAAGAAAGAAAGAGTTAACTAAGTAAGAAGAATGATGAAATCTGTGGAATAAAAAAGGGATTTTCAAATGGTAGTTGCAAATCAATGACGTCACGATAAATGTACTATCGATGAGTCAGGAATGCTCAATCCATATGTAATACATTATATTTCCAAATACGGCTAATTCATCTTTTACTTAATTCTTAATAATATTAAACATTATTTGTGATCTTTCTCTGGTTACTGTTTTTTCCCTTCTTTTTCTTTCCTCGTTATTTCAAAGTTTCTTTATTATTCAATTTTTCTCTCCCTTTCATTTTGTTTTCCTTCTTCCAAGTGTTTTCTTGCTTCCCTTATCGAAAGATTTAAAACATCAGTTCTCGTGATGTATTTATTTCGTTTATCTTATTCTATCTAACATTCTTTGAAAAAATAATTGATAGCTATGAATTGAAAGAAACAAAGTACAAACAACAGTTGCTATTCAAAAAGAAAAAAAAAAGACATTAAACGCATAAAGAAGAGAAAGAGATGAAGCAAGTCTGGTCAGATGATGTATCTTCTTTCTAGACAGTAATCCCAGCATGCTTTGCACAAAGAATCAACCGTACAAATACATAAATAAACGATGGCAGAGAAAACCCCGATTATGTACAAACAATGTTCGTGATTTTTATATTGTTGTGGTTTTAATTCTGAGGGGTGGTTGGTATTTTTTTATTTGTATTTAGAATCTTTTTTAATCCTCTCATTTCTTGAAGATGGATAGTGGAAAAGGTTTGAGATTGTTCATTTGATATAATTTAAAATACATGCACGTCAATAGGAAGTGTAATGTGATATACAAAGATTAAAATTTAATATAACAAAATGTTATGTGCGTATGTATGTATCCGTTTGGTTTGGTTTGGTTTGGTTTGGTTTTATAGCATATCAACCATTGTAGGTTATTTTATGCCAAATCCATTTTTATACAAATAAACAGTTCTATTTCAAACAATTCAGTTTAGCATAAGTGCGCAGTTTAAATGTCAAAACAGTTCTATTTAAAGAATTCAGTTAAGTGCTACCACTCCAAGCTAGGATGGACCTGGGAGTAATTGCAATAAAGGTGTTCTCCGCGTTCCCTAAAGCTCTTGCTTTACTGGAACCTCACCATTGTGAGAATATTACCCCGCGGCTGAGATGCCGTCGGTGTATTCTGCAGCCCCTGCCGACTGGGTTATCAGTCATTTTTAAATGTAAAAACAGATCTATTTATAACAATTCAGTTTAGCATAAGTACAGGGTTTTTGTACATTTATTTTATTTATTTATTTATTATTTTTTTGCTTACACACTGCTAAATGTCAAAACAGTTTTATTTAGACAATTCAGTTGAGTATAAGTACGCTGTTTAAGTCTATTTGACCCATCGATAGGACCTTATCAAGTGCTATCACTCCGGACCCGGAGCATTTCTGAAGCCTCACCATTAGATTGTTTAGGGTCATACCCAGGACAGTCGTTGGGGGAGTCTTAAACCTCTGCAGAGATGCAGTCGGTTTATTCTATAGCCCCAGCGGACTGGGCCCGTATGTATGTGTGTGTGGAGTTGAATCGATATCTGTGTACGTTCGTCATTTTTGCATTTTTATTTATTTGTAAATTTTATTAATCTTCCTTTTGATACATATGCATTACGATAATACATATACATATATACATATATAATTATATCTTTCATTCTATTCAAGATGAAATGAATACGTAATATAGCTGGATTACCGTAAATTATCCCATATGCACATCAACACGTACGCAGGTTCCCAAATAAAGGGTGCATCAACAGTTCCAAAGCACATTCTGCAAACCTGGCATTCCCTTTCTAGTGTTACGATTATATTTTCCTTTTATGTATGAGTGTGGACGCGTGTGTGCGTACGAGTGTGCGCGGGAATGTGTGTGTGTGTGTGTGTGTGTGATATCCGAGCTCACCAGAGGATCTACAACGATAAGATAATGATAGAATAGGATAAAAACTCGCGACTCAGAGTTTCACGTTATCGATCATCAGATGAGCTAGTATTTAAGACGTGACACTAACTCGTGAAGTTTTATTAGTATCCTCTTCATGCTAGAACGATATTTGAATATTGCTCTATATCTTCGTGTTTAGAGCACTTTAAAGACTTTAAACTCATAATATTATATATATATATATATATTCAGCCTGTTGGTTAGAGTATTCCACAAATGGTCCAGGAGACTGAGGTTCAATCCCAAGTCGAATCATACCAAAGACAAAAAATGGTACTCCTTTTTTAACAGCATTATAAGGTGCGGATCAAGGGTAAGTGAAGCTATCAAGGGAAGAGAGTAACACCCTTCCATATACCTCGGTGTACTAGGTATTGAAAAGGCAGCCCTCGGGTCATCCTAGAATAAGGTCGGTCAACTTACTTTCTTACTAATATATATATATATATATATATATATATGTATATATATATATATATATATATGTATATATATATATATATAATGAAATAATTCCTACATAGCCCAGAGCGAGTTTACCTAGGTTTCACCAAACGGCTCTTCGGGATTTCTCTGGCGAAGTGGGTTTGGTGAAACGCTGGTAGACTGGCTCTTGGCCATGTAGGAATTATTTTCATAATTTTAGCTCTATCTCATGTATTGAGCACTTTATTACGTTTTAGCTTCGGTAATTCTTTCAGTGTTTTTTTTCTTTTGACTTGACAAACGTGCCGCTAGATTATCTTCAAGTAGCACGTGCGTTTTTCGTCTTTTCATTTTTTATGAAAATGTTTTCCCAGATATCAGTTTGTAGAATTTGCAAATTTTTTTCACTCCAACAGAATTATAGATTAGATATAAAGATTATATATATATATATATATATAAAGTAAAGAAGGACAGTGAATATCCAAAGAATAAGTGCTCAATGCACAACTATTTATTACAAAATATACCGGCAGATCAAAATATATATTTTTGTTTAAAAACCAAGAAATTTACAAATAGTATTCTATTTCCATAATAAATGTATTTTGCCTATTCAAGCTCGTCAGACGAAATTCAAATCAGAAGAGCTTGGTTTTGAGAAGTTTCCCTTGGGAAAGGTATTAATCCAATTATTCTCCCTCTAGCTAAAGGTAAAATAGTAGGGCAGTGTAGGTTCTTCAGCCTTGGTGAGGCAACTAGTCTAGGAGAAGGAAAACACTGAATCCAAACCTGTTAGACTCCGATTAAAAAATTGATCTTGTGTCATATCCTACCCGAGCGGAGGGGTTGGTAAATATGTATATAGCTTAGAGGAAATGGATACGGTGACCCGAGTTCAAACTGTACATGGAACTGTTTGCATTTCACACAGCGCTAAGCAGGAAAGTTATTCATCCAACTATTCTCCCACCAGCTATGGGTATATAATTGAGCAGATTGGGTTCTTTAACCTTGATATGGCAACAGAGGAGCAATACTGAAGAGTTTGGTAATAAATAATATCAAATGACATCCATTTTGCTTGTTTAATGTTCCAATAGGAAAAATAAAATTCTGGTATCTTTGGTTTCGAAGAAACTCACTTTTTCATTCAAATGAAAGTTTGCATTGTAAATGGCGGTATTGTATATATGAATGCAGAAATAAATAATTTGCATTTCCGACATTTAACTCATATGACACGACAAAATATTTCAGTGATACAAACACGAAAATGAGCATGCCTACATTGCCTACTATGAAAACAGTCAATGGACTCTTCTTTGAAATAATTCACTGGAATTCAAATCCAGCACATTCACACTCACACACACACACGCACACACACACACACACACACATATATATATATATATATATATATATATATATATATATATATATATATATATACCCTAGAAAGTTAAGATGTTGTCAGTTTCTTGTTTATGAGTAAAATCTATGTTCGATTCAATATTGATCAGTCTATCCCTATTTTTTTTTTGTCATTATTCCATGGATATATGAATAATATATCATCTAAATAAGTAATATATCATCTATATAAATACTATATCATCTAAATAAGTAATATATCATCTATATAAATACTATATCATCTAAATAAGTAATATATCATATATATAAGTAATATAGCATCTATATAACGGAAATAGTCAGAACCTTTCGGTATGATAAATTTAAAGAGATAATTTAGGGGGATCTTGCTTACCTTTTCCTTATATTTTTTGTATCTGTTCCTTTAAAATTTTTGATACCAAAAAATTTTGTCTCAAAATAGATGCAACCCAAAAATATGAAAATGATTTATAACGCAGACAAACGCAATGGCGGTCATTTGGAACATGTCCAGTAAAAAATGTATCCGTTCAGCTAAAAATATCAAATCAATATTTTTTTAATTGTTATTATATCAGCTTCCAGGACATACAACATTTTTTAGTATCTTGTCTCAGGATTAAATAATTATCGTATTAATGATTAGCATCTATTTTGAAACAATTTTTAATGATTTTTGTCTCCAAATAAGCAGCGACGTAAAATATTTTTCTTAATGGTCAGAGTGTTCGCCAATGGCCCGGGAGACCTGAATTTAATCCTAGGTCGAGTCATACCAAAGACTCAAAAAATAGTAGTTGATGCTACCTTGTTTAAAACTCAATATTATAAGGTGCGTATCAAGGGTAAAGAGCAATCCAGAGAAAGAAGTAGCGCCCTCCCATACACCTTGGTGCAGTAGCTATCGAAAAGGCAGCCTTCGGGCCACCCTCGTCTATGGTCGCCAACTTTACTTTTAATTTATAGTATACTATTTTCAAATCTGAAAAAAAAGAACACAACATTATTAATAGTAGAGTTCTATGTACATTGAGATACCCTATATTACTTACTATATTACATCCACAGAATAAGGACTCAAAAAAGATTACATACAGGTTGAACAATATTAAAGTTCTCATATATTTTACTTATGAACAAGAAACTAATGTACATATATATATTAGTTTCTTATATATATATATATATCATAAATAGAAGAATTGTATATTATTGATTGAATTATCATGACCAAAAAATCTAGCAAGTACTCCATGTGACATACGGAACACTGGGCAGCTGTTTCTACCTTATTAAGTCTCATCAGCAGTGCATACCGTGATCTCCACCACTGGAGATTGAACCAGCAACCACAGAATGCAGAGACGAAACTCAACCAGTGGGCCACGGTCCACATCGCACACAAGCGATGTCAAATTAACTAGTCATGGTAAATGCGCGACCACTTAACCTGATGTGTCTTTAAGGTATGTTTGGTCCCTACAGAGGACACGGTGACCACCAGGGCCACGTCTTCCCAAGTCGGCGTTATGCATCCACGTGGGCTTAACCTCATGGGCAGGAAATAGATATACATTTTAAATAGAGGACTTTTATATTATTAATTGAATTTGACATTGTTTGTGTGTGATGTGGACCGAAGGCCCAGTGGCGGAGTTTCAGCTCTGTATTCTGTAGTTGCTGGTTCGATATCCAGTGGTGGAGATCACGATTTGCACTGCTGATAAGACCTAATACGGTCGAAACAGCTGTCCAGTGTTCCGTATGTCAAATGGAGTGCTTGCCAGATTTTCTAGTCATGGTAATTCAATTTGTATATATATATATATATATATATATATGTGTGTGTGTGTGTGTGTGTGTGTGTGTGTGTGTGTGTGTGTGTGTGTGCAAACAGACAAACAAATATTCAGTAGCTAATCGCGCCCCTTCTCCCAGATTTATGATTAACCACTGACGGATTCTTCAGATTGGAGATCGAGGAGATACACACAAAAAAGGGAAGTAATTCATAGACTGTCTGGCACGGTTTATCTACATGCTGATTTCTATTGTCTCATGTATTGGAATGTTGCCTCAGTTTCACCAACATTCCAGTGCCTGAGTCATAGACAACAGTACCTCACATCTCATCCTAGGCGAGAGACAGCGAGATCTCGACCAGATATTTCGGACACACGAACACCACAATAGCACTCTCGTAACATCACTTGATATCATTTGCACCGCACACGGCCATCACCGAATGAGTTGCAGAAACGACGAGAAGGAAGTGGAGGAGGAGGAGGAGGAGGAGAAAGAGTGAGAGGAGGAGAGGGAAGAAAGAGAGGAGGAGGCGGAGGAGGGGCACAGGGTAGGTTGGATTATTATTTGTTCATTTTTTGCTTTTCTTTCCTACAATTTCTTTTTCAAAGAAGGACTTCTTGGTATTCGCAAATCCATCTGACCTGAACCTTCTATTGACATATCCTCACAAACGGTTGACAGTAATAAAATAATGACGCTAATGTACACATGCACACACAAACGTACGCGTTCACACACACATGTACACAAACACATATGTATATTCATGAGTATATATATAGAGAGAGAGAGAAAAAAAAGAGAGGGTTTGGGTTTCTTTTGTTTAATGGCATATCAGCCTTCATGGGTTATCTGATGCCAAATCTATCCTTTTAGAAGAACAGCAGTGATGCTATTTAACCCATAGCTGGGAGGATAAGGGGGTTCATACCTTTCCGAAGGTATTTGTCCGAAAGTGAACGTAATAACACGACTGGAGTTCGAACTCGCTTACATTGATTCCGCAGTCCAACGCTTTAACCATTAGACCACGAGGACACCCCCAGAGAGAGAGGGAAAGAGAGAGAAGGAGAGGAAGATAAAGTGAAAGAAAAAAAGTAACAATAAAGAAAGAAAGAAAGAAAGAAAGGGTCCATCTTTTCCATTTCATAACGGTTTTGGTCCTGTGATTTCATATAATTCAACACTTGTACGCATGCGTACACAGACGCACCACATATAGACACACGTTCGCATTTTCATGCACACTAGCACGCACAGGCACACCTACACACATGCATTCACATACACAGATAAACACAAATACAAATACAAACACACGGACACACGTGCTCACAAAGACTCACATTCAAATGTGCACAAACACACATACATACATATATAAATACATATATATATATATGTGTGTGTGTGTGTGTCTGTCTGTGTGGGTCTGTGTGTGTGTCTGTCTGTCTGTGTGTGTGTGGGTGTGTGTGTCTCTGTGTGTGTCTGTGTTTGTTTGTGTGTGTGTGTGTGTGTGTTTGTTTGTGTGTGTGTGTGTGTTTGTGTGTGTGGGTGTGGGTGGGTATGTGTGTGTGTTTGTGTGTGTGTGTGTGTGTTTGTTTGTGTGTGTGTGTGTGTGGGTGTGTGTTTGTGTGTGTGTGTGTGTGGGTGTGTGTTTGTGTGTGTCTGTGTGTGTGTTTGTTTGTGTGTGGGGGGTGTGGGGGTGTTTGTGTGTGTGTTTGTGTGTGGGGGGGTCTCTGTGTGTGTGTGTGTGTCTGTGTGTGTGTGTGTGTAAAAAAACAGAGGAAGGGTCTTCTCTTTCTCCTTTACTCACACTTGGGACCCAAACTGATGAAAGAAAGCTGATAATTTCACCAAATTCAACACCAATACTTTCTCATACGCACACAATTACGCTCAAACACACATATAAAACAAATGCATTCACATACACGCTTACACACACCTGCACACACACACACACATATCGAAAGAAAGAAAGAAAGAAAGAAAAAGTCATATCCTTTCTTCTTCATCGTTCTTGGAACCAAGAATGATAAAAAGAAGTTGAGTATATATAATTCGACTCTCACATTCTAACACACACACACACACGAAACATGCACGCACGCACACTTTTTCTCATTTAAGATCTTTGAATATACATACAGGTTTGGTTTGGTTTATTTGTTTAATGGCATATCAACTCTTTTTAGGTTATTTAATGCCAAAGCCATTCTCCTAGAAGAACAGTACTGGTACTATTTAACCCATAGCTGGGAGGATAATGGGGTTCATACCTTTCCCAAGGGTATTTGCCCGAAAGTGAACGTAATAGCGCGACTGGAGTACGAACTCGCGTACTACGATTCCGCAGTCCATCGCTTTAACCATTGCACCACGAGGACACCCCCAATATACATACACACAAATATATGAACATATATATTCAAATATACATGATTTAACTTACATGTGTTTTGATACATCGATGGATTCGTAGCCTAATATCGAAATAAAAATCATTTATTTTAAACAGCAAATATGAATTCTTTAACTAATCGATTTTATCATAAGGTTTCTCTCAAAGATCTAATATGATACCATGAAAGTCTTGGTGACAAAATTGACAAATAATTGTATCTAACTGTATATCTATAAACCAAGCCCGCTATTCTTATACTCACGTATATCAAGCCGATGTAAACCAAATAATGTACGGATATATATCAAGTCCCTTGTAGTGTGCAAGGGGTACCATGTAACCCAATACTACCTGTTAAAGTGTTATTGAGACGGGGGCTTCAAAAGAAAGAGTCTTTGTATTAGTGTTCATTTTTATGCTTAAACATATATACGAGGGTCATTCAATAAATAAAATGAATCTATATACAAATTTTTTTAAATAGAGGAATTATATAATAAATTGATTTACCGGGACAAGAAAACTTGGTGAGCACTGCGTACGACGTACGGAACCACTGGACACCTGTTTCGGCCTTATTAGGTCTCATCAGCTGTGTATACCGCAATCTCCCCCACTGTGGACCAGTGGTTCAGTGGTAGTGTCTTGGCTCTGCATTCTGTAGTCGCTGGTTTGATTTCCAGTGGGGGATATCATTGTGTACACTGCTGAGGAGGCTTAATAGTCAAAAAAGCTATCCAGTATTTCCGTATGTGCTTGCCGGGTTTTCTTTTCATGGTAACTCCGTTTATTAAAAGTGAATTTTTCAATCTATCTTCGAATATCATTCAGTAGATAAAGGAACTTCCTTTCTTTAAACAAGCAAAATACACGTAATTCGTTTTCCGGAAAAGTTTTTCCTTAAATATAAACATTGTTTGGAATCATTATTATCATTTTAATCTCGCAGAAATATATACTCTGAGGTTATTTAAAGTAGCGGCAAATCTGATTAGTCCAGGATTGAACAGAGGTCTGTCATCAAATTTTTGCTGGTTGAAAAGTACAAACCAACTAGAATTTACACAAGAATGTGTGATGTGAATGGAGAAGAATGTTTTTTTAAAAAATCTTTACAAATGAGTCCAACACGGGTTTGCTACTGGAAGTCTAAGTCTAAAAAACAGTTAAGGGAATGAAAATGAATGCACTGACTCTCCAGTAAAGACAAAGTAACGGGTGCAGCGGTCAGTAAAAAGGTAATGCTAGCAATCTTTTGGGACATAAAAGGACCCCTTACTATTGATTTTCTTGAAAAAAGTGCTACAACAAACCAGCGCCAATCTTGAGAGAAAAAGAGATTGTGTATGTGTATGAGAGAGAGAGAGAGAGAGAGAGAGAGAGAGAGAGAGAGAGGAGAGAGAGAGACCGTGTCAGGTTGACATTAGACACACATAGTCAACATTATGGTTCTTGGGTCTTCTGTCTGTCTTTTTCCGAATTTTGTATCACTCACTTTCTTTCACTATCCATGAACGTGTCTTCCAAATTTGGCCCAGTCGGCTTGGGCAGCAGACGATACCGACGGTATCTCTGCAGAGGGTTAAGACTCCCCCAATGAGTTTCTT
>OY757936.1:57546258-57556258 GCA_963585895.1 Sepioteuthis lessoniana
TATATATATATATATATATATAACAACATCAAATATAAAAACTTATCAAGTTTTCATACTTTTCCATTTTCATGAACGTCAATTCTCAGGTAGGCAGGAAAATGGAGTGAAAAAATAATTTCTTATTTAGGGATTAACATTGCATCAAATTTTTATATTGAAGAGTTTCTGCGTGCATATATATATATATATATATATATATATATATATATACTGTCAGCCACAGTCAGACTGTTTTGTTGTATTACAACTCTTCAGTGTGGATAGATACGCAGGACGCTTCAAGCTGGGATCGAAACTCACCTAACTTTACTCTAGACAAGGTATCTAACCGCTCAGCCATTTCGGTGACATACGTCAGCTCAGGAATTATAACGCATATGTATTAGCTTTCGTTTGTTTACATTTTGCGCAATCGGATATCAGAGTGCTCAGTTCGTTGGATGAGCTTTGCATTTTGCGAGTGCAGCCGTTAATTCCTTAAATAGAATGCCCAACTCCCGGGAGGGGAGCGTATATAAAGTCATCCACAGACAGACTATTTCGTTGTATCACAACTCTTCAGTGTTGCTAGACACGCGGGACGCTTCAAGCTGGGATCGAAAGCATATATATATATATATATATATATATATATATATATATATATCAAGTTTTCATACGTTTCCAGTTTCAGGGATATCAATGACTTTCTGTGAATAGGGAACACTCGCAGTTGCTGAAAACTTGTCACTATTTATTCCAGTATAATCTGTGCCTCTCTAGGTGCAGGTAAGATAGCCACACACACACACATATATATATATAATTACATATATATGTATGTGTGTGAGTGTGTGTATACATATATATATATATATATATAGTCATTTTGCTTAACAGATGTAATTGATACTAAAAACTGTTAATTCAATTATAATGACCACCAATATCTGTTCTTTTAAATTAAATTATCTTCGATAAATACGCATCGACCCGTTTGTCAACGTCATCTCCTTTGTCTAATTCTCGTTTTGATACTAACGTTGTGTTGCCGTACTCATCTTTGTCTCTTTACATAATATATATATATATATATATATATAATAGAAATATGTGAAAAGTTGGATAAATCAAACACTTAACTTCCATTCAGTTGCGTGATTTTCGTTCTTTTTATTCCATCACGCATATGAATCGAAGTTAAGTATTTGATTTATCCAACTTTGAAAATATTTCTATCATACTGTCAGATTCACCACAATCTATCATTTCAACATATACAAATATATATATATATATATATATGTGTGTGTGTGTGTGTGTGTGTGTGTGTGTAAATATATATATACATATTTATATACACAAACACACACACATTATTTATAAGTATATATGTATATTTATGTGTCTATTTGTATGTGTGCCTATATATATATATATATGTGTGTGTGTCTCTGTGGGTGTATGTGAGTCTGCGTTCATGTATATATATATATATATATATATATAAATGTATATACGCACTAATATATATATATATATATATATATATATATATATATATATATACACACAATTACACACATTATGTATAGATATATATATATACGTATATGTGTTTATTTGTACGTGGGCCTGTAAATATATATATATATGTGTGTGTGTGTGTGTGTATGTCTGTGTGTGTGTATTTATACACACACACACACACACACATATATATATGTATATATATATATATGCATGTGTATGTGTGTACGTATATATATATATATATATATATATATTTATATATATATATATATATATATATATATATATATTTGTCCGTGTGTCCTTTTGTTTCTAACTATTCATTTATGTACATTCGTTTAGTCTCACCAATCGATCAATCTTTTTTCCATTTTTTTCTACATTTTCCTTTCTGAATTTTTTATTCATCTATTTATCTATCAATCTATCCATCCATTGTTATCTACGATCATATATATCAATCCGTCAATATTTTTTTCAAAGTTTTTTTTGTTTGTCTTTTCAACGTTTTCGTTCCAGCATACTATCTGTCTATCTATCTATCTCGGTCTTATCTCTCTCTCTCTCTCTCTCTCTCTCTCTCTCTCTCTCTCTCTCTCTCTCTCTCGCTCGCTCGCTCGCTCACACACACACACACACACACACACTTTCTCACTCTTTCTCTCTCTCTCTCACAAAAAATATATGTATAGATAATATAAAATAATTGTCCAGAGACGTTGGGTTTGGAATTATTCAGATGTATCAATATATAACAAATTTCATATTATTTTACAGGAGTGCTCGATGTATGGCTATTAATATATAAATGTATCAAAATATATATAAACATCTTATACAGAGCAAATATATCTGTGATATAAATGGAAAGAAAATTCAGCTGACCGCCATTATGCTATTATGAATTTATTGAGACAAGCCGGCGACGCTGCTTTCCTATTCAGATAGTTTTTTACAAAATGGAAAGAGACCCACAAACATTACTCATTAGAAGAAAAAACAACAAAAAACAACCTATAATAGCAAGTAGAACATGAAAGGGAACAAAGTTAAACCCCTTTCCATCCTTTGGATTTTAATCTCAGTATCATATTTCAATGTATCTCTTTTCATTTCTTTTATTTATTATCCACGTGTGTTTGCATTTGTTCACTAGTATATTTTTCATATTTGACCTTTTTAAATCTATGAAAATATCTATTTGTTCTTTCCAGAATGACAGTCAGAGAAGTTTTCTTTCAATTTATAACACACACACACACACACACACATATATATATATATATATATATATATATATATTAAATATCCAGTCAGTGTCCAGGGACAGTAGATGTGGATTATTCTCTATATAGAATATATGAGGAAAATCATATAAATCTATGTGAGTGCTCAAATGTATGGCTATTGTTAGTTCCCTATTTATTCGCTGGGGTGTAACAAAATTCCCATTTAGAGCGTATATTGTACAATTTGATGGAGACTCAAACTCGGTTAAGACGACTTAACCGAGTATGAGTCTCCATCAAATAGTACTATATATATATATATATATAAAGATGGTTGTTGTAGGTCCAAAGAAAGAATAAGAATATATTTTAAAATAAGAAGGTCCACGAAGTGATTTGTATTTTTTGAATTTATATATTTTGTTCTTACATACGTGTTATATATATATGTATGTTTCCAGCGTGTTGCTTTCGTCAGAGAGCATATGTGGCACAAGGCCTTGCTGGAAACAAGAGTGAGTTTAATACTCACCAAGTACCCCATTAACAAGGCCTTGTGCCACATATGTTCTCTGACTAAAGGTGCAAGCTGGAAACATACGTATATATAACACGTATATAAGAACAAAATAAATATATTCAAAAAATACAAATCTCTTCGAGGACCTTCTTTTTTAAATATATATATATATATATATATATATATATATATATATATATATAGGCTAGTGAATAGAGTGTTCGCCAATGGCTCGGGAGACTTCAGTTCAATCAAAGGTCGAGTCATACTAAAACTCAAAAAATGGTCCTTGTTATTGCCTTGCTTAACACTTGCATTACAAGGTATATATCAAAGTGGCACATTCCCTCTCCAACACTTTGGTGTTGTACCTAATTAAAAGAAAATCTTCTAGTCGCCCACAACTACGGTCGCTAACTTTACTTATTATTACATATATATGTAACTAACACACAAGCTACAAAGCTAGCTAGCTAGTTAGTTAGCCACTGCTCTATTTACTTATCATGAACAGAGAGACTTATATAAAGTGACATAGTGATATAAAGCATAGATTTAAATAGATATGCATGAAGATAGATAGATAGATAGATAGATAGAGCAGTGGCTATAGATAGATAGATAGATAGATAGATAGATAGATAGATAGATAGATAAGTAAATAGAGCAGTGGCTAACTAACTAGCTAGCTAGTTAGTTAGCCACTGCTCTATTTACTTACTTATTATCTATCTATCTATCTATCTATCTCATGCATATCTATTTAAATCTATGCTTTATATCACTATGTCACTTTATATAAGTCTCTCTGTTCATGATAAGTAAATAGAGCAGTGGCTAACTAACTAGCTAGCTAGTTAGTTAGCCACTTCTCTATTTACTTACTTATCTATCTATCTATCGATCTATCTATCGATCTATCTATCTATCTATGCTTTATATCAATATGTCACTTTATATATGTCTATCTGTTCATGTTCATCTACCCCTCTATTCATTAATGTTTCTCTTTCCTTTTTTATCTCTCTCACTATTCTCTACCTCTCTCATTTTCTCTCTCTCTCTCTCTCTCTCTCTCTCTCTCTCTATATATATATATATATATATATATATATATATATATTCTTAATTTTTTTTTTCTTGTGACAACCGACTGTTCTCTATATCCTAAACTGGAACTAACTCAATCTAAGCTAAGATAACATTTTCATTACATTTTTTCCCTGAAATTGGTTGCCAGCATTATCGGAGGTTTTCTCTGTATTTGCGTATATGTGTGATATAACCGGCTCCCCTAAAACCGTAGAATAAGTAAAGTAAAGTTAGCGACCATAGTCGAGGGTGACGCGAAGGCTCCCTTTTCGATAGCTACTACACCAAGGTGTAGGGGAGGGCGCTACTCCATTCCCAGGATTGCTCCACTTTACCCTTGAACCATACCTTATAATGCTGAGTGTTAAGCAAGGTGGTATCAAGTTCCATTTTTAAAGTCTTTGGTATGACTCGACCTGGATTGAACCCAGGTCTCCCGGGCCATTGGCGAACACTCTAACCGCCGGGCCAATGTCCCGTAGAATAAACATAGCTTAATACTTACTCTCTCTCTCTCTCTCTCTCTCTCTCTCTCTCTCTCTCTCTCTCTTTCAATATATATATATATATATATATATATATATATATATATATATAAGAAACGAAACACACACACACATATATATATATATATATATATATATATGTGTGTGTGTTTCGTTTCTTTATTTTTTGCTCTTGCTCTATCTAATAAAATATCTCTCCCAATAGCCATGACAATCAATGATCAATGATTATATATATATATATATATATATATGCACACACACACACACACACACACACACACACACATATATATATATATATATATATATATATACGATCCATTTTTATCTATCTATGCTTTGATTTGACCACTCATTTGTATAAGGACACCATTTCTCTAATAAGTCTTGCAATAAAATTTGTTTACGCCCAATTTACTATCGACATAGAGTTTCGCAATTTTTTCTACATGTTTTTTTCTTTTATTGCCTTTTTTCTTTTTCTTTTTATTTTCTTATTTGTTGCTTGGCGGCTTCATTCGAGCCATAAAGAAAGAAAAACTAATATATTTCGTTTGGTGAACATTTACACAATCCTATTTATCAAAGAACTTTTTCAAGGACATGTGTCTCCTCCTACTGCAATATTCATTCTTAGCCCTATTTATAAAAGTAGATTCGTATAAATGAAGCTGAACATTCTTCTATCGATATATTGACACATAGATAGATAGATAGATAGATAGATAGATAGATAGATTTCATAATTTGAAAATAAAGAATGCTTAAAATAGGGGCAAACGTTACGTAGAAACTCGAGAAATGCACATTCGACAAGGAGTTCTCATATAGTCACTCTGTTTTCCAATTTTCGTAGTTTGTTTTATTTTTGTTTTTAATTTTATTTATTTTTGTTGTTGTTGATGATGATGATGATGATGATGATGATGATGATGATGATGATGATGATGATGTCGTTGCTGCTATTATTATTTTTATCGTTGTTTATTGTTTTTATTTGTTTTGTTTTAGTTTTTTGGGGTTTTTTTTTTCTTACGTTTTTTTAAAATCCCTCGATTGGTCGTTACTCGCCAGATATGTCATCCAACTGATCGTCTTCGTAAAGCAAACGTAAAATGTATTTCGTGCAAGCTTTTTTACTTACAGGTACACGTGAATACGCATGCGCACAAGTCCAAGTAAAGAAAATAATAGGAATAATGCACAAAAAAAACGAAAACTAATAAGTAAATAATAAAAATAGAATAATAAAAAAAAACAGACTTAATTATTTGGTGTAGGCCTTCAGGGAACAATCTGTGCTATGGGTTCCGATCTTTTGTGGGAAAATAATTAGAAAATCGATTTATTTTACCAGGTTATCGGCAGTAAGTAATTCCATTTCACACTGAAAAAACAAAGCGACCAACACTTTCACTTAAGAAATCTTGGTTTTTCTCTTACAATCTATCTATCTATCTATCTATCTATCTATCTATCTAATGCTGTTCATATCTATCTATCTATCTATCTATCTAATGCTGTTCATTATCTATCTATCTATCTAATGCTGTTCATATCTATCTATCTATCTATCTATCTAATGCTGTTCATATCTATCTGTCTATCTATCTAATGCTGTTCATATCTATCTATCTATCTATCTATCTATCAGTCTTTTCTTATCTATCTATCTATCTATCTATATCATTGTATTCATTATGTTCTCATCTCATCTCATATCTCTCTCTCTCTCTCTCTCTCTCTCTCTCTCTCTCTCTCAATATATATATATATGTGTGTGTGTGTGTGTGTGCGTGTGTGTGTGTTTGGTTTCGTTTGTTGGGTTTGGTTTTTATGGCATATCAACCTTTGTAGGTTATTTAACGCCAAATCCATTTTTATGTAAATAATCTGTTCTATGAAAAACAATGCATAAGTACACAGTGTGTGTGTGTGTTTGTGCATATATATATATATATATATATATGTGTGTGTGTGTGTGTGTGTGTGTGTGTGTGTGTGTGTGTGTGTGTGTGTGTTTCTATTTATTATTCATCTGTCTGTTTATCGATCTATCTAACTCTTCCAATTCATATCTATCAATCTACCTTTCACTTAAAAAATCCTTTTTCTCTCTCTCTTTCTTTGCAGTCTGTCTATCTATCGCTTAATATTCCTGATCTATCTATCTATCTATCTATCTATCGTTGAAGAAATCACATTCTTTTTCACTCTTTCTCTTCCAGTCGATCTAGCTATCTGTCCCCCTCTATTCAGATTTATTCATCGTTAATCTGTTCTTGTCTATTCATGTCTTGTTAATTCTGTTCATATCTGTTTAGCTGACCAGATATTTCCCTATGTCTATCCACACACACACACACACACACACACACACACACATATATATATATATATATATATATATATATATGTATGTATATATATATATTTATCATGTGGTGTATATATATTTATATATATACACCCACAACAGATGAATAGATATGTGCTTGTATCTCTTTATGTGTGTATGTACATGTGTGCGTGTAGATAGATAGATAGATATCTTTGTTCATATTTAACTGTTGCATTGAGTTCGTATCTATCAATTTATCAATCGATCAATCTTTATATATATCGATCGTCGTTTATTGGCATCTAATTCTATTTGTACTCATCTATATACATGTATAACTTCACACATATCAGCCATGGTTTATACGTATCTTTCTATATATATCTTCCCCACCACTCTCTCTCTCTCTCTATATATATATATATATGCAAACACACACACACACAAACACACACACACACACACACACACACACATATATATATATATATATATATATATATATATATATATATATGCAAATTTCATTAAACATAATAGACATTTTATGCCTACATATTCTCTTTTGGATCCGTTCGAATTCCCGTATTACTTTTATCGTATTCGGGGGGAATTGATTTAGGTATTGTCCATAGTTGTATGTATCCCTAGTACTTTCTGCCCGACTTTGGCCATCATCAGGGGAGAATCTGTTACAAAAGTGATGTAACTTTTGTTTTAGCAAATTACTACTGTGTAAGGACGTCTTTGCTGTTGGAGATTATGGCGTTTGCTTTTAAATGTAATTCTGTAAATAGTGCCAGTAGCTAAAGACATTTAAGTACGTTAGCACTGGTTTGAAAATTAATTTTATTAAGTGCTGGTTGCAGGTTTCTAATATATAGTGCTTCGAGAATCTGAAGTTTTTGTTTATTATTTTGATGTTCGAGTATTGTTGTGTTGTCGGTGAGAATTTTTTATTCTTTATATATATATATATGAGTGTGTATTTATTTATATGTGTGTGTTTGTGTGTATGTGTGCCTGTGTATGTTTGTATCTGTATGTGTTTGGATGTTCATATCTATCTCGTTTGGCTTGGTTTCTTTGTTTTTAATGCCATTTCAAACTTTGGCGGTTATTTAATGCCAAATCCATCCTTCAAGAAGAACAGCAGTGATACTGTTTAACCTATAGCTGGGAGGATAAGGGGGTTCATACCTTTCCCAATGTTATTTTTCCAAAAGTGAAAATAATAGCGCGACTGGAGTTCGAACTCGCTTACTACGATTCCGCAGTCCATCGCTATAACCATAACAGCCCGAGGACACCCCCATGTCTATTTAGCCATCTAGCTCACTCTATTCATATTTAACTATTTCATTTAATTGATCTCTGTCTATCGATCTAGTTATCAATATTTCCTTGTATCTATCTCATTAATCTCCTCAGCTGTGGCGTATATAGGACTTCTACTGTTCTTCTCCAAGGATGGCTTTGGCATTAAATAACCCACGAAGACTGATATGCCCTTAAACAAAGAAATCGAACCAATCATTAAACTATTATAAATTTATCAATCTATCATAAACCGGCTCATTAGCCAAGTGGATAAAGTGTTCGCCAATGGTCCGGGAGACTGGAGTTCAATCCCAGGTCGAGTCATACCAAAGACTTAAAAATTCGTACTTGATACCTCCTTGCATAACACTCAGCATTATGAGGTACAAATCAAGAGTAAAATGGAGCAATTCAGAAGAAGGAGTAGCGCCCTCCCCTACACCTCGATGTAGTAGCTATTGAAAAGGGAGCCTTCGGGTCTCCCTCAACTACCGACTACTTTTATATATAATGATATATGATCACAACTACCTACTTCGGTTTTCTCATATGCATATATAAATATCATAAGCTGTGAATTTTTTTTTTATCTATCTCTCCACCCATTTTTCATATTCTCTCTCTCTCTCTCTCTCTCTCTCTCTCTCTCTCTCTCTCTCTCTCTCTCTCTCTCTCTTTTCACTTAGTTTTCTCTTTCATCGTGAACTTTCATCTGGTTATCTTTTTCTTTTCCTTTCGGATTTTTTGTCATATCCACCCCCATCACTTTTCTTTCAGCTTCTCTCGAAAGTTTTTCTTTCTGCTGTTGTTTACTAACATAATAAATATTTACTTCATCATCTGGGCAGAACAAACACACGCGTGTTCGCACATGATTACATAGATAGATAGATAGATAGATTAAGTTCTTCAGCCTTGGTGAGGCAACTAGTCTAGGAAAAGGAAAACTCTGAATTCAAACCTGTTAAACTCCGCTTAAAAATTGACCTTGTGTCAAATCCTGCCCGAGCGGAGGGGTTGGGATAGATAGATAGATAGATAGATAGATAGATTAAGTTCTTCAGCCTTGGTGAGGCAACTAGTCTAGGAAAAGGAAAACTCTGAATTCAAACCTGTTAAACTCCGCTTAAAAATTGACCTTGTGTCAAATCCTGCCCGAGCGGAGGGGTTGGGATAGATAGATAGATAGATAGATAGATAGATAGATAGATAGATAGATAGATAGATAGATGAACAGACTGAAACAGATATAGACAGGCTAAAATATGTATACATGAAAAGACTGATGGCTCAGTCGGCTGGGGCTGCTGAATACACCGACTGCAAATCTCCAGAGGGGTAAGACCCCACCCCATCGAATATCCTGCATATGACACAAATCAAACTGATGGTGAGGCTCCAGTAATGCTTGAGCTTCGGGGAATGTGAAGTACCCCTTCATTGCCATAGTTCGCAGGTCAACTCTGGCCCGCAG
>OY757936.1:57558758-57568758 GCA_963585895.1 Sepioteuthis lessoniana
TGTGTGTTTGTGTGTGTGCGATTTGTAAGTAAAGAGTTTGCATGTAACTCTACTTTTGAACGACTTCTTAGAGCATGTTTGCTTGCACACAGTTAAACGGTTTCACGTATTCTTATCCTATTCACCAACCCCTCCGCCCGGGCAGGATATGACACAAGGTCAATTTTTAAGCGGAGTTTTAACAGGTTTTGAATTCAGAGTTTTCCTTCTCCTAGACTAGTTGCCTCACCAGGGCTGAAGAACCCAGTCTGTCCTACTATTTACCCATAGCTGGGGGGAGAATTATTGGATTCATACCTTTCCCAAGGGTATTAGTGCTATGTGAAATGCAATTATTCTCGTCCAGGATTTGAACTCGAGTCGCCGTGTTCATTTCCTACGACGATAACCATTTCACCACGGGCACCTCCTTCTTATCAAACACTAATAATTCTATTCAATGTTAATCATCTGATTAAACAGAGTTAAACAATTGCAAGCATTCCTATGTAACACTAATTTTATTCAATGTTAATCATCATTAAACAGAGTTAAACGATTGCAAGCATTCCTATGTAACACTAATTTTATTCAATGTTAATCATCTGATTAAACAGAGTTAAACGATTGCAAGCATTCCTATGTAACACTAATTTTATTCAATGTTAATCATCTGATTAAACAGAGTTAAACGATTGCAAGCATTCCTATGTAACACTAATTCTATTCAATGTTAATCATCTGATTAAACAGAGTTAAACGATTGCAAGCATTCCTATGTAACACTAATTCTATTCAATGTTAATATTCTGATTAAACAGAGTTAAACGATTGCAAGCATTCCTATGTAACACTAATTCTATTCAATGTTTATCATTTTTTACACACTGTTAAAGTTTTTTTAAATATTCCTATGATTATTATAATTAGGTTTGGTTTGCTTTTATGGCATACCAACTATTGTTGGTTATTTAATGTCAAATCCTGTTTATATATATATATTGAATATATATGATTTGTTAACACATTTTGTAGATAAAAACAGTTAAATAACTAAACATTTCTATTTCTAACTATTCTAACTAGCATGGTTCCACAAAGTTAAATGGTTCCAAGTATTTCTATGTATCACCAATAATTCAATATCATTTATTTGTTACACTCAGTTAAAAGATCAAACAGTTCTATTTCAAACAATCTAGCATAGGTCAAAAGTTAAATGGTTCCAAGTACTACTATGTATAACTAATAATTCAATTATTTGTTTGCTTACAGTTAAATGATCAAACAAATCTATTTCAAGTAATTCGATTTAGCATATCACTTGTTTGCACTCAGTGTAAATGTCAAACTATTTGACCCCTAGATAGAACCCTGCCAGGTATCACTACTTCAGGCCAGAGTGGACCTAGTAGTGATGGCAATAAAGGGGTGCTCAGCATTGCCCAAAGCTCCAGCATTACTGGAACCATGCAATCAGATTGTTTAATGTTATATACAGGACATTTGTGGTGGTGGTCTTGCTCCTCAGCAGAGATGCAGTCAGTGTATTCTACGGCCCCAACTAACTGGGCTGTATTTAACATTAGTAATTCTATTTATAAAGTATTCCTATGTAATACAAATAATTTGCACACAGCCCTTTGTTCTCCTTAGTAAATTATTGAACAGTTCTATTTTTTCCATATATAGGACCCTAACAAGTACTCTTAATCGGGTCAGACTAGACCTGTGAGCAGTGGCAATGAAGGGTCCTCCACATTTCACAAATCTCCAGGATTGGAGCCTCATCACCTGAGGCAATTTAGTGTCATACCCGGAATCGCGTTGTAGGGGACTATTTGTAGCTGCCTCCCACCAGACAGGACTTGACACAAGGTCAAAAGCCCGAAGGCCGATTAAAGTGGGAGATAAAGGGGAGGGGAAGGTCGGGAACGAGCCGAGATTCGAACCCTGCTGGTCTATGCTGCTCATCGTCTCACTTAGTGCAATGTGAGCCTGATGAGGCAAGCAGTTTCACGAACCTAAATGTGGGTCTGGGCACGTATGCTGGGTTATGGCTTGAACTAGACACCAAGGTCTAGTGCCATACATAGGTTCCTTGAGAGCGTTGTAGGGGTGGGGTTCAATAATTATTTTATAGCACCACTTGAACTAAAATTAGACTACTACATCACTCAATAAGTCCTGGATCTAAGTAATAAAATAACTTTTAGGTAAAATTCGACTATATTCATAGTCTCCTTCTGCAATAATTCATCGATTTCAACGCTTCTCAAAATATTCGATGCTTTTTTTGTAGAATGATTTGTATTTGGCCTTAAAATACGCCTCAAATTCCGATAGCACTTCTTCATTGGAGTCAAATCTCTTTCCCTGGAGAATCCTTTTGAAGTCTGTAAACAGCCAGTATTCACTGGGGGGGCAGATCTGGAGAATAGGGTGAGTGCAGAAGCAATTCAAGTGCAACTCGTGCAGTTTTGCCATCGTTGCGATCGACTTATGACACGGTGCATTGTTATGGTGAACGAGCACTTTTTTCTTCTTCATTTGAGGCCATTTTTTCGGCGATTTCTTCCTTCAAATGCACCAATAATGCTTTATGACATTCGCAACCGATGATTTTTTTCTTCCTCAAGGTAATCGATGAAAAAAATACCTTGCGCATCCCAAAATACGGAGACCAAAACTTTGCTAGCTGATGTTTGCGTCTTTGGTCGCTTTGGATGGCAATCACCTGTTGCTGTACACTGTGATGACAGTTGATTTGACTCTGGAGTGAAGTGGTGGATCCATGTTTCATCCATTGTCACATATTTACGCAAAAACTCCTTTTTGTTGCGTTGAAACAGTTGCAAACGACGCTCTGAATCGTCGACGCGTTATTGTTTTTAATCGACTGTGAGCAAACGCAGCACCCACTTTGAACACAGCTTTCTCATTGACAAATGTTCATGCAAAATGGTGAATAAACTGCCTTCTAATATCTTCGACTCCTCTGCTAACTTCAATTTACGATCGGCCAAAATAAGTTTGTAGAGTTTTTGGTGTTTTCCAGGACAAATGCCAAATTTGGTCGACCTGAGCGTTCAGCATCATTTGTGTCTGTATGACCGCATTTAAAGTCAGTATACCACCTCTTAACCATTGTTTCCGACGGAGCAGAGCTCAAATAATACTTATCAAGCCATTGCTTTGCTGGAACAGTATTTTTTCCCATTAGAAAGCAATGTTTCAATTCAGCTGTCTTCCTACATGCACTCCATGAACTTGATTTTGGGAGCTTCCAGTAATCTAGGTTGACTGGCGTTGGTAGGATGTCGAATGCTGCCTTAATAAGAAGGCTAATTCTGATTTCTTAAATAAATACGCAGCTTGGACAGTGACATGACCGAAAGTATCATCTCAGTGAGGATCGAATTCATAACCTTGTAGATTTTATGTGTGATGTAGTTTAGACAGTAAGTCCATTGGCCTAGTGGTTAGAGTGTTTGCCAATGGCCTGGGAGACCGAGGTTCAATCCCTGATCGTCATACCAAAGACTCAAAAATGTACTTGATGTTTCCTTGCTTAACACTCAACATTATAAGGTACGGATCAAGGGTAAAGTGGAGCAATCCAGGGAAAGGAGTAGCACCCTTCACCTACACTTAGGTGTAGTAGCTATTGAAAAGGAAGCCTTGGAGTCACTCTCGACTAAAGTCGCCAACGTTTTTTTTTAGTTTGGACAGAGGTTTTCAGAGAGAAAAAGCTATACTATTGCCAAAAAACATAGAACTGAAAAAGATGGTTGAATTCTTTTGGCTGGAAAATATGATTTTTTTTAATAGTGAGATTTCCCGAATTATGAAGAATAAAATAAAAGACCGTTCTGTGTTCCCCAACATGGCTGCTTGTGTCATTTTTGGTTGACACAGTTGCATTTATGGCAATAAATATTTATGAAAAGAATTGTATCTAGTTTTCGTTCTGATGGATTTAAAAGAAACCATTTTGAACAACAGCATACATTTCATTATCTCGGAATTTATCTCCCCATCTCTCTCACACACACATGCACACACACACTCTCTCTCTCTCTCTCTCTATCTATCTATCTATCACACACACATACACACACTCTCTATCTCACACACACACACACACACACACACACACACTCTCTCATTCGCTCTCTCTCTCCCTCTCTGTCATTTTCTCTCTTTCTCACATCCACACGTTCTCACTCTTTTTCTCGGTGTCACTCTCTTTCACATTCACCCTCTTTCTTTTTCACTCAGTCTGTGTCTGTCTGTCTCTCTTATTCTCTCTCGGTATTTTCCCATCTGTTAAATTTTCTTAAAGCCTCTCTTCCCCCGGGTATATTTTCTCCAATCAAAAAGTCTATTTGTCGTTATACGGTTCTTTTGTAATTTATATATATATATATATATATATATATATAGTATACTTAGTCCAGTTAAACCGGAGATGGGAGTAATTCCATCAGGACAAGAAATTATTCATGAATGAATTTTTAAATTTTCCTGGTAAAGAGCTCAATGTACCAATAATACAGAGCAATAATTTCTTTAAGAAAAAACAACGAAGTCCTGTTAATTTTTTTTTCGTGTTTTTGGAAATTTCAAAAATGCGTAACAGGATGGAAATAAATTTATAATCCTTTGTGATTGGTTTCGTTGTTTTTTCTTAAGGAAATATATATATATATATATATATATATATATCAGTGGCGTTATCAGAGAGATTAGGTTTCTACGTTTAAGCTCGAAGAGTGTTTCTCTCATATCTATCTATTAATAAAAATTATATATATATATATATATATATATATATATATATCAGTAATATTATGGGTTTACTTAAACATCAAATCACACGCACACTGGGTACACGAGAAATAGTCTCAAAATATGTATTTAAAATATCGACCATAGTTTTGTAGGGAACTAGTTGGAGATTATTTTGGCTAATGTCAGTAACAGTTAGATAAAGACACGTTAATGTGTGTTTGGTAAGAAACTAACTACTATGCTGGATATGACACTAAACAATCTGATGGTGAGGTTCCTGTAATGATGGAACTTTGGGGAATGCGGAGCACCTCTTAATTGCCATTGCTTCCGGGTCCACTATCCCGCCGTGGTAGCACCTGATAGGGCACTATTTATGGGTTGAATAGAACTAACATTGTTTGAAATGGAACTGTTTTTGACAATTAAACTGTGTACTCATGCTAGACTGAATTATTTGAAATAGAACTGACTATTTGTATAAAAATGGATTTGGCGTTAAATAACCTGCAAAGGTTGATAATGCCATAAAACTCAACCAACCAACCAACTTAACTGTTAAAAGTTATCAGGCAGATAAAAGAAAAACTCTGATATTGATAAAAGGAAGATCGTCTGCAAATTCGGACGATTTCAGTTGAAAGTTTTCAAGATGAAAAAATAAAATCTAGAAATCCCCTACAAGAAATTTTACTTAACACAAAAAAAAAATAAAAGCATATTTGATTTATAGTTCTCAAGCGATATCTGAAAGATAAACAATTAACAGTTTTACAGTATCGAAAAAAGGCAAAATTGTTATATTTATACATTTTTTTTTAAATAATGACAGTTCTATAAGAGTTTCTCCCCTTTTGTTTATGTTTTCTAATATGCAATCAGTTAAAAAAAAATCGAAACTATAGTTTTAAATAGTTTTTGATCAACCAATACCACAAATGTAACGGGAATTAAACGATAATTTCTCCAGTAAAAAGAGAATTAATCTCAAAATTTAATCTTTTACAAAATTGATCAGAGAGTCACATTTTAAAAAGAAACTTGGTTTCTATGAATATCAAAAACACAAGAAAAATAAACAATATAAAAAATACGTTTGTTACTTACGTATTGAAAGGAATTATTCATCTCGAGAGTGTCACCCGTTTTTTAAATGAACTTGCTTGTTCAAATTACAATAATGTTCAAATTACAATAAAGGATTTTTCTCAATACATAAATAATTATGTATAAAAGTTATGATGAAATTTATGATCATAACTTTATAAATATTTGAATTTTGATTTTTCGACAAATGAAAAACCGGAGAAAGATCTAAACGTTTTCACTGTACGAGTTCAATGTTCTTTCTGATTTTTTTTTCTTAGTTAAAATATTCTTTCAAATTCAAATTTCCCTCCAATTCATTAAGCAAACGACAATTTGAAATGCAACAGTTTTTTTTTTAATTTGAAACACTGGAGATTGGAATTTTCAAACCAAACACACAGACACAGCATTTCATCACTTTTCAACAGCAACACAAGCGTTCATTTCCCTTAACAAAATGTTGCTTTTTTTAATGCTTGCAACAAAAATAAATAAATAAAACAAATATTTGTCTGGGAATGAATTACAATATCATTTGATAAAAAATATTTTTTTTATATATGACATTAAACAATCTGATGGTGAGGTTCCAGTGATGTTGGAGCTTTGGGGAATGTGGAGTACCCCTTCATTTGTAACATACCCATGAAAAAGATACGCGAAACGTACATAGAATGTTCATAACATATATACATAGAACATAGGAATCCCGAAACACGAAAAACACTTACGACTTCTTAGTTCAGGTACGAAACCTTTTATTACCTTTGAGTTTAAAGGTTTTTCGATATAAGGAGAGAGAGGCACAATCTTTCTATGCTGCTTTTTCCATCTTCCCCCTCCCCCCAACACGTGTGGCACCCTCCACAAGGCCACTGCGAGCTAGCGAAAGTCACCCTTCTACTTCGGACTGCAAGACTCAACTAACTGACTTTTTCAAAATCCTCCACGCGCGCGTCCGTTGCATGACATCATTCACATCCACTGGTCAACTTTTCTTTCTGGGATTTTTATTTTGACATCTGTGAATGACACATCCGCCCTGCGCGCGCGTCAACACCTGTGCTCAAGCTTGTTCTCAGCCTAACTAAACCCAAAGGCAAGATATATAAAACGAAATCCCTCGGCCATTATATTACACATTGCTATTGCTCCCAGGTCCACTCTGACCCGGAGTGATTGCACCTATTAGACTTCTGTCAGTGGGTCAAAGAGAACTGTTTGACATTTAAATTGAGGTGAAACCAATGACGAATACTAGATTGAATTGTTAGAAATAGAAGTCTTTGATCATTTAACGGAGGGTAAACAAATAACTAATCTCTACTTGAATTGCTAGTTATACATAGCAATACTTTGAAACTATTTTAATGTGTGCAAACGAATAGTGTTGAATAAAATCATTAGTGTTAAATAACAACTTGCTTGAGACCATGTAACAGTGTGCAAAAAAATGAGCCCAGGCTTGTTTAAAATGTTATCAAGCAAATTGTGTTTACAAATCATATATAATTAATATATAGGTATGAAGATAATTTGGCATTAGTTATTACAATGTTTGATGTGTCATAAAACCGAACCAAACTCTCAATATATTTCACGACTTCTGTATATATTTTTATCAATACAATTAATTTAGTCACTGGAATGGGTCGAGAATTAGATGTTGTAGAGCCGTAATACAAATATAAGCAGAAACTTAATCAAACATAATATACGAACTTCAATAAACGAACAAATACACTTCTTTATAAAAAATATAATCTCTCACACTTTATTCTCGAAAGGGTGATGGTTGTTGTATGTGAGAGATGAGCTGGAGACGGGGACAGACTGCTATATTGATCCCAAGTTATTCTTCGGCCATAGCAGCACTATTTCTCATCTTGGCTGAGTTGCTCAAACGTGGGTCACTGTGGGCCCAAAGCCCTCTATCTGCAGTTGGGTCTCACTTAACTGGCATCCTGTCTCCGACTGACTCGAACTGTCTAGCACCTGGTTATATTATTGTTTAACATCCACCTGCTTCTGCTGTTCTTCTGCTTATTCAAATAGATGCATCTCTTGATTGACGGCTCGGTCGAGGGTCAATATATAACATATACAGTGAAAACTTGAAGATAAAATTCTTTTAATATGTACATGACAAGCTACAATATTATTTTGTTTGTTTGTTTTGTTTTGTTTTGTTTTACGGTATATGAACCTCATCGGTCATTCAATGCCGAATCAAGTTAAAAGAAATTAAGTCTGAAAAGAAATTCAAAGGAAAGGTCTTAGGAATTAATGATAAACTTTAGATAATTAGTTGGTTATTTGTTGTTTTGTTTGTTTGTTTTTTTAGGAGCTTATTTGTGGGGAATCATGATAAAAAAATGTGAAACAGGTTGGAGAAGGGATCAGTTTGTTAGAATATATTTAGTAAAGAAAGGGTTTATAGAAGTAATTTGGTCTTATTTTAAATGTCTTTAGACCTTTGTGTATAACTTAACAGTTTTTTAGAAATGATATCACATTATTGATTTCAGTGTTTTGGAACAGTTCCTTCATAGTGTTTGCACTATAGAAGGTTTTTCTTATATGGACTAGGTCGGTACATTGGACGAGAATGTGCTTTAGGGTGTATTTGACATTATTATTGATCCACCATATATATATATATATATATATATAAGGACATTAGGTGCGAATGGTTTCGCATCGAATCTCCCGTTATGAATGAAACAGTTGGGTAGATTGGGCTCTCAAACTTTGGTGAGGTGACCAATCAAGGAGAAAGAAAAACTCTTAATTCAAAACCTGGGGAAATGTTCTTCAAGAGAATCTGTGACACATTACTGCATCGTTTTTCTATTATCATCTTATCCAAGAAGCGTGGCTGGTTCTACACAAACCTTCACCACAATAAACAAATCACTTGTGTAAATAGTTCAATACCTCATATCTTTAAGCAAACTTTTGAGCCTTCATACGCCGAGATCGACGGGTGATACTTTTGAATACATATATATATATATATATATATATGTGTGTGTGTGTGTGTGTGTGTGTGAATTATTCAGTCCAGTTAAACCGGACTCGGGAATAATTCCGTCAGGACAAAAAATCATTCAACTATGAACATTTAAATTTTCCTGGTAAAGAGCTCAATGTAACTAATATCACAGAGCAATAATTTCTTTAGGAAAAACAAAAACTGATCACATTAGGATTATGAATTTATTTCCATCCTGTTATGGGTATTGATATGAATCGATAACATAAAAAAAACCAGGACTTCTTCAGATCTAATGGATAAAATAAGTACAGTCAGAATAGGCACAAGAGGGAAGGGTGGGAGGGGGTAGAAGATGGGTGAAGAGTTTCCTCCCCCATTTACCCACTTCCGGTTTTTCTTTTTTATTACCGGTTGGAATCACAATAATGTAACTGGACATATATTCAAAAACTCACTTTCTACAGTAAATTAAATTTTTTGATTATTAAATTCTAAATACATTTCAACGTAAACCAGCTCAATGGACTAGTGGATAGAGTGTTCGCCAATGGTCGCGTCATACCAAAGACTTTTAAAATGGTATTTGATACCTCCTTGCTTAACACTCAGCAATATAAGGTACGTATCAAGGGTAAAGTGAAGCAATCCAGGGAAAGGAGTTTCGCCCTCCCCGACACCTCGGTGTAGTAGCTATTGAAAAGGGAGCCTTCTGGTCGCCCTCGACTAAAGGGAGACAACTTACTTACAACTTACAACATTTCTTAAACTTACGTAAAGTTTACAGTAATACTTATCTTAAATTAAATTCAAAATTTTAAATTAAAATTTTAAATTCAAAATTTATATTCGTGCCTATATATATATATATATATATATAAACACGAAAATAAATAGATTGAATTAATTATTGGTCACAATTATTGGCACCTATGAAATTTGTAATAGTCATGTAGAATACCTCCTGGTAAAAATTTAAAAAAAACTTATTTAACTTTAATCTAATATATATTACAGATTAGGGAAATTAAGATTAAATACTTGAATAGAAAGAGAATGAGGGATGATCTAATTGAAACTTTCAAAATAATTAATGGAATTTCTAATTAGAGTAGACATTTTTTTCAATATTTCTCCACGAAC
>OY757936.1:57573758-57798758 GCA_963585895.1 Sepioteuthis lessoniana
AAATACCCTTGGGAAAGGTATGAACCCCGCTTATCCTCCCAGCTATGGTTATGGTTAAATAGTACCACTACTGTTCTTCAAGGAGAATAGATTTGGCATTAAATAACCTACTAAGAGTTGATATGCCATTAAACAAAGAAGAAAGAAAGAGTATAAGTGTATAACTGTTGTATACTCATATAATAAATATGCATATATACACATATACATGCAGAATACATGTTGACGCAATGAATAAAGACGAGCAAAGACTTCTTTAAAAAAATATACCTCTCACTTTATTTGAAAGGTTTGTGTGAGAGGGAGTTGGAGACCGAACAGAACTGCAATATATTTCCGCGTTTCTTTCCCGTTTTCCTGGGCTGCTCAACAGGAGGCCTGGGGGCCCACTTTGCTGGCTTTCTCTACTGCATCTTGTCACCAACGGGTCTGGTCTCCAAACTAACTGAATAGTTCAATGCCCACTTCTTCTTACATAGGTGCATTTCCAATTTTGACAGCCCGACCGGGTCGTAAGTCAATATACAACATAACCAAGACACCTTAAATTATGTGACGTTAACGAGTCAAACTTATAAACCAAGAATAGTGAGTTCGATTATTACTAAATTTCCAGTAATCCTTGAGCCAGGCGGCTGAGGCTGCAGAATACGACGACTGCATCTCTGAAAGGAATAAGACTCCCCAAAAGAATTTCCTGGATATGACACTAAATTATCTGATGGTGACGCATCAGTAATGCTGGAGCTTTGTGGAACGCAGAGTACCCCTTCATTTCCATCGCTCTCAGGTCCACTAAGGCCCGGAGAGGTAGCACTTGATAAGGGTCCTATTTATGGGTCAAATAGAACTATTTGACACTAAAACTGTGTACTTATGCTAAACTGAATTGTTTGAAAAAGAACTGTTTGATTATTTAACTGTGTACAATCAAATGACTGATGTTGGATTAAATTTTTGGTGATCGATAACAAAACTTGAAACCATTTAACTTAGTGGACATGCTAAACTGAATTGTTTGAAATAGAACTGTTTGATCATATAACTGTGCGTGAACAAATGATATGTTTATTTGACTTGTTATTGACACATAGCAATACTTGAAAAAATTGAACAGTGTACAAACAAATGATTAATAATAAATAGAATTTTTCGTATTTTATAGAAATAATTAAAACCATTTAACTGTGTGAAAAAAATAGCTCAGGGTAGTTTTAAAATGTTATCTACACAATATGTTTAGAAATCATATATTTAATATACATGTATAAAAAGAATTTGGCATTAAATAAGCTACAATGGTTGATATGCCATAAAACGAAACGAAACCAAACAAAATTCCCATGATCATATCCCTTGTTCCAAATTAAATTTAGAATAACCGATATCACTGTAGAATGGTTCTCATCTAATCATAGATTATCTATGAATATATATATATATAGTCATCCACAGACAGACTGTTTCATTCTATCAGAACTCTTCAGTGTGGCTAGACACGTAGGACGCTCGAAGCCGGGATCGAAACCCATCCAACTTTACGTTAGACTAAGTCTCAGACCGCTCGGCCAACAAGCGTACCACGTTTGGCTAAGGGAATTTTTTAGGTACTTATGTAGTAACAGCAGCAGCCGTTTGTTTACATTTTATACCCTATCGGCTACCAGAGTGTTCAATTCTTTCGATGAGCTTTGCATTATGCAAGCAGCGGCCGACAATTCCTTCACCAGACTGCTCAACCTCCATGGGAGAGCGTATATATTGTTATCCACAGACAGACTGTTTCGTTCTATCATAACTCTTCAGTGTGGTTAGACCCGTCGGACGCTCGAAGCAGGGATCGAAACCCGTCCAACTTTACGGTAGACGAAGTCTCAGACCGCTTTTTATATATATTTAATAGCATAGAAGCTTGTCTACGACCTCAGGTTTCCTAATGTTTTATAGATATATATTATTTTATTAAATATATACAAAAACTAATATATATTTCCTTGCTATAATTGTATAATAGCATTATCAAAGATTTTGAGCAATCTCCAAATTATATTGCACTAGGTTTGCCACAAATGCACGAAGTTAGATAGTGATAACCAACACTGTTATAATATATATATATATATATATATCATCATCATCATCATGTCGTGCCGCTAGCACGGATACCCCTGACCCTCTCTAGCCACTTCTCCCTATCGTTCATCGCCTCTGGCAGGTCTTCAGAGCTACATCCCATATCCTCACATAGCTGCTGTATGTATGTTCGAGCTGGTAGTCCTGCTTTTGCTTGGCCATATGCGGGGGTCCATAGGAGTACATCACTGATGAGCTCGTCCTTGCTTCTCCAGCAGTGTCCTGCGTGTCTGGTTCGGCTAACTTGTATAGTTTTCGTGATGTTTGGCAGGTAGCCGTATAGTTGGTGCCTTGTTGGGTGTTGCCGCCAGGACTTGTTCAATATTGCTCGCAACATTCTTGTGTAATTGCCGTCTAGCTTCTTCAGCCGTGATAAGAAAATTCATCACTTTTGCTATTTCTTTCGTTAGATTTCCAACACGTTATTATATATATATATATATATATATATACGGAATACATGTTCTTTAATCAAAGAGGCGACATCTCCACGCTAAATGGTAGTTCTCTGAAACTAGTGGATATCGTCTGTGACTTTTTTTTTTAAATGAACGCGCTGTTGGATGTTCGAATTTTTGGGACGTTGTAAACATGGGTCACGTCGTGTGTTAGAAAGTTATGCTGAGTGTTGTAACCGTGGTGCTATGTGGGGTGTTTAAACGCCCTGTGGAATAGACGTGACTTCAGTTGTTCTAATCAATTTTATATTATTTTATTTTATTTTTATTGTTTATTTTCTAATCTTTTAAACTTAAATATGTATTTAAAATGTGCATGTAACTTAATGATATATTCAGTATTTAATTCTAACCTACTGATAATTTAAGGGTGTAACTTAGCTATTAATCATCATCATCATCATGTCGTGCCTCTAGCACGGATATCCCTGACCCTCTCTCGCCACTTTTCCCTATCGTTCATCGCCTCTGGCAGGTCTTCATGGCTACATTCTGTATCCTCGCGTAGCTGCTGAATGTATGCTCGAGCTAGTGGTCTTACTTTTGCCCGGTCATATGTGGGGGTCCATAAGAGTACATCACTTATGAGCTCGTCCCTGCTTCTCCAGCAGTGTCCTGCATGTCTGATTAATAAAACCTCCTTATTCATGAGATTACCAACATTACGTACTATTGCTTCCATTTTAATGGAAAAGTTATTTTCATTTTACATTTAATTAAATGTTTACGGAATGAGGATGCACGTGTGTTGAGGTGTTCATTAATTCTGATAGAGGGTTCTGATTGTACTTCCTATATAAAAAAAAATATGACATTTTAAACAGATTTTATTTAAATATAAGCAGAACACAAACAGTTTTTTGCCCAGTCAGCTGGGGCTGTAGAATACTCCAACTGCGTTCTGCAGAGGGGTAAGACTCCTCCAACAAATGTCCTGATATGACACTAAACAATCTGATGGTGAGGCTACAGTAATGCTGGAGTTTTGGGGGACGTGGAGAACCCCTTCATTCCTATCGCTCCCAGATCCAATCTTAAACTGAATTGTTTGAATTTGAACTGTCTGATTAAACTGAATAGCTTAAAATAGAAATGTTTTTTAAATTAAACTGTTTACTTATGCTATACTGAATTGTTTGAAATAGAACTGTTCACGTGTATAAAATGGCTTTGGCATTAAATAACCAACAAAGGTTGATATACCATAAACCCCAAACAACCAACCAAACAACTAAACCAGACAGTTTTACCAGGCATGATTGAAAGACCAAATCCTCAATATCAATAATCAATAGTGCAATTACAATATTCTACAATATATGTACAATCTGTGTAAGGAATTTCAGATCAATATGAAGCCTGTATGTGTATGTAAACAAAAATCTCGGTACACAAACGTTACTAAAAACATTTGATTCAATTAGTTTTAATCTTAATTGGTTGCGACCCGAGAACATAGTCACGGAGAGTATCTTTAAAGAAGAAAATATTTCAATGACATCAACTAAATGTGGATATTTTAGAAGGAAAATATTTCAATATAGATTAAGTCCTCCGGCTTAAACCAGCTGAAAATATATGAAAATCGAACATTGTAAGAACTTTCCATCCGATAAGAAATTTGTTTTAAAATAATTGCAGATGTGGATTTAATTTTAATTGCTTGGGTTTTTTTTTTTGGGGGGGGTTGGCAGGGAGGGTGTTTAGTTTAGTTTAGTGTTAATCTATTTATCTATGTTTCTTTAGCGATACTGGCAAATACACCTGACCAAGCCGAAACACTTCTGCATAGTTTAGAACGAGCAGCAGCAAGCATAAGCCTCAATGTTAATGCACACAAAACGGAATATATGTGCTATAACCAAACGGGGAACATCTCCACTCTAGAAGGAACCCTTCTTAAACTAGTAGACAAATTCACTTACCTAGGAAGCAGCGTCGAATCAACCGAAATAGACATCGAAACGAGGTTAACGAAAGCATGGACAGCTATCAATAGGCTATCGATTATATGGAAATCAGACCTAACCGATAAAGTAAAACGCAGTTTCTTCCAGGCAGCGGTCACATCGATACTGCTATATGGCTGCACTATATGGACTCTAACAAAACGGCTGGAGAAGAAGCTAGATGGCAATTACTCAAGAATGCTGCGTGCAATCCTGAACAAGTCCTGGCGGCAACACCCCACAAGACACCAACTGTACGGCCACCTGCCCCCTATCACGAAAACTATTCAAGTTAGACGAACCAGACATGCAGGACACTGCTGTAGAAGCAGAGATGAACTCATAAGAGATGTACTCTTATGGATCCCCACACATGGCCGCGCAAAAGCAGGACGACCAGCACGAACGTACATTCAGCAGCTATGTGAGGATACGGGATGTTGTCCTGAAGACCTACTTAGGGCGATGAACGATAGGGAGAAGTGGCGAGAGAGGGTCAGGGATATCCGTGCTACCAGCGCGATATGATGATGATGATGATATATAACAAAACGATCTCATTAGGATTATAAATTTATTTCCATCCTGTTATGCGTTTTTGAAAAATCAAAAAACACGAAAAAAAATTAACAGGACTTCTTCAGGTATTATTTTTCAAAAACGCATAACAGGGTGGAAATAAATTTATAATCCTAATGTGACTGGTTTGTTGTTTGTTCTTAATGAAATTACTGCTCTGTAATGTCAGTTACATTGAGCTCTTTACTAGAAAAAATTAAATTTTCTTGTCCTGATGGAATTACTCCCAACTCCGGTTTAACTGGACCAAATAATACTTATTATATGTATTGATATGTAATATAAACAATTAAGTTGTTCTACACAGTTTCGATTATTCCGTTCAAATATCTGCAGTGGAAGATTCGATCCAGATATTGTTGCGTTCTGGTTAGTATATATATATTAATTGCCATATATATATATTACATATATATATATATATATATATATATATATATATATATGGAGAGAGAGAAGGGGATAAGTCAAAACTATTGGTTCAAAATCATAAAGACTTTTATTAAACAAAAATCTATATCTATTGCTTCTTGATACATCCGGTCCTCCCAGGTGGAAATTTCATCTTTCTTGCCCTCTCCGTCATATTAATTCTTCAATCTTTAAATTAACCATCTCACAATGGTATTTTTGGATCAATGAAGCACTCAAATTGTCAACCTTTTTTAGGTTTGTGGGGTCAAAGTAACTCTGAATACGGAAGGTCAAAGCTGTAAGGTGAATCCGATTAAGGTTTCCAAACAAAATTTTCGTGTGTCAGAACAACTGAACGAAGTAAATGTGATGTAGTGAAAATAATTGTCAGTAAATAGGAGTTATCTATCTATCTATCTATCTATCTATCTATCTCAGTCTGTTCATATCTATCTGTCTGTTTATCCACCTATCTTTGTTAGGCTCAGCATATCTATCTATCTATCTCAGTCTGTTCATATCTATCTGTCTGTTTATCTACCTATCTTTGTAAGGCTCAGCATATCTATCTATCTATCTATCTATCTCTGTCTGTTCACATCTATCTATCTCTCTATCTATGTTAAAATCTGCATATCTATCTATCTATCTGAATCTGTTCATATCTATCAATCTTCACACACACACACACACACACACATACATACATGTAAATATATATATATATATAAATTGGCCAACCGTAATCGATTCAGACAAGAAAGCTCCTTTTTCAATAGCTACTACACCGTGATGTAGAGGAAAGCGCTACTCCTTTCCCTGGATTGCTCAACTTACCCTTGATCCGTACTTTATAGTGCTGAGTGTTAAGTATGAAGGTATCAAGTACTATTCCTTTAATCTTCGATATATATATATATATATAGTGTACGTGATAAAATTATATATATATATATAGTTTTCGTAATAAAATGGGGCCATTACATTAGACTATTCTTCTGAAAATTATGATAAAGCGTTAATATTAAAATGAATCATAAAATAAAACACTGGAGATCGCACTAGATCACCTTACTTGCTACCGTAATAACGGAAGCCAATACTATCGTTGGACTATATCTTTATTCAGTATTCACTAATCCTATGTTCCTGTCTACTAATAGTCTCTCTATTGTATATACCTTTTACTGAGAATATATCTCTATTTCCCCTCATATCGTGGTTTGTCCTTTATTTAATATTACAAGCGTTCACTAACCAGAACGCAACAATATCTGGATCGAATCTTCCCCAGCAGATATTTGAGTGGAATAATCGAAACTGTGTAGAACAACTTAATTGTTTATATTACATATCAATACTTGCAACCGTTTGATTGTGTGCAAATAAATGAATAATCTTAAACAGAATCAAGTGTGTTAAATAGCAATAATTTAAGCGTGTTTGCAAACAAACTAGCTCTAACTCTTTAAAAAAAATGATATTACCTACAAACTGTTCCCTCATAGATTATATGTGTAACCATTTAACTCTGTGCAAACAACTGATGTTATATTAAATTGTTAGTCTTGCAAAGCAATAATTGAAACCATTGAATTGAATGCTAAAAATGAGCATTGGTTCGTTTTGGAATGTTATCTACGGACGATGCGTTAACAAATAATATATATATATATATATATATATATATATATTGGTATTCTTCAATCCAGTAAATCCGGAGTAGGAAACAATTCCGTCATTAAAGGCATGGCTTTTGGTACCATTCAAAGAAAAAAGATGACATACTAAAATTAAAATTGATAATTTTGTTAGAAATGGTTGAAATTTGAATATTTATTATTGTAATTGTTATATTGTTGTGTTTTCTTGGTTTTGTCGTTGTCTTAATCTGAAGCGGGAAGACTGCGGAACTAGCCTTACAAGGGAAAAGGCTCTAAATAACTGAGATGACTTCCCTTTCTCCCTCTCCTTCATTCTTTTGTCTGTCTCTCCTGTCTGGTTGTATTTCATTTTATTTTCTTGTTAGATCTGATGAAGTCCTGTTAAAATTCTTTTAGAGTTTTTGATTCATATCCATGCTCTTAATAGGATGGAAATAAATTTATTATCCTAATGTGACCAAATATTGTTTTTTTTTTCTTGAAATAATATATATATATATATAAAGAGAATTTAGCGTTAAATAACCAAAAAGGGTTGATATGCCATAAAACCAAACCTATCATACCCACATTTTAACTATGTTTAACAATGAGAAGCGTTAGAGAAAGAAACCTAATTATTTCTTGCAGCAAATACTCAAGAATACATGTCCCAACTCTATATACCCAAGAATGTGTCCCAACTCCATATACCCAAGAATGTGTCCCAACTCAATGTACCCAATAATATGTGTCCCAACTTAAAATACCCACGAATATGTGTCTCAACTTCAGTAGCTATCCTGTCGGTGATAATTCAAGCATCTCTCAACTTCAGTCATATTTTCTTCATTCGTCGAAGCTAAGGTTCTCTTGATTCGTCTTTAAGCTCTGCTCGGCCTTCCTTAAAAGATTCAGCCTTCTAAAACCGCTTGTAGAGCGAAAAAAATCTAAATCTAAATCCATATTCATGAAGTTTCCAGTAGATGACGAACGCTTGTTTAATAATAAATAAGATAAACACATAGACCACTCCTTCACAGCAATTATACACATAACTATATATATATATCATGTGTCTGTGTATGTGTGTGTATGTGTGTGTGGATAGATAGATATCTTTCCAGTCACTTTTTATGGGAGAGGCTTTGAAAACCGACTGTCTAGGTCACAAGTACGTGTTACTCAGTAAAGATCGAACTCTGTTCAAAGTAATAATATTTTGTTAGTGTATCTCGATAGTTCAATAGGTGCTTTGAGAGAAGAATTTATTAGAAAGGATATTGACGGTTTGGTCAAGTTGGAGTAGATATAAATGAATAAAAAGAAGTCCATCTTATAATCTCTAGGCTGAGTACCCCGTGGTGTACTGGCTAACGAGCTGGACTGCGACATTGTAGTAAGTGAATTCAAACTCTGACGTGATATTGGGTTTAATCCCCTTATCCACCCAGCTACGAGTTTAATAGTACCACTGCTTTTCTTCTATGAGGATGGGTTTGGCATTAAATAATCCACGCAGGTTTATATGCCATTAAACAAAGCAACTAAACCAAACCTCATGATCTGAAATAATTGGAAAGCATCAAAAATATGTTTCTTTTTGTACTAACAGTTATTACAAAGCTTAGTTCATCTAAATATCTATAGATTATCTATGAATCCACTATATTTTATTGTACATTACCAAATATCCGTCTCTCCTACTGTAGAGCAAAGGATTCGAGAGTTTTTAGCCTATTTCAACAAAAATCCTTAAGAATTGTGAGTTGAAATTCGAAAAAAAATATAGCATGGCCGGGCAAAAGCAGGACAACCAGCTCGAACATACATACAGCGGCTATGTGAGGATACTGGATGTAGCCCTGAAGACCTGCCAGAGGCGATGAAAGATAGGGAGAAGTGGCGAGAGAGGGTCAGGGATATCCGTGCAAGCGGCACGACATGATGATGATGATGATGATGATATCAAGAGCAGATTTCAGAGTCAGGCGTACACTCGTGACTCTATACACCACATCATATGACGTTTTTTGAATGAAATGACCGTTGGTGAAAATTTAGAATTAAGAATATCGAAAGATTATACAGAACATTACGTTATTCCATAAAAAATCATACCGAGGTTGTCAACAGTTTCCCGAAGATCTCATCGTTCTCTAAGTCGTTTTAAAAAGAGCTTTACGCGAAAAATAATTTATTGCGATCAACCTAACAACTCTGTGTGTGTGTGTGTGTGTGTGTGTACGTGTGTGTGATGGCATTCACCTGCTGTGGGTTATACCAGTTTCACACGTTGAATTGACGACATCTCGGATCACCTCACACTCTAACGATTGACAGCATCAGCTCACGTGATACTCATCGACGGGCACCATAACGACGAGTGAAGTTTCTCGAAGATTGTTGTTTGAAGTTGGGCTTCAGCCAAATTATTGGCTTCCTTGTTCACAACTGTTCATCGCTTCTGTAGACGAGGATTTTTCAGTTGCTCGGCTTATCCGTTGAGGCTTCTCTTATCGCACATGGATACGTTTGGAGGGTCATCATACAAGCACACTGGTAACTAGTGAGTGGTATACCGCGGGCTACCCTACACCCAGAGTTTACCACCATCAGAAGCCGCCGGAATCTGAAGGGCCGCAGTTCAGGATTTGTGTTCGTTGAAACGGTCACAGCATCGAACGTTCGCTTTAACGCCCTTCTTCAGTCAATTAGGCTTGGTCGAGAAGGGCATTACCGTGATGGTGGATGAGTCGTTTTTTGATGATAAAGAGAGATTTTTTTTATCCAAATCTGTTTTCAAGTGACGAAGTCGATTGTAGAAGAAATTAGAGGTGGTAGTTCGTAATGGACAATTCCTTGAATATTCCATTATACTAAACATGATATTCTTTGGAACAAGTTCACTTCTCAGTTGCCGAGCAGATCTGTTTCTTTACCCAAACCCTAACCCACTGATGACAGCATTTGATGTTATCATAAAGGATCTACTTCTTATCATCAGTAACAAGTCTGTCAAAAAAAATTCTAAAGTGTTGTAAGGGAGGATATTTCCCCTACAAGAAATTTGGACTCGTCCATCGAAAAACATAAAAGATACAGACTAGACTAGATTAGCTGTGGTATCTAGCCTTCCTCTATTCTTGCTACAGTCGGCCGAGGCCGCCTGACACGCGTGCTGGGGTAGCACGGCATTCGTGTCACGTGAGTCAGAGCTACATCCCTTGAGTTTCAGGGAGTCGTCCTTCCAGGCTCTCACCTGCTTTGGCAGAGCTTGGTTTCTGCCGAGCGCAGAGGCGCTCTTTTTTATGCGGATTCCGATGGGGCCCAAAGCATTTTTAGAACAGCCAGGCATGTAATGGCTACGGTCCTGCGCCTAGTACCTACGATAAGAAGCCTTTGTACGACATTCGCGCCTACGTGGGGTGCACGATAAATAACAGTACCTAGCCTTGCGTTAATCTTGCTACAGCCAGTTAAAGCCGCCTGACATGCGTGCTGGGGAAGCCCGGCATTCGTGTCACGTGGCTAAGTCCGTCATTCCTATGTTCTCAAAGGGCCGTCTCCCAGACTCTCATTTTTTTCGACAGGATTTGATTTATTACATCAAGACGCCCCTTTTTTATGGGGATGCCGATTGAGCCAAAGGTATTTTTGGACCTGATGGGTAATTACCCTGCGCTTGGCTCCCACGTTAAAAAGTCCTTGCGCCGCATTTTGGTATTTGTAGGGTACCGACAAGATATCTAGTAAATATTCTGGCTAACAGAGTATTCATTACAGTTGTTGAAATATTTCATGTTTGATTCTATTAATAATATTCACTTGTGCCATTAGTAATAAACATTTTTGTTAACCTTTACCGGGTTCAAAGTTGTTTTCTGATGGTGTTGTGTTAGCAATGACTCACAAGGAACATGCTGTTGCTGATTCCCTGGAGAAACTATCTGTAGAGTAAAACATGTCTTGTTAGGACAAACATGGTGGTGAATATCGAAGATTACTAGAAGCATTCTTATAATCTGGAAGAAAAAGATAAAAATTACTTATTGTATCTTTCCTACATAATAAGAAGCATCGACATACTAGTATTGGTCGATCAACAAAACTTGCATTCACCAGCTCTGTGTGGATGCTAAGTGCCGTCTAGAAGACCTCCCAAGTGAGATAGACGATAGGGACGGATAGTAAGAGAGAGAGAGAGAGAGAGAGACAAAGGAATCCGTGTTGATGATGGTGATGATGGTGGACATAATTCAAATAGAATTAAAAATTGAAAGAATTCAAAAGGGAAATTTTCAAATGTGATACGAAGAGCCGAAGTTTGAAAGAGGACGGGAAGTCTATTTCTGGAGAAGGGGAGAGAGAAGAAAAAAGAAGAAAAAGCAGACAAAGAGTCTACAGAACTGCCAGCTGACCTCTGCGTTACGGGTGAATGACTACGGTAAATAAAATGACAATAAAATAACCGGATGTTCCAACTCTTCAGTGCAGGTGTGGAGCCACCGGAAATGGATATGTCCTTCCTCCAACACCAGGTGGAATTAAGGAGACAACTCAGGTTTTAAAGTTAGTTGACTGGGAGACGTGACGATGTAAAGACAGTTGAACACCAGCCATGAAGATGTAAAGAGAGACGAAAATTACGACCCCCATTTTGTGGGGAGCTCCGAAAAGGAGTCTCACACTAGAGGCGCAGCTATGGAGACGAAACCAACGATCAAGTATGTCAAAACTGTAATAGAAAACCAGAAAGAAAAATTCAAGGTCTGTGTCTGCTATCTCTTTCTCTTCAAGATATGTTGTTTCTCTTTTCAAGTCCATCTAACTGTTTCTTTCTCCCAATGACGACTTAAAAAGTTTAGTAGCGAATAAATTTTGTTTTTAGTGAACAAAGGCCAAGTTTTGTGTGTTCGACACCTCTTACAACAGGGTCCGACTACTACTTAAGACGTAGCGAAACACGCATCAACCCATTTTTCAATGTGGTGGTACAATCGTCTTTTTGGTAGCGTTATGTACAACTTTATTTTCTAGAATTTTCTAGAAAATAGAAAAGGCGAACTCATAATGCTACAGTAATTTATTTGTGTATAATACGCACACATATATAACACTTTAGAAGACGAAATTCTGGGAAAAATTCTCGTGAATAATACGTTAGGACATTTAAAATTTGTAACTACTAACTTGGGCATTTGTTCAACTTTTTTATCGAGTCGTAATCACTAAATTCATGTAATTTACATTATGTGTTAAAACACAAAATTTACTCAATATTAAGAACAAATAGACGGACATATTCACGCAAAATTGCAAAAACTTGAGGCAAAAAAAGCTGACATTAGAACCCAATCATCTGTGGCAGTAGAATACACCGACTGCATTTCTGCAAAGAGGTACCCCCCATAAAAGGTTCCTACATATGACACTAAACAATCTGAAGGTGGGGCTTCAGTAATGCTGAAGCTTTGGGGAATGCGGAGTGCTTTTTTATTGCCATCGCTCCCAGGTCCACTCTGTCCCGACATGGTAGCACCGGATAGGGTCCTATCTATAGGTCAAATAGAAGTGTCTAGCATTTTAAACAAAGTAAAAACATATGATTTATGACAAATTGGATTGTTTGAAGTAGAACTGTTTGATAATTTAATTGTGTGTAAACAAATGACTGATGTTTAATTGAATTGTTAGTGATACATAACAATCCTTGGAACCATTTATCTTTGACTTACGCAAATCTGAATTGTTAGAAAATGAACAATTTGATCATTTAACTGTGTATCGCAAAAATGTGTTTACAAATTATATATTTAATACATTTGTAAAAGCAGAATTTGGCATTAAATAAACAACAATGGATGATAAGCCGTAAAACTAAACCGAACAAAACCAAACCAAAGCTCACATTAGACGTAAGAAATTTATAAACAAACATGTTCCGCTTTATATTTCTCTGTAGCGACATAAAGCACTTAAGTTTTAACTTTAGATATAACTCACTTCCGGTTATCCTATACTAAATATGGTGAGGCATGTGACTGAAAAGAAAGTTAATGGTACACTTCTCGTGTACAATACGCACTCAAGGCCTTCGATTCCATTCACAGAGGAAAGATGGAACAAATCCTACTAGCATACGGCATACCTAAAGAAACCGTAGCAGCAAAAACGATTCTCAATAGAAACACCAAAGTAAAAGTACGATCACCAGATGGAGACACAGAATACTTCGACATTGTAGCAGGAGTACTACAACGGGACACGCTAGCTCCATACCTCTTTATCATTTGTCTAGACTACGTACTTAGAACATCGATTGACAAAATCAGAGAGAACGGCTTCGAGCTGACAAAGAAAAGAAGCAGAAGGTACCCCGCAAAAACAATTACCGACGTCGACTACGCCGATGACAGCGATACTGGCAAATACACCCAACCAAGCCGAAACACTACTGCATAGTTTGGAACGAGCAGCCGCAGGCATAGGCCTCTATGTCAATGCACACAAAACGCAATATATGTGCTATGATCAAACGGGGGACATCTCCACTCTAGACGGAACCCCTCTTAAACTAGTAGACAAATTCACTTACCTAGTAAGCAGCGTCGCATCAACCGAAAAGGACATCGACACGAGGTTAACGAAAGCATGGACAGCTATCAATAGGCTATTGATTATATGGAAATCAGACCTAACCGATAAAGTAAAACGCAGTTTCTTCCAGGCAGCGGTCACATCGATACTGCTATATGGATGCACTACATGGACTCTAACAAAACGGCTGGAGAAGAAGCTAGACGGCAATTACACAAGAATGCTGCGAGCAATCTTTAACAAGACCTGGCGGCAACACCCCACAAGACACCAACTGTACGGCCACCTGCCTCCTATCACGAAAACTATTCAAGTTAGACGAACCAGACATGCAGGACACTGCTGGAGAAGCAGGGACGAACTCATAAGTGATGTACTCTAATGGACCCCCACACATGGCCGTGCAAAAACAGGACGACCAGAACGAACATACATTCAGCGACTATGTGAGGATACGGGATGTTGTCCAGAAGACCTGCCTGAGGCGATGAACGATAGGAAAAAGTGGCGAGAGAGGGTCAGGGATATCCGTGCTACCAGCACGACATGATGGTGATGATACACAAATGATTACGGTATTTTTTAAAAGATGTCAAAGTTGTGAGTTAATTTGAAAGCCCTGCCCCACAAAACCATTTCTTGACCCTCTCTTTGTTAGATGATAAAAATAGGTCATATGCTCGATCAAATACTTATTCTACAAAATTTATGAGCATTTGTCGATTGAAATTTCTGTCCATATATATATATATAGGAAGAGAGAGAGAGAGAGAGAGAGAGAGAGAGGCGTCACTCATTAGTGAAGAGATCGTTCCTATGTTGTTTTGTTCAGATCTTTCCCGTGATAGAAAAGAAGACGACAGAATTGCCACTAGTGATCAAATTATTATTGAAGAATAGGGAGCTTTATTCAAATCAATGGTGAAAATCATCGAGTATCCCGCCAAAATGCAATTTCACGGCAACTACGTTATAAAAAGCCACATCTCACACAGAATTGTTGGGGTGGGAAAACGAGAGAAGGGGTTGGTGCTGGCATAAGCGGAGAAGAATCAACTTGACCTGTCAGGCCAAAACCGATTCTATTTGTTCATTAAGTTCTGATGGAAGTAACATCTCGTGATCCTTAAGCCTGCATTGGCTCAGGACTTAACACGAATGTCACCATGAAGATGCTAAGAAAAAAGCAAATAAGAATAGAGTTGTATAAATAAAGAGAAAGAAAGAAAGAAAGAAAGAATCGCAATTAAAAAATGTGAAAGAAAGAAACAGTCAAACAAACCAAATAAGCTTAAGAAAGAAAGAAAGAAAGAAAGAAAGAAAGAATCGCAAATATGAAAGAAAGAAAGAAGCAAACAAACAAACAAACCAAATAAGCTTAAGAAAGAAAGAAAGAAAGAAAGAAAGAAAGAAAGCATGAATAAACGATATAAGCTCAAAGAAAGAAAGAAAGAAAGAAAGAAAGATAATAAATCAAAAGAAAGAAAGAAAGAGAGAAAAGGATGAATAAACGATATAAGCTCAAAGAAAGAAAGAAAGAAAGAAAGAAAGAAAGAAAGAAAGAAAGAAATAAAGAAAGAAATAGATAAATAAAGGCTTAAAGAAACGAAATAATCTCGAAGAAAGAAAGAAAAAAAGAAGGTACCATCCCAGAATCAAAACCAATAAAAAAGGAAACCAGTTCGTATTATTATTAGGGCGCTGATTCCTTGAGAAAACTTGAGCTCAGTCCTAACACAATTTCGAATGTCCTCAAATCTCAAGAGGCTGGACACTTCGCAAGCCCAGCGTTTCTTCTTTACAACAAATAACAAAACGAACTCAAGACTTGATTAGCGTCTCCATCATCGCCAGCATCTACGATCTTGGTAAAATTGGGATTTATATCGGAAGAACGAACCAATAAAATTCCACACGCTGGCCAGACGCACAGACATAATCGCGCTTAGACGTATTTCCCTGCTGAAACAAACAAGACAAATGGCATGATCGAGAAATGGAAAGAAGACCAAAATTGAGTGTGATGAGCACGTGCCTTCCGTACATTAAAAACTGCTTGGTTTCCGCTGGAAAAAGTTCCTCTCTTTTTGAAGAGATAAAAACGACCTTATGTCCCACCTCACTCCCATATATGTATATATATATATATATATGTGTGTGTGTGTGTGTGTGTGTGTGTGTGTGTGTGTGTGTCTAGGATAAATTTCATTGCTGACACTTATATAATTAAATATTACAGACAATTTTTGTATGTATATTTTGTTTTAATCATTTCAAATCGCCACATTTTTGTTTTGGTACCCGGCTAGAATTGGCTAACAAAGATTTTCCGTACTTAACTGGTCCCCAGGTATTTTCATGTCCTCTCGGGTCGTCATCAGGAAGTGGTGTATATTGCAAAAAGTACAATTCAGTGTGAGTTTTTTGAATTTCTAAAATTTTAATTCTATATATGGTAACAGAAGCTAAAGACATTTAAGTACATTAGCACTGGTTTTAAAATTAATTTTGTTGAGGTTAGGATGTTTGTTTCTAATATAAAGGGCTTCGAGAATTTGTAGTCTTTTTTTGTTATTTTGTTGATCCAATATTATGTTTCCGGTTAGAATTTTTTAAATTTAAGTTGTAGGGCAGGAATGTATTTTCAGTTGTGCAATTGAGCTAGTGTCGGAAATATGCTTGGTAAGGCACCTTGACTGAGTAGTTGACGTTAAACCAAGGTATATATCTTTGTTTTCGAAGATACAATATCCCAAAAGACATTTAAATGGACATATAACGTTAATTCGTTGCAGAACTCCAACTGCAGGGAAGCAATTATATATATATATATATATATATATATATATACTGAACGCCTCCGTACAAGCAGGAAGCAACAAAAGGTCAATCTTTTAAAGTTTTCATTCTGCTTGACCGTTTGCCATACCATGGTTAAAGAGCCCCGTCTACCCCACTATTTACTCTTAGCGGGAGGGAGAATAGTTGAATTCTAACTTTTCCCAAAGGTATTGGTACATTGTGAAATTCGAACATATATATATTTATTCATTATATAATAATATTTTATATATATATATATATATATATATATATATATAATTATGTATATATATATATTTAATAACTTATTATTATATAATAGCTCAATCACAGATATTGAGCACTCTCCAAATTATACCGCATTTATATATATATATATATATATATATATCAGGTTCTTGCCTAATCAGCTGGGGCTGCAGAATACACGGACTGTCCCTCTGGAGAGGGATAAGACCCCTCCAACGAGTGTCCTGGATACGACACTAAAAAATCTGATGGTGAGGTTGCAGTAATGCTGGAGCTTTTGAAAATGCAGAGTACCCCTTTATTGCCATGGCTTCCATGTCCACTCTGGCTTGGAGTGGTAGCTCGTGATGGGATCTTATCTATGGGTAAAATAGAACTAAATTACGTAATCATGCAAAACTGAATTGTCTGAAATGAATGTGTTTTTGACATTGAAATTGTTCTTACGCTAAACTGAATTGTTAGAAATAGAACTATTTCGACATTTAACTTTGTGTGGATAAAAAAATATACTTACACTAAATTGAATTGTTTGAATTAGAACTGTTTGACTAAACTGAATAGTTTGAAAGAGAAATGTTTTTGACGATTATATTGTGTACTCATTCTAAACTGATTTTTTTAAATTGAAATGATTATTTGTACGAAAGTGGATTTGGCGTTAAATAACCCATATTGTTGATATGCCATAAAACGCAAACAACAAATCAATCTACCAGGTTCGTTCGAAATGTTCTAAGCCTCAACTAGGTTTTAGATTTGTTACATACCTCTAATCTTTGTGTGGGCTTCCCTTGCACAGAAACATGAATTACTTTTTCTAACTTTATTCGAAGCGTTAGTGTGTTGCCACAATAAGAAAAATGTTCAGATGTTGCTGTTCTTTTGGGGTGAGGCTTAGAACTTTTTAAATGATCCACGGACGCACAATTGCACCTTGTGCTGACAACTGGCATCAAACTCATTGGTGTGAAAAGACATTTTACAATATGCAAGTTTTCAAATTTTTAACTTATTTAAGAGAAGGAAACATCGTACAGACGTTCGTGCTTGTATATGCACACATCTTCACATGTATATTCACAGACACACATGCAAATGAATAACCATGTGCACATGCAAATGCACTCATAAAGAGGAGTTTCCGTGGCGTGATGGGTAACATTCGAATCTGCAGTTTAAGCACTTTAACCATCACACCAAAAAGACTCCCCTAATCCCTTTACATGTCATCATCCTCATCATGTCGTGCTGGTAGCACGGATATCCCTGACCCTCTCTCGCCACTTTTCCCTATCGTTCATCGCCTCAGGCAAGTCTTCTGGACAACATCCTGTATCCTCACATAGTTGCTGAATGTATGTTCGTGCTGGTCGTCCTGCTTTTGCACGGCCATGTGTGGGGGTCCATAAGAGTACATCACTTATGAGCTCGTCCCTGCTTCTCCAGCAGTGTCCTGCATGTCTGGTTCGTCTAACTTTAATAGTTTTCGTGAGACGGCAATTACACAAGAATGCTGCGAGCAATCTTGAACAAGTCCTGGCGGCAACACCCCACAAGACACCTCTATATATATATATATATATATAAAGCATAAAAAAAAGTTAATTATCGAACTTAACTAAAAAAGAAAATAGACAAAATAAATAAAGTTAAATTACCATAGTTCCAACCGACAGTAAAATTAGATGAATAGAATAAATAAATAAAAAAAAACGGAAGTAAAAAAAGGAAGAGATAACTCTTCACCCCTCTTCCATCCCCCGCGTCTATTCTGATTTATTTTATTCATAAGATCTGAAGAAGTCCTGTTATATTTTTCTTCGTGTTTTTGGTTTACATCAGAAACACAAAACAGCATGGAAATAAATTTATATTCCTAAAGTAACCGGACTTTGGGGTTTTTTTTCTTCAAGAAAGTATATATATATATGTATAAATTAGACGAACCAGACATGCAGAACACTGCTGGAGAAGCAGGGGCGAGCTCATAAGTGATGTACTCCTATGGACCCCCACACATGGCCGTGCAAAAGCAGGACGACCAGCTGAGACAATCAAGCTTTAGTAGGGTGTATTCCAATTGCTGCTGTAGCTGTTCATTTGAACCTGAAATCATAAAAATTGTTCAGTCATCTAATAAGATGTATAGCAATAACATACTGAATTTTCAAGAGTCTACGACAATTTTAAATGCCCATACGAAAAAAGTCTGGAAACTTGTCGTATGCACCTCGTATATTAACATATATGTATAAAGTGGATTTGGCATTAAATAACTTCTAATGGTTGATATGCCGTAAAACACTACCAAACCAAATCTTATATATTCAATATATATGTATAAAGAGGATTTGGCATTAAATAACTTCTAATGGTTGATATGCCGTAAAACACTACCAAACCAAATCTTATATATTTGATATATATGTGTAAACAGGATTTGGCATTAAATAACCTCCAATGGTTGATATACCATAAAACCCAACCAAACCAAATCATATATATTTAATATATATTTATAAAGAGGATTTGGCATTAAATCCCCTACAATGGTTGATATGCCATAAAACCCAACCAAACCAAACCATTCATATTTAATATGTATTTATAAAGGGGATTTGGCATTAAATACCCTACAATGGTTGATATGCCATAAAAACCAAACCAAACAAACTGAACTCCAATTGCTCAGTTCTCATCTCCTTACTTCATTTCAGTTCGTATTTCCTTCCCTTCGTCTCTTCTCTTATCTCCTCATCTTGTCACTTTGATGTTATCTTCATGTTGCCATTCTTGTTCCTATTTGTGGATAAGGAATGACAATGTCACCCTCATTTCATGTACACATTTTACTTTCTTAATTCTCGATGACTTTTCATCATGGCCCGCTCGGCCTAAACAGAGAGTTCGACCTATCATGTCGGCTGTTTCTCACATAACTGACTGACCAAATCAAACTCTGTAACATAATGGCCGAGGGATTTCGTTTTATGCTTTTGGGTTTAATTAGGCTGGGAACCTTCGGCTCAGCACATGGGTTAGTTAGGTGCAACATTAACACAGGTGTTCACGCGCGTGTGCGCAGAGCGGACGTGTCACTCAGAGATGTCACAATAGCCCAGACGGGAAACGGAGGCTAGCGAGTGCGAATGACGTCATGCACCGAAAGCGCGCTAGAGGATTTTGGGAGATTTTGAAAAAGTCAGAGAGTTGAGATGAGATGTACCGTATATAGCTGAGTGTTAAGCAAGGAGGCATCAAGTACCATTTTTTGAGTCTTTGGTATGACTCGACCTGGAATTGAACCCAGGTCTCCCAGGCCATTGGCGAACACTCTAACCGTTAGGCCAATGTCCGGTCATATAATGCGACAATATAATGTGACAATATTATGTAACCATAAAATGTAGCAATACAATGTGACAATAAAATATGAAAAGATAGTGTGACCATATTATATGACAATATTATGTGACAAGATAATGTGACAATATTATGTGACGAGATAGTGAAACAATATTATGTAACACTGTAAGTAAAGTAAAGTTGGCGACCGTAATCTAGGGTGACCAAAAGGCTCCCTTTTCAGTAGCTACTACGCCGAGGTGTGGGGGAGGGCGCTACTGCTTTCCCTGGATTGCTCCACTTTATCCTTGATATGTACCGTATATTACTGAGTGTTAAGCAAAGCGGTATCAAGTAGCATTTTTAAAGTCTTTGGTAAGACGCGACCTGGGATTGAACCCGGATCTCCCGGACCATTGGCGAACACTCTACCCACTAAGCCAATGAGCCGGTTGTTCATGTAACAATATAATGTGACAATATTTTGTGATAAGATAATATGACCATATTGTGATAATATTGTCACAATATCATATGTGACAGGATGGTTTGGTTTGGTTTGGTTTTATGGCATATCAACCGTTGTAGGTTATTTAACGCCAAATCCATTTTTATGTAAATAATCTGTTCTATTGAAAATAGTTCAGTTTAGCTTAAGTACACAGTTTAATTGTCAAAAACATTTCCATTTCAAACTATTCAAGCAGTTATATGTAACAATTCAGTTAATTGTAAATACAGTTTTAATGTCGAAAAACAATTCTATTTCAAATAATTCAGTTAAGCATAAGCACGCAGTTTAAGTGTAAGTACGGTTTAATTGTCAAAAACATTTCTATTTCAAGCTATTCATTTTACTCAAACAATTCATTTTAGCATAAGTATGCTGTTATTTCTATTTAACCCATAGATAGGGCCCTATCAGGTGCTACCACTCCGGGCCAGAGTGGACCTGGGAGCGATGGCAATGAAGGGGTACTCCGCATTTCCCAAAGCTCCAGCATTGCTGGAACCTCACCATCAGATTGTTTAGTTTCATATCCAGGACACACGTTGGGGTGGGGGTCTTACCCCTCTGCAGAGAAGCAGTCAGTGTATTCTACAGCCTCCGCCGACTGGGCAATATGTGACAAGATAATGTGACAATATCATGTGTCAACATAATGTGACAATATTATGTGATGAGATAATGTGACCATATAGTATGACAATATTATGTGACAATATAATTTACTATTGTTCATCGTCAATTTTACCCTTTTTTTATAATTTCTAAGAAAACTATTTCAACAGGAAAATTTTTGTTAAATTTGGTTTGATTCGGCTCGATTTTTTAACGGCATATTAACTCCTGATGAGTGTTTTTATGTCAAAATTTAAAATAGTTCTAAATGTTTGATGACAATAATAGGTATATTTTCAATAGTCAGTTTTTGTTTTTTTTTAAATTTCAACTATCTTATTTGATTATAATCATTTGTTTAAATACAAAGTTATATGGTTTCAAATAGCCCTATCGAATTCAAAGAATTTGCAAGCAGATCTATTTGACCCATAGACGGGACCCTAACAGCGACAACCACTTGTTTTATTTATTTAGGATCATTTGTTTAAACACATCGATCGATGGGATGAATAGCAATAAAATCGTGCTCCACACTCCCTAGAGCATCAGAACTGGAGCCTCACCACTGGATGCAGTTTCATGTCATCTAAAAGTCACTTCTTTTGAATTGGGGGGTGCCCTTCTACAAAGGATATAGTCAGTATGCCCTTACTGACTGGGCAGTTTGTTTTTGTTTGTTTTGGTTAATCTCTTTCGCGGTATTTCAACTCGTTGTGGGTTATTCCATGCCGAAACTTGAATTCAGAATAAGCTTTAATATTCTTAAAGTATAAATTTAGTCAGTATATTCTATATTAAGCAGTCCCTGTTGCGCAGTGGCTGGCGTACTGGACTACGATATCGTAGTAAGCGAGTTCGAAACCCAGTCACGCAAGTACATTCAATTTCGGACTCATACAAAAAGTATCAACCTTCTTATCTTCCAACTATAGGTTAGATACTCCCAGTACCTTTCTGCAAGGATGGATTTGGCATTAAATAACCCTCGATGGTTGATATTCCATTAAAACAAATAAATCACACTAAACTTATATTTATAGGTATGTTTGCACGTACAGATTTTTTCACGATATACGTTTGATTGGTGATTGATTTTTGGTCGTTTGGATTTTATGGCATATCAACCTTTGTACGTTATTTAATGCTAAATCCATTTTTATGCAAATAGTTCTATTTCAAGCAATTCAGTTTCGCATGAGTACACAGTTTAATTGTCAAAAACATATCTATTTCAAGCCATTCAGTATATTCAAACGGCGCTAATTCAGTTTAGTATAAATACAGGTTTAGTTTACACACAGTTAAATGTCAAAACAGTTTTATATTAAACAATTCAATTTAGCGTAAGTACAGTTTCAATGTCAAAAATAGTTCCATTTCAAACAATTCAGTTTTGCATAAATACGCTGTTTAGATGCAAAAAACAGTAAAGTCAAGAAATCACGGTTTAGTTCTATTCAACCCATAGATAGGACCCTTATCAGGTGCTACCACTCCGGGCCAGAGTGAACTTGGAAGCGATGGCAATGAAGGGGTATTCCGCATTCCCCAAGGCTCCAGCATTACTGGAACCCCACCATCAGATTGTTTAGTGTCATATCAGGACACTCATTGGGGAGGTCTTACCCCACTGCAGAGGTGCAGTCGGTGTATTCTACAGTCCCAGCCGACTAGGCAATGTAATGGTTGAATCTAGATTTTTATGCTTTTTATATAATCCTTAGTAGGAAATTATATGCACAGCCACCCCGGGTCAAAGTGAGTCTTGGAGTTATGGTAATGATTGAGTTAGACCATTCTCCCACATAATTCCAGAACTGGAACTTTCACCACAAGTAGCAATCTAGTGTCATACTCTGGAAACTCCTTACCTTCCTTTCGGTAGGGTTCACCTAACGTTTGCGCTGGGTGGGCCATTGTAAGTTAATTATTTGGTCCTCGATGGCCTTACCTCCAATTTAGTATATCTACAAAATATGTTTACAAATCATCTATTTAGCATACATGTAAAAACTGGTTGATATAAAACCAAACCAAACTCACAGTTTTGTTCGATATACTACCACCAAGTGTCACTCTCTTTCTGGTTCTCGTCTAACCGTCATTGATGAATGATTCCACGATACCGGGGTAAGTTTATTGCTAAGCGCTTGAAGCGCCCCAGATGAGGAGTGCCGAGAAGATCACTTATTTTTGAGATGGTTGCGTATTAGTCTCCATTCTTGCATGCCTTTTACTATAAAATAACATCATGTTAATTCTGACGAAAGTGGGAAAATTAATAGCCAGACACCCCTATTGAGGGGAGAGCTGGGTCTTACCCCGCTGCAAAGGATACAGCTAGTGTATTTGATGCCGATCTGGTGATTGAAGGGATAGTTCAAAGGAAAGATATTTCGCATAACCCATGGAAAACATCGGTATGGTGACACGCCGAGTATTTCTTTTCGAAGCATACGTGGAAACAGAGAGCCAGACAAATAGGAACAGGTTTTTGACAAAAGTAGAAGGACGTAACTTGTACCCGTTCTTCTTCTTCTCTCTCTCTCTCTCTCTCTCTCTCTCTCTCGCTCTCTTTCTCTCTCTCACACACACACACACACACACACATCGTGGTGTAATGGTTATCGTCGTCTGAAATGGACTCAGCGACATGAGTTCAAATCCTGGACGAGGCTTTTTGCATTTCACATACCATTCTCGGGAAAAGTATGAATCCAAGTATTCTCCATTCATCTATGGGTAAATGAGAGGGCAGACGGGGTTCTTTAGCCTTGATTAGGCAACCAGTCTAGGAGAAAGAAACTCTGAATTCAAACCTTTTAACCACCGATTAAAAATTGACCTTGCGTCACATCCTCCCCGGCTGGAGGGGTTCGTAAATATATACACACACACTAAGTTCAGCCCATTCGGTCGCGGGTATAGAATACACCGACTGCATCTCTAAAAAAAAGCCCAATGAGTGTCCTGGATATGACATTAAACAATCTGATGGTGAAGCTCCAGAATGTGGTGTACTCCTTCATTGCCATCACTTCAAGCTCCACTTTGACCCGAAGTGGTAGCACCTGATAGCGTCCTATCAATGGATCAAATAGAATTGTTTGACATTTAAACAGAGTGAAAACAAATGATTTATGCTAAATTGAATTGTATGAAGTAGAACTGTTTGATCATTTAACTGTAAGTAAACAAATGACTAATGTTTAATTGGATATTTAGTGGTACATAAGCAGTACTTGGAACCATTTAATTTTATTGACATATGCTAAATTGAATTGTTACAATTAGAACCGCTTGATCATATAATTGTGTATATCTACAAAATATGTTTACAAATCATCTATTTAGCATACATGTAAAAACTGGTTGATATAAAACCAAACCACACTTACAGTTTTGTTCGATATACTACCACCAAGTGTCACTCTCTTTCTGGTTCTCGTCTAACCGTCATTGATGAATGATTCCACGATACTTATTGTAAGGAGTCGAAACTGCGAATGAGCATGAATCCCAGTACACACGGCAGCTTTCACGAAAGTCACGCGAAGAAACGTTTTCTTTTTGTTTTAGATAAATGAAAACTGACACATGTATGTTTTAAAGACGAGAAAAAATAGTACCACCTAACATAAAGATATTATTTACGTATTAATAAATCATACAAATATATATATATATATATATATATATATATATATACATTTTCTTTAAAGAAAAAACCAAAGACCGGTTATTTCAGGATTATAAATTTATTTCCATCCTGTTTTGCGTTTCTGGGGTGAACCAAAAACACGAAGAAAAATATAACAGGAAAATTTAAATGTTCAGCTCTTGAATGATTTTCTTGTCCTGGAGGAATTACTCCCAACTCTGGTTTAACGAGACCGAATAATACACACACTATATATATATATATATATATATATATATATATATATATATATATATATTGGCCTAGTGGGCCGGGAGACCGAATTTCAGTCCCAGATCGAGTCATACCAAAGACTTAAAAAATGGTACTTGATACCTCCTTGCTTATCAATCATAATTATAATGTACGTATCAAGGGTTAAGTGGAGCCATCCAGGGGAAGAAGTGGCGCTCTCCCCTACACCTCGGTGTAGTAGCTATTGAAAAGGGAGCCTTCTGGTCGCCCTCGAATACGGTCGCCAACTTTACTTATATATATATATATATATATATATTTGTGCAAAAACATCTATAGCAAAACAAAATTATCATGAGTTGAATCACTTGCCAGGGAGAAAAAGAAATACAATCTTTAATTTTTATTTTTAGGTCTTTGTGCCTTGAAATTATGGTCATTAGCTTTTAGTGAGACTACAAAAAAAGCCCCTGGGTAGACCCTGGTTCAAGTAGCATTTAGCTTAAAATTTAATCTCAGTATGAGATCTTTCCCGTGGAACTATTTTCTTGAATAAAACACACTTTTTTAAGAGGAATTTCGATTCAACCACTTAAGGTAATTTTTCATGGCTATATAAATGCACAACAGAATTTTTTTTCGCAACTTGAAATATTCTTACATTATCTAAATTCTGAAATGAATTATTTTCATTCTCAATTTTTAACTCGACTTTTAAATATCTTGTTCATCATCATCATCAAGTCGTGCCGCCAGCACAGATATCCTTGACCATCTCTCGCCACTTTTCCCTATCGTTCATCACCTCCGGCAGGTCTTCTGGGTTACATCCTGTGTCCTCACATAGCTGCTGTATGTAAGTTCGGGCTGGTCGTCCTGGTTTTGCTTGGCCATATGTGGGGGTTCATAGTAGTACGTCACTTACGAGCTCGTCTTTGCTTCTCCAGTAGTGTCCGGCGTGTCTGGCTTGTCTGACCTGTATAGTTTTCGTGATGGGAGGCAGGTGGCCGTACAGTTGGCGTCTCGTGGGGTGTTGTCGCCAGGACTTGTTCAGTATTGCTCTCAACATTCTTGTGTAGTTGCCGTCAAGTTTCTTCTCCAGCCGTTTGGTTAGCGTCCATGTAGTGCATCCATATAGCAGTATCGATACAACTGCTGCCTGGAAGAAACTGCGCTTCATTTCATCGGACAGGTCTGATTTCCATATTATTGAGAGCCTATCTATAGCCGTCCATGCTTTCGTCAGCCGTGTGTCGATGTCGTTTTCTGTTGATGAGACGCTACTTCCTAGGTAGGTGAATTTGTCCACTAGCCTCAGAGAGGCTCCGTCTAGAGTGGTAATGTTGCCCGTTTGGTTGTAACACATATATTCAGTTTTGTGCGCATTGACATGGAGGCCAATGCCTGCTGCAGCTCGTTCCAAGCTATGCAGTAGTGTCTCTGCTTGATTAGGCGTATTCGCCAGTAACGCTAAGTCATCAGCGTAGTCGGCGTCTGTGATTGTTTTTGCGGGGTACCTTTTGCTTCTTTTCTTAGTCAGCTTGAAGCCATTTTCTCTGATTTTGTCGATCGAAGTTCTAATCACGTAGTCTAGACAGATGATAAAGAGGTATGGGGCTAGCATGTCTCCTTGTAGTACTCCTGCAACAATGTCGAAGTATTCCGTGTCTCCATCTGGTGAACGTACCTTTACTTTTGTGTTTTTGTAGAGGATCATTATTGCTGCTACGGTTTCTTTTGGTAGGCCGTATGCTAGTAGGATTAGTTCCATTTTCCCTCTGTAGATGGAATCGAAGGCCTTGGTAAAGTCGACAAATAGTAATGTCGCCTGAAGGTTTTTTGCCCGGACGCCTTCAAGGATTCTACGGATGGTCAATATTTGTGAGGTTGTGGATCTATTTCTCCGGAAGCCATTTTGGTTTTTCCTAAGGTTGTTGTCTATTTTGGGTTCTATGCGGTTTCGTAGTAGGGCATTGTAGATTTTGGCTGCTATGGATGTAAGCGTTATCCCTCGGTAGTTCTTGGCTAATCCGAGGTCGCCTTTTTTAGGGAAAGGAAGGATGCATCTTTCTATCCTATTTTGACTATAGACAGCGTTGCATTGCCGGAGCAGTATATCGTCGAATTTTCTAGTCTTCCACACTTCTGGGGGGATCTCGTCTAGCCCTGTAGCTTTCCTATTTTTAATTTTTTTAAGAACTGAGTCGAGTTCTTCTTTGGTGAAAGGCCCTAGTTTAATGTCTAATTGCTTACTGATAATCCTGGTGATCGGTTCATCCGTTATTTTCGGTGGGCTTCCTAGTAGATTTTTGAAATTCTGTTCCCACAGTTTTACTCTTTCTTGTTGGCTTGCAGCGTTCAATTTTGCTTTGGCTGTGCTCTTCCTTCTACTTACTTCGTTTATTGTTTGCCAGGCTATCCTGGATTGTCTATCTTCCACCGAGTCTCTAATCTTATCTATCTGATTTTGTATGTATTCTGCCTGTTCTTTTAGATATATTCCTGCTAATTGATATTGTGCTTTTTCTAGTTTTCGGGCATTTGTGTTTGTTGGGTTCTTCCGATAGCTTTTGGAGGCAGTTTTCACGAGTGCACGTTTTTCTCTAACCTCTGACGTTTCCCAAGGGACTCTATATTTAGTTCTAGGTTTTGTTGGGATACACTTTGATGCCGCTTCTAGGTGTGCTTCAACAAAGTTTTCATATTCGTCATTTGGGGTAACTTTTTCTGTCTTCTCTTGTAATGTTTCGAATCTGTTTCTTAATTCTAAAGCATATTTGTCTCTAATGTCTCTGTTGTTAAGTAGGGCCCAGTCATAGCGCCGAGTTGTCACTGTTCGTGTGGCGTTTTTTCGTAGGCTTAGACGTATTTTGGCCGTGACTATTCGATGATCGGAGGACATGCCCTCGAAAGTGGAGTATGCCTCGCAATTCATCGCACTATTTTTCCATTTTCTGTTTATAAAGAGGTAGTCTATCTGTGCTTTACTCTTGTTCGCGTATGTGTGGGTCCATAATTTTCCCTCCCTTTTTTGAAAGTTTGTATTGAGGCATGTTAATCTATTTTCTATCATGAAATCAATTAGATGTTGTCCATTCCTGTTTGACGTGTTGTGTAGGCTGTATTTGTTGTTTCTGTTTTTCCCGATTTGTGCATTCATATCTCCGCCAATGACTAGCAGGTTGTGTTTCGGAATGCTACGTACTAGGGCGGATAGCTCCTCGTAGAAGGTGACTAGTTCGGTTTCTTCGCTGACATTGGTAGGGCTGTAGCAGGAGATGATCGTTGCTTTGGGGTTGCCATTAAACGTTGCGGCCATCATCCTAGGTTGTATTCTCTCAATGCTATTAAGTGTTTTTAACGCTTTTGGTCCTATAAGCATTCCCACCCCTCCTACCGATGCATTGACAGAGTTTTTCCACGCCGATACAGTCACCAGCATCCATCCATTGCCAGTTTCGTGATATTTGATATCTTCGGTGTGAGTGTATCGATGTTCTTGTATACAGATTATGTCTATCTTATGTTCTACGGCTGATGCAGTTAGCTCTGGTAGTTGACCTATTCTATTTAGGGTTCTAACGTTAAATGTCGCTATCTGTATTGTTTGTTTGCATTTTAGTAGTTTGAGCTCTGTAGCTGATTTTTCGAACACTGAGGCCAGGGCTCCAACCTCAGCAGGACGCGCCCCTTTTTTACCCGCGCGATGAGCGATGCGGTTTGTGAATGTTGTTTGAGTATGAGTCATGGTTATCTTTCGATGGCTGTTTTTATTCTCATCTATAGAAGCCACTCTTATAGATGAGCAGCAGTAGTTCCCCGATCGAACTGACAATCCTGAGCGTTAAGCCGCAAGACTCAAACGTTCAGGAAATATTAGGCATTGCAAATTCGAACACCTTCACGTACACTATGCTGCTTCCCATGAGTACGTGGAGAAAAAAATAAAAAAATAAAAAAATAAATAAATAAATAAAAATAAAAAATAAAGAAAGTATAATAAAAATAGAAATTAATAAAATAAAAATAAAAGTAGAAAAAAATAAATAAATAAAAATAAAAATAAATCCTTTTACCTTAAGTTTTAACTCAGTTAAAGTCCAGGACTGACGTATATTCAAAGAAATTTTGGGGTATATTTCATCTTGTCATCCGATACAGGCCCTACCAGGTTTTTATTTTATTTATTTTTAGTGGAGGTGGAATGCTAAATTTCTAAGCTTGGCGCGGTAAATTCAAACAATTCTTAAGTTGACTCGTGATAGTTGCACCTGGTAAAACAATTTAGTCGATTAGAAATATATCAAGATTCTTAGATTAAAATATAACAAAAATTCACCAGCAGATTTTACAAGTCATAGAAAATCCAGTGTTATTTTTAAAAAAGAAAATTGTACTAACCTCTACCCAACGAGTCTTCCCTCACAATTGTTTAGGGTTTTTTTTTTCTATATATCCACATATTTATATCTTGTTACTTTTACTTTTAGAATTCTCAAGATCGAATATCTATCGATTATTAAATAAATTACAATCATTTGGAGGTGCCAGTGGTGTAATGGTTATCGTCGTAGGAAATGGACACGGCGACACGAGTTCAAATCCTGGACGATACTGATTGCATTTCACATAGCACTAATACCCTTGGGAAAGGTATGAATCCAATTATTCTCCCTCCAGCTATGGGAAAATGGTAGGGATGACTAGGTTCTTCAGCCTTGGTGAGGCTACTTGTCTAGAAGGAAAACTCTGATATCAAAGCTGTTAAACTCCGCTTAAAAATTGACCTTGTGTCATATCCTGCCCGAGCGGAAGGGTTGGTAAATATAGTTAAATGAATTACAAGGTGTTTAACGGCATATCAACTCCTCCTCGGGCATTAAATGGCGAAATTTGATGCAGTTCTAAATAATCATAACCATATTTACAATGTTCATTTGCATTTTTTAAACTCCACTTTTATATTTGTTTGGTTTTGTTTCTTTCTTAAACTTCACTTCAACGTTCGAGGGTTAATTAATGCCGAAGCCGTCTACATAGAAGAACAGTATTGGTACTATCTTCTCAATGGCTGGCGGGATAAAGCGGTACATACCTTTCTGAAGGGTATTAGTCCAAAAGTGAACGCTATGGCGATACGGGAATTTGAACTCGCTGACTACGATTTCCCAATCCAGCTCGTTGGCCACTGTGCCATGAGGTCTCCTGTCAGTTTTATTTGCCAATAATCCATTATCATTTTTATTCCAGATGCTTGAAACTATTAAAGCAAGTTCTTAGGAAAGGGTTATACGTTATATACCAATGAAGATGAAATTAATGACCATGACACTTTGTAATGAAAATATAACTCTCATTTTTATTTATCGTAAAGGTCTGAAGTTGACTGTGAGTGAGAGAGAGAGAGGGAGGGAGACGAAGACTGGGCGACGACTCTGATGACTGTCACATTGACCATTATCTTCTTAGCTTCGTTGTACCATATTTAGGGCCCCACTTGGCACATCTTCTGCTTCTTGAGCGAGGAGTGGACTTGCTGCCCCCACCCTCTGGGCACTTGCTGTCCGCTCTCCGTGACTCTCGTGACTGCGTGTCACTGACCGTCTGGACGTGGTTACCCGTGTATATAAAATATCAGAACGCTTAGCATTCTTCCGTTTGTCAACCAACGTGACCTGCTTACGCCCACGAATTGCTTGTTTTCCAGTAATCAATTTGTTTGCACAGGTGCATCCTGTGTAGAGAAATTTCTGTTTACCGGCTCTGTCAGCGGTTAATATGCAGAACATTTTCTTTTAATTTTGTTTTTATGAATTTATATATCTTTTAAAGGTAATGATGACTTAGTAGCAAATGACTGCTCACTAAGTGGGTTTATATATTTTCTCAAGAATTACTTATTCACTTATCATAATTTTCTTGAAGTGGAAAAACAAATAAAAGTATTCTTTTATACTTTATAAGTCGTATTAATAATCTACCTTCTAAGCCTATACTAGAGATGGGACTTTAGACATTAGCGTGACTAGTCTGTTCCTTTTTCATTAAGCTAAAAAATAAATTGCAGAAAGTTCTTTATGTCGTCTACCAATGAACATTAATAGACATGAATAACAAGTCTTTTAAAACGTTTTATGACGTTAATAACATGTCCTTTAAACAGTTTTGTGACGTCAGTAACATGTACTTCAAAACATATTGTCACGTTAATAACATCTCCTTTAAAACGTTTTGTGACGTTAGTAATATGTCCTTCAAAACATCTTCAGGGCACCTCTGGTGGTGTAACGGTTAGCAAGCTTGACTAGCAAACCTACACGAGTGAGTTTGATTCTCATTGGGTGCCCAATTCATTCGGCCTTGTAAATTACTATAGTAATTGTAAAATGTCAGTTGTTAATGAGTTGTAATAAATCTAAAAAAGAAACATCTTCAAAACATCTTGTGACGTTAATAACATTTCCTTTAAAAAGTTTTGTGACGTTTATAACAAGTCCTTCAAAACATTTTGTGACAATAATAACATGTCCTTCAAAACATTTTGTGACATTAATAACATGTCCCTTAAAACGTTTTGTGAGGTCAGTAACATGTCCCTTAAAACGTTTTGTGAGGTTAGTAACATGTCCCTTAAAACGTTTTGTGAGGTCAGTAACATGTCCCTTAAAACGTTTAATGAGGTTAGTAACAGGTCCTTCAAAACATTTTGTATCGTCAATAACAAGTCCTTTAAAACATTGTGTGACGTTAATAACATGTCCTTTAAATCATTTGTGTGACGTCAGTAACATGTCCTTCAAAACATTTTGTGACGCTAATAACATATCCCTCATTTATAACTGGTTCTTTAAAATGTTTTTTAAAATTGTTTAATAATCCCATTGTTAATACCAAAAATCGCTCAAGTCCATTATCATTCTTTTTTTTTTTTTTTTTTTTTTTAGAGCAGTCTCAAGTACTGAGCAATAAATCTAACCCATAACACTCTAGACAAGGGGGCAAGTACTGGCTGGAGGGAAGTCTTAACTGTATCTTCTCTGATCTGTTTTTATATCCTTTAACATACGAATTATTAGTGTTGGACCCTAGACACAGCCGAAATACTCTAAACTATGCCAATAAGCAGTCACGATAATGTGGCAACGAAATGTTTTTAATGAGCAGAAAGAATAGAGAGAGAAGGATTGGTGACTGTGTAGATTAACAAGAAGTGATGCAGGTGTCGTAAGATACTGAAGTTCAATCGGCTAAGGATGTAGAATACATCAATTGCATCTCTGCAGAAATATATGACCCCACCCCAACGAATGTCCAGAGTATGATACTAAACCATCGAATGATGAAGCTCCAATCCCGGAATTTGAGGAAATGTGGAGAACCCCTTTATTGAAATTATTCCCAGGTCCACTCTGATTCGAATTGTCTGAATCTATTTGGATCTCATTTATGGGTCAAATAGAACTGTTCACCCATTTACTAAAAGATTATTATTAGTTGCTTGAAACCATTTAACTGTGTGCAAACAAATGATAATTATTTGATAGAAATATTACTTTTAGATAGGAATACTTGAAACCATTTAACTGTATGCAAACAAATGATTAATATTTAATAGAAATATTACTTTTAGACAGGAATACTTGAAACCATTTAACTGTGTGCAAACAAATAATTAATATTTGATAGAAATATTACTTTTAGACAGGAATACTTGAAACCATTTAACTATGTGCAAACAAATGATTAATATTTAATAGAAATATTACTTTTAGATAGGAATACTTGAAACCATTTAACTGTGTGCAAACAAATAATTAATATTAAATAGAACTTTTTGTATTTGCAATATTTGAAACAATTTGACTCAATGCAAACAAATGTCTAATATTAAAAAGAAATATTGCTGTCAGATAGGAATATTTGAAACCCTTTCAATAGCTACTACACCGAGTTGTAGGGGAGGGAGCGACTCCATTCCCTGGATTGCTCCACTTTACCCTTGATCCATCCCTTATAGTGCTGAGTGCTAAGCAAGGCGGCATCAAGTAGCATTTTTTGAGTCTTTGGCATGACTCAACCTGGAAATGAACCCAGGTCACCCGGACCATTGGCGAACACTCTGACCATCATGCCAATGGCCAGAGCAAATCATACCCATAATAACAGGATTTAGCATTAAATAACCCCTAATGGTTGATATCCCAATAAACCAAATGACCTAACCAAACATACATTGCCGGAAAAGATTCACGGAGGAATTTGTTCTACCTTTCAGCTATTCTTGGGAAAAAAACTTTTTATGGAGATGATATTCGCAAGACATAGCGGACTGAGCTTTGACAGGAAATTCCCGGATTAGGAATACTTGGATATGTAACTTTTCCACGAAATTGATGCTAGAAAAGTTAATACCAATACTATGCTGGTAGGAGAGTGGTTTTCATAAAACATACATTTTTATGTAGCTTGTTGAGAGCAATATTGAACAAGTCCTGGCGACAACACCCCACGAGACACCAACTATACGGCCACTTGCCTCCCATCACGAAAACTATACAAGTTAGACGAACTAGACACGCAGGATACAGCTGGAGAAGCAATAACGAGCTCGTAAGTGATGTACTCCTATGGACCCCCACATATGGCCAAGCAAAAGCAGGACGACCAGCTCGAACCTACATACAGCAGCTATGTGAAGACATAGGATGTAACCCTGAAGACCTGCCGGAGGCGATGAATGATAGGGAGAAGTGGCGAGAGATGGTCAGGGATATCTGTGCTGCCGACACGACATGATGATGATGATGAATGTCGTCGATTTAATTGACTGGAACCAATTTCAAATTTCAAAAGGTTACTTACTTATAGCAGGTGATTGATAAGTGTATTGCTCAAGGATAAGATTTACCGAGTTCCCACAAAACTGACATACAGTTCAATTCTTTGAAACAAAACTTTTGCATTTTTTAAACCGAAAAAAGAGAGACCTGAGAGTCAGTAATTGCTGAGAAAAGGATTAATATCACTAATCTTCAATTTTGCTGTCCACTTATTAAGAATAATTCAAAGAACGAGGATAAACTTGTGGATCTTTTTAAAGGATGATCTCTTAGCAACTGATGACAGCTGTATAATAAATGATATTGTATATTTTCTCAACAATCATTCATTATCTATTTATAATTTTCTTGGTGAGAAAACATTAAGAACTTCAAATTTTCTATTGAACAATATGGAGATAGATTTAATCAGAACCACGAAATTCATTTGTAGTCTAAATTTCTGAGACGAAGCTTGTTTTTTATCATTAAGGGTTATAGGCGTTGGTTCCCTAAGCTTCTAAGAAGACAATCATCTGGAGGTTGAAGGTTCAATCCTGACTACAGGCGAGTAACAATACAGGAATACTTAACACTTGTACCCGGTTATGGCCAACAGAATCAGAACAGTCGACCCCCGTGGATTCAATAAAGGACGTAGTTCGAAGTTCCGTGAAGGTTCCCGAGTTCGATAAACACCTGAAGAAGGCCGGAGGACATATCGGCCAAAACGTTGTAGAAATAACAAAAAAGATAAAGACAATAGTCCGAAAACTCTTAATGACACGAAATTCATTTCCTTGTATCTAATTTGTAAAACTTATCAAAGAACACTCGTACTGATTTTTTAGGAGAAATATGCTTAAAGTTCCTTTTAGTTTGAAGGTGATCTTTTCTTTACACGAAAATTCATCTGTTTAGTAATGCTTGAAACAGGGTGTGTCCTCGTGGTGTTAATGGTTAAAGCGATGGACTGCGGAATCGTAGTAAGCGAGTTCGTACTCTAGTCGCGCTATTACGTTTACTTTCGGGCAAATACGCTTGGGAAAGGTATGAACCCCCTTATTCCCCCCAGCTATGGGTTAAATAGTACTACTATTGTTCTAGGAGGATAGCTTTGGCATTACATAACAATCAAAGGTTGATATGCCCTTGAAAAACAAAGAAACCAAACCTAATAAAAAAAACACATTTTAATGACAATATTTGGTCTGATTCTCATTCTGTAAAAATGTGTATTTAATCATTCATTTTAATTCATACAAAACTGGTTCTTTTTTAGAGCCATGCTATAATCCCTTGCAGAAAGCAAATCTTTTCAGATGGAAGAAAGTTTATTTCTGGCTATTTTAATTTCGAATATTTTTTCTGATCATTTTGGGCAATTTTAATTATAAATTAGATAAATCTATTAAGTGCCAGTGGCTTTATGTTCACTGTTGATTTCCATTCTATTTACAAAATTCAAATTAACAACGAACATGGAAATAAATAACGGAAAGTTCTCAATAATCAGCATTTAATAATTATCTTTCTAAGAAATTATGATCGGGATGAGAGGAAATCTGAACAGGAAATTGCTTTATTCTTTGACTTGAAGCCTTTTATTTATTCCTTGCCCAGTCGGCTGGGGGGGGGTTCTTGTGGTGTAATGGTTAAAGCGATGGACTGCAGAATCGTAATAAGCGAGTTCGTACTCCAGTCGCACTATTACGTCCACTTTCGGGCAAATATCATTGGGAAAGGCATGAACCCCCTTATCCTACCAGCTGTGGGTTAAATAATACCACTACTGTTCTTCTAAGAGAATGGGTTTGGCATTAAATAACCTACAAAGGTTGATATGCCATTGAAAAAAAAAAGAAACCAAACCCAGTCGGCAAGGGCCGTAAAATACACCGACTGTATCTCAGCAGAGGGGTAAGATCCCCCCCTCCAACGAGGGTCGTGGATATGGCACAAAACAATCTCATGGCGAGGTTCCAGTAATGTTAGTGCTTTGGGGAATGTGGAGTACCTCTTCATTGCCATCACTCCCAGGTCCATTCAGGTAGCACCTGACAGGGTCTTATCTATGGGTCAAATAGAACTAAACTATGTGCTTATGCTAAACTGAATTGTTTGAAATGGAACTTATTTTGTATGCCAAAATGAATTATTTGAAATAGAACTGTTTATTTGAATAAAAATGGAGTTGGCTTTAAATAACCTACAAAGGTTGATACGCCATAAACCCGAACAAACAAACATGTATTCCGGGAATGGTCAGCAAACCATGAATGATAGCAAAGAAAACGAAAAACTAAAGCTTCAAAATGTGTCGGTAATACAGATAACAGCTGGAGCCACTGGAACAATCCCAAAGAGATTGAGAAAGAGACTATGGAACTGGATAATCGCGAAGAAACCTGAAACCGTTCAGATTTTATCATATTTAAGATCAGTCAGAATACTGAGAAGAGTCCGGAGAGCTGAAAAAAACTTCTTGTCACTGGTATAAAAAATCTTGTCGTTAGAAATATGCCAGAATCTCTCCTAGAGGATGAAACGCACGAAATTCCCCGAGATTTTGAGATACAATTTGATCACCAAATCCAGATCAGAAAACCAGACTTTGAGTTAATAAAAAAGTATTTATATATACGAAGGTTAGCATAATGTAGATATTTACTAAGGTTAGTATAATAATGATATTTAGTAACGTTAACTTAATGGTAATATTTACTAAGGTTGGCTTAAGATTAATATTTACAAAGGTTGGCTTAAGGTTAATATTTACAAAGGTTGGCTTAAGATTAATATTTACTAAGGTTGGCTTAAGATTAATATTTACTAAGGTTGGCTTAAGATTAATATTTACTAAGGTTGGCTTAAGATTAATATTTACTAAGGTTGGCTTAAGATTAATATTTACTAAGGTTGGCTTAAGATTAATATTTACTAAGGTTGGCTTAAGATTAATATTTACTAAGGTTGGCTTAAGATTAATATTTAATAAGGTTGGCTTAAGATTAATATTTACTAAGGTTGGCTTAAGATTAATATTTACTAAGGTTGGCTTAAGATTAATATTTAATAAGGTTGGCTTAAGATTAATATTTACTAAGGTTGGCTTAAGATTAATATTTACTAAGGTTGGCTTAAGATTAATATTTACTAAGGTTGGCTTAAGATTAATATTTACTAAGGTTAGCTTAAGATTAATATTTACAAAGGTTAGGATGATCTTTATATTTACTTAAGCTAGCCTAATAATGCAAAATAAAAACTGGCTTGGAATACAGACGTTTTTATGGGTGGGGGAGATATTAACAAAATGCAAAGCTGCTGGAGTCTACAGGGAAAATGTGTTGAAAATTACTTTCCCGGCATGTGGCAGAATAACGCTGACGAAAAAATTGCTTTAAATATCTAAATATTTGATTCGGCATTTTGTTTTCTTGTCTTTTGTTTTGCTTTCGAAGTTATATGTTTATTCTTTTTTTTAATTTATTCTAAAAGCCAAATATTTGACAACGTTTAACACTTCTGCTTTTCCCGAGTGTAGGATTGACCTTTTAGTCTAATTCTTAATTCTTTATATAAGCGATTTCATCATTCTCATTTTTGCAAATAATCTACTATACATGACGTTCAGGAAGTCTTCGGTACTGAAGAAAAATAAAATTACAACCACCTAAATATGACTCTGATTTTTACTTGATGATTGATTGATTGATAAATAGATTGATTTTAACGGCATGTCAAACCGTATTGGCCTATTTTACATCTGGAGGTTAGAGAATCACATTCATTATATGTTTATATTTACATTTTGTGTTTTTTTTTTTGCTTACGGTCCAATGGAATGCGAATAATTTTTGGACAAATTGAATAAGTACGACCTATTCTAAGCCTCGAAGACAGGGAGTAAAATCTCCTTAAAGATAAATTCGATCTGATGATTGATAGATTGATTTTAACGGCATATCAACCCATCAGTGGGTATTTTATGCGTAGAAGTTAAAGAATCGCATTCATTATAACATTTATATGTATATTTTTATCTCTCTTTTTTAACAGTTGTTTTTTTCTTGGGGGGGATCGTAATTGTTTGTTTGTTTGTTCGGTTGGTTGTTTGTTTGAATTTTATGGTATATCAACCTTTGTTGGTTATTTAAGGCCAGATTCATTTTATACAAAGAAACAGTTCTATTTCAAAGAATTTAGTATAGCATATGTATGCAGTTTAATTGCCACAAACATTTCTACTTCAAGCTATTCAGTTTAGTCAAACAGTTCTAATTCAAGCAATTCAGTTTAGTATAAATATAATTTTTGTTTACACAATTAAATGTCAAAACAGTTATATTTCAAACAATTCAGTTTACCATAAGTACAGTTTCAATGTCAAAAACAGTTCTGTTTCCAACAACCAAGTTTAGCATACAAAAACGGTTTCATTTCAAACAATTCCGTTTAAATGTCAAAACAGTTTTATTTCAAGCCATTCAGTTTAGCGTAAGTACGCAGTTTAGTTAAATTGGACCCATAAATAGGACCTTATCAGGTGCTACCACTCCGGGTCAGAGTGGACCTGGTAGTGATGGCAATGCAAAGGTAAACCGCATTCCCCAAAGCTCCAGCCATACTGGAACCTCACCATCAGATTGTATAGTATCATATCCAGGAGCCCTAGCTGACTAAGCAATATGTTGTTTGAAATATTCCTTATAATTTGTTTTCAATGAAACTAGTTTTATAAAATAATTTACGCATAGATATATGGTATCAACGATTCTTTTTTAATTTTTTCAAGTTATACATTGGCTTAATTGGCTGGGACTGTAGAATACACCGACTGCATCTCTACATAGTGATAAGATTCCCCCGACGAGTGTCCTGTGGCCAAGAACTGTCATACGAGGATCATTAAATAAGTTTCCAGACTTTTTCGTATGGGCACTTTTATTGATAGTACACACATGGAACTCTAGTCCCCTTCGAAGTAATCTCCTCCGGTTGCAATGTACTTGTTCTACCGTTCCAACAACTTCTGGAAGGCCTCAGAGAAGTCCTCTTGTGTGAGCGTGTCAATGACCTTCATCATAGACTCTTTCATCTCCTCAATTGTCTCATAACAACAGCCTCTGAGCTTAGGGAATAACCAAAAGTCACAGGGAGCAAGATCTCGACTATAGGGAGGCTAAGGAACTGTCTTGATGCCCATCTTGCTCAAATATTCTGTGACAAGGATGGAGTTGTGAACTGGTGTATTGTCCTGGCGGAAATGCCACTGACCCGATTTGAAGAGTGCTGGCCTCTTCCCAAGGAATCTCTTCCTGAACTCCCTTAAAATCTCAACCCTAACCCTAACCCTTTGGCCAATAAACTCTGGTGTATTGACTTCCTTACTCCTCCCATACCTCTCATCATCCCTCACAGACTCCCTGCCTTCCTTGAATCTCTTATGACACTCAAAAACTGATGCTCGATTCATGCAAGATGACCGAAAAGCAGTCTGAAGCATTCCATACTTTTCTGTGGCATTATTTCCTAGTTTAAAACAGAATTTTATTGCATATCGTTCTTCTAAAGTGTCCTCACGTCCAGATTGCATTTTAGAAATTCACCAGCTGTGACAATCAGGTTTTTGTAGGGTGTATTCCAATTGCTGCTGTAGCTGTTCATTTGAACCTGAAATCATAAAAATTCGTCAGTCATCTAATAAGATGTATAGCAATAAGATCCTGGATTTTCAAGAGTTTACGACAATTTTAAATGCCTGTACAAAAAAAAGGCTGGAAACTTATTGGAGGCACCACGTATGTATAAAAAAGGATTTGGCATTAAATAACCTGAAACGGTTTATATGCCATAAAACTAAACTAAACCAAGTTATACACAATTATATAGTCTAATTCAGAAGAAGATCAACTTCACCCTATAGAACCATAAGAAGAACTTTGTCTTCTGGCATGTCAACCTTCATGGGTTATTTAATGTCATAGCCATACTAGCAGAAGAGGTACTATTCAACCAACAGCTGGTTGGAGACAAAAGAGTCCATATTTTTCCTTTGGGAATTAGTCCAAAAGTGAACTGAATTAAATGACTGGAGTTCGAACTCACTTACTACGATGTTTCTTCCAGGCAGCGGTCGTATCGATACTGCTATATGGATGCACTACTTGGACACTAACTAAACGGCTGAAGAAGAAGCTAGACGGCAATTACACAAGAATGCTGCGAGCAATACTGAACAAGTCCTGGTGGCAACACTCTACAAGGCACCAACTATACAGCCACCTAACTCCCATCACGAAAACTATCCAAGTTAGACGAACCAGACATGCAGGACACTGCTGGAGAAGCAGGGACGAGCTCATAAGTGATGTACTCCTATGGACCCCCACATATGGCCGGGCAAAAGCAGGACGACCAGCTCGAACATACGTACAGCAGCTCTGTGAGGATATGGGATGTAGCCCTGATGACCTGCCAGAGGCGATGAACGATGGGGAGAAGTGGCGAATGAGGGTTAGGGATATCCGTGCTAGCGGCACGACATGATGATGACTTCGATGTCACAGGCCAGCACGTTAGCCACAATTCCACGGGTACTCCACTCTCTTTAAAAGTAGTCTTTTGACACAAGTTATTAATATGGGGTATCAAGTAGGATCAAACCCACTACTCAGCACATATGCTGGGCTTCAATGACCTGCTGAGTAGATCAAGTATAGAGTTGAATACAATATGGGAACCGATAATTAAAAGGGCTAGAAGAAAAAAAATCTAAATATGAGCACAGGTAAAAAAAATCATACGTAATAGTAGTAATCCTTTTCAAATAAGAACATTGAGTTCATAAGTCCCAAAATTTCACTCTGAATTGTCCAGCAGGACACATAGCGTAACGGTTATAGACGTTGGTTCCTTAAGCTTCTAAGGAGACAATCATCTGAAGGTTGCAGGAATACTTAACACTTGTACCTGATTATGGCTAACGGAATCAGAACGGGTGACTCCCGTGGATTCAATAAAGGGCGTAGTTCGAAATTCTGTGGAAGTTCCCGAGTTCGACAAACACCTGAAGAAGGCCGGGGGACATATCGGCCGAAACGTTGTGGAGATAACAATAAAGTTGAAGACAATTGTCTGAAAACCTTTAATGATAAAAATTATCAAGCTTCGTCTCAGAAATTTAGACACCAAACACCTGAAGAAGGCCGGAGGACATATCGGCCGAAATGTTGTGGAGATAACAATAAAGATGAAGACAATTGTCTGAAAACCCTTAATGATAAAAATCATCAAGCTTCGTCTCAGAAATTTAGACAACCACTACTCATTTGTAATCATTTACTAATCTTGCATTAGTTTAGTACCGGGTTGGAAGTAGCCAGTAAGAATCAAACTCAGAAGTAATAGGTTTACTAACCAAAGTAATAGGTTTACTAACCAAAGTAATAGGTTTACTAACCAAAGTCACTAAACATTAATCTACAAGAGACACCATCACCCCAAATTAAACGTTGCTTAAAATTGGCTCACGACATTGTAAATCGGAAAAATCGATTATTCAATCAATCAAACAACAAATTGTTATACGTTCGCTCGTATGAAAAGTGTGTCACCTAATCCCTAGCAGAATTCAAAAGCCGTTGATCGTCATTTTACGTTCAGGTGATGGTTTGATTGGTTTAGTTGGTTGGGCTTTATGGCATATCAACCTTTGTAGGTTATTTAACGCCAAATCCATTTTTATGCAAATAGTTCTATTTCCAACAATTCAGTTTAGCATGAGTACACAGTTTAAATGCCAAAAACATTTCTATTTCAAACTATTCAGTTTATTCTAACAGTTATATATAACAATTCAGTATACTGGAAGTACAGTTTTAATGTCAAACACAGTTCAATTTCAAACAATTAAGTTTAGCATAAGCACGCAGTTTAAATGTAAACACAGGTTTATTGTGAAAAACATTTCTTTTCTAGTATTCAGTTTAGTCAAACAGTTCTAATTCAGTTTAGTATAAGTACAAATTGTGTTGACACAGTTAAATGTCAAGACGGTTCTATGTTGAATAATTCAGTTTAGTCTAAATACAGTTTTGATGCCAAAAAACAGTTCTTTTTCAAATAATTCAGTTTAGGATAAGCTCGCAGTTTAGATGTAAGTACGGTTTAAGTGACAAAAAAATTTCCATTTCATGTTATTCAGTTTAATCAAAGAATTCAGTTTAGCATAAGTATGCCGTTAGTTCTATTTAACCCATAGATAGGGCCCTATCAGGTGCTACCACTCCGGGACAGAGTGAACCTGGGAGCGATGGCAATAAAGGGGTACTCTGCATTCCCCAAAGCTCCAGAATTACTGGAACTTCGCCATCAGATTGTTTAGTGTCATATCCAGGACACTTGTTAGGTAGGGGGGGCTAACCCTTCTGCAGAAGTACAGTCGGTGTATTCTACAACCCCAGCCGACTGGGCAATTCAGGTGATGGAAAAAAAATTAACAAACTTCCCTATAGGCCCCAATGGATAAAGTAATTATTCTCTCTTAAGATGATAGACCAACTAACTTTGCTCGATATTCTAATTTTTTTCTGCTTGTATACCTAAAAATGGATAACATGGTACCACTGCCGTTCTTCAGCAAGAATAACTTTAGCATCAAATAACCCACGAAAGTTGATATGCCGTTATTCAAAGGAACCATCTACTTGCATATTCATACAATGGTGCAAAAATGCCACATCGTAGCGTGATTAAGGTTAACAGCATGACGTTAAAATAAGAATTTTTTTTTTAAATGAGTTCAATTTACCGCTGGGTAATAATGTGAAGGTTTGTGTTTCGACCTATTTTAACAATGGTAGTTTCTCTTGGGATATGAATATCAAATGCAAATCATAAAGACCCAGTCGGTTGAAGCGACAGAGAACACCGACTGCATCTCTGCAGACGGGTAAGACCCCTCCACCAACTAGTGTCCTGATGGTGAGCTTTGGGGAATGTGTAGTTCTCTTTTATCGCCATTGCTCCCAGGTTCACTCTGATCCGGAATGGTAACACCTGACAGGGTGTCATATATATGGGTCAAATAGAACGGTTTGACATTTAAACTGTAAGCAAGCAAATGACTTTGGTTAAATTGAATTCTTAGAAATAGAACTGTTTGACATTTAAATGGGTAAACAAATGACTTCAAAACATTTAACTGTTTGCAAACAAATGATTAATAGTAAACAGAATTATTCATACCAGATAGCAGTATCTGAAACAATTTTACTGTAAGCAAAAAATGAGCTCAGCCTCGTTTAAAAATGTTATCGATAAAATGTGTTTACAAATCATATATATTTGATATTAGATGTATACGTGTAATATAATGGCAGAGGGCTTTCGTTTTATATATCTTACTTTGGGTTTAGTTAGGCTGAGAACCTTTCGGCTCATTGCATAGGTTAGTTAGGTGCAAACATGAGTGCAGGTGTTCACGCGCGGAGCGGACGTGTTATTCAGAGATGTGAAGGACGTCATGCACCGGAAGCGCGCGCGGAGGATTTGGGGGATTTTGAAAAAAAGTCAGTTGAGTTGAGTCTTGCCGCCCGAAGAAGAAGGGTGACTTTCTCTTGCTCGCCAAGGGCTTGCGGCAGGGTGAGCACGTGTAGGGAGGGGGCAGATGGGAAAGTCAGTATAGAAAGATGGTATCTCTCTCCTTATGTCGAAAAACCTTTAAACTCAAAGGTAATAAAAAAGTTTCGTACCTGAACTAAGAAGTAAGTGTTTTTTTGTGTTTCGGGATTCCTATGTTCTATATATATATATATATATATATATATATATATGAGTTATGAACGTTTTACGTACCGGTATAAATATGTCTATTTCACGTATTCATATCTGGCTACGTTACATACGTATAAACAGGATCTGGCTTTAAATAACCAACAATAATTGATATGCCATAAAACCAAAGCAAAACAAACCAAACCAAACAAAATTACAGATTATTTAACATAACATTTTTATTATCATCATCACCATCATGTCGTGCTGCTAGCACGGATATCCCTGACCCTATCTCGCCACTTCTCCCTATCATTCGTCGCTTCTGGCAGGTCTTCAGGACTACATCCCGTATCCTCACAGAGCTGCTGTATGTATGTTCGAGCTGGTCGTCTTGCTTTTGCTTGAACATATGCGGGGGTCCATAGTAGTACATCACTGATGAGTTCGTCCCTGCTTCTCCAGCAGTGTCCTGCGTGTCTGGTTCGTCTAACTTTAATAGTTTTCGTGATGGGAGTTAGGTGGCCGTATAGTTGGTGCCTTGTGGCGTGTTGCCGCCAGGACTTATTCAATATTGCTCACAACATTCTTGTGTAATTGCCGTCTAGCTTCTTCTCCAGTCGTTTAGTTAGCGTCCAAGTAGTGCATAATTATATGAATTTAATTTTAAAAAGTCTCATTTTAAAAACCGCCCAAGATGGCTATTAGATGAGTTAAAAACCCACCATCACAATTATTATAGATTTGTTGTCGATGTTTATTAATAGTTCGGTTTCTTCGTTTAACGCCGTATCAACCTTGGTGGGCTATTTAATTCTATAGCTACCCTTCAAGAAAATTAGTTGTAGTAATACTTCACCTATAGCTGCGGGCATGAGAGGATCCATCCCTTTTCAGACTGTATTTGTCTGAAAGTGAATGTAATAGCGCGACTGGGGTTCGAACTCGTTAACTACGACATCAAAATCTGGAACTTTATCCACTTCGTCACGAGTATTCCTCTATAGGTTTATTTTATTCCTGTTCATATTATTTGAACATTGACAAATGAAAGGCGACATTATTTTATCTTGCTGAATGAATGCGAACAGCAAAATTAGTGCTCAGTCTCGCGCATTATCGAAATATCTGAGAAGTTATTGATTTATGATGGGATTTCAACACAGGATTATCTCGTAAATGTATGACAAACGAAATTACTTCGAGATAATTTAGTTTCTTATTCGGTTAAAAGCTGATGTAAGTAACGGGCCTGCTCAATATTTCCTATGTCAAAAGGAAGAAGACGTTCGAGTTCTGGCACAAAGCTAACAGACAGCATAATAATACAGGTTGAGAAATTGGCGCAACAAGATCTTCTTTTTTTTATTTCCTAATATTAGGTTTTATCGGATATCAGTATCAAACAGATCTTCAAACAGTTAAGCAATTTACAGAAAACTACTGGTTAACGGATATTTGAGAGTGGTGAGGTGCTAGTGGGGTAACGGTTATCGAATTTGGAAGTGGACACGACTATTCGAGATCAAATCTTGTACGAGGCTGTTCGCATTTTACATAGTGCTAATACACTTTGTAAAGGTATGAATCCAACTATTCTCCCTCCAGCTATGGGTTAATAGTAAGGCAGACTAGGCTCTTTAACCTTGGTATGACAACCAGTCTTGGAAAAGGAAAACCCTATTATGTGTATTTACCCAGTCCCACCCCACGAGTAGGATGTGATACAATGTTCGTTTTTAAATTGAGTTTAACAGGTTTGAATTCAGAGTTTTTCTTCTTTAAGAACATTATCAATGTTAAAGCACTCAGCCTGCTCTAATATTTACTCATAGCTAAAGGAAGAATGGTTTGATTCATTGCTTTCCCAAGAGTATTAACGCCCCGTAAAATGAAAACGGCTTTGTCCTGGATTTGAACTCGGGTCACCGTGCCCATTTCTTACGAAAATAACTGTTACACCACGAATGCCACCACCTGACTTCAAACCAATTGTCGATCTGATAAATGATGGACTCTACCGGGATATTCGAGTCCAAAACTTACTCACCAAGCAGTGCCCTCACAGCTAAAACAGCTTTTCAAAGTAGTATGTAATGTGTGTACCATTTGCCGGATATTAGCGTGTAATTTTTGCAATAGCAACGGACATCGGGAAATTCTGATATAACACACACACACACACACATATATATATACATATATATATATATACCTACTAGATTTGATCTCGAATAGTGGAATCCACTTCCAAATTCGATAACCGTTACCCCACTAGCACCTCACTACTCTCAAATATCCGTTAACCGGTAGATATATATATCCCATGAAACAGCAGTTGTACGAGCATCTACCACCAGTCTCTAAAACCATCCAAATTAGACAAAGAATGCGGGACATTGCAGGAGAATCAATAACTCATAAGTGACGTTCTCAAATGAACCCCTTTCACGCGGACGTGCCAGTGTTGACTGACGTACAAAAACATACCAAGAGCTCTATACGGACACAAGATATAGTCTAGAAGACCTGCCAGGAGCAATGGATGATTGGGACGATGAGAGTGAGAGAGAGAGTATCAGAGAAATTCGTGTTAGTAGCACGAGTTAATGAAAATTATATATATATATATAGAGAGAGAGAGAGAGACAGAGAGAGAGGGAGAGAAATGCCAGTAAATCCGATTGGATGTATATGTGCAAATATAAAAAAAATACTAGATATTCAGTGCCAACGTTAAATGTTTTGGTTTTTACAGCAAACCCTTTTTAAGGAAATGCATTACGTTTTTAAAATAATTTTCGAACATTGATAATATCAAATAGTTTTGAAACAGAATACAACTAATGAAGAGGCAATATTTAAAACTTTCTTATTGTTTTGTTTCATTAAAGAAATCAAAAATTTAATTGAATAAAATTCAGAAGATACAAAATCACATTTTTAAACACCCTGACGATGCTTACCAGGCAAAGGAGGCTGCAACCCAGCTTTTTTAGCTGGGCCATCTGACATTCGTGTCGGATGGAGTGTCCAAGATCAATGGCAGACTCAAGGCCGAAAAGCCACCAGCTTCGGTTGGGCCACCTTTGGGTGGAGGAGTTGCATTGATAACACTGCATAGCACTGGACTCCAGGGTCTAGTTTTAACTATGTGCAGGCATTCGTGCCGGACTCACGTAATATATCGAGTGAGTCTAAGTCTAGCAAGGCTCGTCTGGCTCACATTGCACTGAGTCAAGGATTAGCAAAGTCCAGCAGGGCTCGAGCCTCGGCTCATCCCCGGCCTATATATACTGATGACTGAGCGGTATGATAGGTCTAACGTAAATTTGGGCAGGTTTCGAACCCAGCTTAAAGCGTCCCACGCGTCTAATCCCACTGAAGAGTTGTGATACAACGAAACAGTCTATCTGTGGATAATATATATATATATATATATATATATAAACTAGTAAGTAAAATTTTCGGTCATAGTCGAGGGTGACCCAAAGGATCCTTTTTATTAACTAGGCCCGGGAAGCCTAGGTTCAGTCCCAGGTCGAGTCATATGAAAGACTCAAAAAATGGTACTTGATGCCTCATTGCTTAACACTCAACATTATAAGGTAAGGATCAAAGGTAAGTAGAGAAAACAAGGGAAAGAAGTTACGTCCCCTGCACATCGGTGTTATAGTTATTGAAAAAGAGCCTTCAGGTCTCTCTTGACAACGGTCGGCCAACTTATATATGTATGTGTGTGTGTATATATATATATGTATATGCTGATTTGGCTTTTTTAGTTCTATTTCTAAAAATAACGGTCTCGCAACAACTACTGCTTATTTTTTCAAAAAATAATACTAAAAGTAAAATGCAATATATATTGACAATGGTAGATATACATATTTACCAACCCCTCCGCTCGGGCAGGATATGAAACAAGGTCATTTTTTTAAGCGGAGTTTAACAGGTTTGAACTCAGAGTTTTCCTTCTCCTAGACTAGTTGCCTCACCAAGGCTGAAGAACCTAGTCTGCCCTACTATTTACCCATAGCTAGAGGGAGAATAATTCGATTCATACCTTTCCCAAGGGTATTAGAGCAATGTGAAATGCAATCAATCCCGTCCAGGACATGAACTCGTGTCACCGTGTCCATTTCCTAGGACGATAACCACTACACTTAGGGCACCTCCTCAATGGTTGGTATATGGTCCTAACCGCTTCTTAAAAAATAATAAGCTAAGAAATAAAAGGCGATAACCATTACACTACGGGTACCTCCTCAATGGTAAGTATATAGTCCTAACAGCTTCTTATAAAAATAATTAGCTAACAAAGAAAAGGCAATAACCATTACACAACGGGCACCTATTCAATAGTAGGTATATAGTCCCAACAGCTTCTTAAAACAAACAAAGCTTCTAACAAAGAAAAGGCAATAACCATTACACAACGGGCACCTATTCAATAGTAGGTATATAGTCCTAACAGCTTCTTAAAACAAACAAAGTTTCTAACAAAGAAAAGGCAATAACCATTACACAACGGGCACCTATTCAATAGTAGGTATATAGTCCCAACAGCTTCTTAAAACAAACAAAGCTTCTAACAAAGAAAAGGCTAGTTTTTTAATGAATATGTGTTAAAACAAGTTTTCACTCTTATTTTCTTTTACCCTGTTTTGTTTTTGCCTTGTTTCGCTTTGTTCTTTTTTAAAGCGATTGCTTTAATTATTCTTGGATGAAGAATTTTTGCAATCAACCCTTTATGATTCAAAATTAGAGGAAATTTCTGATATTTTATTCCTGCAAAGAGGCAAGCCATCCCATAAAACTGAAACGGAAATAGTGCCAGGAGAAATCTGTCAAAAATTATCAAAGCAATGAGAAAGGGAAAGGGGGAAAGAGAGAGAAAGGGGTGAATGAGGGAGGAAAAAACCTCAAATATTTCAAAATTTAATTTCAAAATTAGGTTAATTGCACCCTCTTCAAAGAGATAAGAACCCCCCACCCTGAAAAAAGGTGTCCCGGGTATAATACTACATTGCCTCTGATGATGAGGTTCTAGTTTTAGAGATCTAGACAGTGTGGAGTATTTTTCCATTTCCATTTCTCCAAGTTCCACGTTGACCTGAAGAGATAGAATCTAATCAATTTGTTTAAAAGTTATTTGCATGCGATAGGACCGTAAGCAAAAAACACTTAATAAATTACTACACCAAATTTTAAATATGAACATACAATGAAAGTGATTCCCTAACCTCCAGATATAAGATAGGCCAATACAGGTTGACATGTCGTTAAAATCAATCGATACATCAATCTATCAATTATCAAGTCTAAATTGGTGTCATCTTTAAGGGGGTGCGAATCAATTTTTCTTTAGTATAAATGATTTCCTAAAAGTTACGTATGGTAAATTATTCGTGAAAACTGTTATATAAAGAATTAAGAATTAGACTAAAGGTCAATCCTACACCCGGGAAAAGCAGAATGGTTAAATGTTTTCATAGATTTGGCTTTTAGAATAAATTTAAAAAAGAATAAGCATATAACTTCGAAAGCAAAACGAAAGACAAGAAAAAAAATGCGGAATAATGTCTGCTAAAAATTCTATACCAGATTGCTACGCCAAAATGTATGATGGTTTAGTTTCTTGGTTTAATGGCATATCAACCTTTGTGGATTGTTCACTGCCAAAGCAATTCTTGTAGAAGAACCGTAATGGTAGGGATAAGGGGTTCATACCTTTCCCGAGGGTATTTGTCAATCAGTGAACGTAATAACAGGAATGGATATTAAAACTGCTTACTACGCTGTCGATGTAGAGTTCGTTAATCATAATACCATTCTCCCCTCCAAGTTATTGTCTGTCATCTTCGATAAAATATGCCTCCAAGAAAATCTGAAGCGGAAATACACATACACACACGTGCACACACATATACACACACACACACACACACAAACCCATTTGTGCACACACACACACACACACGCACTGTATATATATATACATATATATGATTTTATTTTATAACTATTCCCTTAACTCTAGTAGCGTGTGGAAAAAAGACAAAACAGATAATGCAATTTGTAAATAAAAAAGGGTGTTAGATATCTGAAAAAGAAAATATATTAAAAAAAGGAAAAGACCAAAATATCCATAATGCTTGAAAATAAGCAGCACCGCAATGTCTATCCCCCCAAAAAAAGCACCGATAGAGCTACCGAAGCTAATACACAAAAGTGTTCAATACAGTAGGTAGAGCAAATATATATATATATATATATATATATATATATATATATATATATATATGTGTGTGTGTGTGTGTGTGTGTGTGTGTGTATTCTGGCAGCATTTCTTCATTAATACAAATTTCATTGAACGTAACAGATATTTTCTGTCTACATATTTTCTTGTTGATCCTTTCATATTGTCCTATTGATTTTATAATATTCGACGAGAATTGATTGATGTATTTTCCATAATTATTCATTTCCCAAGTACTTTCTGCCCAACAATGGGTCATCATCAGAGGAGGATCTACTACAAAAGTGATGTAACTTTTGTATATACACTACTACTTTGTGAGAAGAGCGTCTGGGTCGTTGCAGTGTGTAGCGTTTACTTTTAAAATTCTTCTATAGACAGTGTCAGTAGTTAAAGAAATTTAAGTACATTAGCACTGGTTTAAAAATTAATTCTCTTAAGTTTGGGTTGAATGTTCCTAATATGTAGTGCTTCAAGAATCTGCAATTTTTGTTTGTTATTTTGATGTTCTAATATTGTTGTGTTTTCGATGAGAATTTTTCGTAATTCTGTTGTTGGACATGAATGTTTTTTTAAATGTTATGCTATGGAACTTGTATCAGAAAGGTTCATTGTAAGTCTCCTCATATGATCAAAAATGTTAACCAACAAAACAAACACTGTACTACTTCACCCATTCATCAAACATATATCACACTTTTTTACCGTAACCAAATGCAATACAATTATAAATCAGACGAAAAAAATATCGAGTTTATAGGTAACTTTAGTTTTAAACAAGTTGGGACTCATTTGTTAGCACGCAGATAAATGGTTTCAAGTATTGCTTTTTATATTTGTAATTCTTTTTATCATTAAGGTTTTTTGGACTATTGTCTTCATCTTTATTTCTATTTCCACAACGTTTCGGTTGATAGATCCTCCGGCCTTCTTCAGGTGTTTGTTGAACTCGGGAACCTATCCGGAACTTCGAACTACGTCCACAATTGAATCCACTGGGGTCAACTGTTCCGATTCCGTTAACCATAACCGGGTACAAGTGTTAAGAATTCTTGCAGTCAGGATTAAACATCCAATATAGATGAAACCCTATCTGTCCAGCGGTTATATGCTTTCAAATAACTAATAATAATAATCCTTAGTAAATGATTGAACAGTTCTATTTGACCCGTAGATGAGACCCTATCTGTCTAGCAGTTATATGGTTTCATATGACTAATAATAATAATCTTTAGTAAGTGGTTGAACAGTTCTATTTGACCCACATTTATTTTCTTCATATAACATTTTTGTTCTTTGCTGACTGTATTCGTTACCTAGCTTTCCGCCCACTCGGCATTCACACCACGTGAATAATACGAAGAGGATCACCTGATCCTAGCAGTACTTGCTTAGCAGGACCGAATTAATCACTTGGCTCCTGAAGCGCCTTAAAGAGGAATTTTGAAGGGACCAAGCATTTTATGAGACCACCATGCATGAGTCGCGATTCGTGTGTGACCCTACCCCCGGCGACAAGAAAATGATTTTGTGTCAAATGTGACTTGGCGGTTAATCGAATAAATCCAATATTGTCAATAAATTTTGTGAAATATATTTTCGAAGAACGAAAAAATAGTTTTCCTGCATTTTTCCTCTTTGTCAGTTGGGACTTAGAATAAGTAAATTGCATCTTCTACATCATGGTAAGAGCTCCTTCCCCTAACAAAGGCGTCCGCTTTTTCTAGTATCAATATTATGGGAGAACTTTACGTATTACTAAATTTTATAGAAAATTACCATATTTGACAGTATATAAGATGCACGGGTGTATACGACATACTCCAATTCCATCTGGGCAAATAAAGAAAACAAAATCATTAAATGTAATGAAATTAATATAATGAATATTGTCAATGATAACACTTTTATTCGGCATAATAGCCTTTTAAATAAAAATAATAGATATATGAGAGTTACTCTAAAGTCTTAGTGAATAGGAGTTCCTAGGTAGCTAATGTACCGTTGCGGTACCAAAGAGAATTTAGACCCCGTTGTGACCCTGCCGTGGTAAAAGTTGACGAATGCTAGAAACTCTGATTAACTACCCAAAAGTAGTTCACAACTACCACTCGTAGGAAGCCGCCGGGAGAAAGAAAGAGAGTATGGAAACTGAAACTAGTGTGTTAGCTAGACAAAGATGAGCAACATATCCTGTTGAGAAAAAGAGAGCAGACACAGACTTTGAATTTTAGTCTAAGGCTCTCTTTGGAGCGCACTCCCAAAATGGGCCCGTAAATTTCGCATCATTACATTTTCGTGACTCCAGTTTTCCATTGTCATTTTTCATCACCACGAGTGCTTTGGCCTGGATATTCCGAAACTATCTGCTTTATTTAATTATTTATTTAATTTCAATTACATTACAGTTAATATCGGCTGACAATCACGAATTTTAAACCTACGTATGACATATAAGGCGCAGGGAAATTTTTTAGAATATTTTTAGTAAAAAAAAAAGCGCCTTATATTCCGTCAAATACGGTAAACCTATGTCATCAGTCATTTCTTTTCACATACGTTTGTGGCGTCGTAACTAAATTACTAAACTAGAAAGCAGGTCAAACTCCTGTCTCACAATTATCTTCGCTTTCGAAAGGCATAAACCAATAAATATTGAACAGGCAAAGGTCTGTGGGGACGGCCCCCTGAGATCCTAGGAATATCGGTCTTAGCCACAACGCGAGTGCGGAGATTCCCCGGTGCCCATGTCCCGACGGCCTCAACAGACTGTAGCCGCTTTAAGATGTAGAGTGTATTTCTCTGTTGTCCCACATTCACCAAAATCTGGGAGAAGGCCTTTTTAGGGTGGAAACAAAGCGCAGGGATGTAGCCCACACACTTCCAGCTGTTCTAAAAATACTTTGGGCCCCGTCGGCATTCCCCTAAAAAGGAGCGCCCCTGGCGCCAGGCAACAAACCGAACCCTACTGGAGCAGGCAAAGGCCTGTGAAGACGGCCACCCCCCCCTGCGGCCCATAGAGAGTCAGTTTTGGCCACAAGACAAGAATATTGGGTTTCTCCAGTACCCGTGTCAAGCGACTGTAGTCGCCCAGAGATGGAGGGCAACTCTAACCTCGGATAGTCCGTACTTATGTATTCGACTGGACGAGTCCAAATTTCTTGTAGGGGAAATATCCTTCCTTTCAACACGTTGTTTTTATTTTTTTATTGTACTGTTGCCTCTTTCTAATTTTTTGCACGAAATTATATGATATCAAGTATACTTACCAAGTAAAAATAATCTTTATGCAGTTGTATGATTTCAAGTATTCCTATCTAATACTAATAATTACATGCAATCAAGTAATTATTTCTATCTGATAAAACTTTTTTGTTTGCACATAGTTATATAGTTTCAACAAATATTTATAACAATCCTTAGTAGACAACTATAGATTCAAGTAACAGTTCTAAATACAAATAATTTACAATTATATGATATGATGGATTCCAATCTATCATATATAGTTTGAGCATAGTTATATGGTTTCAACTAGTATTAATAGTAATCCTTAGTATAAGAAAATATAGCTACAAGTAACTATTTTTAATATAAATAATTTACATTTATATGGCAACAGGATTCTTATGAAATACAAACAATTATTAAACAGATCTATTACGTGAGACTGTAACATGTACCACCATTCCAGAACAGAGTGGACCTGGAAATAATGCCAATGAAGGAATACTCCTCAACCCTCAGATTTTCATTCCGAAGCCTCACCAGCAGATGCTGTTTTGTGTCATACCCAGGATATACCCACTTTTGGGGGGGGAGAGCAAGAGAGAGGTAGGAGGCTTAAACCTCATCCTGGGATACAGTCACTAAGTCACACTGGTAGGGCAATTAATACATTTCTTTTTCATTTCAAATCAATAGGCATTTATAAAATATGTCAAAGTTACAAACAGTGTAAAAATAAGATAGTTTTATAGAGTCAAGTGTTATTCTAAGTCTACAAACATCTCACAGATTCTCGCGTATTCTCGCTAAGCCGCGAGAAATAATCACATTTGCTGCTGTCATTAAGCTGACCATTGCGTCTAGTTATAAGATTCATATCAAAATGGAAAGTCCATTATTACTGCTTTATATTCCTGTGGTGGACATTCTAAAATTGATTTCATTGATTGATTTCTTCATTATTTGCCTCTTCAGATGATTCTACTCTTCGCAAATATCGGCTCAACTGGGACTCTCGAATTTGTCTTCGTTGCAAACATTTTCCTAACTAGCAAGTCGGTATTGCAAGAATAGTAAGATGCTTCGTTTGGTTTCTTTGTTTCTTTACTTAATGGCATATCAATCTTCGTGGGTTATTTAATGCTAAATACACTCTTTTAGAAGAACGGTGGTGATACTATTTAACCCATTTACCAAGGGTATTAGTCCGAAAGAGAACGTACTCGCAGAAATGGTGATCTAACACACTGACTACGATGTCGCAGTCCAGCTCGTTAGCCATTACGTCACGGAGAATCCTCCTACAGTAGAATCTAATGCTGGTAGAATTATTTGAAAGCCGAAAATGATTGTTTTACTCGGAGACCTATTTGGAGTCTGATCTGGGTAACACAAATTTTCTTTGTTACGTAATTGCTTACATTGTAAAAGTATAGAAAACGGTAATTATTATTTTCAAATTTTGTTTTTGTCTTGTTTAATGAAATTTAGAAATTAAACTGTTTTATTAACCTGACTCATTGACCGAGTGGGTAGAGTGTTCGCCAATGGTCCGGGAGACCTGGGTTCAATCCCAGGTCGAGTCATACCAAAGACTTTAAAAATGGTACTTGATAATTCCTTTCTTAACACTCAGCAATATAAGGTACATATCAAGGGTAAAGTGGGGCAATCCAGAGAAAGTACTAGCGTCCTCCCCTAAATCTCCGTGTAGTAGCTATTGAAAAGGTAGCCTTCTGGTCGCCCTCGACTAGAGTCGCCAACAACTTATTTGCCCATTTTCAGTCACATAAAGTAGAAATAAAACAACATATGATTCAAAATTTACTTATATTCATATTAAATTTATAGACAAATGAGCAAAAAAGTTTTAGAAATGTCTTTATAAGATAAGTAAAGTTGGCGGCTGTAGTCGAGGGTGACCCAAAGGCTCCCCTTTCAAAAACTACTACACCGAGGAATAGGAGTGGGCTCTATTCCTTTCCCTGGATTGCTCCTCTTCACTTTTGATACGTACCTTATGATGCTGAGTGTTAAGCAAGGAGGTATCAAGTACTATTTTTTAAAGTCTTTGGTATGACTCGACCTGGGATTGAACCCCGAACTGCCTGACCATTGGCGAACACTCTACTCACTTGGCCAATACCCTCAACTAAATCTACCTGAAAAATTTTAGAAAATGAAAATATTTTAGCAAATAATTACCTTTGTTCCAAAAGCAATGTTTGAAAAGAAATCATAGATATTTTCCATTTACTTTAAGCCAGTAATTCCTTACGTGGGGCTCATTGTAATATTTAAGTGAGGCTTCTTTAGTGACCAAGTTAATGCTGACTAGACAAATTAGTATTTTTTATGAATAATTGAAACCATATAACTGTGGGCAAAAAAAAGGATATTTAGTAGTTAATAAAAATAGTTACTTGAAACCATATTATTGTATAAAAATTATTAGTATTTGATAGAAATACTTGAAACCATGTAACTTTGTGAAGATTGTTTGTATCAAAAATAGTTACATGTTTATAAAGATTTTTATCAAGCGTAACATGAAACCGTATAACAGCTTAGAAAAGAAGAACTGTCTTTGGTAGTAAATGTTCCAGTAAGGGTTGACATGGCGTAAAATCTACCCAGCAATCAATTCAAAAAGCATCAATAGTTCTTCTTCTTCTTCTTCTTCTTCTTCTTCTTCTTCTTCTTCTCTGACTTTCTTCTTCTTCTTCTTCTTCTTCTTCTTCTTCTTCTTCTTCTTCTCTGACTTTCTTCTTCTTCTTCTTCTTCTTCTTCTTCTTCTTCTCTTTAATAAATCTAAGATTATTTTTTCTTTACAGATCTAGAATCATATCATGAATCTATAATTTAATAATAGAAAATAAAATTCTAATTTCTACTCCAAATTTATTGCTTTATGCAATAAGTCATTTCTATTGTCCTGGTTTTATGTAAACTTTTTCAAAGATCACATATCAACATCTAGCAGCATACAGTATGGAAACATCAAACTTTATAGGATGGAAAGTACAACTTTCGAATCGTAATATAAATAATAATAACAAACTAGTGACATATTTTTTAAAAATCCATTAAATTTGAAAATATATTCATTTCCTTTTTAACAAAAAGAAAAATGTTCCAGAATTTTATTTTGTTTAAAATAATATCAAAGACGTATTTGAATGGTTTTTTTCCACTTCATATTCCAAATCTTTTTTTCTGAAAACACATTTCAAATTATATTACAGTGTAAACTTTGTAATCCATACTTAATTTTGATGCAGAGTTTCATATAAACATATGAGCAGAAATAAAATAGCAACATTTCTGTAACCAAAAATAAAATGAGGTGCACTAGTTTAGGGATTATTATTGGTCTAGTCGGTAGAGTGTTCGCCAATGGTCTGGGAGACCGGGGTTCAATCCCAGGTCAAGTCATACCAAAGTCTTTAAAAATGGTACTTGATACCTCCTTGCTTAACCCTCAGCGATATAAGGTACGTATAAAGGGTAAAATGGAGCAATACAGGGAAAGGAGTAGCGCCCTCCCTTACACCTCGGTGTAGTAGCTATTGAAAAGGGAGCCTTCGGGTCACCCTCGACCTACATATAAATGCATTCGCAATGCAACAGAGATTGGTAATATCAAATACCAAATAAAATCCATTTTTATTGTATGTGGCAGATACTCTATGTATATGTGCTTGAGATAGATGGATAGATAGATAGATAGAAACTGGTTTGATATATACCAAGTGATTGACTTCTATTGTGAACGATATATATATATGTGTGTGTGTGTGTGTGTTACAACGGTATATGGTTGTCACTATCTAACTTGGTCGGTTTGTGGCCGACCAAATACGATATAATTTGGAGAATGCTAAATATCTGTGATATATATATATATATATATATATATTAGTTTTTATATATATTTAATAGCAATCAATGTCGTTTTATTTAGTCTATTATACTTACATATTAAATCAAAAATTCATTTTCATCATAATGCAATGATAATAGCTTTGTTCCTTTACTAAAATCATCAAAACACACAAAAAATCTGATTCGGCCAAATCCCCAACTGTTTCTCGACTTCCGCCGCCTTTTGCTACATATCGCCCCATATATATTCATGAGACAACCTGAAATCTGTCACGATGCGCATGTATCGTCACTCACACACACACACACACACACACACACACACAAACACACACACACACACACACACACTAACAATCACATTTACGACCAAACACAGCAATACACAAATATAATCTACACACACACAAACACACAGGCGCACAGTCACACACACACACACATACAGAAAAGACATCGACGCAATTCTAACGTAAAAATTCTTTTATCTTTTCGGTTTTTTTCGATTTCTCAAAAACCTTTTTTTTTTCTTCTTGATGTTTGTCGTATAAAGACGGCATGAAACTAGTGGTCGCCGATAAGCATCCATGCTATTGAATATATATAAAAACTAAAAAATGTTTATTTATTATTATATATACACGTGTGTGTGTGTGTGTGTGTGTGTGTGTGATAGATAGATAGATAGATAGATAGATAGATAGATAGATAGATAGATAGAAATAAACTAGTTTGATACTCAGCGAGTGATTGATTTTTATTGTACGATATATATATATGTGTGTGTGTGTGTGTATGTGTGTCTGTGTGTATAATTGACTGTGTGTGTGAAGAGAGAGAGAGAGAGAGAGAGAGAGAGAGAAGGACATAGATAGAGTGATACATAGATAGATAGATCTTACACTATATCTGCGTAGTTGTATAAAAAAGTATTAATGTTCTGAGAAAGACAGAGGGTGCGATAGTTATTTAAACACGTGCTCCTTAATTTTGATCAGATGAGTTCAGGGAATCTTCAAAGTTCCTGTTTATGTAGGGTTTAAAGAAAATGCTTTTGATTAATGATTGAATTGGCAAAAGATCAGATACTGTCCAGTCATAAGGTCTTCCGGGTTTGATTTACATCGAAAACATTCTTTGATATTTTGGCCATTGTAGTCAAAAGAAGGAACCTTAAAATCTCAGCTCAGTTTTCTTTTTTCTATGTAATATATACAATCAGTTATTCTGTATATATATATATATATATATATATATATATGGAGAAAAATTGAAAAACAATGTAATCCAAAGTGAAGAGTTTAATGTAAAAGAAAGTCGACGTTACAACGTTTTTGTTTTAATAAACCATCTTCAGGACTTAAAAAAGATGATGTAGACTGTTGTCAGATCAACGATGGATGTTTAATGAAATACTAAATTGTCGGATTCTTTTCCATTATTCATTTATATATATATATATATATATATATATATATATATTTATATATATATATATATATATATATTTCTTTAAGAAAAACCAAAACCGGTCACCTTATCATTATAAATTTATTTTCATCCTGTTAAAGAAATTATTGCTCTGTAATGTCAGTTCCATTGAGCTCTTTACAAGGAAAATTTAAATGTTCACTGTTGAATAGTTTTTTTGTCCTGATAGAATTACTCCCAACTCCGGTTTAACAGGACTGAATAATACCTATATATATATATATATATGTGTGTGTGTGTGTGTGTGTGTGTGTGTGTGTGTGTGTGTGTGTGTGTGTGTGTGTGTGTGCTGTAGAATATACAGTATGACACAGAAATCAAAATTGCATATTTCAATATATCCATCCTATAGTTTCATTATTTCGTGAACATGAGGCGAAAATACTTCAAACACAGTAATAAGATCTGTGTTTGTGTATGAGTTCGTGTGTACGTTCGTATGTGTGTGTGTCAGTGTATCTGTCTTCCTCTCTTTTCCTCTCTCTGTCTCTCTCTCTCTCTGTGTCTCTCTATCTTTGTGTGTGTGTTTCTGTGTGTGTGTGTGTGTGTGTGTGTGTGTGTGTGTGTGTTATGCTTCTGTATAGATTAACAAAAATGATACGACAAATAAGTGTATCTGTCTTCCTCTCTCTTCTTCTCTCTTTCTCTCTCTCTCGTCCACTCCGTCTCTCTCTTTCTCTCTCTCTCTCTCTCTCTCTCTCTCTCTCTCTCTCTTTCTTTGCGTATGTGTGTGTGTTATGCTTTTGTATAGATTAACAAAAATGATACGACAAATAAGTGTATCTGTCTTCCTCTCTCTTCTTCTCTCTTTCTCTCTCTCGTCCACTCCGTCTCTCTCACTCTCTCTCTCTCTCTCTTTCTTTGCGTATGTGTGTGTGTTATGCTTTTGTATAGATTAACAAAAATGATACGACAAATAAGTGTATCTGTCTTCCTCTCTCTTCTTCTCTCTTTCTCTCTCTCGTCCACTCCGTCTCTCTCACTCTCTCTCTCTCTCTTTCTTTGCGTATGTGTGTGTGTTATGCTTTTGTATAGATTAACAAAAATGATACGACAAATAAGTGTATCTGTCTTCCTCTCTCTTTCTCTCTCACTCGTCCACTCCGTCTCTCTCACTCTCTCTCTCTCTCTCTCTCTCTCTCTCTCTTTCTTTGCGTATGTGTGTGTGTTATGCTTTTGTATAGATTAACAAAAATGATACGATAAATAAGTGTATCTGTCTTCCTCTCTCTTCCTCTCTCTCTCTCTCTCTCTCTCTTCCTCTCCCTCTCTCTTCCTCTCTCTCTCTTCCCCCCTTTCTCTCTCTCTTTGTGTGTGTGTGTTATGCTTCTGGATAGATTAACAAAAACAATAAGATAAATAAGAATATTTATATTGCATCTATTTTAGGATTGTTCTCTTCTAGTTCACTGAAGAAAAGTTTTAGAAGAAAAGAATTTTACATCGTTTTTTAAAGGAATTTATCAGAGAAGCGACGAAAACACAGCTGACGTACCAAACTAGAATGAAAATCATTTTCCTGTATCCAAGTGTCTTCAACTGACTTTCATATATCTGTCATAAGAACACTTGACTCTTAAGTTTTTCATTTGGGAGATATATCTTAAGCCTTGGAGGAGTGGGTCTCAAATTAGCCATGATTGCCCGACCAGCCAATTTCTTTATTATGTGTTTATGTGTCCCACCAAATCTACCAAGCCTTTTTCAAGGCAGGATAATTAAGTTTTATTTTAAATCCATATGGCGTCTATGTTTGCAAGCGTTTTTTTTTTTCATTGATCTTTGATCATTGATCAAATAGAACATGACTTTTTAAAAATTACCTAACTTTTTATTGCCCAGTCGGCTGGGGCTGTAGAATACACCGACTGCACCTCTGCATAGGGCTAAGAGCCCCATCAACGAGTGTCCAGAATATGACACTAAACAATCTGATGTTGGGGCTTTGGAGAATGCGGAGCACCCCTCCATTGCCATTGCTCTCCAGTTCAATCTGACCCGGGGTGGTAGCACCTGATAGGACCCAATCTATGGGTTAAATAGAACTAACGGAATGCTTATGCTAAACTGAATTGTTTGAAAAAACTGAATTGCTCGAAATAGAAATGTTTTTGCCAATTAAACCGTACTTACATTTAAACTGCGTGCTTATGCTAAAATGAATTATTTGAAATGGAACTGTTTTTGACATTGAAACAGTACTCACACTAAGCTGATTTGTTTAATATAGAACTGTTTTGACATTTAACTATGTGTAAAAAAAATCTGTTCTAATAACTAAACTGAATTAGCTGAATTAGAATTGCTTGACTAAACTGAATAGCTTGAACTAGAAATGTTTTCACAATTAAACTGTACTTACATTTAAACTGCGTACTTATCCTAAACAGAATTGTTTGAAATTGAACTATTTTCATAAAAATGGATTTGGTGTTAAATAACCAACAAAGGTTGATATGCCATAAAACCAAACCAAACCAAACCAAACCTAATCGTTTAACCATTTTTTTTATTCAGCCTTATTCGAATTTATCTTTGGGTGTGAAGGTGAGGCGTGGCTATGATATATTCGTTGCACTTTTACTTATCAAATTCTATTAACCCAAACATGTTACTTACAATTTATATATATATATATATATATATATATATTGTTGTTGTTGTTGGCGACTGTAGTCGAGGGCGATCAGAAGGCCCCCTTTTCTGTAGCCCCTACACCGAGGTGTAGGTGAAGGCGCTACTCCTTTCCCTGATATATTTAAGGATCATTCAATAAATAAGTTGAATTTTGCCCAAGGAGATGACAATAGAAAGCGCTCTGTATAGTTGAATCTTTTTCAAAAAAATTTATTGAGATGAGTCCTTACATGTCCCTGAACACTGTCAGCATGACCTTCTCTACTGACTACTGCGCCAGAATTCTTTACTTTAACGGAGAGTCATTGTGTTTCTACTCCATGGAATGTTTTTTCGACTCATGCACATCGTGGCAAACCCATGTTTTTACCAGTTGTAAAACATTTTTCTAACATATACTTCTCCGTACACATCACAAATTATTCTCGGTTTCACTTTTCATCAACCAAAAACTTCGTGACAGACTTCTCTTCAGAACTGAAGAATTCTGTTTGATTTACCGCTAATTTGAATAGCCTCAAAACAAATATTTTTGCATGACTTAAATAATTTTTGAAATAAACCAATTCCAAACAATTCAGGGGTTACAATTATTTTTGAAAATTAAAAAAAAAGTTCGTTCGCTTTTTGCAAAAGAATCACGAAAAAAATCGTATATATATATATATATATATATATATATATATATATCAATTCCTTTATATATAATCTAATTCCAGCCCATGAGGTTATAGTCTATGTGGATGCTTGGGAAGACGTAGCCCTAGAGGTGGCCGTGTCCTCTGTAAGGTAAAAAAACGTACTTTCAAGACACATTAGATTATGTGGACGCGCATTCTTACTGGTTGATTTGGCATCGCTTATGTGTGGCGTGGACAGGTGGCCCAGTGGAAGAATTTCAGTTTCTGCATTCTAGTGTTGCTGGTTAGATCTCTAATAGGGGAGATCACGGTATGCACTGCTGATGAGATCCAATAAGGTTGAAACAACTGTTCAGTGTTCCGTATGTCGCATGTAGGTGTTTGCTGGATTTTCTAGTCATGGTAGTTTAATTCATATATTATCAATTCCTCTGTTAATATATGTATATATATATTAGATGAAAGAAAATTCAATTTTGTAATTCCATTATGAATTTATTTCGGTTTAAATGATAGTATTGTGACCTCTTCAGATGAAAGAAACAGTTATACGTTTGAATATAATTCAGAAACGCTTACATTGCTTGCAACTAAAAGAGAATTTTTAAATTTTATTTTAAAAAAGTAAAGAGTATTTTTTTAATGAAACAGAATGTGACTTTTTATGGTGGAAATATAACCATACATCAACTGAATTTTAAAAACGGTGAATGCAATAAATTATAACAATAGTAACCTCAATATCAGTTAAATAAAATATAAATATAAATTAATTCTTAATTTTGTTGATCTTATAGTAAATTTTGAAAATCATTTTCAATATAAAATAAGTAATCTAAACATAATTTTTTATCAATTTAAAAGATAATAGTGTTCGCCAATGGTCTTGGAAACCTGGGTTCAATCCCAGGTCGCGTCATACGAAAGACTTTAAAAATGGTACTTGATACCTCCTTATATAAGGTACGTATCAAGGGTAACGTGGAGCAATCCAGGGAAAGGAGTAGCGCCCTTCCCTACACCTCGGTGTAGTAGCTATTGAAAAAGGGGCCTTCTGGAAATTTACTAAGCTTTTTGCTTAGATGTGGCACAAGGCCATATGAAAGGGGCACCCAATGAGAGGGGCCTTCTGGTCACCCTCGACTACGGTCGCCAACTTTATTATACTATATTATGAAGCTTATCGTAAAATATTTATTGTTATTTATACTTGGAATAATTTATATTCATCGTAATAAATGATAAATTAATATTGTAATAAATATTGAATAAATGTTTTTAGGCAACCTTAACTTTTAAATAATTACCAAATCAAATTGTAATTGTAAATATTTAATCGAGTTGTTAAATATTTGTTTGTATATACAAAAACGATTTAGTGTATAAAAAAAGTAAAGTTGGCGACTGTAGTCAAGGGTGACCGGATGGCTTCCTTTTCAATAGCTACTACACCGAGGTGTAGCAGAGGGCGAGGGAAGATCGGAAAACTCATAGATTTATATGAATCAGTTAAGAACAAAGGCGACTGGATGAGAAGGGCGAACCGTTCAAACGACAGAATTTTAGATATACAGACGAACAGTATAAATGCAGAGCAGAATCTGTTTTATTAAACATAGAATATTCAGGGATTTTACAAGTGCTTGATTAGTTCTAACAAGACAATTTCTAACGTAGATATTTCATAATCGGTATGTTGAAATACTGACTATATGAATTCTGCATGCACTCAACTTTTAAAAAGACCCTTTCAGTCACTAGATTCCCGCTCATAAGCTAAATGAAAAAAGGGCTATGATGATACTAGTTCAATGATAGAAAAACTTGTTTCGTTATTGTTTTTTGCTTTGTTTTATTTACTTATTTTTTTTTTTTTAATCGGAAAAGTAACGAAACCCATATAATTCATTAAAGAGTAGAGACGACTGGGTAAGAAAGGCGATCCACTGTAAACTATGCAAACAAAATTTTTAATGTTTCCTTTTTACAAAAAGTATACTAGAGTATATGCACATGGAGACGCCCTTGGCGTAACGGTTACAATCGTGGGAAATGCAATCAGAGATCTGAGTTCAAAACCTGGACGAGGCTGTTAGCGTTTTACTTTGCACTAATACCATTGCAAAAGACATGAATCCATCCCTTCACCCTTCCTAGCTATGGATAAATAAAAAGGCAGTCCGGACTCTTTAGCCTTTCTTAAGCAACCAGTCTAGGAAAAAGAAAACTCTGAATTGACCTCGTACTGCCCGTGGCTGAAGGTTTGATTGAATACCTACAATAATATATGCAGACCAAAATCTGCTTTGTTGCACATAAATTCCACAGGGATTTTACAAGTACGCGACTAGTTCTAACAAGACGTACATTCAGTTAATTTAGAAAATCAGTATGCAGGGCGTCCTTATTGGTTATCGATCCGATACTGGGGAATTAGTCGAATGTTCATGAACAGCGTTCAATTTGAATTTGAATTTTGGGTTAATTCTCTCTTCTGGGAAATTCGTTTGAGGACATTTCTTGCAGAGAAATCCAACCTCAATTGGAATAATTGTTTAAAAAATACGATGAAATCAAATAAATAAATAAAATGGGTGGGAGGGAGAAAGGAAATGAATTTCTAAAATTCTGGGGTTTTGTCAGAATAACTTCCAACCCACAAAAAAATGAAAAAAAGAGAAAAAAAAAGTGTACACGCTGATTACACATTTGATCTTTTCTTTTCCTTTTTTTTCTTTTTTTTTAATCCTTTTTTTTATTTATTTACTTCCTGATTTTCTTCTTGTTTTATTTCATTTTTAAATGATGGGGAGGCTTTCTTCTTTTTTTCTTTCTTTTTTTTAATTCCATTTACGCTTTTGTCAAAATTGTATACGTCAATTAAAACTGAGTCTCCCATTAGAAAATATTGTAGGAAACTTGGCAGAATTAGTAGCATTAACATTAGTTTTTCAACTAGTAATAGTAAGAAGATCATTAAATAAGTTTCCAGACTTTTTTCGTATGGGCACTTTTATTGATAGTACACACATGAAACTCTAGTCCCCTTAGAAATAATCTCCTCTGGCTGCAATGCACTTGTTGTGACGTTCCAACAACTTCTGGAAGGCCCCATGGAAGTCCTCTTGTGTAAGCGTGTCAATGACCTTCGTCACGGCCTCTTTCATCTCCTCAATTGTCTCATAACGACAGCCTCTGAGCTTAGGGAATAAGCAAAAGTTACAGGGAGCAAGGCCTGGACTATAGGGAGGGTGAGCAACTGTCTTGACGCCCATCTTGGTCAAATAGTCAGTGACAAGGCTGGAGTTGTGGACTGGTGCATTGTCCAGGTGGAAATACCACTGACCCGATTGAAAGAGTGCTGGCCTCTTCCCAAGGAATCTCTTCCTGGACTCCCTTAAAACCTCAACATAGTAACCCTAACCCTAACCCTTTGGCCAATCAACTCTGGTCTATTGACTTCCTTACTCCTCCCACACCTCTTATCGTCCCTCCCAGTCAGCCTGCCTTCCTCGAATCTCTTATGCCACTCAAACACTGATGCTCGATTCATGCAAGATGGTCGAAAAGCAATCTGAAGCATTCCATACGTTTCTGTGCCATTTTTTCCAAGTTTAAAACAGAATTTTATTGCAAATCGTTCTTGTAAAGTGTCCTGACGTCCAGATTGCATTTTTGAAATTCACCAGCTGTGACAATCAGGATTTAGCAGGGTGTATTCCAATTCCTGCTGTAGGTGTTCCTTTAAACCTGAAATCATAAAAATTGGTCAGTCATCTCAAAAGATATACATCTTTTGAGATGACTGACCAATTTTTATGATTTCAGCAATAACATACTGAATTTTCAAGAGTCTACGACAATTTTAAATGCCTCTACAAAAAAAGTCTGAAAACTTATTAAATGCACCACGTACTCCTGATAGCAATTCCAACAGCTTCAATGATATGAGTACTTATAATAGTTAAATATGTACGAGGGTTAGTAAAAAATAATGACTTTTTCTTATCTACAGGAATAATTAACTGCATATGAACATGCCTCACACATCAAAATAAAGATGATTCTCTGTGGATCACATTCTTACTTCTCAACATAGTCACCCTTTCTCTCAATAGCAATGTTTCACCTTCGAATGTGAGCATGCGTCGCTGCCTCGTAAGATTTTGTTGACTGCTCTTTTGAGCCACTTCATCACTGAAATTTTCAGTTCCTCGTCACTGGCATAATGTTTGTCTCTTAAACTCTCTTTCATGGGACCAGTGAGGTGATTGTCTAAAGGCGCTAAATCTTGCCAATCGATAATGTCCTCCTTCTGCATGATAATGCTCGACCACACACAACCATCAGGACGTGAGAGACTATTGACTCACTCGAGTAGGCAACTTTACCGCTTCCTCCATACTCATCAGATTTATCACTTTCAGACTATCTTCTTTTCGGTGCCATGAAAGAGAGAAACATTATTCTAGTGATGAGGAAGTGCAATTACAGTGATAAAGCGGCTCAAAGGTCAGTCAACAAAATTTTACGAGGTAGATATACATGCTCTCATTCAAAGTTGAAATATTGCTTTTGAAAGAAACGTTGACTATGTTCAAAAGTAGGAATGTGATCCACAAAGTACCAGCTTCATTTTGATGTATAATACATGTTCCTGTGTCGGTATTTATTATTCCTGTACTAAAGGAAAAGACATTACTTTTTGACTCACCCTTGTTGTAAAAATGTGAGTTTTGCAAAATTAGAAATAGTAGTTTTGTATTTGTTATAGAAATTGTTCTTATAGTAGTAGTAGTAGTAGTAGTAAATGTAGTTGATATTGTTTTTGTTTCCTACTAAAACGTTTATGAGAGAAGAAACCAAAAAGATTTTACATAAATTTTGCGGGATCGAAAACTTGTCCTGTCGATTGAGGCTGTAGAATACCCCGACTGCTCTTTAGAGGGGTAAGATACCCCCAACGAGTGTCCTAGATATGACCCTAAACAATCTGATGGTGACGTTCCAGTAATGCTGGAACTTTGGAGAATGTGGAGTACTCCTTCATTGCCATCGCTCCCAGGACCACTCTGGCCAGGAGTGGCAGTATCTGATGGGGTCCTATCTATGCGTCAAATAGAACTAAACTGTATTTATGCTAAACGGAATTGCTTGAAATAGGATTGTTTTTACATTTAAACTGCGTACTTATGCTAAAATGAATTGTTTGAAATGGAACGGTTTTTGTATGCTAAACTGAATTGTTTGAAATAGAACTGTTTTTGACGTTTAACTGTGTGTAAATAAAAATTCTACTTATACTAAATTAAATTGTTTGAAATAGAACTGTTTACCTAAACTAAATAGTTTAAAGTAGAAATGTTTTTGACATTTAAACTGTGTACTTACACTTAACTGAATTGTTAGAAATAGAACTGTTTATTTGTATAAAAATGGACTTGGCATTAAATAACCAACAAACTTTGATAAACCAACCGAACAAACAGAATCGAAAACCCGAACTTTCATCCCAAAATACTACCATAATATTCATTATATATATATATATATATATATATATTGTTTGGATAAGTTTGGTTAAAGATTACGAAGCTTTCCTTTTATATGATCTTGTGTTTTTTTGGGGGGGGTCTAGCTTTCTTGCTAGTTTCTTAGTATCAGTCCAGTTGATAAAGAGGTTCATCTAAGTTCTACTGCCAACCGCCTTCGATGGTATTGATTGATCGTCTTCCGTCAAAACGGCAGCCTTTCACGGACATCCAGCTTCCGTCTTCAGACGAACACAATATACCATCCACCCGAGCGTATCCTAGCTGGATGGTATTGAGCGTTTCGTCATGCTTCCCTGGTCTCAAAGGAGCCACCCGCTTAGACCTGCAGGGCCGAGTTCATTGTTTGTCGTCTAAAGCGCCCCAATATGAAGAATGCCGATGATATCAAGCATTTTGATGTTGGTAGATTTGTGTATAGCTCCCCACATTAAAATCATCTTTTTTCAAATCCTACTTGATGGTTGGTTGGATAAATACTTCAGAATGGAGACCTGGGTTCAGTCCTAGGTCGCGTCATACCAAAGACTTTTAAAATGGTATTTGATACCTCCTTGCTTAACACTCAGTAATAGAAGGTACGTATCAGGGTAAAGTGGAGCAATCCAGGGAAAGGAGTAACTCCCTCCCCTACACCTCGGTGTGGAAGCTATCAAAAAGGGAGCCTTCTGGTCACCCTCGACTAAAGGGAGACAACTTTACTTTGCGTTTTTATCTGTTTATTTATTTCTATGTATCGTTTGTTTCTGTTTACTTTGGGAGTGAAATTTATTTTGTTGAAAGTTTTTTTATGGGGTGGGGGTGCTTTGGTTAGAATGTTAGTTTATAAAGGTGTTTAGTATCCTTGTGCCAATGTTGAATACCATTTATTTCTATTTAGTTACTAATTTCACATGCAAACCAAAGAAGTCCCACTAATAATAAATCCTTTAAACCAAATAGATTTTTCACCCAAACTAAACAATACCATCAAAATAATAATCCTTCAAAATGAAAATCCTTCGGAAGACGATCAGTGGCTATGATCAAGAGCGTTTGGGGGCAGAAGCAAGTTAAACTTCTCTATTAACTAGACATGACTAGGTGTGGGAGGTTATTTATCGGGAATTGTTCAACATTCTGAAAATTGACAATACGAATTGTATATACACGAACTAGAAAATATCATATAAATTGAAACGTGTAAAATTCTCAGGGACAATGACATAGAAACGGATCACCCAATCTTGGTCCGAAAAACAGATCTAGTTTTTATTAACCAAAAAAAACTTATCTTGAAAATTTTTCTATCCCAGTAGACTACAGAGTGAAAATGAAATAAAGGAAAAGGACCAATTCAACAAATACAGGACAAAAAAACTCTCAAGAAACAGACAAAAAACACATTATAAAATCTTTAAAAATAAAAGTGCCAAAATAGTCTAGACTATAACTTTTTGCTAAGTCTCTCTCTCTCTCTCTCTCTCTCTCTCTCTCTCTCTCTCTCTCTCCACACACACACACACACACATGTATATATATATATATGTATGTATGTATATATATATATATATATATATATATATTAGCCCAGTCGGCTTAGAGTGTAAAATACAATGATTGCATCTCTGTAGAGGAGTAAGACCCCCACCAACAAGTGTCCTGAATATGACTGATCAATCTGATGGTGAGACTGCTGTAATGCTGGAGCTTTGGGGAATGCAGAGTACCCCTTCATTGCCATTACTTCCAGGCCCACTCTGACCTGGTGTGGTAGCATTTGACAGAGTCCTATCTATGGGTCAAACAGAACAAAATGTGTGCAAACAAATGACTGATATTAAATTGTGACTGTTACGTAGCAATACTTGAAAACATTTAACTGTGAGGAAAATAGAGCTCAGGTTCGTTGAAGAAAGTTATCTATAAAATGTGTTAACAAATAATATATATATTTGATATACATGTATAAACAAAATTTGGTATTAAATAACCTACAATGGTTGATATGCCATAAAACCCAACCAAACTAAATCATATATATTTAATATACATATATAAACAGAATTTAGAATTAAATAACCTACAATGGTTGATATGCCATAAAACCCAACCAAACTAAATCATACATATTTAATATATATGTATAAACAGGATTTGGCATAAAAGAACCTACAATGGTTGATATGCCACTGAACACAACCTACCAATTCATATATATTTATAAAGGGGATTCGGCATTAAATACCCGACAATGGTTGATATGCCATAAAACTAAACCAAACCAAATCATATATACTTAATATACATGTATAAAAAAGGAGTTGGCATTAAATAACCAGCAATGGTTGATATGCCATAAAACCCAACCAAAACCAAATCATAGATATTTAATATATATTTATAAACAGGATTTGGTATTAAATAACTTACGGCGATTGATTTGCCATAAAACCTAACCAAACTAAATCACATGCATTTAATATATATGTATAAACAGGATTTGACAATAAACCACAAAAAGTACATGTGTGTGTGAGAGAGAGTAAAGAGAGAGAGAAAGAGAGAGAGAGAGAGAGAGAGAGAGAGAAAGAGAGAGGGTTTGGGTAGCGTAGACTCAGGGTCAACAGTGTTTGATCAATTCTTGGTCGAATAATCACATAGGTGAGAAACTGACAGTCACCAAGCACCATTGGCTGTGCCTAGGTCATTCAAAGTTAGATCTACATATCTTTGCAAGAAAGTTTTTAACGAATTTCTATTTGATTCGTCTGCCTTCTAAAGACGTGTGAATTATAATCCCCTTTCGGCTTGGTTTAGTTTTATGGCATATAAAGTATTGTAGGTTATTTAATACCAAATCCGATTGATTGATATATATATATATATATATATATATATATAAAGTAAGTAAAGTTAGCGACCATAGTCGAGGGTGACCCGAAGGCTCCCTTTTCGATAGCTACTACACCAAGATGTAGGGGAGGGCGCTACTCCATTCCCAGGATTGCTCCACTTTACCCTTGTACCGTACCTTATAATGCTGAGTGTTAAGCAAGGTGGTATATATATATATATATATATATATATATATACGATAGTATATATATATATATATATATATATATATATATATATACGATATCGTATATGATTTGTAAAAATTAGTCAACACAGTTTTATGGGGGGGCGTCCTCGTGGTGTAATGGTTAAATTGCTGGACGCCGGGATCGTAATAACAAAGTTCGAACTCCGTTCGCGCTATTACGTTCACTTTCTCGACAAATACCCTTGGGTATGAACCCCCTTATCCTCCCAGCTATGGGTTAAATAGTACTACTACTGTTCTTATAAAAGGATGACTCTGACATTAAATAACCTACAAAGGTTGGTATGCCATTAAACAAACAAAGTTAAATAATTCCAAGTATTGCTGTGAATCACTAACAATTCAATTATACATGGCATTTGTTTATACACAGTTAAATGATCAAACAGTTCATTTTTAACAATCCACTTTGGCATGCCATTTGTTTACATTTTGTTTATTTGTAAAATTGTTCAATTTGACCCATAGATAGGATCCTATCAGATGCTAACGATGCGGGTTTGAGTGGACCTGGGTGCTATGTCCGTGAAGGGGTACTCAGCATACCCCAAAGCTCCAGTATTCCGGAGGCCTCACCATCAGATTATTTAATGTCATAACAGGACACTCGGCAGAGGTGCAGTCAGTGTATTCTGCAACCCCAGTTACAGGGCTTAATTCCCTCGAGTATTGTTTTGATTTCAGGACCATAGAAGAAAATGATCAGATTTTTTCTTATATATTTTACTCTAGGTAATCTGAGACCAATGTGTCTGTCAAAGCAAAAACTAAGTAAATAATAAAAATCCAGCAGCCTTTTCCTTCTCCACGTCCTCTTCTTCCTCATCCTACTTGTCTTCTTCAACACCACTATCATTATAATTACGAATTTGTTTTTTTTTTTTTCATAAAATTACAAATTTTCGACAGGCTCATTGGCCTAGTGGTAGAGTGTTCGCCAATGGTCCGGGAAACCTGGGTTCAATCCTAGGTCGCGTCATACCAAAGACTTTAAAAATGGTACTTGATACCTCCTTGCTTAACACTCAGCAATAAAATGTACGTATCAAGGGTAAAGTGGGGCAATCCAGGCAAAGGAGTAACGCCCTCCCCTACACCTCGGTGTAGTAGCTTCTGAAAAGGGAGCCTTCGTGTTACCCTCGACTACGGTCGCCAACTTTACTTTTTACAAATTGGTGACCTTCACTGAAATCCGAGTGATAACAAGTCTCCTTGGCTCTACAGGACTCTTGTCAGTACTCTAGCTGGTTTTCAGCAGTGCTGTGGTCATGTCAAGGCAGGGCAAAGTATTTTTTAGCTTTATATTTTGGTTAAATGATATTCAAACTTTTTTATTACCTCTATCTAATAATAACATATATATATATATATATATATATAAATATATATATATACTACGGCGTGCAGTGAATATTCAGTTCGATCCATTTATAATGGTATTACATTTGAGAGATGTTTACATGTACCATCTTCTTTATTTTAGAGCCAAAGAACAAAAAACTGCAGAACAAACTGGTGACAGTTATACCAATTGTTGTTAATGCACTTGGAACGGTCCCCAAAATATTGGAACAGTTAAAAATTGGAGGATGAATCGTGACCATTCAGACAACAGCATTGGCAAGATCGGCTAGAATACTGTGAAGAGTCCAGGAGACCTGGTCACACAGCCTCCAGAGAAAGACCACCAGCAAAAACTTATGTGAAAAACTCATATAGGGTAATAATAATAATAATAATAATAGTGATGATGATGATGATGATAATCAGCTAACACTGATGTGAAAAACTCTAAAGGAGTAAATAATAATAATAATAATAATAATAATAATAATAATAATAATAATAATACTTGCCCAGAAGACCAGAGCTAGACGATAGAATGACAACAACTAGGAAACAAAAATGGGAGAAAAAACAAATCTATGACCGCTTTAAACGACTAATAAACAACATCTCACACCAGAAAACATGGACCTGGCTACGAAAAGGAAACCTTAAGAGAGAAACAGAATCTCATCTAATAGCAGTAGAGGACAACGCCATAAGGACCAATCATAGCAAAGCGAGAATAGATAAGACGCAACAAAACAGTAAATGCGGTAACAGAGGCGAAACGATCAATCACATAATGAGCGAATGCAGCAAATTAGCACAGAAGGAGTATAAGGCGAGACACGACTGGGTCGGCAAGATGATCCACTGGGAAATGTGCAAGAAATTTAGATTTGACCATACAAACAAATGGTATCTGCACAACCCAGCACTTGTCCTAGAAAATGACACGCATAAACTCCTACGGGAATTTAATTTACAAACGGATCACCTAATCCCGGCCAGAAGGCCAAACCTTATAATAATCAACAAAAAGAAGAGAAACTGCAAAATTGTCGACTTTGCTGTCCCAGCATAAATCTGAAAGAATGTGAAAAGCAGGATAAGTACCACGACCTTGCTAGAGAATTGAAAAAGCTGTGGAAAATAAAAGTGACGATTGTACCAATTGTGACTGGTGCTTTTGGCACAATAACTAAAGGATTATTAAAAGGCCTGGAAGACTTGGAAGTTGGCAGACGGGTAGAGACTATCCAAATGACAGCATTGCTGAGAACGGCCAGAATCCTAAGACGAGTCCTAGAGACTTGAGGAGACTTGCTGTCACTCAAACTCCAATGAAAAACCATCAGCTAACATTGATGTGAAAAACTCTAAAGGAGTAAATAATAATAATAATATGGAACAGAAAGGTGACAGTGATACCAATTGTAATTGGTGTACTTGGAACAATCACCAAAGGATTAGTAAAGAGACTGGAAGACTTGGAAATAAGAGGACAAGTGGAGACCATCTTGACAACTGCATTAATAACAATAACAATAATAATAACAACAACTGGGCCCATGGAATGGTCCCCAAAAACCTTGAAAAGAAAGTGGGAGAATTGGAGATCTGAGAAAGAATCGAGATCCCCCAGACAGCAGCACTGCTAAAATTATTTAGGATACTTAGAAGAGACCTGGGGGTCAGAGGAAACTTGCTGTCACTTAGACTCCAGGGAAAAGACATTAGTTCGTGTTGGTGTAAAGTATTCACAAGGAGTTAAATGATAATATGTAATAAACGACAAGCGAATCGCCTAAATGGATCCAATAAATTTACAGACAGTGCATCAAAGGATTATTTCCCTTGAGATTCATTATAGAAAATGCCAATCGTCGGGCGTCTCGTTCCACTTTTTCCCTATACAGCCTTTGCCTCTCTCTCTCTCTCTCTCTCTCTCTCTCTCTCTCTCTCTCTCTCTCTCTCTCTACAACCAATATATTTCCCAGCTTTGCATGGAATCGAAACTTCTTTACCGCCATTTTTTTTCGTGGGGGAGGGGGGCTACTTTTTTTATTCACTTTTCAGTTTTCAATCGTTGCCAATGAAATCGCATTTTTTTCTTCTTTTGCTTTTAATTTTTTTCTATCTTTTTTTTTTTTTTTTTTTTTTTTTTGACGTTCATCTTGTCTTTCCCTTCTTCGTCTCTCATAAATTATTGCCGGGATGTTTTAGTTCTTTGAATTCTGTTCTTTTTCTTTGGTTTAATGTCCGGAACCGGAACATTATTTCGTGTGTTCTTTTATGCAACTTACTTCCGCTGGGAGTTGCTTACATGTGAACCATTCGACGAAAAAAATTTTTTTTTTTAATGTCTGCACCATGACTATCATTATTATTACAGTTTATTTGCTTATTTATTCATTTATTCATTATTATCATTATTATTGATAATAATTAATATTGCTTTCTTATCATCCTAACTTAATTATTTTTTCGCTCATTAATATTGTCAGTAACTCAACAATGAATGCTTGCCTCTGTCTTATTACAACTGTTCTTTTTTCGTTTTCTTTATATATATATATATATATATATATATATATATATACGTTGCAAACAAACAAAGTCATTTAACTGCTTTTGTTCTCAGGAATTTTTAACCCCGATCGTTAGTTGTTCCTGAAATGGCTGTCTCAGAATGCTTCAAATATCGTCTCTTCTTGTTTTTACATTTTTTTCCATATATCGACATATTTGTATAATGTCTTAGCAATGTCTCGACGCCATCGTAGAAAAAAGTTTCAAATATACCGATCAGTTTTTTTTTTTAAGAATTAAAATTTATGAAGGAAAAAAGAAGAACGTTTATTAAATTTCAGTGATTAATATTTTCCAAAATATTAAATTCTATGATTAAAGAGACTTTTCAACGAGATGAACTTGTTTCCAAGAAACATCGTTTAAAAAGTTTATACGAACGCTAAAGTGAAATAGGAAGCATTATTTACTGTTGCACTTTTTTCAAGAAAAATCATTTGTGGTGTTTCTTGTCCTGTCTCAGAACAATGGCAGTATCACATTATTTACTGACCAGTGTATCCGGAACTTTTTTTTTTAACGAAGAGTCGTTATGTTTTCCCTCTACGGACTATCTTTTCGACTCAGATACGTAGTGTGAATCTCCCACCCCTCCACTCGGGTAGGATGCGACACAAGGTCAGTTTTTAAGTGGAGTTAAACAGGTTTGAATCCAGACTTTTCCTTCTCCTAGACTGGTGGCGAAACCAAGAAACCAAGTCTGCCCAACTATTTACTCATAGCTGAAAGAAGAAGAATCGGACTCATGCCTTTCCCTTGGGTATCAATGCCAATTGAAATTGTTATATACCGTACCTATGAACATTAATGGGTATGTCCCATTCCTCATAAATTCGTTAAACACTCTTGTGGGGTGGGGGTAGAATATGGAAATTTACTAAGCTTTTTGCTTAAATGTGGCTCAAGGCCATATGAAAGGGGCACCCAATGAGACTCGAACTCACTAGTGTAGGTTTGCTAGCCGAGCTTGCTAACCATTACACCACCAGAGGCGCCTTGGGTGGGGGTAGAATATGCTAAGTAGTCACCACTAGCAGTGGTTACCTTTTTTTCGCCGCAACCGATTTTTGTATTTTGTTAATGTTATAAAGATTTCCATTTCATTTCCAACCTCCGTTTAGGTTATTTCTCATTCAGGAACCTCTTGTTAGGTTAAAACAGAGATGCAATCAACTTCATTCAGGATTTGAACTTGGTTCGCCGTATCCATTTCTTACAACCATAACCGTTAAACCAGTGGCACATAGTGGCAAGCCTGCGTTTAGTCGATTTGCGTAAATCACACATTCTCCTATAAATTTTATGCTGTTTTCACTCATCTGGTACCCAAAATCTGATGACGGACAGGAGAACTATTTGATTTGCAAATATTTTCGTGAGATTATAATGATTTTTGTACCGCCGATTGGCCTAGCAGTTAGAGTGTTCGCCAATGGCTCGAGAGACCGGGGTTCAATCCCAGGTCGAGTCATACGAAAGACTCAAAAGTGGTACGTGATGCTGCCTTGCTTAACACTCTGTTTTTTTTGGGTTTTTTTATTAAAAAAATTTTTTTTTTAAATAAAAAAAAAAAATAAAAACTGAAATCTGAATATGAGCACAAGTAAAAAAAATCATAAATAATAGTAGTAATTCTAGCTAAAGTAAGAACATTAAGTTTATAATATCCAAAAATTCACTCAGAATTGTCCAGCAGGACACATGACGTAACGGTTATAGGCGTTGGTTCCCTGGGCTTCTAAGGAGACAATCCTCACTACAGGCGAGTAATATATATATATATATATATATATATATATATATATAGGAATACTTAACACTTGTGCCCGGTTATGGCAAACGGAATCAGAACAGGTGACTCCTGTGGATTCAATAACGGACGTAGTTCGAAGTTCCGTGAAGGTTCCCGATTTCGATAAAGAAGGTCGAAACGTTGTGGAAATAAAGATGAAGACAATAGTCCAAAAAACCTTAATGATAAAAATCAACAAGCTTCGTCTCAGAAATTTAGACAACTAATCTACGTATTTGTTGGTGTTTTACGGTATATCAAACCTTTTGGTTTATTTAAACAATTCTATTTCAAGCAATTCAGTTTAACATAGGTACGCAGTTTAGTTCTATACATACATATATATATATGTATGTATGTGTTTGTTTGTGTTTTATGGCATATCAACTTTTGCTGGTTATTTAACGCCAAATCCATTTTTATACAAATAAACAGTTCTATTTCAAAGAATTCAGTTTAGAGTAAGTACACAGTTTAATTATCAAAAATATTTCTATTTCAAGCTATTCAGTTTAATCAAACAGTTTTAATTCAAACAATTCAGTTTAGTATAATTTTTGTTAACAAACAGTTAAGTGTCAAAACAGTTCTATTTCAAACAATTCAATTTAGCATTAGTACGTAGATTAAATGTCAAAACAATTCTATTTCAAGCAATTCAGTTTAACATACGTACGCAGTTTAGTTTTATTCGACCCATAGATATGGCTCTATCAGGTGCTACCACTCCAGGTCAGAGTGGATCTAGGAGCGATGGCAATGAAGGGGTACTTTGCATTCCCCAAAGCTCCAACATTACTGGAATTTCCCCATCAGATTGTTTACTGTCATATCCAAGACACGCGTTGGGGTAGTTTTACCCTTCTGCAGAGATGTAGTCGGTGTATTTTCCAACTCCAGTCGACTGGGCAGGTGTGTGTGTGTGTGTGTGTGTGTGTGTGTGTGTGTGTGTGTGTGTGTGTGGGTGTGTGTGTGTGTGTGTGTGATTTGTAAGAGAATAGTTTGTAGGTAACTTTATTTTAAACGGTTAGTTACAGCGCATTTGTTTGCACACAGTTAAATGGTTATAAGTAGTCTTAGACAGTACTAATCATCCTATTCAATATTAATTATTTGTTTTCAAACAGTCAAATGGTTTCAAGTATTCCTATCTAACTTTAATAATTCGATATATTAAGAATTCCAATAAAATATAAATAATTTTTACACGGCTATTTGGATTCAAATCTCTAAGTATAATAATCCTGATAAATAACTGAACAGTTCTATTTGACGCATTGATAGGACCTTAACGGGCACTGATAATGACATTAAACAACTTGATGATGAGGTTCCAGTAATGCTGGTGCTTTACGCCTTTACAGCCATCACTCCCAATTCCACTATTGCCCGGTGTGGTAGCATACGATAGGGTCCTATCTATGGGTCTAATAGAAATAAAATAATCTCTACACGGCTATTTGGATTCAAATCTCTAAGTATAATATCCTGATAAATAACCGAACAGTTCTATTTGACTCATTGATGGGACCTTAACAGGTACTAATAATCGAAGTCACAGTAGACCTGGGAGTAATGGCAAGGAAGAAGCACTTCGTATGTCTAAAAGCTCCACGATGAGAGCCTCACCAGCGATTTCCAGGACAATCGGTGAAGTAAAGTCGGTTTTTTCTTCTACCATAGCTGACAGGGTGAGCCATCTATTGGTTAAATCAGTTTGAAAATTATTTGAATTATATAGTATGGTTTGGTTTGGTTTGGTTTTATGGCATATCAATCATTGTAGGTTATTTAATGCCAAATCCATTTTAAACATATAAACAGTTATATTTCAATCGATTCAGTTTATCACAAGTAAGCAGTTTAAATGTAAAAACAGTTCTATTTCAAACAATTCAGTTTAGCATAAGAACAGTTCTTTGTTTACACACACTTAAATGTAAAAATAGTTCTATTTCAAACAATTCAGTTTAGCATAAGCACACAGTTTAGTTCTATTTGACCGATAGGTGCTTCCAGTCCAGGCCAGAGTAGACCTGGGAGCGATGGTAACAAAGGGGTACTCTGCATTTCTCAAAGCTCCTGCATTCCTGGAGCCTCATCATTTAAATATTTTGTGTCATATCCTGGATACCCGTTGGGGAAGTCTCTCTGCAAAGATGCATTCGGTGTATTCTAAAGCCCCAACCAACTGGGCTACAGGACACTCGTCGGTGGGGGTCTTACTCCTCTACAGAGATGCAGTCGGTGTATTTTACAGCCCCAGCCGTCGTAGGAAATGGCGACACGACTTCAAATCCTGGACAAGACTGATTGCATTTCACGTAGCACTAATACCCTTGCGAAATCCAATTATTTTCTCTCCAGCTATGGGTAAATAGTTGGGCAGACTGGGTTCTTCAGCCTTGATTAGGCAACTAGTCTAGGAGAAGGAAAACTCTGAATTCTAACCTCCGCTTAAAAATTGACCTTGTGTCATATCCTACCCGAGCGGAGGGGTTGGTAAATATGAATACCTTTGTATCAGGTCAGCCATTTTTTTGACAATATTTTCCTTCTTCGTCTGGTCTTCCTTCTGTATTGTATACTATCCGTGTATACATGAGTATATGTATGTGTGTATGTGTGCATATGTGTGCGTATGCATATATGTGTGTGCGTACACGTGCTCGTGTGCCTATGTGCAAGTGTGTATGCATGTGCGTGTGCTCGTGCGTATGTGCGCGTGCATTTAGATAGTGTATGCGAGCATGCGTTTGCGAGTGTATGTGTGTGCGCACGTGTATGTGTTTCCGTATGTGTGTCTATGTGAGCGTGCGTGCATTTACGAATATGTAAGTGTGCGTTGGTGTGTATATGTATGTGCGTGTGTATGTTTGTTCATGTGTGTATGTGTGCATGCGTTCGTAGATTTGCGCGCGAGTGTGTATGTGTATGCACGGGCGTATGCATGTGTGTGTGTGTGTACGTACATTTGCTTGTGTGTACGTGTGTGCGTGTTTGCGTATGTGTGTGTATGTGCATGTGTACGTATGTGTGTGTCTATGAGTGCGTATATGCGTTTGCATGTGTCTACGTATGCGCGCGTGTGTCTGTACGTGCTTTGTTTGTATCTTCGTATGCGTGTATGTGTGTGTCCATGCGTTTGGGTATGTGTGTGTATGCGTACGTTTCCATTATGTGTATGCATGTGCCTTTTAGTGCGTACGTGTGTGTGTGTGTGTGTCTCTCTCTCTCTCTCTCTCTCTCTCTCTCTCTCTCTCTCTCTTTCTCTGTCTGTCTACTTGTGAGGGTGTGCATATGCGTTTGTGTGTGTGTTTCTCTCTCTCTCTCTCTCTCTCTCTCTCTTTCTCTCTGTCTGTCTACTTGTGAGGGTGTGCATATGCGTTTGTGTGTGTGTTTCTCTCTCTCTCTCTCTCTCTCTCTCTCTTTCTCTCTGTCTGTCTACTTGTGAGGGTGTGCATATGCGTGTGTGTGTGTGTGTGTGTGCGTTTGCGTATGTGTGTGTATGTGTGTGGGCGTATGCCTGTACGACAATAAACTATACGAAATTATTTACTCATTTCTTTATCATTAAAATGCTCTTGTATTATCTAATTCTTTTTTTTTGTTTTTTGTTTTTTGTTTTTATATCTTTTTCTTCGGCAATTTTATCTTCTGCCCTTTTATCTTGCGAGCTCTCCAGCGAAAGAGACGAGAAATGACGTCTTCTCTTTGTTCTCTTGCTTTCCACAGGACGAACGGGAAGCCGTCAACGTTTGGGTTCAAAACGCAGTTCTATAACCGACCGACGTCGGCCAAGTGATGTTTCGTGCCTGTCCGCAAGCGATGATGAGGAAGGAGTCGGCATTGTTGAGCTATCCGCCGAGAAAGCCAGTCGAGAGATGATAGATGCATCCAGTGAACTGGACCCAAAAAAACGGGGTTCAATCAGTTCAATTGCAGGTATAAAATCCCCATCTGCTTTCTTCCTTTTAGGTTTTTTTTTTCCTTATTTTCTGTTGGTTTCCATTCAAGTTTTTGTTTTTTGCATTTTTTTTTTCGAGAATATGAACATTTTATTTGATTTATCCCATTATGTATTTGAAAACATTGCCTTATATTTTGTGATGAAAATTCATTTGTTTTAATTGGTTCCAAAATAATTGTGCTAAACAACAGTCATCATTTGTTTTTGTTTTTTTATTTTGTTTTTTGTTTTCTGTGTTTTTCTTCTGTGTGTTTTTTCTGTTTTTTTTTTTTTCTGTTTTTTTTCTTTGTTTATCATTGTTGTCATTCTTTTTTTTTTTTTTCTGTACGCCATTTAAGTGGAAACTTACGCTTTTTAAACCATAGATGTATCCTAATTTATCAATTTCACACACAGACACACACACACATATATATATATATATATCAGCATGTTTAACTAAATAATAACGACACATATTGTCTATATGATTTTAACAGGATCCTTTCAAGTGCTTTGGTTTTAGGTTAAAATTAGTAGATGAATTTACCGAAATTGTCCCCTGTTCTTTTGGACGTTTCATAGGCCATCATCAGGAGTTGCTTGAAAGAGTAATGAGTGTTTGTTTTTTAAGATTTTAGGTTTTTTATTACATTGCAAAATTTACGTAAACGTATTGTTGGATTAAACTGAGATACCGATGACATCGAACGAATTTAAAACAGAAAGCTATCAACAGAAATAAAATATTTTAAAAAATAAGAACTAAAGGTATTTCAAAACATTGTCGCTATTTTCAAAGTTAATTCTATTAATTCTAGTTTGTTTTGGTTTTTTTGTTTTATTTTGTTTGGATATGTAGGGTTACTAGGATTTGTAGGTGTAGCTTATTAATTTCGTGTACTACAATAGCAGTATTTAAAAAAAAAATCTTTACACGTGCAAATAACCCCTGATGATGGCCTATGAAAGGTCCGAAAGCGCTCGGGACAATTTTGGAAAATTCATCAACCAATACCAACCCAAAACCAAAACACTTGCCAGGAACCTTGAAAGGAACCTAATAAAGTTATATAGACAAAATGTTTCTTTTTATTTAATCCCGCATGCTTAAATGCAGGAGGGCTGCCCAATCACACACACACACACACACACACACATATATATATATATATATATATATATATATATATATATATATATGGCGTGGATTACTGTTGTGAGGCTGTCGATCATACGGTAAATTGATCTTTCGGACAAAATAAAATAAGATTTCTTCCAAGCTGTAGCTGCGAGGTTACTACTGTATAGATGCACCGCCTAGACTCTTACGAAAAGAACGGAGATTATGAATCCTGAAAGCAGGGCCCCATAAAACAGCATCTGTTCAGCCACTTATCTCCCATATCACAAACCATCCAAGCGAGATGAACAAGACGTGCTGAACACTGCCGAAGAAGTAAAGATGAACACATGAGCAACGTTCTCCAATGGACTCCTACACATGGACGCACCAGTGTTGGCCAACTTGCATAGATTTACATGTATCCGCTCTGTGCAGACTTTTGATGCAGTATCCAGAGGGATGGATGATAGGGACGGATGGCAAGAGAGAATCGGGGAACTCCGTGCTATCATCTCGACTTGATGATATATATATATATATATATATATTATAACAGTGCTGGTTGTCATTAAATCACTTTGTGGGTTTGTGGCGAACCAAGTGCAATATAATATGATGAGTGCTCAATATCAAGGATAGAGCTATTATATAACAATAATGAATAAATATATATTAGATTTATATATTTAATGCCATGGAATTTAGACTGCGACCCCTGGGTTTCATGGAGTCTTACAAAACAACAATCATCCGGCAGATAACAAAATGAAATGAATCACATGTACGTTCATATACACATACACCATATATCACTCTCGCATACACAATAATACGCAACTATAACCCACACAAACACACATACGCCCACACACACGCACTTACAAGCACACGTAAAGATTCCAACACGTTAGGGGGTGTCCTCGTGGTGTAATGGTTAAAGCGATGAACTGCGGAATCGTAGTACGCGAGTTCGTACTCCAGTCGCGCTATTACGTTCACTTTCGGGCAAATACCCTTGGGAAAGGTATGAACCCCCTTATTCTCCCTCCAGCTATGGGTAAATAGTAGGACGGACTAGGTTCTTCAGCCTTGGTGAGGCAACTAGTCTAGGAGAAGGAAAACTCTGAATTCAAAACCTCTTAAACTCCGCTTAAAAATTGACCTTGTGTCATATCCTGCCCGAGCGGAGGGGTTGGTAAATAGTAACACGTTCCAATGGTTTTTGATTCATTTCTTTTTGTTATCTGCCGGATGATTGTTGTTTTGTAAAAACTTCATGAAATCCAGCTATTGCTGACTAAATTCATTGGCATTAAACTTATAAATCTAATATATATATATATTTATTTATTATTACTGTTATTATATATATATAAATGTTCTGTTCCTGATTTCCCCATATATATATATATATATATACTAACGGAAAGTAAAATTTCATCATACTGAATATTTTTCAATTGATTCAAGAATATAATATTTACCCGGTAGTGTAGTACAGTATGTAATATCCAATCTTAACACCCTCTGCCACGGCAAGGTGTGACTCAAGGTCAGTTTTTAAGTTGAATACAGCCGGTGGCAAAACAACTATCCTCCTGGACAGCTGACTTATCCAAGGAAGAACCACACGTGATCAAAATGGACCTTGGAGTAATGGTAATGAACGAGTACTCCACACTCGCCAAGCCTCCAAAATTCGAGCTACACGACTATATACGCTTTGATGTTGGTTGCAACCTCCACATACTTCTGGCGAATAAAACAATATCTAACGAAAAATGAACAAATTAGAATAGTATAGCAATTAATTTTATCCTCATAATATTGTGCCAATCGCTTCTTTCTCATTCGTTGCTTCAAAAAAAAAAAAACACTTAAAATTTGGGGGTTATTTAATACCAAAGCTATCCTTATAGAAAAAAGTAGTGGTACTATTTAACCCATTTCGGTGAGTATAAGGGGATTCATATGTTTTCTAAAGGTATAAGTAAAATGGTGAATGTACTAACGCGACTGGAGATCGAAATCGCTTTCTACGATGACGCAATGCAGAACGTTTACCACACTGCCATGGAAACTCCTCCCAGTGACATTAACGAGAATGTTTGATAGAAAAATGATGAAATTAAATTGGGTCAACTAAATAGAACCGGGAATGTTTGGGGAAAAGCACTCATTCATTTCTCCTGTGCTCAGCTATCGCTAAATGGTCAGATAGACTGTGCTCAGTAATAATTTACAAAGCTTTTTGCTTAGATGTGGTACAAGGCCATATGAATGAGGACACCCTATGAGAATCGAATTCACTCGTGAAGGTTTGCTAGTCTAGCTTGCTAACCATTACACCTCCCGAGGTGCCCACGGCTCTAAAACCATGGTGTGGTAACCATTTTGGAGAAAGAAAACCCTTATTCAAACTACACGTACCTCGCTTAAAATCAACCTTGTGTCTCCTGCTACTTGTAACAGATAAACTGTTTAGTAAATATATACAAAAAAGGGATTCCCCGAGGCTAAGTGGTTAACGTACTGAACTACCAAATCATGGTACGTTAGTTCGAACTCCAGTCACGCTACTACGTTCACTTTCGGACAAATACCCTTGGAAAAGGTAAAAAAAAACTAATCATACAGCTATTAGTTAAATAGTACCACCACTGTTCTTCTACAAGGATGGTGTGGGCATTAAATAAACCACGAAGTTTGATATGACATTAAACAAAGAAATTATACCATCCGAAAGTATCATGTAAAAATTAGATTATTTAAATTCGACCAATACACGAGTATATTCAGTTGCTAGAAAAACTGTTAACACTGTCTTAAACCGAATTTTACACGGGACCACAGAAACAGAATTATGCCACACACACGCAAACACGCTCATAAATATATATGAAAATCTACATTTCCAGTTTTCTCGATATATACATATATATACAGCATCTTTTTTGAACATTTTTGATTAAGTTGGACTGATACTTTGTTTCTACCTATTTTATCGTTGACCTGTTACGTCTTTGTATACGTCATTTGATTTCTGGATGAAATAAATTCAAGAAGGCGCCATATTTTCCCCAAGTACTAAAAGTGAGAAAGTACATCAGAACAAATACAACGAATCTGTAGAGACGTTTAACACTTCCCTATCCGACACTAGTTCCATCTTGAAACATCTTCCAACGTATTCGTACCCCACCCTCAAATACAGAAAATTTCTAACCATATTACGAAAAGAAAAAACAAACAAAAACACCAAATTCTTCAAGCTCTTTATAAAAAGATTAACGAACCTTCTTTAAAGAATTTAACCTCAAATGGAGCAGCTACGTTCTGAAATGCCTTAAACACTTTCCAGCCAATTCTCCCTCTTACCCGAAGAAAAGTTCTTTTTCCAGTAAATTCTCCTCCCACTTGTTTTCTCTTTTTTCTCTTTATATAGATCTACAGAATTTGTCCTTGTGTTAATCATTTCAATGTTTGTTCCACTGAAAATGGCGAGCTGAAAGTACTTGGAAAAAATATGGCGCCTTCTTGAATTCAATCCATCCAGATGTCAAACGAGTCATACAAAGACCTGAAATTTAAAAAACAGACTGAAACAAAATGTTTGTCCTATTTAATCAAACATATATATATATATAGTCATCCACAGACAGACTGTTTCGTTATATCACAACTCTTCAATGCAGTAATTTATAAAGCATTTTGCTTATATGTGGTACAAGGTGGAATGAATAGGACACCCAATGAGAACTCGAACTCACTCTTGCAGGTTTGCTAGTCAAGCTTGCAAACAACTACACAACCTGAGACGCACATCACACATCTTCAGCGTGGCTAGACACGTGAGACGCACCAAGCCAGGACTGAAACCCGTCTAACTTAACGTCAGGCTGATGACATACTCCTAAACCAAACCTGCGACTCAACGTCAGTTCGGAAATTAACGCATATGTATTAACTTTCGTTTGTTTGCATTTTGCGCTATCGGATACCGAAGTGCTCATTTCGTTAGAAGAGTGACAATTGTTAATTCCTTCGCTAAAGTTCTCAATATGTGTGTGTGTGTGTTAAAACGTGTGGGTAATATTTTTATATTATAATACCTTTTTTTTTTTCTAATTTTGCTTCTGCCTTTTCATCTTTTTTATTTTTGTTTTTGTTTTTTTACTTCATTTCATATTTGTTTGAGCTTAACTTTTTTTATCCAATTTCATAATTCTACTTTTTTACACAATTTCATAATCCCACATTTTTCACCTCATTTAACATAGGCGTGATATCTTAAGCATTTTCAATTATTTGTCATGTATCTCCACCAAGATATAAACTCATGCAAACATAATCAATGTAGTTGCGTACTTCGATTACATTAGAACACAATTCTCCATTGAGAATATATATATATATATATATATATATATATATATATATGATTTGTAAACCCATTTTAACGTTTTCAAAAGAGCCCCAAATCATTCTTTTACACAGTTAAATGGTTCTATGTATTGCTATGTATAACAAATAATTGAATTAAACATACGTAATTTTTTACACGCAATTAAAGGATCAAACAGTTCTATTTCAAACAATTCAATTTAGCATAAGACATTTGCTTGCACAAAGTCAAGCAGTTCTATTTGACCCATAGATAGGAGTCTATGAGGTTCTGATACTCCGGGTCAGAATGGACCTGGGTGCAATGTCAATGAAGGAGTACTCTTGCATTCCTTAAAGCTCCATAGTTGAAGCCTCACTATCAGACTGTTTAGTGTCATATCTAGGACACTTATAGCGGGGGACTCTTTCCCTCGGCCAAGATGCGGTCGGTGTATTCTCGAACCCCAGTTGACTGGACTTTCCATATAGTGTTATTTTCTGCATCGTATCCACTCATGTTTAAGTTGACCTCAGGTATTGTTCGACTTTCGATTTATGGACATGCAATTATTTGCTTATGGAATTAATTCTTGGAGCTAGTGGTTGCTAGTGGTTACAAACAATAGGTTTGAATTTCAACCTCACCAAATTATATCGGCGCGCTCAGCCAATTTCAAATCGATATTGTTTCATTTCATGTTAATGCGCTAAGGAAAGGCAAAAGTCCATATCCTTTAACTAGTGGGTAGAGTGTTCACCAATGGTCCGGGAGACCTAGGTTCAATCCTAGGTCGAGTCAGACCAAAGACTTTAAAAATGGTACTTGATACCTCCTTGCTTAACAGCAATATAAGATACGTATCAAGGGTAAAGTGGGAAAATCCAGGGAAAGGAGTAGAGCCCTCCCCTACACCTCGGTGTAATAGCTATTGAAAAGGGAGCCTTCTGGTTGCCCTCGACTACGGTCGCCAACTTACTTGCTACTAATCCTTGTGTGATAGGATTAAGGATGGTAATTGATTATACAATTTAACTGTTTTATTTGTAGTAATAAATTGTAAGCGAGGTTAAAAAGTGTAGATCGCATTGAAAGGTCATACGCGTGCACATGCCACGACCAGATGTCAGCATGTCATTGTAAAGTTCTGTTTTGAAATCGGATGTTAACAGGATGTTGAAGATGGCATTTTTAATGCTATGAACGTTGTTCTTGTAGTGACGTGTTCATGGAAAGTTTTTAGGAATTACGTAATCAGTAATTAAAAGAAATATTTGAAAAAAAATAAAAAGGAGATTTGAAGTAAGTTCATAGTCGGGAGCATTTGGTCGGTGGGTTCGCGTCGGGCCAAGAGATGAGACAAACAGCCCTTTGAGTACAGGTATTGGTCGAGGAAAAAGAAAAGTGAAGTTGGAATTTTGATCGTTCGTCTCGGACGAATGGCACTCTTAGCGTTTCTTACAAACGCCAGTGATACCTATCATTCTCTTTCACTCGGGTTCGTTGACGACTATGTGTATATAAACAGTCATAAACTTTCGTATCTAAAGAAAAAAAACCCGAGTCACATTGTTCTTGGGTAAGGTGAAACCTGTTCATGTTTGCGTTTCGTAAGGTAACGCTTCCTTTATATCTGGGTATAGATTGATTTGCTTTGGTTCGATTGGGTTTTAGGTTATTTAATGTCAAATACATTCTTAGAAATATAAACAGTTCTATTTCAAACAATTCAGTTTAGCATAAGTACACAGTTTCAATGTCAAAAATATTTTTATTTCAAGTAATTCAGTTTGGCATAAGTACATAGTTTAGTTCTATTTGACCCTATCAGGTGCTATCAGTCCGGGCCAGAGTGGACCTAAAGGCTCTGGCAATGAAGGGGTACTCTGCATTTCCCAAAGCTCCAGCATTACTGGAGCCTCACCATCAGATTGTTAATGTCATATGCAGGACACTCGTTGGGCGTGTCTAAGTCCTCTGCAGAGAAGCAGTCGGAGTATTCTACAGCCCCAGCCAGCTGGCCAGTCTGCTTATGGAGTGTTACCTTCATAATATTTATGATCCCGTTGCGTATAACCTGTTGTAGGTAAACTTTAAATTCAAACTGACAACAGCAATCCGCTTAAAAATCGAATTCATGTCACCTCCTACTCATGGGAGAGTGGTTAGGTAAATATATACTTGTTTGTATTTACCTAACTCCTTTTTTGTATTTTTTACAAATAAATAACGGGAGTTTCCGATGCCTAGTGGTTAAAGTGATAAACTGCCGCCTCGTAGTAAATAAGTTTGAAATCCAATTGTTGGATATTGACTTGAAGATCACTTTTAACATGCCACGTAAATTGTGTGAATGGTATGCTGGAAGGAAATCCTGTCGCAGGAACAAAAAAATAAACAGAAAATAGACCTATTTCCTAAAGTAAACAAGACGCAGGTGTCCCCGGCGGTAATGAATAATAAATTGAGTGGGTGGCATGCTAGAAGGATGCGTGCAACGTGTAGGTAAGAGGCGGAATGAAGGGTGACCACAAGAATTTGTGTAGGCGTCCGGAATATTATATAACCAGCGAAGACAAGGAAAACCGGCGAAGGCAGCTATAAGACGTCACGTCGCTTAGGCTCTGTCCTTGTGTCAGACTGCCCTGGGTTGGGAAGCAGGGAGAAGCCTGAAGTAGACAAATAAATAATGGGAGTTCCAGAGGCGTAGTGGCTAACGAGATGGACTCAGACATCGTAGTAAATGAGTTCGAACTCAAGTCACGCTATTAGGAACACTTTCGAAATAATAACCTAGGGAAAGGTATAAACCTCCTAATCCCCCAATAAGCTATGGGTTAAAATAGTACCACTACTTTTTTCAGGTACAGGTTGGGTATTGAATAACCCATGAATGCTGTTATGCCATTAAGCAATTAAACCAAATCAAATCAAATTTCAGCATCAGATAACCCATAAGGAGTTCACATGCCATTAAACAATGAAACCAAATTAAGCCAAACAAATGCATAAACTTATAGACTGAAATGAGGAGGAGAGAAAAAGACTATTTTTTCTTGCTCTACTGGTTAGTATTTGAGCACTTTTTATGATTTAAGAAAAAAAAACGTTTTTATAACTATTTGTTCATTTCACTATATACATATTCATATATATATATATATATATAGTATCATCCACAGACAGACAGTATCGTTCTATCAGAACTCTTCAGTGGGGCTAGACACGTAGGACGCTTGAAGCCGGGATCGAAACCCGTCCAACTTTGCGTTAGACTTAGTATCAGACCGCTATATATATATATATATATATATACACGTAAGTTAGTAAGTTGTCCGTTGTCGGGGGCGATCCAAATGCTTCCTTTTTAAATAACAACTAAACTGAGGTGTAGGGGAGGGCGCTACTCCTTTCTCAGAATGACTACACTTACCTATGATCCATTCCTTATAATACTTAGTGTTAAGCGAAGAGGCATCAAGTACCATTTTTGAGTCTTTGGTATGACTCGACCTTGGACTGAACCCTAGTCTCCCGGACCATTGGCGAACACTAACCTTTATGCAAATGGGCTGGTCTTATGCCAATGGGCATATTTACTATATATATATATATATATATATTCAAGTATTGCTGCTTATCTCAGTCGTGTACTTGTAAATTATACATGTATACTGTATCATATAAACAGTATTTAAATGTTGTATTTATTAATATGAAGAACTTAAAAGAAATGAATTTATACAGTTTTTGGTCCCTATATATAGAACGATTAAACTGTTAAACGAAGAGCCAAAATCGCTCGATATAAAAACTTAGATATTCCCTGACGAGCGATCAACTTTCAAGTAAATCATTAAAAATTTCCTCGTACGTCAAACTATATAATATACATATGTAGTCGTATTAATTGTAGTCGCGACCCGAAGGTTCATTTTTCTTTAGCTACTACACCGAGGTGTAGGAGAGGATGTTACTCCTTTTCCTGGATTGCGCCACTTTACCCTTGATATGTACTGGATTGTGCCACTTTACCCTTGATATATACTGAGTGTTAAGCAAGGAGGTATCAAGTACTATTTTTGAGTCTTTGATATGACTTGACCAGGGATTAAACCCCTCTCTTCCGGATTATTAGCGAACACTCTACCCACTTAAAACTAACTAAAATAGATAGCTTAGCATAGTTCTGCAGAAGGTTTTTTGGGGGGCGAGGGGGCTCTTAGTGACAGTGCTCAATAATGAGGATGAAGTTATCTTTATGGTAAATTACTTAAATGACGAATCTTTAAAGACAAAAATGCTTACCGCTACTATAACTTTCACGAATTCTTGACCATCAAGCAGCCGAGAAATCTTGAAACTAGCAGTAGTGATGGGTATGTTTTTGTTTTTTTTAAATTCGTTTTCGGGTTCGTATTTCAAGTTATTCTACACTTATATATATATATATATATATATAATTATATATATATATATTATGTGTGTGTGTGCGTGTGTGTGTAGCAAAGATTTAGAACATACATAAATGTACTGTTTAGAAAGAATAAATAAAAAATATGCACAGGATTATGATTTAGTGTATATATATATATATATATATACATATATATCCAACGTGTGTGTGTGTGTGTGTGTGTGTGTGTGTGTGTGTGTGTAAAAAGGGAGACTATAGTGAAAATTAAATTGACTTTGCTATAAGTACAGATTTAGAAAGAAAATATTTATTTTTCTGATAAGATAGTTTTTATGGCAAAGGTATCAATTAAATTTTCCATGTTTTCTTTTTCTCAGGCCGTCGGATTTGATTTAAACCCTTATCCATTATATATATATATATATATATATATATATATATATATATATATATATATATATAATTCAATTGTCAGTACTGTCTCCCTTTTCGCTTACACACATACGCACGCGTATACACACACACACACACGCACACACCAATACACAAATACACACACATATGGTGGACATTTCGGTTCTTTCGTACTTTTCATTTACTCTTCCATTTTTAGTTAGACACTCGCAAACATTTTCCCTTCTTTGCTTTTTTTTTTCTCTTAACATTTTACATCATATATTTCTATAATTGTTATTTTCTTTATATATATATATATATATATATATATATATATATATATATATATATATATTCTTCTTCCTTGAGTTACTTTTTTATTTTATTTTATCAACTTTTTTGTGTTATTATTATTATTATTATTATTATTATTATTATTATTATTATTTCATTCCTTTGCTTGTTCCCATTACGTGTTTGTGTCTATGAGTTATGAGTCAAGTGGCAGCAAGTCTTCTCAAAAGTTTTCTCAATACTGTCGGCGATCTCATCCCGCTATTTTTAAAATAGGTCCCACATTTTCTTGAATTTCTTAAAATATGACGACTAATACTAATACTAATACTAATAAGGGTACGAGACTATAGTAGACTTGTTGTCACTTGATCGAGAATTTCGTTGTTATGAATTTTATTATTATTATTATTTCTATGTCGTTGATATTATTATTTTGTATCATTGAGCTATTATTATTATTATTATTATTATTATTATTATTATTATTATTATTATTAACAACAACGATAATGATGATGACTCTTTTATTATTTGGAACCACAATTATGTATCTCCATTTTTTCTTGTTATTGTTGTCATTGTTTTATTTTGTGACGCAATTCTATCATATGAGGTTTTTCTTGATTTTTTTTTTTGTTGTTGTTGTTGATTTTTTTTTTTTTTTTTTAGTCGTCTTTTTTTTCATGTGATATCTTTTTTAGTTTTTTTTTTTTTTCTTAAAGACTGTGAATTGCAATCCGTAAGCCGACGATTTAATTTTCATAAAGTTAAAAAGAAACACCCTCAATAACCCACCACAACTAAATTGAAATATGTATAAGAATTTATTTGAACATTTGAACTATGATTACAAAATAAAATAAAACAAAACAAAGCTCTTAATAGTCCGTGGAGCCTTGGGTGAAAATGTTAAAACCTGGAATAAAATGCACATAAACTGACTTTTTTTTACTTCTTTTTTTTAGAATTGTCTTTTTTTGTGCGTAGGAATAGCATATCGAAAGTCCCCAAGATTTCACCTTGTCCTTTTCCAATACGCTGTCCAATATGACCGCTAATTTTTCTTTATGTTAATTATTTCTAAACTAATTGGCCATTCTGAATTTACTTAAGGTTTTTGATAGTAATTAATATGATTAAAAACGTAACAAAGGTTGATCACTATCCGACAATTGAAAAGGTAGGATTTTCAAAACGTCAAAAAATTGACTTTCAAACAAATAAATCGTTAAAATATTTTTACTTTGTTAATTAATAACCCTAAAAATTTTTAAGAAGAGTTATTTTCAATATTTAGTGAGCTTAAAAACATGTTTTATTTAGCAGGTTTATCAATATGCTTAATTAAGTGGATTTGGCCTGATGTTTAGAGTGTTCGCTAATGGCCCAGGAGACCAAAGACTCAAAAGACTTGATGCCTCCTCGCTTAACTCTCAGCAATATAAGTTACGGATCAAGGGTAAAGTGGAGCAACCCAGTGAAAGTAGTAGCGCCTTCCCCTACACCTTGGTGTAGTAGCTATCGAAAAGGGAGCCTTCGGGTCACCCTCGACTACAGTCGCCAACGTTACTTTACTCAACTGATATGTTTAATTTGGTGGGTTGGTTGGTCGTTTTATTTGGCAGTGTATCAAGCCTTTTCTGGTCATTTAACGCCGAATTAAATTTCTAACAATTCAATTTAGTATAAGTATAGTTTTGTTTACAAACAGTTAAATATCAAAAATAGTTCTATTTCAAACAATTCAGTTTAGCATAAATACACAGTTTAGTTCTATTTAAAAGTTCTATTTCAAAGAGCTCAGTTTAATATAAGTACACAGTTTCAATGTCAAAACAGTTCAATTTTAAACAATTCAGTTTAAAATAAGTTTACAGTTTAGTTTTATTTGACCCATTGCGAGAAACCTATCAGGTGCTACCACTCCAGGCCAGAGTAGGCCTGGGAGCAATGGCAATGAAGAGATACTCCGCATTCTGCAAAGCTACAGCGTTACTGGAACCTCACCACCAGATAGTTGAGTGTCATATCAGAACACTCCATGGGAGGGATCTTACTTCTCTGCAGAGATGCAGTCGATGTATTCTACAGCCCCAGCCGACTGAGCAATAATTTTGTGGGCTGAATAGCATTCTTGGTTTAGAGGGCAAATTATGTTTAATTTAGTGGGCCCACTGAGTAGAGTGTTCGCCTGTGGCCCTGGAGACCAACGTTCAATCCTATGTCGAGTCATACCAAAGACTCAAAAAATGGTACTTGATGCCGCCTTGCTTAACACTCAGCATTATAAGGCAAGGATCAAGGCTAAAGTGAAGCAATCCAGGGAATAGAGTAACGCCTTCCCTTACACCACAGTGTAGTAGCTATTGAAAAGAGAGCCTTCGGGTCACCCTCGACTATGGTCGCCAACTTTACTTTATAACCTCTATTAATTTAGAGGGTTAAATAACATGTTTAATTTATTAGTCTTATTAAAATGTTTAATTAAGTGGCTTTAGTGACCGGGACATTGCCCTGATAAGTAGAGTGTTCGCCAATGGTCCCAGGTCGAGTCATACCAAAGACTCAAAAAATGCTACTTGATGCTGCTTTTCTTAACACTCATCTTTATAAGGTAAGGATCAAGGATAAAGTGTAGCAATCCAGGGAATGGAGTAGCGCCCTTCCCTACATCTCGATGTAGTAGCTGTTGAAAAAGGGAGCTTCCAGGTCACCCTTGACTAAGGTCGCCAACTTTACTTAGTAACATGTTTAATTAAGTGGGCTTTATAACAAACTTAACTTAATATGCTTTATAACATGCTAGTAAGGTTCAAAATATGATAACTTTAGTGGACTTATTGATATGTTTAATTTAGAGGGTTTGATAAAATGCTAAATGAATGAACAATAGCAGTTAAACCCTCCGAAAAAAATTTACAATAGCCCAGAAATGTTTGTCTCCGTCTTGTTGATGTATTTGTAGGCTGTTGCTAGTTTTTCCAGAATCTCCACCCCTTCTTTAAGGAACGAAAAATATGCTAATCAACACCTATCAACCTGGTTGGGTCTAGGGTTCACTACTTCTATAAAGTGTTTTGGGCAAGAACAGCCTAACGAAGCCCTTCTCTCTCCAGGTCTACAAATGGTTTGAATTCAGAGATTTTCTTCTTCTTGACCGGTTGTGACACCAAAATTAAAGAACGTAGCCTGCCCAACTATTAAACCGCATCTGGAGGAAAAATAGTTTTATTCATACCTTTGCAATGGTTTTAGCGCTATGTGAAAGACAAACATTCTCGTTTCGGATTTGAATTCAATTAGCTGAACCCTCTCCCTAAGATGATATCCGTCATACCTAAAAGTCTCCAAAAAGACTGGAATATGAAATTTAAAAATCTAAATGTCGAACAAAATGTTATGGTTAAACATTTTGTTTTAGATGTGAGAAACGAAGAACATTTTTCATCTTAATTCAAATATCCAGTTCGTTGTCTCATATGAAGTTTTCTTCTTTTTTTTAATACCAAGATTCTGTGTGGCTTGGTTTTATGACATATCAACCATTTTCGGTTATTTAATGCCAAATCCTGTTTATACATATATATTAAACTTGTAAACACATTTTGTAGATAACATTCTTAAACAAGCCTGAGCTCATTTTTTAAACACATTTAAATGGTTTCAAGTATTGCTATATAATAAATAGTCACAACTTAACATCAGTCATTTGTTTGCACACAGTTTGTTCGATTTGACCCGTAGATAGGATCCTATCAGGTGTTACCACTCCGGGTCCGAGCGAACCTGGGAGCAATGACATTTTGCATTCACCAAAGCTCCGAGGCTGGAGTTTCAGATTGTTTAATATATCCAGGACACTCGTAGCTGGGGGGGGGGTTCTTACGTCTCTACAGAGATTCAGTCGGTGTGTTCTAAAGCCTCGGCCAACTGGGCTACACGAGTCTGTATAATAATTAAATAGATATAATAAATTAAAAAATAATTTTTAAAGAAAGATTATTGATACTATTTTGTTCTCAAACAAGGTCTCTACTATTTGACTTTAACTTATTGTGTCGGGCCAAGCGGTTGCAATTCACAGTATCTGATTTTGAAAATGTATTTGACAATTTTTTGCTTCTGAGAATGCGCAGCCACACCACTTCCGCTTCTGCCCAACGCTCGCTTATATCCTCCCCCTTTTATCTTCTCTCTTTCTCCTTCTTTTCTGTCACTTTCAACCTTCGCATCCAATCGCATTAATCTTCCTCCCACTTCTTGAGAGTCACCTGCTTTTTTTTCTTTTATAAAAAAAAAAAGCTGATTCTCGCTTTACCCTCAAAGGAGATAGAATGTATAAATGTATAAAATCAGCATAACAAAATACAAAAGGAAACAACAGGATAGAAGTGATAGAAACAAGTTAAGTACTATTGTTTGATAAGTATTAAGAGTTTAGTAAGGATAGAAAAAAAATTCAGAGGACAAATTTTTAGCAACTTACATGCTCTTTAATTCAACCGAGGTTATCTCTACGCTATCTACGGCCTTCCTCGGGAGCTTATCGCATTAGATAACTCAATGAATATATTATAGAGCTCATTATTTTACTATAGAACTCATTATTTGGTCCAAGAAAACATTTTGTTTTCATTTCTAACACCATCACATCTAACTTGCTTACAAGGAAATTTCAACATTCTTGCTTTCCTTATACTTCTGCTTTGTCTCTCTGTTGAGCTATTATACACACACACACACACACACACACATATATATATATATATATATATATATATATATATATTAATGTTCGTTCAGCAACTTGAGGAGGATAAAGAAAATAATACTAGTTGTAGAATTCTCTTAAGCCTCCTGTTAGTGGTGCCTTCAATCCTTGGTTCATCTTGATCATATATATATATATATATATGTGTGTGTGTGTGTGTGTGTGTGTGTGTGTGTGTGTGTGTGTGTGTGTGTGTGTGTGTGTGTGTGATCAAGATGAACCAAGGACTGAAGGCACCACTAACAGGAGGCTTCAGAGTATTCTACAACTAGTATTATTTTCTTTATCCTCCTCAAGATGCTGAACGAACATTAATTAGAAAAGGATAGAAATTAGACGTAAGACTCTAAGAGTCATCTTTAATGGAACATATTTAAAAAAAGATATCCGACACTTTGGATGGGTTAATTTCAGTCTTTGGCTCAAGAAATATTGAGATATCAGCAGGTTAGGCAAGCAACAACTAAAGGAAGGCATATCGGTGAGGAGATCTGAAATTTCTCTGGTAACATTTTAGGAGAGGTTCAAATACATATAAATTACGAGAATAAAGGATAGATAGATAGATAGATAGATAGATAGATAGATAGATAGATATGAAAAGATGGAAACAGACAAAAATAAGAAAGTGATATATATATATATATATATATATATATATATATATATATATATATATATATATATATATATATATATAGATATATCACTTGCTGATTTTGTCTATTTCCATCTTTTATATATATATATTTCCATCTTATATATATATATATATATATATATATATATGTGTATGTGTGTGTGTGTGTGTGTGTGTGTGTGTGTGTGTGTGTGTGTGTGTGTGTGTGTGTGTGTGTGATGAGAGAGACTGATAGATTATGAAAAGATGGAAAAAGACAAAAGGATAAGAGAAGTGTAGATAGATAGATAGATAGATAGATAGATAGATAGATAGATAGATATGAAAAGATGGAAATAGACTAAGAAAGTGATATATATATATATATATATATAAGAAAGATCCATAGATAAATATGATAAGATAGAAATAAACATGAGGATAAGAGAAATGATAGATAGATAGATAGATAGATAGATAACACCACGAGGACAGCCCCCACTGATAGATAGATAGATAGATAGATAGATAGATAGATAGATAGATAGATAGATTACACCACGAGGACAGCCTCCACTGATAGATAGATAGATAGATAGATAGATAGATAGATAGATAGATAGATAGATAGATAGAATTAGACAAGGATAAGAAAGTGATATATATATATATGTGTGTGTGTGTGTGTGTGTGTGTGTGTGTGTGTGTGTGTGTGTGTGTGTGTGTGGTAGAGATAGAGAGAGAGGGAGAGAGAGAGGGAGAGAGAGAGAAATAGATACATATGAAAAGATGGAAATAGACATAAGAATAAAAAAAGGTTTGAAATAGATAGATAGATAGATAGATAGATAGATAGATAGATAGAAAGAATATTAAGAATATTATGGCATAGATGGAAACACATTTATGATACAAATTGACAAAGGCAGATTCATGAAGATCAAAATAGAGAGACGTTTTGATTGAAAAAGATTTTTCTTGTGCGCCAAAATGTTTCCTTCTGTAAAAACATATTTCAACCAAAACCAAGTCAACACTTCTTTGATATTTTTCTGGTACAATATCCTAATTCTATCATACTTTATTTTCCGATGACTTTTCGTCTTACATCTCTGCATTGACATACTTTTCTCATTTTAAAAAAGAGCTCCATTTTAAGGGGAAAATCTGTAATTTGTCTCGGCACAATGCCTCAATATTGAACCGACTAGTAAGAATAGAACCCGCTATCCGCGACTAATGAAGTTAAAGAGGAACAAGCAAACAGCTGCCCTATGGTAGACAACCGAAATCGCAGTTACTACTGACAGTGGCGCAAGGTTCCAATATTGAGCTTTTAATTTAAAAAAACATTAAATTAGATTATACGGTTTATTAGCATAACGCGAATATTTTACGATGGTAAATGACTCACTTCCGTCCATATATTAACTAGCTTTAATGCCCGCGCTTGGCTGTGATATTTTTTCTTCTCGAGATAGGGTTTTAATTTTCAGTCATGCAAAAACAAAAAAAAAAAGAAAAACACCCCGATTCCTTTCAGTTTTAGACTTTTGCATACGAATATTCTATCCCAGTAGAATGTGTATAATTCTATATGAAAATGAAGACTGTTGTTATACATATGTGCATGTGCGTATGTGTATGCGTTTGTGTGTGTATGGGTGTGTGTGTGTGTTTGTATATATTTATGTATGTGTAAGTGTGAGTTGATATTTTTGTTTCCATCTTAATCGTCTCAAAAGAATTTGTCCTTAATTTTTCATTTTGTGTTTTGTTTTAGTTTTAATTTTGCCATTGCTTTCTTCTAAAAGTTATACACTGAAAACTGTTTATATATATATATATATATATATATATATATATATATATATATATATATATATATATATATATATATACGAGGACCATTAAATAAGTTTCCAGACTTTTTTCGAACGGGCACTTTTATTGATAGTACATACATGAAACTCTAGTCCCCTTCGAAGTAATCTCCTTCGGCTGCAATGCGCTTGTTGTACCGTTCCAACAACTTCTTCAAGGCCCCCATGGAAGTCCTCTTGTGTGAGCGTGTCAATGACCTTCGTCACAGCTTCTTTCAGCTCCTCAATTGTCTCATAACGACAGCCTCTGAGCTTAGGGAATAACCAAAAGTTACAGGGAGCAACGTCTGGACTATCGGGAGGGTGAGGAACTGTCTTGATGCCCATCTTGCTCAAATAGTCTGTGACAAGGATGGACTTGTGGACTGGTGCATTGTCCTACTGGAAATGCCACTGACCCGATTTGAAGAGTGCTGGCCTCTTCCCAAGGAATCTCTTCCTAAACTCCCTTAAAACCTCAACGTAGTAACCCTAAACCTAACCCTTTGGCTAATCAACTGTGGTGTATTGACTTCCTTACTCCTCCCACACCTCTCATCATCCCTCACTGACTCGCTGCCTTCCTTGAATCTCTTATGCCACTCAAACACTGATGCCCGATTCATGCAAGATGGTCGAAAAGCAGTCTGAAGCATTCCATACGTTTCTGTGGCATTTTTCCCAAGTTTAAAACACAATTTTATTGCGTATCGTTCTTCTAAAGTGTCCTCACGTCAAGATTGCGTTTTTGAAATTCACCAGCTGTGACAAACAGGCTTTAGAAGAGTGTATTCCAATTGCTGCTGTAGCTGTTCATTTGAACCTGAAATCATAAAAATTGTTCAGTCATCTCATAAGATGTATAGCAATAACATAGTGAATTTTCAAGAGTCTCCGACAATTTTACATGCCTGTACAAAAAAGTCTGGAAACTTATTGAATATATATATATATATATATATATATATATATATATATATATAATACCCAGTCAGCGTCAAAAGACAGTGGGTGTGGGTTATTCTTTTATAGAATATATGAGGAATATCATATAAATCTTGGTGAGTGCTCAATGTATGGCTATTGTTAATCCCTTATTCATTCTCTGGGATATAACAAAATTCACATTCAGAGCGTATATAGAGTTATCGGATGGAAACTCAAACTTGGTTAAGTCGTCATTATAAATTTATTTCGATGGAGAATATTACTATACTCTCCGTCTCGTCAGATCACTTTTTAAATGCTTTTCTCGAAGTTACAAAACAGCAAATATGGAATTACAGTTCGTATTTAAAAAATAAAGAATAATAAAATAGAAATAAAAATTATTTAAATTCAAAAGCGAGTTCACCTGTGAATTTAAATAATTTTTATTTTTATTCTTTATTTTTTTACTTTATAATTTTTTTTTATTTTTTATTTTTTAAATAGGAACTCTAATTCCACATTTGCTGTTCTGCAACTTCGAGAAAAGCATGTAAATAGTCATCTGACGAGACGGACAGTATAGTAATATTCTCTGCCGAAATAAATTTATAATGACGATTTAACCAAGTTTGAATTTCAATCCGATTACACAATATATATATATATATATATATATATATATAATTTCAAATTAATAAAATAGGACCAATAATTTTTTTTTTAAACTTGATTGTAAAAAACGGTATGCAAATTAGATATCTCATGCTATTTATGAACGCTATTTATTAGTACATATATACGTATTGCACATTGGTCAGGAGTATTAATGATTTGACAAAATATGGACAATTTTGATGTCCACATTTGCGTAGAAACATGCACAAAAATTCACATCTATCTATTGAGATATATTGGGGGTAGTGATGAGTTGGTTTGGTGGTTTCGTTTTATGGCACATCAACTATTATAGGTTATTCCATGCCTAATCCATTTTTATACACATAAACTGTTCTATTTCAAATAAGTCGGTTTTGCATATGTACGCAGTCAAAAACAGTTCTATTTCAAACAATTCAGACTAGCATTAGTACACAGTTTAGTTCTATTTAACCCATAGATAGGACTCTGTCAGGTACTAACATTCCAGACCAGAGTGGACTTGGGAGTAATGGCAATAAAGGGATACTCTGCATTCTACGAAACTCCAGTATTACTGGAGCCTTACCATCAGATAGTTTAGTGTCATATCCAGGACACTCATTGAGGGGGGTTCTTATCCCTCAGCAGAGATGCAGTTGGTGTATTCTACTGCTCCAGCCAACTTAGCAAAGGTTAAGTTGGTTGGTTTTACAACATATCAACTTCTGTCGGGTTATTTAATGCCGATGTCATTTCTTTTCAGAAACAATCAGGTTTCAAGTAATCATTTCTGAATAATAACAATTTGCATATTGGGGTGAATGAGACAGTAACACTCGGGCATAAGAATATAAGCTCTATTTTTGTTTACGAACGGTCGAAATTGTAGCTTGAGAGAAAGAGTGAAAGTCGGACTGTTATGATTGACACCATATTGTAATACCCAGAGCCTTGCATCTTCTTGCTTCTTTGACAGGAGCTTAGTACAGAACCGGTTCTCAACTCAGGGGACGCCGTCCCTCTCCGGCTGGCGTGTCTACTCAGCTGACTACCGACTCAGACTCTTGGGGTCAAAATCTTTGGTCATTATATATTTACTTACGCTCACACATTTTTTCCTTCTGGCGCAATTCACCACGTGATTCACCCACGCAATTAATATGGCATTTTGGCTGTCTTTTGTGTACCTTAAGACATATGTGCATAGCCTGTTTTGAAATCCACAGCTAACATGGCCTGTCAAAAGTCAATATTTAACACAATTGTCAATCTTCAAGTGACCATTCCTTTCTATGACCAATTATCAACAAATCTTCATACTTGTTAATATGAGATATTAATACTTAGAAACATTTGACAAAGTACAAACTAATGACTAATATTGTATAGAGTTATTAGTATTTGATCGCAATACTTGAAACAACTTAAATGCCTGTAAACAAATATGCTCTAACTCGTTTAAAAATAAACTTTCCCACAAACTTTTCGCTATCAAATCATACATCCACGCACAAAAATATATATATGTGTATATTTACGCGGGTTTTTCTCTATCTTCATGAGAAATTTCTCATTATTTCTTTGTCAGAAGATGTAGATCTGACATTTTAAAATAATTATAGGCTCTGCTGAAATAAATATTATTACAAAAAATTTGAGTAATTTTTAAAGGTTTTTTCTTTTATATGGTATTTGGTGTATATATATATATATATATATATATATAAGCCTCACTTTAGGGATAAAAATAAAAACAAAATAATAGTTAAGTTTAAATATTAAACAGTTTTATTCAAGAAATATATATACTCATTACCTTGATAGTGATCTTGAACCGAAAGCACTCAGCAATACCATTAATGACTCCTTTGGAGAAATCATTTACGAGTTTCATGATCGTAACATAAAAAAACATTAAGTCCTCACGTAATATATATATATATATATATATATATATATATATATATATATATATATATATGAAAAGTAAATAATGGATTGTAATCCGACAATATGTAGAAAAATTTGAGAACGATATTGTTGGATTACAATCCTTTATTTACTTTTCATTCTGTCCAATTGACCGATCGTTGTCATCAAATTTTTCTACATATATATATATATATATATATATGTATATATATATATATATATATGATTTGGGATTAAATAAACCACAAGGTTTGATATGACATTCAACCAAATAGCCAAACCAAACAAACATTTTATATAACGTGTTGCTATTCCAGTCTAATTCACAATTTTATGGCTTCATGTATTTTTATCTGACACTAATATTCTGTCAGCAATTACATGGTTTCAGGTACTTCATGCTTATTTGCTTTGTCAATATTTTAAAAAGTAATGCATTAACGACTTTCTCCACGTTAATGGGTTACTTTAATTTCTTTCTAACACGAGTAGCTCTTGACTTTAAAGAATGGTCACAAACAAATCTATCTGAAGCATAAATGTGACCCTAATAGATACTACTACTTCAGATCAGAGTGACCCAATGATTAATTTAAATGAAGGGGCGATTACTTACTCTTTAGAGCTCAAGAAGGAACACTGCTCAACCAGGGATATTTCAGTTGGATTTCGGAGGCGCTATACATAGTGAAGTACCCGTTGAACACGGTGATACGAGTTCAAATCCAGAAAAAGGTTGTTTGCATTTCACATAGCACTAATATCCTTGGGAAGGTATAAATCCAATTATTCCCCCTCCAAATAGTCGAGCAGACTGGATTCTTCAGCCTTGATTAGACAACCAGTTTAGGAGAAGGAAAACTCTGAATTCAAACTTGTTAAACTCCGTTTAAAAATTGACATTGTGTCACACCCTATCTGCGCAGAGGGGTTGATAAATACGTATACATTGTGGGTGAGAGATGATCGTTGGTTGGTTGGTTGGTTTGTTAGGTTTTTATTGTATATCAATCCTTATAGGTAATTTAATGCCAAATTCAGTTGATACATATATTAAACATGATTTTTTAAATTAATTTGTAGGTAAAATTTTTAAACGAGCCAAAGCTTATTTTTTTGCACCAAGTTAAATCATTTCAAATATCCCTAATATGAATAATTCTATTTAATATCAATTATTTCTTCAATTTAACAACAGTCATTTATTTACTGCTGAATTATTAAACCGTTCTATTTGACCTATTGGTGGGTCTCTAAGAGGTACCACCATTCTGGCTCAGAGTGAGCCTGTGAGCAATAGCAATATATATGTATATATACATAAAGAATGATAAGTGTGTGTATTAATCCAACCCTCTCCATAGAGAGGATGTGACACGAGGTTAATTTTTAAGCAGAGTTCTGCGGGCTTGAATTCAGTGCTTTCCTTCCCCGAGACTAACTAGTGAGAATCAAATTGCCGATTGCTCGCTATTTTTTCGGTATCAGTGATATCTTATTTGCTTAGATTAAAACACATTATGAGTCCTAATATTAGCAAATAACTTATCACGGATATGTATTTTAAAACTAATTAAATAAGGAATCCATATATCGTTACTTGCTAAGCTTTATTTAGTTGTGACACAAGGACAGAAGTATGAGGCGTCCAGTAGGAATCAAATTGCTAACAATGGTCTGCGAATACAGCTTACTATCCATTGCTCCATACGAAATGTCCAAGTCCTCTTTTGCCATAATTATTTACAAATCGAACTCACTAACAATGGTCTTTCAACAAACTAACAAACCTCAGTGAATAAGTGCAGAAGGTAGGATGACAGGTCACGCAGTGAGAATCGAACTCACTAACAATGGTCTTTCAACTCACTAACAAAGCTCAGTAAATGATGATAGGGCACCCAGTGAGAACTGAACTCACGAACGATTGTCTTTTAATCCAGCTTGCTCACCATTACACCATGCGTGGTGCCCTTGTTCACTGAGTTTTGTTTAGTTGTGACACAAGACCAGATTAGAGGGTACCCAGTGAGAATCGAACTCTCTATCAATAGTCTACTAATCCAGCTGGCTAGTCACTACGACTCGTGAAGTGCCCCAAAATGGGATATATAGATCACTTCTTTAAAATTAATAAATTTAATAAATACTTTCTGTGTTCATGTTTAGTAAACATTTTTCAGGAAAAAGAAGAAATAAATCGCGACACGTGTCTTCTTTTCTTTTCTTTTCTTTTCTTTTCTTTTCTTTATTTTTTTTTTTTTTTCATAATATTTGAAAAATTGCAGTCGCAAAATGTTTCTAAGTATATAAATCATATTTAATAAGATCAGTCGTACAAAATATGGCGAAAGGAAATTAGAATAAGTAATGCTTGGTAGGAACGACAATTCAAGTCAGTTTTTCCCAGACAGTTAACGATAAACAAAAACAAGTTTAATTTAAAATAATGTTAATATTTTGGCGCGCATCAGACAAAAACAAAAACATTAAAAAAAAAAACATATTAAAAAAACAAGAGAAAGTTTTGGGGGCGTTTATTCTATTTATTTTTTTATTTATTTATTTATTGTTTATTATTTTCTTTTTCGGTGGGAAACTGTCTTTTCATTTTTATTTTTATTTTTTTTTTAGTATCGGTGTACTAATAAATTTGTCTCCGTGATGTGAATATTTAAGGTCCCCAAACATACACACATACACACGCACACACAGATAGACATATTCATATACTCACATACATGTATATATATATATATATATATATATATATATATACTAACCTAGCATTCCAGTGATTACCTGTCGTTCGCGCAGGATGAGTGGTTTAAAATTAATCCCCTGATTCCAGGAGGACTAGATTTACTTTTTGCCGCCTGAGGCACCTCTCAAAGAAAATGTCGAGGAGATGAAAATTGTTTAAATGATTATACATTTGTCTTAAGTCATGCATGCTCTCATCATAAAATGGCTTCATATCAAAGCTGACTCGGCGGGAAGTTGAATAAATCCATACATGCACTGTGGGTAGAGTGTTCGGGAGACCTGGGTTCAATCCCAGGTCGCGTCATACCAAAGACTTTAAAAATGGTACTTGATACATCCTTGCTTAACACTCAGCGATACAAGGTACGTATTAAGGGTAAAGTGAAGCAATCAAAGGAAAGGAGTAGTGCCCTCACTTACACCTTGGTGTCGTAGCTATTGAAAAGGGAACCTTCCGGTCGCCCTCGACTACGGTCGCCAACAACTTACTACACACTCACACAGAGACATATACACACATGTACAACCACACGCAGCATACATCCACAAATACATATATACACATACATGTTCAGAGATACATATAAACCCATGTACACACATATACCACCTACTCATACACATGCACGCATACACGCATACATATACACACACATGCACGTATATACACATAAACACCCTTGCGAACATTTACATATACGTACATACACATAGATGCACATGTATATAAATACACACCGACACACGCATGCATATATGCATACATACGTGTACGTACATACACATACATATATTTGAAAATGTTGGATTTCCCAAAGAAACGAGATAAAACCTCCCGTTTATTGAGAAATATTTGTTTTTTCCGAAAGGACACTATGAAAGTAAATATGGATTAAAATCCGACAGTATGAAAGTAGCAGAAAAAAACATAATCCAAATAGTTGAATATATTTTGATGTAAAGTCGACGTTAACGTTTCGGTTTCAGTAACCATCATCTAGACTTGGATATCAAAATAGTTCACATAGTGATGGATGCTTGCTAAGATAACAGGAGCAAATGAAAAATATACAACGGATAGATACACAAACGTCTACATAGCGTTCATTATTCAAAAGGCATAAGAACGTGTCTGGCACGTGAAAAAATATTTGAAAATGTTGGATTTCCCAAGGAAACGAGACAAAACTTCCCGTTTACTGAGAAATATGCAACGACAAGTAAGTTTTCATATGTATAGATCGTTTGGAATCATCCATGTTAAATGTTATGTAAGATTGTATTTACATATATATATATATATATACAGACCCACACTCACACATACAGATTCGCCAATACATATATATATATATATATATATATATATATATGCACATACGTAAACCTACACATATACACACATACACTCCATACACACACATACATATGCAGACTTACGCGCATACATATACGCACATATAAGCACGTTTATATATTCACGTATACACACACATGGATACACATAGATTCCCCCCCACACACACATATATTTATATATATATATATATATATATACGGATGCATATACAAGGATACCGGTTATTTCATAAAAACTACGGAGTTTAGAAGGATAGTCATTTATCATAATCATCGTCTTTAAGGCGTACTGACGGCACGGATTCCCTTGACTCTCTCTAGCAATCTCTCACATTTGGTAGGTCCTCTAGACGGCATCTAGTGTCCACACGGATCTGATGAATATAAGTTGTTGCAGGTAGGTCAATGCTGTGTAGGAGTCCATAGGAGAACGTCGCTTACGAGTTCGTCTTACTTTCTTTCGTAGGGACCAGCATGTCTTACTCTTCTTACTTGGATGGCTTGTGAGATGGGTGGAATGTGGCCGTGCAGCCGTCATTTTTGTTATGTGGAAGGATGCGCCGATAGCAACCCGTGTAATTTGAACACGGACCTCTTGCCAACAAACACAAGTGTTGAAATGGAATGTACTAGAAATAGTGGATATATAAATGGGTCAGTCAGAGGCCTGAAGTGTTAATTTACTAAGCTTTTTTGCTTAGATGTAGCACAAGGCCGCATGAATGGGGCACCCGATGAGAATCGAACTCACTCGTGTAGGTTGTCAGAGGCCTGAAGTGTGATGAGTAGAGAGACACGTGCGTACGCAAAATTGATGTGAAATGTGACATTGCTAGTTAGTATTGTTATAGATTCCCGGACTCAATATTCGGCATTGTACGTGAGTGAAGAGACTTTTAAGTATTGGCCAAAATTACCCACCTCACGGAACATTACAAAAGTGGCGACGAAGAATTAGTTCCAAATATTATAAAAGTTTTGTAGGGAGCTCCTTCCATGATTTGTTCAAAACAGCACACAGAAGACCTACGTAGTTCTCATCTAGCTTTTTCTCCATGAGTTTTAGTGGTGCAACCATACCTAGTCCTTAGTCGAGGGTGACCTGAAGGGTCCCTTTTCAACAGCTACTACACCAAGGTGTGGGGGTGTATAGGAGGTACCCGTGGTGTAATGGTTATCGTCTTAGGAATTGGACACAACGATACGAGTTCAAATCCTGGACGAGACTGATTGCATTTCACATAGCACTAATACCCTTGGGAAATATATGAATCCAATTATTCTCCCTCCAACTATGGGTAAATAGTAGGACAGACTGTGTTCTTCAGGAAGGAAAACTCTGAATTCAAACCGGTTAAACTCCGCTTAAAAACTGACCTTGTGTCATATCCTGCCCAAGCGGAGGGGTTGGTAAATATGACTACGCCAAGGTGTAGGGGAAGGCGCTACTCCATTCCTGCATTGTTCCCCTTTACCCCTGATCTTTACCTTATAATGCTAAGAGTTAAGCAATGTGGCATCAAGTACCATTTTTGAGTCTTTGGTATGACTTTGCGAACTCTCTACTTATTTGCTAATGGCTCAGTGATAGTTGGATACAATTATTGTGGGTGATCAATTTCGTTTCTAGATTTACGGAATATATGTTTGTATACGCATCAATATGTACATGTCTTTGTATGTGTATATATGTGCATGTATGTATGTATGTATGTGTGTGTGTATGTATGTGTGTGTGTGTATGTATGTGTGTGGGTGGGTGCATGTGTAGTTCGATAGATTATGGTAATGGAAATGATCGCCAGAAATGGACATGGCGACACGAGTTCAAATTCTGGACGAGACAGTTTGCATTTCATTTAATATCCATGGGAAAACTATGAAATCCACTTATCTTCCCTCCAGCAATCGGTGAATTGTAGGGCAGACTGGACTCTCTAATCAGGGTATGGCAACCGGTCTAGGAGAAAGAAAGCTCTGGGTTCAAACCTGTAAAACTCCGCTTAAAATTGATCTTGTATCTCATCCTGCTCATGTCGAGTGATAAGAATATATATATATATGTGTGTGTGTGTGTGTGTGTGTGTGGAGAAAATTTGAAAAACAAAGTAATCCAAAATGATGAATTTTTGTGAAAGAAAGTTGACACTGTACGTTTCGGTTTAAATAAACCATCACCAGGGCTTTGAAATTTTGATGATACCATTTGTTGATAGAGCAACGATTGATCATTATTTTTTAAAGTCCTGATGATGGTTTATTAAAACCGAAACGAACAGCGTCGACTTTCTTTCACAATAAATTCATCAATTTTGATTTCTTTGATTTTCAATTTTTCTTCATATTGTCGGATACTTTTCCATTATTTACTTCGATATATATCTATATATTTGTGTGTGCGTGTGTACATGGGTGTGTGTATGTGTCTCTATGTCTCTCTCTCTCTCTTTATATATATGTGTGTGCTTGTGTTTGTATGTATGTGCATGTGTATGTATTTGTATACGTGTGAATGTGTATGTCTATATGTATGTATGTATGTAGATGGGTGTGTATATGCATACGTGTATGTGTTTTTGCATGTGAATGGGTGTATTTGTGTATGAGTCTGTATATATATATATATATAGTCATCCACAGACAGATATGTTTCGTTCTATCAGAACTCATCAGTTTGGTTAGACATATTAGCTTCCCGTAGCTGGGATCGAAACCCAGTTGACTCAAACGCCAATCCAAGCCTCTAACCATCAGCCACGAGGAGCCAGTAGCAGCGAAGTAAATTTTAAAAGATTATGAATCACAATTACAATTGTTTACATAAATCCGTTTAACGGCTACCGAGACCTCAATTCATATATGAAGAGACTTGCAATAAACGCTAATGGCAACACGATTACTTCATTCGCTAGAGAACTCAACCCTACGGGGGTAGGGGAGTATATATATATATATATATATATATATATATATATATATATAACGGTGCCCAAGACAGATACTTCATATCAAATGGCAGTCCCATATTTCAGATACAGAAGTATTAGGAAAAACAGGACTACCAAGCATCCAGTCGATGGTAATGAAAAGTTGTCTCCGATAGGTTGTCACATTGTGTGTGTGGATGACGGCCGTCTGCCAAGACAATTATTTTAAATGTGGGAAGGAAAGGGAAGTGCATTAAAACCGAAGAAGAGATTTAAGGACACAATAAAATATTACCTGAAACAATCTGGACTACCTGTGGACCAATGGTAAAAATGGCTTCAGATAGAAGTAAGTGGCAAAAACTGATTCACGAAAGCATAGAATCCTTTGAGAATAGCCGTATGCAGTACAGCGCTTACAAACGTCTGATTCGTAAAGGCGAACAGGGTCCAGTACTGGGTCCACAAAGTCACCACACTAACTGTGACTTTTGTGGAAAATTGTGCCTATCTCTTGCTGGTCTCAAAAGCCATCTGGGTAAATGTGCAAAATCTATCTTGCACCCAAATAATGTCACTGCAAACAAAACTGAACAGTTGTGCTAATTCTGCAGCAAAATCAGTCGCAGTTTGGCTAGCCTGAAGAGTCACCAACGAACACATACAATTTAAGGGGGTGGGAGAGGGGAGAGAGGACATGAGATAAAGGAGGGTGTCACGCTCGAAACCGAGAGGACAGCCATCACATATATATATATATATATATATACATATCATCATCATCATGTCGTGCTGCTAGCACGGATATCCCTGACCCTCTCTCTCCACTTTTCCCTATAGTTCATCGCCTCTGGCAGGTCTTCAGGGCTACATCTCGTATCCTCACATAGCAGCTGTATGTATGTTCTAGCTGATCGTCCTACTTTTGCTCGGCCATATGTGGGGGTCCATAGGAGTACATACGTATATATATATATATATATATATACAGTGCGTGTGTGTGTTTGCATGCATATAAATATGTGTATGTGTGTATATGCATGTATGTATATACCCAACTCATCAACTCTTTGCAGAATGCGACACAAAATCAACTTTTAACTAAACTTGATTTGAATTCAGATTTCCTTTTCTCAGACTAGTTGTCATACCAAGGTTAACGCGCCCAACCTGCCCCACTATTCACCTATAACTGGGTTAAATAGATAGATTCATACTTTTCTAAGGGCATTAGCACAAAGTCAAACATAAACTGCTTCATTCAGGTATTGAACTTGGGTTGCCGTTTTCATCTCCTACTACGATTACCGTGCCGCTAAGCCCATGCATGTGTGCATATATGTATATGTAACTGTGTATGTACATACGTGTATATACATGTATATCTGTGTATGTGTATGCGTATGTATTTCTTAAAGTACACGAAGTCAGGTTTAAGAAGTGGGTTTCTCGTGGCGTGATGGCTAATGTATTGGACTCCGATATCGTACTAAGTGATGTATGGATTGGTGAGGTTTTATGGGATATCAACCATTGTAGGTTATTTAAAAACAAATCTTCTTTATACATATATATCAAATATATATAATTTGGTTTGGTTCAGGTTTTATGGCATATCAACCATTGTAGGTTATGTAATGCCAAATCCTTATTATACATATATATTGAATATATATGATTTTGTAAACACATTTTGTTGATAACATTTTAAACCAGCCTGACTTCTTTTTTGCTAACAGTTAAATGGTTATAAGTATTGCTATATAACTGTCACAATTTACCATCAATCATTTGTTTACCCTCTTAGTTTGTTCCATTTGACCCATAGATAGGACCTTATCAGGTGCTACCACTCCGGGGCAGAGTGGATCTGGTAGTAATGGCTATGAAGGGATACTCCATATTTCCCAAAATTTCCAAGGCTGGAGCCTCACCATCAGATTACTTAATGTCATATCCAGAACACTCATTGGTTGGGTAGGGGGGTTAAACTCCTCTGCAGAGAAGCAGTCGGTGTATTCTACAGCTCCGGCAGACTAGGCTGTGGAGTTACTGAGTTCGAACTCCAGTCGCGCTATTACGTTCACTTTCGGGCTAATACCCTTGGGAAAGGTATTAATCGCCTTATCCTCGCCAACTATGATTTAAGTAGTACCATTACTTTTCTTCTGCAAGGACGTCTTTGACATTAAATAACCCATGAAGGTTGATATGCCTTTAAACAAAAAAATGAAACCAAGAATAAGAGGGTGGAATTTATGGGCGTATCCGGTTTCATAATACTTCAAATTTAACAAAGGCAAAATAAAGTCTGTTTTTTTTGGGGGGGGGCTTTTTCAAGTCTGGTTGTAAATGGGAAAGGGTTATTTTAATCCATCTTCTTGTTTGATCTGAAGAAGTCCTGTTAATTTTTTAGAGCATTGATTTATATCAAAGCTTTTTAACACGATGGAAATAAATTTATCTTAATGTGACCAACTGTTTTTTGGGTGGGGAGGGGCTTGAATATATATATATATATATATATATAAAGACAAGTTTCAGTTTTTTTTTTTAATATATCTATTCGAAAATAGAGCTATTCGTGCAAAGTCAAATATTAAAGCCGAAGTTTAAACTGATTGTAAGGTCGTATACCACGCTTATAGATTCAGTTAAATTCAACGAACTTCAGACTTGTCGATACACGCCTACCTCAAGATCGAAAAAGTGAAACTCAGACTTTGGTGTCTATATTCTGTTTTATCTTATAATTTATATATATATATATATATATATATATATATATATATTATATATATATATATATATATATATATAAGTTGGGCTGTTTTAATTGAAAAATATTCTGTAATTTCGCAAAATTGATTTCCTGTTTAAGTTTTCAAAATAATGCAACCCTTGACTTATACATGCAAAGACAACAAAAACTTTGGCACAATACTTGTAACAAAGTTATTTTGAATCCTCTATTTGAAAATTGTGCGATGCGGGGGGGGGCGGTGTTGCATAGTAGTTCATGTGCGAGTAAATAACTCCAGTCGCGTTATCACGTTCACTTTCGAACAAACACCCAATAAAGCCCTTACTGACCCCCCCACACACACAGCAATGGGTTAAATAATACTACTACTGTTCTACAAGGTTGTTTTTGACAGTTTGGTGTGCCATTAAGAAATCAACTATCAATAGGCGGGAAAATCATCTGAAAGACAGGTCTGTTTGTTTTATCTTCTAAGTCATGCGAAAAAGTAAATCTGGGATACCGTAATTACTTGTGTATAAGATGCACTATTTCCTCGGCCCATTGGCATAATGGTTAGAGTCATTCGCCAATGGCCTGGGAGAGCTGGGTTCAATCCCAGTTCGAGTCATACCAAAGACTCAAAAATGGTACTTGATGCTACTTTGCACTCAGCATTACAAGGTAAGGGTAAAGTGGAGCAATCCAGCAAAAGGAGTAGCGCCCTCCCCTACACCTCGTTATAGTATCTATCGAAAAGGGGGCCTTCGGGTCACCCTCGACTTCAGTCGCTTACTTTACTTTTATATATATATATATATATATATATATATATACATATATATATATATATATATATATATATCAATTATAAGATAAAACAATATAGACACCAAAGTCTGAGTTTCACTTTTTCAATCTTATTATACATAAGAACTATATCATATACTTTTTCCTGGCTACATGTCACGCCATATTCGGCACAGGATGACCAGAAGTAAATTATATTAAAGTCTATATATATATATATATATATATATATATATATATATATATATATGAGTAAAGTAAAGTTTGGTGACCGTAGTCGACGGCGACCCGAAGGCTTCTTTTACAATAGCTACTTCACCAAATGTTGGGGAGGTCGCTACTCCTTTCCTTGAATTGCTCAACGTTACCCTTGATACGTACCTTATAATGCTAAGTGTATCCTCGAGGTGTAATGGTTAAAGCGCTGGACTGCGGAATCGTAGAAAGCGAGTTCGTACTCCAGTCGCGCTATTATGTTCACTTTCGGGCAAATACCCTTGGGAAAGGTATGAACCCCCTTATCCTCCCAGCTATGGGTTAAATAGTATCACTACTGCTCTTCTTGGAGAATGGCTTTGGCATTAAATGACAAATAAAGGTTGATATGCCATTAAACAACCAAACCTAAGTGTAACAAGTATCATTTTTTTTGAGTCTTTGGAATGACTCAACCTGGGATTGAACTGCGTATATTCTACGTCTTGATAAACGATATGAATTATATAAATTTTTATTTTTAGATAAAATATTGAACTAATGATAAATTTTGGCAATATTTTTGCAACAAATTTTAAAAAATCAGTGCGTATTATTCACTAGAATTTTCACCAGAATCACGTAGTCCAAAGTTAGGGATGTGTTATACATGAGTACTGGGAGCGGAAGCAAAATATGGAATCATTTTTAAAACTCCATTTTTAGTCTGATTCGTTCAATTTTTTTTTTGGGGGGGGGGCGTGATAAATCTAAATTTTCATGAGTAGCACTTTTTCATCAAAATTCAGCCCAATATGAGTGAGCAAGAGAAGAAACGACAACGAATCTATGATTTGCTTAACGCCTAAACCAAGCCAAACTTTCTTTTTCTATCCAATACAAAGCAAAGAATTTTATTTTTTTGTTTTTACTGAAAAAGAGTTTTTTAAGAAAAAGAGAGAGTGAAGGATTGAACAAAAACAAAAAGAAGGCTTTTTAACAGCTTTTGCTACGGTGGTTAATAAGGACCTCACAACTTTCATAAGAAAAGCGCGTTGATGAATTGAACGTCCACGAAAAAACGATATTTAAGCCCAAACCCTAACCCCATTGATTACGTTATATGGGACATTTTAGAAAACCAAACAAATGCAACTTGCCACCCAAATATTAGTTTGCTTACGACTGCTATTGAAGAGGAATGGAAAAAAATGTCTGAATAATTTATTTTGAAAACACGCAAACCGTTTCGAAGGCGTGTTGATACAATACCTGAAAAAATAATGGTGGCAATATTTAGTAAATTTATTGTTTTGTGTCTATTTTCTTATTTTGCTGTGTATTTTTTTACTTTAAAATTAATCTTGTTTTATAATAGAGTCGTTCATTATAATACTAAAATATTCCTAATCTTGCTTCCGCACCTTGTAAATGTAATATACAAATAATAATGCTATATATATATATATATATATATATATATATATATATATATATATATATATATACCTATTCTTTGAGTCCTTTTAATAAAATAGTTTTTATCATACATTCACAACTTAAGATCCCCTTGAATTATTCTAATCAATACCACAAAAGTGAAATCTGTAAAAGATTGGATTTAGGCACTAACACTAAAAAGTCCGTGCGTTTTATACACGATAATTTTTTTAAGTATTTCATCTTCCAAACTTAGGAGTGCGTGTTATATACAAATAAGAACATCGGATGAAAATCCCCTTAATCTTAGCCTTGTTGTTTGTTTTTGTTTTGTTTTTTGTTAACATCTCCCAGCGTACCGAGCCTGTATCCATCTTTTGTGCGTCTACTATTTGTTTTAACCGGATAACAGATACATTTTTTCCATTTTGATTTTTCATGTCCACAAATTTATTTTTTTGTTTTGTTTTTGTTTTTTATTGTTTCTGTTTTGTTTTTGTTTTTTTGTTTTTTTAGTCTTCTTTTCGTTCCTAGCTCTGTTTCTTTCATTACGTAAAGAAAATATTTGTTTATTTATATTTTTATTCGTTACGTTTCGTTATTGTGAGGTCGTATCCCGCGCTTATTTGAAAATGTGTTGACTTAAGATAAATGTAGCCTTTTTTAACGGTTAGCGAACATTTCAAGTAATGCAACAAAAAAATTTAAAAAATACTCATGCCTCCTGCTGTGTTTACTAAGGGAGATAACTGTTGATTCTCAGTAATCTGAACGAGTTGAGCGAGAATCTGTCGGTTTCTGTAAAGAAAATTACATTCCTAAATTGAAAACCGTTCATAAAAATTGTTTCACTCTTTCTCTTTCTCTTTCTCTATCTTTCTTTCTCTCCCCTACTTCTTCTTCTTCTTTAGTTTTTCATCTTTATCCTTGAGAAAAAAACTCGTGGACAAATATTAACTTAGCAATTTTCTGCCAAAAATCTTCAGAACCAAAATTCGATTAATCCTCGAGAAATGTGAAGACACAATTTTTTTGTTGTTTTTCTTTTTTGTTTTATTTTTTGGGTTTTTGTTTGTTTGTTTTTGTTGTTTTTTTGTTTTTGTTTTTGTTTTTTGTTGTTTTTTTTTTTTTTTTTTTTTTTCGTAGTTTCAGTGTTTTTCTTTTTGTTTTAAATTCAACAAATATCTTTGGTAGGACAGATAAATCAAGATAGGATACGTTATATTAGTCAATATCATTATAGAATATAAGGACGAGATTTAGTATATTTTTATATATCTATACTAAAATCGAGATACTCGCATAGAGTTAGAATATTAAAGCCAAATTTTAAACTGATTTTAGAAAAAAATCCCCGAAAGGTCGAATGAAGTTCATGAAACTAACAGAAAAGTTGACGGGTTTGTTTTTAAAGAATCTGTTTTTAAAATAGAGTTTTAATATCTGACACCGTATGTGTGTGTGGGAGGGTTCACACACATACACTCTCACATACATACATACACACACACACACCTTCACGTACATACATACATACACACGCACACACACACCCACACACACACATATATATATATATATATATATATATATATATATATATATAGGGTGGGATAAAAGTGAGACTGTCAATACTTTTATTTGATGAAATTTTTGTACAAGTAGTTACCATATGTTCACATCGACTGTCTAATTATTTCTGATATATATACATATATATATCTCTGTGTGTGTGTGTGTGTGTGTGTGTGTGTGTGTGTGTGTGTGTGTGTGTGTGTGTGCATTCAATAAGGTAGAAATGATAGGGCAGTTGACGTGAACACACACACATTTTGTATATATATATATATATATATAATTTAGTTATTTATTACCTTTGAAATTAGCTTCTAACAACTATCATTCAAAATCCTGAGTTGAAGAATATTTACTATTCAGAATAGCATTTGTAAAACCATTCTAACTTTTTTTTTTCATACAATCATTAGGATAGTAAATTTCAGCCGGTTGGCTCTCCGGTCTTTTCTAAGTATATGTCGCATCCAGTAATTTCTTTTGAATTATTCAAACTATAAAGAATAGTCTGAAACGGAATATCTTTTAATCGCAAGTTGTTTGTGTATTCATCGACCATTTATTTATGCCCCTGAAGTCATTAGCTTATAAACTCCTATCTTTTAATAACCTCCAAAAATGTTACTTGTGTTTAGATCGAAAATAATTTCTTGCGTAAGATTATCTTACGAACTCGACTTAAACACGAGTATATTGTTCTTTCTTTGAAAGAATTTCTGTATGTCAACGGCATCTGTTTGTTTTTGTTTTTTTTTTTGGTTTTTCTGGGGAGGGGAGACTGAGGGTCCTATAAATGAGCAAGATCAAAAATCACCCTGGCTACAAAAAAAACACGGTAACACAATCAACAAACTACTCCGACTTTTATCATTAGGGGTTTTCGGACTATTGTCTTCATCTTTATTGTTATATCCACAACGTTTCGGCCAATATGTCCTCCGGCCTTCTTCAGGTGTTTGTCGAACCTTCACGGAAGTTCGAACTACGTCCTTTATTGAATCCACGGGTATCATCTGTTCTGATTCCGTTAGCCATAACCGGGTACAAGTGTTAAGTCTTCCTGTATTGTTACTCTCCTGCAGTCAGGATTGAACTTGCAACCTTCAGATGATTGTCTCCTTAGAATCCTAGGGAACCAACGCCTATAACTGTTACGCTATGTGTCCTGCTGGACACAGCGTAACGGTTTGTGGAAATAACAATAAAGATGAAGACAATAGTCCGAAAACCCTTAATGATAAAAATCATCAAGCTTCATCTCAGAAATTTAGACTAATAATACTCCGACTTTCTTCCTCGGTGCAAATATGGGAGATATTACCACTGGGTGGAACCCTCGGGATCAGGTCCATCTCGCTTTCCTTTCTTGTTCCTGCTCGAAGACGATGAAGAAGAACAGATATTACATTCTAATACAAACCGGATAATTTTTTTTTTCCTGAATGAGAAAGGAGGCGATTTTTTTAAATTCAAGATTACCAGCTGCGACATATAACATCACAAAGACCGCAGAGAATATCGACCAAAACGTCATATATCAATATAACAAAGGTGAGGATATTCGTTTGAATGATTCGTCAAATAATACCTCTAGACGTTTTGTCTTCTCTTTCTTGTTCAGTAATTTTGTGTAGTTGTATCTCTAGCGCCCATCTTCTGTCCTCCGTAAAATATTCGGTTTGCTTGCTTTCTTTCTTGAAACGGGGTAACACCTGTGTTTATTTTCTCAAAGGATATTCTTTTTAGGTTTGTTCATATATTTGTTCGTCAGCCTGTCTTGTCTGCCTGTACATGTGTGTGTGTGTATGTGTATATGCGTCTATTTATTTAATCTGAACAGATCTTCGCCAGAGCGCAGAGACAGGCAAGAAGGTGTGTAGGTATACGCGAGGAAAAATAGTCCCTTGTCATTTCCTCTTTATTTCATTTTTTTTCCTTCATGATTGAATAAACATCGTTTTTGTTTGTTTTTATATATATATCTCAGGTTATTCTATCTATCTATCTATCTATCTATCTATCTATCTGACTCCCTTTTTGCTATTTTCTACCATCTTTCCTTTTATCTGTCTCATTCTATCTCTTTTCAACCCGTTTCCCTTTCTCTCTTATTCCTAACCTGTCCCTCACTTCCTCCCCATCTTTTTTTCTTAACTCTCCATCTCTCAGTCTATCCCTCTTTTCTTCTTTTTTTCTTCTGTTTTTTTTTTTTTCTTTTTTCGTTTTTTTTTTTTTTACTTTGATTATCGAGATACACTCGTTTTTTGAATTTTTAAACTGCTTGTTGTTGCTGTTGTTTTTGTTAATGTTGTTGTTGTTGCCGCTCATCGCAAATTCACTGACGTCATATTTAGTGGTAGTTGTTGTTTCGGCTTTCGCCTGCCTCCTCTTCATTTCCGCTTCCGGTTGTAGTGCTACGTCACTAAAACACACACATATCCATTACACGCATCATATGGTATGTCAGTTGCGTTCTGAAAACCACATTCTATCCATCTGTAGTTTTTTTTTTGTTTTCATTTTTTTTTTTTACCCAGTCTTTTTCTACCCACCATGATGCATATTTTGAATCACAACCTCTTCCATAACGCATAAATACCCTTCGATTTTGAATGAAATCCATTGCTGATTGATTTTTTTTTTTTTTTTTTTTTAGTACGATAGGTAAAATCAGTCACAATCATTATCTATTATCATTTACTAGAATAAGCTTCCGAATTACCATTTATGAGAGTTTGCAATATATGTATATATATATATATATATATATATATATATATATATATATATATGTGTGTGTGTGTGTGTGTGTGTGTGTGTGTGTTTACCAATCCCTACGCACGGCAGGTGGCGACGCAAGGTCAATTTTAAGAGGAATTTAACAGGTTTGAATTCAGAGTTTTCCATCTCCTAGACCGGTTGCTATACCAAAGTTAAAGAACTCCAATCTGCCCTATTATTTACCCTAACTTGGGGAGAATTGTTGGAGTTATGCTTTTCCCAAGGGTATTAGCGCTATTTGACATGCCAATAGCCTCATCCAGCATTAGAACTCTAGTCCATTTCCCACGACGAAGACCATTGCACTACGAACATAGATAGACAGAGAGATAGATTGATAGAAGTACCTGCTGAAATTAAATTTATAATAGCAAAATGATGGCTTGTTGAGGTTTGTTTGCTTTTTTAATTATATGGAAATTTATTCTGTGAGTAACATTAATTTTCATACGTTGAGCACTCCTTGATTTTGTTAGAATCTTCTAATAGAAACCTTTCCAACTCATCTTGTATATGATATATATACAAAAATTCCATAAATGTCTACTAATGATATACAGGGTTTTTTTTCTATTTACCGGGTAGATCGCTTAATAACATATCAACCTTCGTGGGTTATTTAATGCCAAAGCTAACATTATAGAAGAACGACAGTGACACAAATTAACCATATTTACCCAACCCCTCCGCTCGGGCAGGATATGACACAAGGTCAATTTTTTAAGAGGAGTTTAACAGGCTTGAATTCAGAGTTTTCCTTCTCCTAGACTAGTTGCCTCACCAAGGCTGAAGAAACTAGTCTGCCCAACTATTTATCCATAACTGGAGGGAGAATAATTAGATTCATACCTTTCCCAAGGATATGAGTGCTATGTGAAACATAATCAGCCTCGTCCAGGATTTGAACTCGTGTCACCGTGTCCATTTCCAAAGACGATAACCATTACACCACGGGCACCTCCATAAATAACCATTACACCATGGGCACCTCCATAAATAACCATTACACCACGGGCACCTCCATATAGTGACACTAATTAACCCATAGCAAGAGGTAAAATGAGGTTCATGCCTTTCCCAAGAGTTTTATTTCGAAAGTGAACGTAATAACGCAGCTAGAATTCGAACTCACTCATTACGATGTCACAGTCCAGCACGTTAGCCACTACACCACAGGTTCTCACCCACCCCCACGATAAGAGAGGAATAAGTCGTGAAAACTAATTTTGTTGAATGCTTTTGGATATATTTATTATGACGTTTCACTCTATACGAGCTTCATCTGATAATGATTTGGAATTTTTGGTTTGATTTTAGGAAAATTATTGAAAACGTTAAAACTGTCTTTGATGTTGTCATTTCAACGTAGTCAGAATCGCTGATCGTTTATAAAACTTTAAATCTTAAAATGAATGGAAATGTTCGAAAAACCGCTTTTGATTGTGATTTAAGCTATAAATTAAATTATTTCAACATATGACTGTTTTCTGTGAAGTAAACTATTATTTATACGTAAAGTTGGCGACCGTACTCGAGGGCAATCAGAAGGCTCCCTTTTTGATAGCTACTACACTGAAGTGTATGTGGGGGCGCTACTCCTTTCCCTGGATTGCTCCACTTTACCCTTGATAAGTACCTTGTATTGCTGAGTGTTAAGCAAGGAGGTATCAAGTACCATTTTAGAGGTCTTTGGTATGACGCAACCTGGGATTGAACCCAGGTCTCCCAGACCATTGGCGAACACACTACCCACTGGGCCAATGAGAAGTACTTTAAAATTAGTTGATGTTAGTAAAACGTTTTCGTATTGTAACCGAATTAAGAATGCCTAAAAGAATTCGATGGGCACATCTCTGCAGAAGGATAAGAGCCCCACCCCATGACGACTGTCCTGGATATGACACTGAACCATCTGATCGTGAGTCTTCAGTTCTAGAGTTTTGGGGAATGAGGACACCTTTCATTGCCATTACTGCCACGTCTTGTCTATCGATCAAATAGAGCTGTCAAACCATTTAATTGCGTACAAACAAATAACTGATGTTAAATTGTCAATTTTACACAGCAATACTTAAAACCATTTAACTATGTGCGAGGAATTTATACAAAATCGAATTATTCGTGTTGGATAGGAATACTTGAAACCACTTAACTGTGTGCCACGAAATGGGCTCTGGCGTGTTTAAAATGTTCCCTACAAACTATTAGTTCACAAACCATATATATATATATATATATATATATAATTTGGCATTAAATAACCTACAAGTAAGCCATGAAATATTGTTTTATTTTTATATTAATTTTGCTATAAAAAAGGGCTAAGTTATAAAATAAGGATTTTTTTTTATTTAACCCTAAGAGATTTGTGTAAATTCAATAAAATTTTGATATTTTTTCTTTTTAAGTTCCTCAATATTATTTCTAAAAATATTCCATATCATCATCCAATAATCTACTGGGTGAAGTGGGAACATTGATATATATACGCTACACCAAATTGGTTTTCGTGTCATATATATATTTATATATATAATTACCTACAGAGTCTCACACTGTAAGTAGTCGTGTCTCGCTCTATTTAGTGTATAGAGCACAGTTACATTTATCTTAAGGTATTCTGTAGGTTTTTTTTTTTTCTTTTGACGAGGCATTACGTTATTGGTTAATTATTTCCAAAAAGTACGAATATTTCAATTCTTTTATTTTTTATGGAATATTTTCCTAGATATTGCTCTATATATTTTTTATTTACCAATTGTATCATCTGGGTTTTCTTCAAACAGTCAGAATTATAGTATAGATATAAAACTACACACTGTCGGATTCCTTTCCATTATTCATTTCCATTTATATATATATATATATATATATATATATATATATATAATTATTAATAAATTCACACTGATCTTACTACTCCAAGTCTCACGTTTATATGATCGATATGTTTTACTTTGCCTAGTTTTGCTTTGTTTTAATTCGATTACATTCGTTCTACTTCCCAGTTAAATATATTTTTAGTTTTACTGGATGTTTGTCATAGCTGCAAATGTTAATATATATATATATATATATATACGAGGAGTCTTCGCGGAGTATTGAGAATGAAACTGTTCCTAAGACAGAAATAAACGATGCATTTTCTTCAAAATATTCCCCTCGGTTGGTATTCATTGCACTGATTCCGGCATGTTTTACATGGGTCGAAGCGCCTCAGAAACTTCTATTTCACATCTGGAACCAAGCGTCTCCGATGTATTTCTTTAACTACCTTCTACGTTCCCAGATCTTAATATTGAGATGAATATTCAATTTCTAAGACATAAAAAATTTCGCAAGTTTAGTCGAGTGAATATATCGTCAGTGCTGTTGCATATTGACCTTTGACCGAACCAGATGTTCCAGCTGTGTAAACAAGGCGATTGCAGGATGCACTTGTATAAATAAGCGGAAGCACGTCACGTGGATGACAATTGAAATACGTGAACGTTGTGAAATTATTTATACACGGTCCATAGTAGATGCAGAGAATCTTGCAGGGGTCAGTCTTCAATTTGGAGTCTTGGGTCTAGATACTGTCAGTCGCGGAGACTAGCCACCAGGCGCCCGGTGGGGTAATAGCCCGCAGTGACTCCTGGCCGGGAAGCAGAATAGGCAAAGATGTAAGGCTCTGAAGATAATACGGTGTGGTATAGTCAAGAGCAGAAAAAGAAGTTATCGGTCAATAGGGAAGTCTGTCTTTACCTCTCTCTCTCTCTCTCTCTCTCTCTCTCTCTCTCTCTCTCTCTCTCTTACACACACACACAACAGAAGTTTCGACGTCTTTCGAGAAATAAACGCGTTATAGTTTAATTTTTGTAAATTATGTTTGTTTTTTATAATATTATTATTATTAGTAAATTAAGTTTGTTTTTTATTTTATAAAAATGAGGTGAAAAGGAAAAAAGAGTCAACAAGTGATGGATCTTGATACAGGAATTTTATGTCATTTGTCAACCAGACAAGAAAAAAATATTCGGTTTTTGTAATAATAATTTTAAAAGGGTGAAATTTGGTTTCGGAATTGGGTGGCCGGAACTTTGTGAGTTTTTAGAAATTTTCATCAGAAATTTCTCATTATTTCTTCGTTCCTTCATTATGGTTCGATCAAAGGTCAATATGCAACAGCCCTGGCGATATATTCACTCGACTAAACTTGCGAAATTTTTTATGTCTTAGAAATTGAATATTCATCTCGATATTAAGATCTGGGAACGGAGACGCTTCATCAGTTTATATAAAAGCCACATTTGTTACACTGATACGTGGCACCAGAATAAATAGTATCTACAACCTGCTTTAACTCGTTTTAGCACCACAACTTTTATTATAAACCAGCCCAGTCTGCTATTTCTGTAGAATACGCTGACTGCATGTCTGCAAAGACACCCTCTCCTTTACAAGTATCCCAACTACCACACTAAACCGTCAGATCATAAAGCTCAGGTCCTTGAGCTTAGGAGAATGTGAAGCACTTAATCATTGCTATTACTCCCAAGCCCACTCTCACCCGGACTGTTTGTACTTGTTGTTGATCACAAAGAACTGTCTAATCATTTAAAATAATAAAAAGCATTTATCTGTGACAAATAAAACTGTTAGTATTAGATAGACATACTTGAAACATTTATCTGTGAGCAAATAGAAATATTCGTATAAGATATAAATACTTGAAACCATTTATTTGTGACAAATAGAACTATTAGTATTAGATAGAAATACTTGAAACCATTTAACTTTGAGCAAATAAAACTATTAGTGCTGGCGATACTTGAAACCACTGCTTTGTGCTAACCATAATTTCTGGCTCGTGAAAAAAATGTTACCAAAAACGATTCGTTTACAAATACACATTTAGTTTATATGTATAAAAACAGAATATGGCATTGAATAACCTCCAAGAGTAAATATGCCATAAAATACAACCTACCAGCCATTCAACTGTGTGCAAATAGTACAATAAGTGTTAGATAGCTACACATGAAACCATTTGACTATGTGCCAACAAATAAGCTCTGGCTAGTTTTAAAATAATATTGCCTATAAACTATTCATTTACAAATTCTATATATTCAATGTAAATGTATAAAACGGGATTTGGCATTAAATAACCCACAAGATTTGATATGCTATATAATGCAATAAACCAACTCACCAACTTTTATTATAAAAGATGGAGAACTGTACATACTTTTCTAAATAAAACAATAAGTCACATTTTGTGTATATATATATATATATATATATATATATATATATATATATGCGGAACAAAAGCAAACGTTGGATGCAATAAAGTGCTCGGATGCCGGCAAGTTGAGCAATATAAAAACTAAAATAATCTTAATTTTCTCCCCTTACCTCACCTGTGTGCCTCGTGTGTTGTTTCAAATAACTAATAATAATAATCCTTTGTAAACAATTATAGCTTCAAGTAACTATTCTTAATACAAATAATTCACAGTTATATGGTATTAAGAATTTTTATCTAATACAAATTATTTCAAACAGATTCATTTGACCCACAGATTAAACCCTAACGAGTACTGCTACTCCGAATCAGAGTGGATCTGGGAGTAATTACAATGAAGAGGTACTCTACATTTCCCAAAGGTGGAAAACTAGTGCTTCACCATCTGATACAGTTCAGGTTAACTTTGGTTTGGTTTGGTTTTATGGCATATCAACCATTGTTGGTTATTTAATGCCAAATCCTGTTTTGTAAACATCTTTTTAGATACACTCAGTTAAACGATGAAACAATTCTATTTCTAAGAATTCACTTTAGAAAAATTCAAAAAGTTATACCATTCAAAGTATTGCTATGCATCCCAAACAATTCAATCAAAGATCAGTCATTTGTTTACACACAGTTAAATGTTCAAACATTTTTATTTCAAACAATTCAATTTTGCATAAGTCATTTATTTGCTATCAGTTTAAATATCAAACAGTTTTTTTGAGCCATAGATAGGACCCTACTGTGCTACCACTCCGGACCAGAGTGAACCTGGGAGCGATGGCAATGAATAGGTACTCTGCATTCCCCAAATTCCCCTGCATGACTGAAGCCTCTCCATCAGATTGTTTAATGTCATATCAAGGACACTTGTTGGGGAAGTCTCACCCCTCTGAGGGGGATACAGTCCTACTGACAGGGGGGACCAAGCTTCGATGTTAGTTGGTTTGCTGGATTCTACGGCATTTCAACCCTACAAGGCTATTTGATGCCAAATCCTGTTTTTGCATATACGTAAATATATATTATTTTGTAAATACAGTTTGTAGATACCATTCTTAATTGAGCTTGAGATCTTTTTTTTTTTTTTTTTGGCACACAGTTAAATGGTTTTTACGCTTTGCAGTAACAATGTAATTTAACGTCAATCATTTGTTTGCACTCATTTTAAATCTCAAACAGTTGTATTTGACCAATAGATACGACCCTGTCAGGTGCTGCCACTCAAAGTGGACCTGGAAACAATCATTATGAAAGGGTACTCCGCGTTCCTCAAAGCCTTAAACTAGATCAACGCCATCAGACGATTTAGTCTCATTGGAGTAGGCGGTCAAACTCTTCTGCAGAGATGCAGTCGGTGTATTTTACAGCCCTAGCGGACTAACCAAGCTTCAATGTTAGGGATGGGTTCCTTGAACTTCACGAAATAAGTTTTCTAGATGGGTAAAAGCTTTTTCCAAAAACTTTGATAGCATTCAAGATGTACAGGATGTTTCAGTGGACCCTCGCCGAGCTAAAGCAGGGTGACCAGTGCGAACCTACTTATAGCAGCTCTGTGAGGATACGGGATATAGCCCTGAGGACCTGCCAGAAGAGATGAACGATAGGGAGGAGTGGCGAGAGGGGGTCTGGGATATCCGTGCTGATGGCACGACATGATGATGATGATGATCATTTAATAATCTTTTACCAATTCTCGTTCAAATGATCTTAAATGTTAACAGCGGATCGAAACAGCATAAAATTATATTAAATTCAATCCTGTCTTTAGATCTATCCTGTCCAAGGTGAAGTATTTATCTAAATATATATATATATATATATATACATATATATATATATATGTGTGTGTGTGTGTGTGTGTGCAACTGTATGTGTACATGTATAGTATGTACTTATATAACAGTAAATATAAGTTGATTGATAGATTTTAAATGGCAATTAAGAGGTACTCTACATTCCCCAAAGCTGTAGGGCTGGAACCTCCTCAGCAGATTGTTTAGTGTCATATATCAGGACACTCTTTGCTGGGGAGGGTCTTATCCCTCTGCAGAGGTGCAGTCAGCATATTCTATAACCCCAACCAAGTGGGCTGTAGCATTTGAGTGAAAACAAAACAATGTGGAGGAGACTGCTTGGATTGTGTTGATGTTGTGACAAAATTGCCATAGGGTGACTGATGGATTTTAAAAGCATGTAAACCCGTCTGAGGTTATTTTATACCAACAGATTAGGGAATCACGTTAATATTTTCATTTTTATGTAGTTGTTGCTGAAGAGTTTTTTCTAATTTTTTTCTCACAAATACGAATAAGTTTTAAACCGATCTATTGTTATATAACATATGCCCTGGAATTTTTGGTTCATTCCTAGTGACCCCGTGTGCTTTGACAAGCTGTCACGATGTGATTAGTCAACAGGGCAGCGCGATCAGGGTACTCGGATACAACTGATGAGTAACCGGAAGGAGACCACGTGATGAGAAGCACGTGGTCAGATTTAGACAGAGTGCAGAGAATCAGAGTCGAGCGTGGGACACGCAGCCGATTACGTCGTCTCTGACGAGCTTGCAAGGGGGTTCCTGGCTCCCGGAAGAAGATATGGGAAGAAGAAGTCATCTCTCTGTATATATGTCTCTCCATCTATCTCTCAACTAACAATGAGAGATATATTTTTATTGACAAGTGTGTTTCGTTCGTTCATTGAAGCTCGTAAATCATGTATACAACACTATGATGGGATCCTACCAACCACTACCACAGTAGGTAAGAGTGAAACTGAGAGTTACGGTAATATATAGATATTCCACACTCTCCAGCTTTCCAGAACAGGAGCCTCACCATCATATACATGAATTCGAGCTCTAATCACGCTATTACGTTCACATTCCGAATAATACCCTTGGAAAAGGTAGGAACCCCCATATTCCCCCACCTATGGGTTTAATAATACCATCGCTATTCTTCTACAAGGATGGATTTGGCATTATATAACCCATAAAGATTGATATACCATTAAACCAAAGAAACAAAACGACACCTACTATTTACCCTTAGCCGAAGGGAGAATTTTTGGATTAATATCTACCGACTCTGCGGTAGCGCTGTGTGAACTTTTGCAGAAACATAAGAAAACGCTTGATAGGAGAAATATATATTTATCAAACTCCTTCCCATGAGCAGGATGTGACACAAGGACAGTTTTTAAGCAGAGTTTAAATTTAGGGTTTTCCTTCTCCTAGACCGGTTGCCTACAAAGATTAACAGCTCAGTCTGCTCAACAATTCAATCCCTGTTACGAATTTAATAATACCTCCACTCTACTTCTACAAGGAGGGCTTTGGCATTAAATAACCCATCATGGTTGATATGTCATTAATAAAACAATTACATTTTATTTTAAAATTCTATGCAAATCAATACAATGATAATTATAAAGAAAATAACAGCATAAGACTCCTTAAATTTCCCTCAAGCATTCGCCTTGCATCAATATCATAAAATCTACTATTTATTATGATACTAGCTAAGCTACCCATGCTTCGCTGTAATATTTATTTTTTCAGGAGAGGTTTTCAATTCACTAGCTTCAAATCTCTTTTTATCTAAAAAAAAAAAAAAAAAAAAAAAAAAATAGAATGCATAGCATGTCAAGTATTCTATGCAAAAAAAAACGTGTTTTAATAGAATGTAAGGATTTTGCTGGTTCATTAGCCTCAAGCTTAATTTAGGGGTGTCCCCGTGGTGTAGTGTGTAATAAGCTCGGCTGCAACATAGCAGTAAGTAAGTTCGAACTTTGCAGGTCATTCTGCCCGCACGCGCTAGTCACGTGACACCTTCACTGATTGACGACAGTGCCCGTCCGTAATATTTCATGAATAGCATATCAATTATTCTATGCCGAAAAACACACTCTAATAGAATACAGTGATTTTGCTGTTATCAGAAAACGCTTTTAAAACAACAACAACAAAAATAACATAAATTTTAAAATATCAGTATAGATTACATTTTATTCTTCCTGAAAAAATAAAAGTGTACCAAAAAATATAACTGAAAACTTTCACTTCACCCAAGAAACCTACCATTCAATGCGACCCCATATCCCCATAAGCAACAAATAACTGCTGACAAATCACTATCAAATCAAGAAAGACCCTTGGTAAAAACATAGAAATAAATCTGACCGTCCTCCATAATTTACCTTTTGGCATAAAATAGCTCCAGACGGGTTGACATGCTATAAAATCAAATCAGTGAGTTTGTAAAAATACCTGTAAAAACAGATGAAAATCGTCACCCAATATTTGTGGGGATGGGAATGTCTTTGTTTTAATTATAGCTGATGAGAGTTCTCTAATCGCGGTATTACTTTTACATTCAGACTAATGTCCCTTAGAAAAAGTATGAACCCCTTTATTGCCCCCCCCCCAATAATGAGATAAATATTATTATTGTTCTTCTACAGGGATGACTTTGACACTAAATAACCCACGAAGATTGGTATGCCATTAAACAATCATTATAGTTGTAATAAATCATGTTTTTCTTAATTTCTCCTGCCGTGGCTATCGCTTTGATTTTAGTAACTGGTATGTCAATGCAATGAACATTGCAAATTGCATCCATTTATCAAAATTTAATAAAATTAAGTTTGGTTTGGTTTGGTTTGGTTTGGTTTTATGGCATATCAACCTTTGTAGGTTTATTTAACGCCAAATCCATTTTTATGTAAATAATCAGTTCTATTTAAAACAATTCAGTTTAGTATGAGTACACAGTTTGTCAAAAACATTTCTATTTCAAACTATTCAGTTTATTCAAGCAGTTATATATAACAATTCAATAAAATTAAGATAACTTTTTGGCTTTTTCATAAAAGTTATGCAAAAAATCTATGGCTTATATTTAAGAAAATAAAACACAAAAATTATAAATGAATAAAACAGGAATCATTTATGAAAATCTTTAAAAAATTATTTCTAAAATAATTATGTAAATTAGATATTCCATATATGGTGATAAACACTATTTGAAAGATCACAAGAATGTTGATTCTTCGCCTGTAATATATCAATTTGGACACTTCTGGTGGTGTAATGGTTAACAAGATTGACTAGCAAACCTTCACAGATGAGTTTGAGTCTCATTGGGTGCCCCATTCTTACGGCCTTTTACTACATCTAAGAAAAAAGAAGCTTAATAAATTACTAAATAATACCAATTCCTCATTTTCTGCAAGGCCACATGTAGTAGGGGGGTCCCGATGAGAATTTAAACTAACATCGGTGTTAATTGCTTCCGACAAGAGCTTGCTAAGAATTCTCCTCATCCAGTAGCCCTCTTCCTATATACTTATCTCAAGTCATTCTGGCATATCGCAGCAAGGCCGAGGGCACCCAGTGAAGATCGTATTCTCTGTAGTCTTTGAGACTTGTTCGACAACACTTCTGTAGTGATATCGTTATCAAATTCTTTATTCTGGTCTTTTATACTGTTTTGTCTGTTTAAAAAAATGTTTTTTGGAAGCGTTTAAGTGATTTCCTTCTAGTTCCGTTTATAACCAGTCATATGTGGTATTCACAATATGTATATATATATATATATATATATATATATATATATATATATATATATATATATATATATATATATATATTCTCTCAGTTTCTCATGAACTTGATCTTTCTTTTCTATTCATCAGACTATCTTAGCTGTAGATTATATTCTCTCTGTCTCTGTCTCTCTAAATTATCTAGGCAGTTAACCCATGTATTTATTTTGTATCCCCTCTCTCCATATATATATACATACACACACACACACACACACACACACACATATATATATATATATATATATATATATATATATATATATATATATATATATATTTCAAACACATACGTATTCTATCTCTATTTCTCTCTTTTTTTGTCAAGATCCTCTTGGCAATTGACTCGAATTTATTTAGCATTTGCTCTCTCTGTCTCTCTCTGTATGTGTATGAATCCCCACCTCTTTCTCTCTCTCTCACCCTCTCTATCAATCTATCTATCTATCATATGCTCAGATATTCTCTCTTCCTTTCTCTCTCTCTCTCTCTCTCTGTATGTGTATGAATCCCCACCTCTCTCTCTTTCTCCCTCTCTCTCTCCCTCTCTATAAATCTATCTATCTATCTATCTATCACATTCTCAGATATTCTCTCTTCCTTTGTCTCTCTCTCTCTCTTTGTCCCTCTCTCTCTTTCTCTTTCTCTCTCATTCTCTCTCTCTCTCACACACACACACACACATAGACATTCTCTCTATCCATTCCTCTTATTCAATTTCTTCCCAATTAGTTAATTGATTTCGTCAATTTATTCACGTTTGGGCAAATTCTGTTTTTTTTAAGCATTTAATCAATCTATCTTTGATTTTCTTTCTCCTGAATTGCATAATTGGACTGATTGATAAGCATCGATTATAAACAATCACTTTCATCTTTGAAACTGTTTTTTTTTTCTTTATTTATTCATCACAACGATTTGTACACAACAATTTCCAATCAAGTTTTTTTTCCCATGTAATTACGGTCTTTACTTCGATTTCGACGCATTCATAATCAGACGATTTTTTTTTTTTAATTTGATTCACGTTTCGTGTACATAGAGGAGACTAATCGACTTATGGAATTATATATTCATAGCGTCATGTTGACTGTCTTTCACAAGTCCCGCACTAACATTTATCAAATTAAACCCAGTTGTCATGTTAAATAGTAAAAGCAGACTTGGAATATGGCTGTCGTTCAGGGGTAGAGGCGGCTTAATTAAAAATAAAGTTTTGCTCTTCTTCTGAAAGATTTTATAGTCGCTGATATAAAATCATTCGGCATTTTGACGGGTCTTTTTTAGGCTATAACCGTTAATGCTCGAAAGCAACGTACAAGTGGTAATTTTACATTATTGTTGAATACTGGAATCCAGATTGTATCAGTACACTAATATACCCGAATTAGTTATTGTAGCAGGATACGAAGAATTTGGTATAACTTCGACAGTTCGCCTAAAGGCCTCCAAAGGTACGACTGACTGTCTCAATAATACTGAGATCCCTGTCTCAGAATTATTGCAATTCGTTATTTGTCTATCTTCCCACCAAGATAGAGTGTGGCACCAGGCCGTTTTTACAATGAGAGCTGAGCACGAGCCAAAGCTCAAATGCACGGCGTGCGCAAAAGTACAATGGCCCCGTCGGCATTCCACTAGAAAGGGCGACTCAGGCACCAGGCAATAAACCTAACCCTGCCGAAGCAAGTAAAAACCTGGGTAGACGGCTCCCTAAGTCCGAGAGGGTTGTCGGTCTTAACCAACCGACATGAATGCTAAGCTTCTCCAACTCACACGCCAGGTCCCCTTGAGCTACGAGGATCATTAAATAAGTTTCCAGACTTTTTTCGTATGAGCACTTTTATTGATAGTACACATATGAAACTCTAGTCCCCTTCGAAGTAATCTCCTCCGGTTGCAATGCAATTGTTGTACCGTTCCAACAACTACTGAAAGGTCCCATGGAAGTCCTCTTGTGTGAGCGTGTCAATTACCTTCGTCACAGCCTCTTTCATCTCCTCAATTCTCTTATAATGACAGCATCTGAGCTTAGGGAATAACCATAAGTCACAGGGAGCAAGGTCTGGACTATAGGGAGAGGGGGGAACTGTCTTGATTCCCATCTTAGTCAAATAGTCTGAGACAAGGATGGAGTTGTGAACTGGTGCATTGTCCTGGTAGAAAAGCCACTGATCTGATTTGAGGAGTGCTGGCCTCTTCCCTAGGAATCTCTTCCTGAACTCCCTTAAAACCTTAACATAGTAACCCTAACCCCAACCCTTGGCCAATCAGCTCTGGTATATTGACTTCCTTACTCCTCCCACACCTCTCATCCTCCCTCACAGACTCCCTGCCTTCCTTGAATCTCTTATGCCACTCAAAAACTGATGCTCGATTCATGCAAGATGCTCCAAAAGCAGTCTGAAGCATTCCCTACGTTTCTGTGGTATTTTTTCCAAGTTTAAAACACAATTTTATTGCATATCATTCTTCTAAAGTGTCCTCACACCCAGATTGCATTTTTGAAATTCCCCAGCTGTGACAATTTAGTAGGGTGTATTCCAATTGCTGCTGTAGCTGTTCATTTGAAGCTGAAATCATAAAAATTGGTCAGTCATCTCATAAGATGTATAGCAATAACATACTGAATTTTTAAGAGTCTACCACAATTTTAAATGCCTGTACAAAATAGTCTGGAAACTTATTGAATGCACCACGTACTATCAATACACGCACCCAACATACACACTATCCGAGCCACGTTGAGGAGGGTGAGTCCATTATGCAGGGAGTACAACAATATACATATTAGAAAAATTTTAATATCATTTAAGATGTACAGATTGTCTATGAAAAATCCATATCATTTTATAATCTAATAACTAAACCAATTCTCGTTCAAATGATCTTGAATTTTAACAAACTGTACAGAAACAACTGAAAATTCGGCGGGTTTTTAGCGCCTTTTTTCAAGAGAACAGCATTTCTATATCTGAAAAGAAAAAACACAAAAACACAAACAAAATTTGATGTTGTTTCTACACAGTGTTTTAGAAAAACTGATATTATTTCGTAATTTAATAAATTGACTGATATTTTCTCAAATAATCTCAAATTTTAACGTCAATTGTGTAAAAAAAATCAAAATTCTGTTTAATAATTAAACACTTTTTTCCTTTATAGTGAAGGAAATTTCTATTAAAAAATTTTAACATCAAACATAGAATTTTGACTTATTTCTACACATGCTGTTAAAATCTGAGTTCTTTTGAACGAGAATTTGGCCTAATGAGTAGAGTGTTCTGCAATGGTCCGGAAGACCGAAGTTCAATCCCAGGTCGAGTCATACCAAAGACTCAAAAAATGCTACTTGATGTCGCTTTGCTTAACACTCAGCGTTATGAGGTGAGGATCAAGGGTAAAGTGGAGTAATCCAGGGAATGGAGTAGCGCCCTCCCCTACACCTCGGTGTAGAAGCTATTGAAAAGGGAGCCTTTAGGTCACCCTCGACCCAGAGCGCCAACTTTACTTTACTTTATAATGATGACATTTGAACTTGGTCATATTATATGACTAAGTTCAAATGTCATCATTATTTGGTGTTAGTTTCTTGTTTAGGATGTTTCAGAAAAAATGATATCATTTCGTAATCTTATAAAGTAAAGTTCCATATTACAACTAGTTTTTAATTTACTTTTTCCTGCCTCTTGTCAAATCTGAGTTCCACCTAATTTCTTTTAAATCTTCACATCTACCCTGTCAGTAATGAAGTGTTTTAATACACACGCACATATATATATATATATATATATATATATATATATATATATATATATATATATATATATATATTTCCACTGTCTCTATGTCTAATATATATATATATATATATATAGGGTGAGTAGATTAATGTATCTGTAGCCTTATAGTAAAATGCATTTATTCAGTGTCTAACTGCAATGACATAAATCAAACATTACAAGATGGAATTTAGTGAAAAGAAATCAATTGATTTGTCAAGGTTACGGACTGATTAATCCATCTTTATATATATATATATATATATATATATATATATATATATATATATATATATATATAGTGGGTAGATTGTTTGCTTATTTTCCGGGATACCAGGGTTCAATCTCAGGTCGAGTCATACCAATTACTCAAAAAATAGTACTTGATACCGCCTTGCTTAACACTCGGGATGATGAATGTGTAAAGCATGAAACCCAGGGTCAATGACACTACCATATATATATTGTGTCATCCACAGAAAAACTGTTTCGTTGTATTACAACTGTTCAGTGTGGCTAGAAATGCCAGATGCTTCAAGCTGGGATCGAAACCCGGCTGGCGCAGAAATCTCACCCCCAGCGTATGCGAAGGAATTTTTACGTATGTTTTTATGTATGCATTAACGGCTACCGAAGGGCTCAATTTATGAGAAGAGTTTAGCATTTGCGCGTAAGTAGTTACTAGTAATTTCCAGCCTGGGTGCTCAACCTCCGGGCCTGAGAATAGATTGTCATCAACAGACTGTTTCGTTGTATCACAACTCTTCAGTGTGGCTAGACACGCGAGATGCTTCAAGCTGGGATGTGTGTGTGTCTGTGTGTGTGTGTATAGTGACAGCTGTTTTTTTTTTGTAGGAGAAAGCCATCTCCTAGATTCCCAAAGAGTACCATGCTGAGCGTATGTGACCCCTCTGACCAAGTATTTAATTGTAAGACCCTTGGCATGGGTGACAAATTAGTTAGCTGTCTTTTCCGTTGATATTGCCACCGTGCACCCTCATATGAATTCTCAGACCTATTGCTGACCGACGTACTTTGTGACTGAATTGACACGAATTACCTATAGATTGCTGCTGAAAGACTTCTGTAAAAAGACTCTTCGAGAGTTTGCTGTCATTAGATCTCGTATGACTAGCAAGTCCGACTTTGAACAAATGAACTCAAATACAAATGTTGCAGATATGTTCTTAGAGTAAAGTGTCAGGGACTGAGGTCAAATGCTACTTCAGAAGTTCTCGTCTCATAAAGGAGTGTATATATATATATATATATATATTAGAATTATCATGACTAGAAAATCTGGCAAACACCCACATGTGACATGCAGAACAGCTGTTTCAACCTTATTGGGTCTCATCAGCAGAGCACACCGTAATCTTCACCACTGGAAATCGAACCAACAACCACAGTAGGCAGAAGCCGAAACTCTACCACTGGGCCACCGGTTCATGTCACATATAAACGATGCCGAATGAACTAGTCATGGTGACAATGCGCGATATGTGTGTGTGTGTGCGACACGTAAACTAGCCAGAAACTACCTACCTAAGTTTCGACTCCTGGATTATTTCATAAATAAAGTAGCCTCCAGGGAGAGGCTTAATAAAAAAAGAAAAAAAACATATCTTATTTGCCAAGTAACAGGTTTTTCTGTCTGTAAGTATTAAGTATTTCAGATCTTTGGTTGAGTAACTCGTTAGGGTTATTATAAGAAGCTATAGCTAACTTTTCCTCAATACGTAGAAGGTAATACCTCTCACTAGCTTTATATTTATGGCATTTTTTAAAATTATCTCTCATTTCAAAATAGGATCTCAAAACCTCGCTTCTATTTAATTACCCACACGTTAGTCAGACTTATCCTGATGATCTGCTAAGTGAAACCAAAGTTGATAATTTCTGGCTCTTTTAGAGATTCTAGTTTTGCTCTACTTAGAGTATTGAGATCTTTTACGTATGAGCTTAAGTAACTCTGTCAGTGTTTTTTTTTTTTTTTTCCTTTTGGCTAGATATTGCGGTTCTGGTTGATTATTTTCAAGCAGTACGGATGTTTTTAGTCTTTTCTTTTTTCATTGAATTTTTTCTCAGATATTATTTTGTGCCATATTTTTTATTCATAAATTGTATCATCTGTTTTTTTTATTCCCGCCGCCAGAGTTATAGAAATAGGTTTTAAAAAATAACATATATATACACTTTACCATTGATCCCTACCTAAGCTATGTATTAAGCAAGGAGGTATCAATTACCACTTTTGAGTCTTTGGTATGACTCGACCTGATATGAACCCCGTTTTCCATGACCATTGGCGAACACTCTCCCCACTTGTTCAATGGACCGATATATATTTCAAAATGAAAGGTCCATAAAGAGATTTATATCTTTTTAAGAATTATTTATTTGGTTCTAACATACAGTATGTTTCCAGCTTTTGCTTTCATCAGAGAACATCTAATGCTTTTTCAGTTGTAGTATAGGTTTATATAGAGGTCACTGTTTCGTGTTGGAATCCTAATTGGAGTTGGTTCTTTTTTTCTTTTCTTCCTCCTCTCTTCCTCTTAGTATGTCTCTTGTTCTCACTTGTGGGAGTTTTTTTTTATTTCCCTTGTTCCCATTTATAAAATAAAAAGGTTCTGACGATGAAGTTTTACTTTGAAATCAATTAGACTCGAATAATTATTATTTCGAATTGTAAAAGCCTTCTAAATTAATTCAATACTATAAAATAAAATATAGTTTTTAATTCATAGAATTATTTTTTAAAACCAACGGTTGCTTCTTCTACTTACCATTATGTTTAAATTTTGGCCTTACATAACTATTCCTCGTGTATAAGTCGACCTTTGCTTTATAGTTACAAAATACTTGATTTATGCAATTATTTTTTAAACCTAGGTTTGTATCTTCGTAAAAAGTTAGTGACCTTAGTCGAGGGTGACTCGAAGGTTCCCTTTTCAATAGCTATTACATCGAAGTGTAGGGGAGGGCTCAACTCTATTCCCTGTATTCCTCCACTTTACCCTTGAACTGTACCTTGTAATGCTGAGTGTTAAGCAAGGCAGTATCAAGAAGCATTCTTTGTGTCTTTGGTATGACTCGATCTGGGATTGAAACCTGATCTCCCGGGCCATTAGCGAACACTCTACTCATTTGGCCAATCTTATACAATTATTGCTTTCATCTATTGGCCGAATCTTATATTTGTCTGAAAAATTAGGTCTTAACAATTCGACCAATGCACAATTATACACGATAGTAATAAAACGTTGTGTGTTTAGTTTACAGCCAGAATTAATCTTCCATCCATGGCATAATTTTTCGATTTAAGTTTTTATCAGAAGACTTTGAGTATGATTTTGTATTTGAAGTGTATCATACATACATGTGTATGCATCTCTCTCTCTCATTATATATATATATATACACACACACACACAAACAAACACACACACACACACACACACAGATACACACACATACACACACACACATATATATATATACACACACACACAAACAAACACACACACACACACACAGATACACACACACACACACACACATATATATATATATATATATATATATGTATGTATTAAAATTCATCGGTCCACAAATGAATTTCAGTGTAATAAATTCATTTGCGAACCTATTTTCTATTGGACTAATAAAAAAAATTTATTCTTAAATGAAAAAAAAACCGTAAAGTTGGTGACCGTAATCGAGGGGGACCCAAAGGTTTCCTTTTCAATAGCTACTACACTGAGATGTAGGTGAGGGCGAAACTCCTTTCCCTGGATTGCTCCACTTTACCCTTGATAGTACCTTTAATGCTGAGTGTTAAGCAAAGCGACATCAAGTACCATTTTTTGAATCTTTGGTATGACTCGACCTGAGATTGAGCCTCGGTCTCCCGTGACATAAACGAAACATCCACAGAGAGTCTTTGAATATCCTGCGTTGTGAGGGTAGGAACTACTTTATATAGTCGATTCACTGTTTATATTCTGATTATACTAGCGATGCTCCAAAAAGTTAGATACCTACAGTCAAACTCCAAGACATTCATGTTTTATTTAATTATAGTGTTCCGACATAACAAAATAGTCAGGCTGGCTATCATTTAGACCAAATAGAAGGCATAAAGAGCTTCTTTCATTTAAAAATGTGAAAGTGCGTATACTCTCGAGTATGAGTCGATTTACCATAGATATTTCTGTATAGTTTGACTCTTAATTTATCATATTTACCCAACCCCTCCGCTCGGGCAAGATATGACACAAGGTCAATTTTTAAGCGGAGTTTAACAGATTTGAATTCAGAGTTTTCCTTCTCCTAGACTAGTTGCCTCACCAAGGCTGAAGAACCCAGTCTGCCCTACTATTTACCCATAACTGGGGGGGGGGGAGAATAATTAGATTCATACCTTTCCCAAGGGTATTAGTTCTATGTGAAATGCAATCAGTCTCGTCCAGGATTTGAACTCGTATCACCGTGTCCATTTCCTAAGGCGATAAACTTTATACCACGGGTACCTCTTGATTTATAGTCACAAAATTATTGATCGATGGGATTAATTTTTTAAAACAAAAAGTGCTTCTTGTCGTTCCTATTATGTTTGAATTTCAATCTTATAAAATTAATATTCACGTACAAGTTGACCTTTGATTTATTATCACAAAATCATTAATATATGGATTTCATTTTGAAGCCGTCTTGCTTCTAGTTCTTTCCATCATGTTTTCATTGCAACCTTATAAAATTAATACTCGCTTATTGGGCAACCCTTGATTTAAGATCATGAAACTATTTATTAATGGAATTATTTTTTAAAACTTAGGCGGGATTCCAATCTTTTCTTTAATGTTTAAATTCCAACTTCATAAATTATTACTTATATATTGGTCGTCATTATTATTTATTATCAGAAATTCATTAATATATGGAATTCATTTTTAAGTCAAGGGTTGCTTTTAGTCCTTCTATTTACATCTAAATTTGAAGCCTACAAAATTATTACTCGTCTCATATATTCGTCGATTATTGATTTATCCTAATATTACAAATCAAATCTTTTTCATCGTCCAATTTCAATTTTATCAAATTATTACAATTACTCATACAATTTTTTTTCGATAAAAATAAAAAATAAAAAATAATGATTATGCTACCAGTACTACTATGCTTCTTTTCCATTTAGTCAAAATCGGTAGTTGTCCCATGAGTGCGTAAATACTCTCCTCGTAGAACGTGCTGTTAAGCCAGTCGTTTTCATGATATCCCAGCTTCTTGTGGACGATTTCAGCGACCCCCAACGTCGAAGAATCAATTACCACAGCCGAATCACGAAGTTTGAGTCATCTCTCAGCTAGAATCAAACCTTTAACGTGTTCTTCAGCTGCAAAAACAAACAAACAAACAAAAAGACGGCACAAAATTCGTGACATGTACGTGGAACATTATCAACCAAAGTTGGTGATCCTGAACATCATCCAGAGAGTGACAACCCGTAATAATTAAGGAAGAGACCCTGGTGGCCGAGCTGTCCGTGACTCGGGCAACCGAACTGGTCGCGTGAACTGTAACACTCCACTTCAGCGACCAAATGATGAATATTAAATAGAAGTATTAGTGTTAGATGACAATACTTTAAACCATTTAACTGTGTGCAAACAAATTATCAAAATTAAACAGAATTATTAATGGTAGATAAGAATACTTGAAACAATGCTAAGAAATCATTAATATCTAATAGAATAATCAGTTAGATTGCAATACTTGAAACCATTTAACTTTGTGCTCACACATCACTAATATTAAGTAGAATTATCAATATTACTTAACAATACTTGTAACTATTAATCTGTGGGAAAACAAATTATTAATATTAACTAGAATTATTAGTATTACATTGAAACTATTTAACTTTGTGCAAACAATTGCGCTCTAATTGGTTTAAAATTAATGTTACTTACGAACTATTCACTTACAAATCTCGAACATACATACAGCAGCTAAGAGAGGATACGGGGTGTAGCCCTGAAGACCTGCCAGAGGCGATGAATGATAGGGAGAAGTGGCGAGAGAGGGTCAGGGATATCCGTGATAGCGGCACGACATTATATATATATATATATATATATATATATATATATTGTAATCCACAGACAGTCTGTTTCGTTGTATCAGAACTCTTCAGTGAGGCAAGATACGCAGGATGCTTTACGCTAGACTTGATACCTTACCGCTCAGCCATTTCCACGACTTACGTCAGCTCGAAAAATTTGGACATTTTGTATTAGCTTTCGTTTGTGTACATATTGTGCTATCGGATACCGACGTTCTCAATTAATTAGAAGAGCTTTACATTACGCAGATGGCAGCCGTTAATTCCTTCGCCAGAGTGATCAACCCCCGTGAGGTGAGCGTATATATTGTCGTCCACAGGGAGACTGTTTCGCTTCAGTGTGGCTAGACACATATATATATAAACAGTATTAGGCATTAAATAACTAACAAAGGTTGATATACAGTTAAGCTAAATAACGAAAGAACGTGAAATCATTGATAAGAAGTTGGGATATCGGAAAGAGTCCTCTTTGTTGTGCCATACTTTTCCATCATCCGGAAGGGCATTTCATATAATTTTTTTTTTATTTGCGGTTAATTAACTTTAGTTGATGAATTGTGTGTGTTTATTCGAGGGCAAAAGTTTTTCTTATGCATTCTAAGTAGTATAAATGTCAATCTATTGCCGGCATTGGTGCTGTACATTGAAAAAGAAATTTTAAAATAGCTTAGATAAAGAGACAAGGAGATTGATTTAGATCGGTGCACAAGAAAGAATAGTGATTTAGGTTAGTAAATCGATATATGTATACTGATTTTTTGCATAATTTCGTTGTTCGGTTGATGCTATATGTAATCGAGTAGATATGAACAGACTGACATAGATAGATAGATAGATAGATAGATTAAATGGCCAGTTAGTTAACTACGTACGCAAATGTACAATTGGTGTGTGTGTGTGTGTGTGTGTGTGTGTGTGTGTGTGTGTGTGTGTGTGTGTGTGTGTGTGTGTGTGTGCATATAGTTTGAGGTGAGCAATGATAATCCACCAAGGATTAATTGATTGATATAAATAGATTATGATAGATAGATAGATAATGAACATAGATAGATAGATAGATAATGAACATAGATAGATAGATAGATAGATAGATAGATAAGAATAGACTAAGATAGATTATGTAGTGTGTAGACTTGCACGCTCCTTTTACACTCCGCCGCTTTAACATATATATATATATATATATATATATATATATATGTATATATATATATATTTGTATATATATATATATTTATATATGTATATGCATATATATATACATTATATATATATATATATATGTATATACATTATATATATATATAATCCTCCGACATCTTATAGAGTTTTGGTGGTTTACAAAGCTCTTAAGTTGTTCCACAACTTTTTTTAGGCGCTGTGACAGGCTTTGTGTCGTCCTTATCGGGACGGGACAGCAAAGTACAACCCTCTAAACACCAAGTTAAAAAAAAACAACAACAACCACAAAATCAACAACTACAACAACAACAACAACAACTACAACTACAACAACAACTACAACAACAACAACAACCACATCATCAACAACAACAACAACAACAACAACAGCAGGCACAGTCTTCCCCCAGTGTCAGCCATGACGCCGGGCACCCTGGGGGAGGAGGCCAGCCCAGTGTTGAAAAGAAGTCCAAAATGGTGGACACGAGCAGGTTGTCCCAGTTGGGACAGGGCCGCCTACCTGTTAGGTCCGAACTCTTATTGGATTCTCCACATGTCCATCACCCTCCAGGTGCCTCTCCACTGGATTCCAGCGGAACCTCCTACACGCCCAAATCATCATCAAGCATGGGGCCCATAACCAAGTTGGTCAGCTTAGACTTTGAGATCCATCATCACCCAGAAAAAGGCAATATTCAATCGCTTAATGACATCGACGTTCGACTAGAGTCGATCAACCAGTAAGTAGAAATTTACATTTTTTTCTTCTCCCTAACCCTAACCCTAACCAATTATAACCCAAATTTTTCAATTTTCCAGTCTATAATGAAATTATTAATTATTAAATGTATTTTTGCTATAAGATATATTTAAAGATTATAATTAAAAGCTTATAACGCAGTTTGTGATTTATTAATTATACGATAAAATATCACCGAAGAGAATTATCGAAGAAATTTTTTGAAAAAACCTTGTGGTTACCCAGTTTTTTCCTTAATCAAATTTTTAATTTTCAAATTTTTAATGGAATTATTTTAAGAAAACACTTGAAAAATGGATCGTAAACACACTGAAACATCTATTTAACCTTTATTATAGAAAATATAAATATGAATTTTCTTAATTCTTCATTAAAATTAACCAAAATGTAAGCATTTAAAGAGCTTTTCTTATTTATTTTAACTGATTTCAAACGAGGACATTGGGTTATAATGGGTTAAAACACTTCTACGTTTAATTATTGTCTTCTCTTTGTCGTGTGCAGTCCTTTATTTTATTTTTCGTATTTTCAACTCCCAAAAAGATAAAATTCATTTTTCTGGTGACTAAAACATACTGCAAAAGCTGTATGGGTTCGTTGGTTGATTGGTTGGTTGGTATTTTATGTCATATTAACCCTTGTTGGGTATTTAATGCCAAATCATATGTATATATATATATATAAGTTAACTTTATTTTTAAACGAGTTGTTAGAGCTCGATTTGTGAAAACAATTAAATAGATACAAGTATTTCTTATCTAAACGTAATGATTCTATTTAATATTAATCATTTGTTTACGAACACTTAAATGCTTCAAAGTACCGTATTTGACGGCATATAAGGCGCACATTTTTTTTCTAAAAATATCTTTTAAAATATCCCTGCGGTCTTATTATATGCCATATGCCGGTTTAAAATTCGCGATTGTCGACCGAAATTACCTACCTAGCAACTCCAATTAGCTTCGATTTTAGAGTAACTTTCATATACCTATTGTCATTATTTAAAAGTCTTTTATGCAGATTAAAAGTGTTATCATTCATAATATTCATTATATTAATTTCATCACGTTTAATATTAGTACTTTGTTTGTTTGTTTTTTCTTGATTTGCCTCGCTGAAATTGGGGTGCGTCTTATACACCCGTGCATCTTATATGCCGTCAAATACGGTATTTCTTATCGAACACTAATAATTCTGTTTTATACTAATCCTTTTCTCGCACACTGTTAAAGTTTAAAATCTTGCTGCTTAACGTTTGAAATTCTATTTATTAAGTATTCCGAAATAATTCAAAGAAATTTCATACAACTCTATGGGTTCAAATGACTAATATTAATAATCTAGTAATAATAACTAATAATAATAATCTAGTAATAATAACTAATAATAATAATCTAGTAATAAAAACTAATAATAATAATCTAGTAATAATAACTAATTATAATAATCTAGTAATAATAACTAATAATAATAATCTAGTAATAATAACTAATAATAATAATCTCGTAATAAAAACTAATAATAATAATCTAGTAATAAAAACTAATAATAATAATCTAGTAATAATAACTAATAATAATAATCTAGTAATAATAACTAATAATAATAATCACGTAATAAAAACTAATAATAATAATCTAGTAATAAAAACTAATAATAATAATCTAGTAATAAAAACTAATAATAATAATCTAGTAATAATAACTAATAATAATAATCTCGTAATAAAAACTAATAATAATAATCTAGTAATAATAACTAATAATAATAATCTAGTAATAATAACTAATAATAATAATCTCGTAATAAAAACTAATAATAATAATCTAGTAATAATAACTAATAATAATAATCTAGTAATAATAACTAATAATAATAATCTTTAGAAGATCATTGAACACTTTTATTTGACCCATAGATGGAAGGTTAACTAGTACAATAGATCCTGGTTAGAGCAGACCTGCGAATAATGGCAATTTAGGAGTACTCCATATACCACATGACTACAGGACTGAAGACTCACCATCAGGTAGAGTTTAATGTCATAACCAGGAAACTCGTTGAAGAGGATCTTACCTCTCGGCAGCGGTGCAGTCTTCGTATTCTTCAGCCCCAACTGATAGAGCAGCAAAAACCGTACTACTTCGACTATTTATTCTTGAAGACCCCCAAACGAAACCAAATTAAGACTTTGTAGAAGTTGTTAGCGATGCAGACTATAAATATAATATAACAAAAACACTTTTGAGAAATGAATGAAAGACCTCATCCTCCTCTTCCCGGAAAAAGGCGACCTCGGAATCACTTAGAACTACAAAGGTATTACTGTTACTACAATAACTGAGAAGATTTATAATCCCCTTGCTTCTCAATTGTATCCTATCTGAAACAGTTTAGTTTGGTTTCTTTGTTTAATGACATATCAATCTTCATGGGTTATTTAATGTCTAAGCCATCCTTATAAAAGAACAATCGTATTTAATTTATAGCAAGTGGGGGCATGGGGGTCAATCCGAAAGTGAACGTAATTGCCAGACTGAGTTCGATGTTACAGTCTAGCACGTTACCCACTCTGCCACGGAGACTCCTCCGACCCCGAAGCAGTGTTACCACGCCTCTTTTTGTCTACAAGACGCGTGAAATGGCCGAATTAAGATTTTTGTACGGCCCTGATCTAAAGCTCATAAGTATTTGCCTTTGTCTCCTTAAGATTTTTCGAGACGCCCACTATACAACACCAAGACTTTCGGCAGAACGAAAAATAAGACCTGTTAAAGGGCGGATAAACCTTCTTGTAGAGTCGATGATTATCTGGTACACGCCTTCTGTGAATTTCAAGAAAGGTCTCACTGACATCAAACCATGGTATTCCCTGTGGTAGAGACTGAGACTATGTTCCCTTGTAGAGGGGTAAGACTATACGAAAAATATCCAAGGTTAAGACACTGAACTACTCCCAGTGGTTAGGCTCCAGTTCTGGAGTTCTGTGACGTATCGAGTTCCCTTTCATTGCCATTACTCCTATGGCTCTTAGCGTAACAGTTATCGTTATAAAAAAAATAGGGACGGTGATCCGAGTTCAATTTCTGGAGTGTTGCATTTCATTTTTTGATAATTCCCTCTGTGTCCCTCTGTTCTCCTCTTAACTATGGAGGAAAGTTTCGAGCAGGCTGTGTCCTTTAGCTTTGGTTTGGCAACCAGTCTAGGAGAAAGAAAACTGAATACATTTTTATCTTCGCTTTATCAATCAACTTAAAATATTTTTCTCCAATATTAGCTTCAACGAAAACTTTATAAGTTGGCCATTAATTTTTAACTAACATTAAAGAAGAAGAAGAAGAAGAAGAAGAAGAAGAAGAAGAAGAAGAAGAAGAAGAAGAAGAAGAAGATCTTTCAATTTATAGGATTGTATTCTTCCACGAACAATTTGAAATCACCTGAAAAATGATTTTTAAAAAACAATTTCTTGGATATGCCATGTCAGTTGTTCATTGTTAGTGACATATTCTGATTTTCATCAATGCTTTTTTTTTCTCTTTTTTCCTCTTTTTTTTTTTTCTCGGTTAACTCATTGTACCCGAGGTTTTTTTAAGGTACGATAATATCGAAATGTCTTATTTAAGTTATATCCAGAAAATGAAATATAATTTTAATTAAAAACAGAATCACTGAAATTCAGTATATAAAATATATTGTACTTGTCTTTAATTGGAATCATTTTGAGATGAGGCTTCTTAATCTGAGAATTAATTTTTTATTTATTGCGGACTTTTAGTCCTCATCTTGGTAGTTTTTTTTGTTTTGTTTTGTTTTTGTGTTGTTTCTTCTTTCACTACGTTTCGGCCAAATTTCAACAACTATGGAAGGCAGTAATTACTGGGGATACGGTTACAAGACTCAGCATTCCTCTCCGAGGTCGCAGTAAATCACCTGAAGAAGACCAGAGGTGAAATTTGGCCGAAACGTAGTGAAAGAAGAAACAACACAAAAAAAAAAACTACCAAGATGAGGACAAAAAGTCCGCAATAAATAAAAAAATTAATTCTCAGATAAAATATATCCGTCAATAATAGCATCTTCGGATAATCTTTTTAATGTATGAACTGATGGATACAATGGCTTATGGATTAATCTTTTAATCTCTTCATCTTCTTCTTAATATCGTTGTTTTGATGTTGTTATTGTTGTTTGAGGATTTGGAGCTTTTTGTGTGTGTATTTTAGAGTTTGTTGTTGTTGCTGTTGCTGTTGTTGTTGTTGTTCTTGTTGTTGCATTTTTTTTGTTTTAATTCTTCTAGTTCTCTCCATGATATACAAGGTGCTACTCAAGAATTCGAAAAAGTGCAGAATACTAATCAGTCCGTTCATCAATAATCTACGGGGAGGCACTGGTATTGTAACGGTTATAATCATAGGAAATAATGTGGTTTGGTTTCTTTGTTTATTGGTATATCAACCGTCTTTGGTTATTTGATGCCAAAACCATCTTTGCAGGACAAAAGTGATACTCCTTAACCCAAAATACCGAGGGTACTAGTCCGAAAGTAAATTTAATAACCTGACTGGAGTTTGAACTTGCTTACAATGGAGACTTTCCCCTTAGAGATGGACCAATCCTGAACGAGGCTGTTTGCCTTTCATATAGCTCTCCTACCCCTGGCAAATGTATGAACTCAACTATTCTACCCATCTCCACTCAGCTATGAGTAAAAAGTTAGGCAAAAGAGACTCTTTGAATTTGGTATTGTAACCGGTCTAGGAGAAAGAACATTTCTAATTTAAACTAGACCTGGAAAGGTTACATGAATAGCACCCTCTGTAATATACTGACTTAGCTGGCAACATGGATGAACCAAGCAGATTCATTGCGGTCGCAAGATAACATCAACAAAGTGGTTTCACAGGAAAGAGAAAATAAGGGAGGATAGCGAAGAATATAATTTATTGCCTATGGATAGAGTGACAGATATTTCCGTTCGCAGATAAGATCAACAAATTACCGGAAAAAATGGAAGTATGTCAGTTCCGATAACCAGCCATAAACAAAAAATACATGAGGTGAAGAGGATGTTCATATTTCCGCATAGAACTTGAAAAGACAATATTATGTCTGTAATTTGGGACAGAAAGCAGAGATCCGCTGGTCGCTCTAGCGAAGGGGAGATCCGCTGGTCTCTCAAGCGAAGAAGGAGATCCGCTAGCCCCTCAAGCAAATCTGTCAGCACCCCGGTGTGTGTTCTCCGGTCGCCACAGAAGAAAGATGTGGGCAAACTCTCTCTGACTGTATTCCTACTTCACACAAACATCGCCGTTGTTTGTCCAGCGGTGTAATATGCGACACCTCAAGACCAAATCAGTTTACGGGATAAGTCTATTTTTTTAATCTATCAAATTTGGCGATTGGTTATAGTGGCATAGTGGTTAATGTACTGAACTGCGACATTTGAGTAAGCGATTTCGAGCACAAGCCGCACTCGTATATTCCTTTTTGGACTAATACCCTTGAAAAAGGTATAAAACCCCTTATCCACCCAGCTATGGGTTAAATAGTACAACTACACTTCTTCTACATTTAAGGCTTCTTACGATGATGAAATATCTAGATTTATTTCTATTAGCACTTCTAACTCCCTCAAAGAAAGATGTGGCCATTGTTTTGTTGTAACTTAGTTCATTCCATATGGAAACATTTTAATTCCAGTTCAAGGAATTAGACTCATTCTCTTATTTAGGCAGTCACTTTAATAAAGAAATTTTCAGAAAATGCTATTTAATTACCTGCGCTTAAAGGCGGTTTGGAGGTTATACAGTAGTTGCCATAGTAACATATCCTGGTTCTTCAAGTAAAAGATGTTAATTCTTTCTCCTTTCTGTTTGATTAGCTTTAAAAAGGACAGATATTTCAATCCATCTGCAGAAACAGTCCCACCCAGAAAGTTTTGGGTCCATTGGCAGATACTATCACGTTTATCTTACATATGAATCACAGTGAGCAAACAGATGGGAGTCCCTGTGGCGAAATGTCCAAAGTGCTGAACTGCAGCGTCGAAGTAAATGAGTTCGAACTCCAGTTGGGCTTTTGCATTCACTTTCGGACGACTACATTTGGTAAAATTGTGAACCCCCTTATCCTCCTAGCTATGGGTTAAGTAATATCACAACAGGTTTTCTACAATAATAGCTTTGGTATTAAATAACCCATGAAGGTTAATATGCCATTAAACCAAAGCCAATCAAATATTTTAAAAGTTTCCCAAGTCTTGCCAAATATTTCATTCATATCTTGAAATTATTTAATCAGTGAATAAGAAATATGATTTTTGTGGAAGCTATTTCCTTCCTCCACTTTCCAGAATTTCAAGTGGCATCTCAAATATTTATATCCAAAGGTATGAGAAACTACTTAAATGTTCTGGGAATCTTAACAGTTGGTTGTAAGTGCCAATTTACTCAGCGTGTCTCATACTTCACATATCCCAAGAAATCACTTCCCCATGAACTGAAGAAATTCATTTTTATCTATTCCTTCTTTCTTCCAGGAAGTTACCCAAAATTCTGGGTAACAATAGTAAGACTGCATGGCCCATAAAAAGTGCCCCCACCCACCCCAGTAATTATTTTAGAAAAATTTCATTTTCGCCTATACCAAATATCTCAGGATTTTATAATTTCTAATGGAACGTTCAACAATCAAAACAGATAGATATTATTCATAGCCAAACTCTAGAGCACTGAAAGTCTCTGAGCAAGAAGATGAATACGTAGCAGTACAAAACTGAGTTTTTCGATCATGAATAATAACATCCAGGTATCTTATGAATAATATATATATACATATATATATATATATACAATAAAATATCCTTAGATAATGAGTTTGGAATTATTCAAATTGAGAATCTATGAAAAGATTTATATAAATTTCCAGGAGTGCTTAATGTATGAAATATACCAATATCATCCAGGGGCAAATATATTTATCATATAATTGGAACAAAAACTCAACCATCATTTTACCCAGTCGCCTTAGGCTGCAGAATACCCCAACTGCAGCTCTGCAGAGGGATAAGACTCTCCAAACGAGTGTCCTGTATATGACACTAAACAATCTGATGGTGTGGGTTCAGTGCATTAACATTACCTTTTGCCTAACTTCACATATACCACAAATGTAAGAAGTATCTCTGTCACATCCTGTATATATGTATTGCTTAAAAGAAAAGTAAAACTTCGCGGAACTTTTAATGACTGTTTTAGTTGCTTTTTACAAGAAAGCATTGGGATACCAATTTCTAGATTGGATGGACACGGCAAGGCAATGAAACGAAGTACTTTATAGTTTAGAAGACCACGTTAAAGGCCGCAAGTTCTCCACTATCGATCTGACCAATCACTCTTGCTGTATTCTCTCTATGCTCTCTGGATTTTGATTGGAAAATTGTGTCTCTAATTTTTATTTAACAAACTTTCGATGGAATCGATACAACTAAATACAATAAACGCTATTATGCCTTTCTATCTATGAAATTAAATATATTCTTGTTTTCTTTCTGAATTTACTTTCCTTGTTTTGTTTTTGTTGTTGTTTTTCTTGATTTTGCTTTTTGGGGGAGGGGGTAGAGGTTGTTCTTTCTTTTTCTATGGTTGTTGTTGCTGTTGTTGTTATTTTTTTACTGTTGTCTGGAATATGTTGGTGTTTTTTGTCGTTACGTTTAACATAGGGTCAATATCGCTTTGATGTTCAATTCGTTGCGGCATCGTGTCCTCTGTATCAACGAGGGTAAATCAATTAGTTCGTAGCCTGATTTCTAGTCTTTAGGGAAATTTGGACCTTAAATTATCTCTGTATAATGCTCATTATATGCATTAAAAAGGAAGAAGAGTTGAAAAAGGAATTTTTGTTGCCTAAAATAAATACCGTTTTCAATATTTGGCTCCGGACTTACTGACAGACCCCATATATATATATATATATATATATATATATATATATATATATATATAAACATTGAATTATTTTGTTTTTTATATTGCATTTAATTGAATGTAAAAAGCACAAAAATATAAAACGCACCCGGAAATTAGCACTATCATATTTATATATATATATATATATATATATATATATATATATATAATATAATATATATATATATAATATTTATATATATATATATCATATTTATATATATATATATATATATATATATATATATATATATATATATATATATTAGATTTTAAATTATACTTTTGGTAAGAAAGTGTGTCTTATATATTGTTAATAAATGTGATGTGTTTTTTTCATTGTTTTATTTGTATTTTAAAGGTTTATATGATGTTTTCTTTATATTATTAAACGAATTATTTAATTTTCAGATCTTTTTTATCAATGTTTTCATTTTGCATGGCATATCCTTCCGTAAGTTTGACTGAGAAATAATCTCTCCTACCACCAGTCTAACGGTGCAAATAGAAAAATAAATTCTGTGATAAATATAGAACATTTATCTTCTTTATATATATATATATATATGTGTGTGTGTGTGTGTGTGTGTGTGTGTGTGTGTGTGTGTGTGTGTGTGTGTGTGTGTGTGTGTGTGTGTGTGTTCTATTATATATACAAAATATGTATTCTGTCATCAGCCCAGTCGGCTGGAGCTATAAAATACGCCGACTGCATCTGTGCAGAATGGTAAGACCCCACCCCCAACTAGCGACCGTTGGTTTATTGGTTGGTTTGGTTTTATGTCATATCAACCATTGTAGGTTATTTAATACCAAATCTTGCGTTAATATATATATATATATATATATATATATATATATATATATATATATATATATATATATATAAGTATTTTGTAATTTGCTTAAAGTATTACACAAATTATTTTATCTTATAGTATTGAATTAATTTAGAGGATTATTGCAATACGAAATAATAATCATTTGAGTTTAGTGAAAATCACTGTTCCGAGTGGAAAAAAAAAAAAAAAAAAAGCGAAAATGATCACAAATACTTGGATTTTGCCAGAGAGCTGAAAAAGCTGTAGAAAATGAAAGTGATGGTGATACCATTATTCGATGGCACACAAGGAACAGTCCCAAGGGCTTTGAAAAGAGACGGAGGAATAGAAGCATTGTTAAGATCAGCTAGAATACTCAGAAGAGTCCAAGAGATCGGAGAAGACTTGCTGTCACTCAGCTCCAAGTGAAAAGCTATCAGTTAACGCTGATGAGAAAAACTGTGTAAACAATTATAGACACTAAATTATGACTCTAAAGTACGCCTGAAAGTGAGGCTCCTGTTCATTAGACCTGGGGAGCGTGGGTGGCTCATTGAGTTTTATGGTATATCAACCATTGTAGGTTCTGAAGTATAAAGATACAGTCAAAATCAACCTCCACTGGTGCTATATCAATCCCAGAGACCTGGAGGGATATGCCATGGACAGACCAAAATGGCAAGGCTCGGTTCACAGAACTGCTGCCAACTTTGAAGAGGCTCGATGCTAAAAACTCACTGCTGCCAGAAAATGACACCGCAAAGCACCCTCGGCGGTGATCACAACAACTGATTTCCAGTGCCCCCACTCTTCAAGACTCTGTACCTCTGGGCTGGGGCTGCGGAGCCACCTCCGTGTTCATAGATGAATAGTAGAACAAGCGTTATCATCGGATCCGATGGACAACCACTAATCCTCTTTATACGTATATATTGAATATATGGTTTGTTAACACGTAGGTGCCCGTAGTGTAATGCTTATCCTCGTAGGAAATGGACACGGCGACACGAGTTCAAGTCCTGAACGAGACTGATTGCATTTCACATAGCACTAATACCCTTGGGAAAGGTATGAATCCAATAATTCTCCCTCCAGCTATGGGTAAATAGTAGGGCAGACTAGGTTCTTCAGCCTGGGCGAGGCAACTACTCTATGAGAAGGTAAACCCTGAATTGAAAACTGTTAAACTCCGCTTAAAAATTGACCTTGAGTCATATCCTGCCCGAGCGGAAGTGTTGGGTAAATATGGTTAACACGTTTTTGTAATAACATTTTTAAACGAGCCTGAGCTCATTTATTTTTGGCACTCAGTTAAATCGTTTCAAGTATTGCTTTATAAATGTCACATTTTAACATCAGTCATTTGTTTTCACACATTGTTTGCAGGTAATTTCATTTTTAAATTAGTTAGAAGTATTTTGTTTGCACACTAGTATTGCTGCTGTTCCATTAGTTTAATGAATACAATTATTGCTATCGAATACGGAAAATTCTATTCGATATTAATCATTTGTTTTCACAGGAGAGATTGGAATACCAAGTCTTTGATATTACTCCCAGGTTCCGTCTGATACATAGGGACCAATCTATGGTTCAAATAAAGCATTTGAAAAATTATTTGTATTTCATAGAATACTTGATACTATATACAACTGTAAATTAATTGTATTAAATATAGTTTCTAGAAGTTATAATTGTGTATTAAGGATAATTATTACTTGATACTATATGACTGGGAAAACAAACAACTATCATCAAATAGAAATGACTTGAAATATAGAATAATTAGTGTTAGAAAGGAATACTTAAAACAATACAAATGCGTAAAAATCATTTTTATTGAATAGAAATACAGGGTGTCTCAAAATAGATACAACACATTAATATGAAAATGATTTTTTACTGAGACAAGCGTAATGGCGGTCATTTGGAACAGATCCTGTAAAAAATGCATCCTTTAAGCTATAGACATGAAATTAATGTTTTTTTAATTGTTATTATTTCATCTTTTAGAACATGTAATCTTTTTTTGTGTTTCTAGTCTCAGTAATAAATCATTATGATATTAATGGGTTGCATCTATTTTGAGACAGTTTTGAATGATTTTTTTTTTCTCCAAATAAGTAGTGACACAAAATATTTTTCTTCTCTTATCCAAGAGATTGTGATCAAGGATTAATAGTTGTTATAGTATACTATTTTCAACTCTGAAACAAAAAAAGAACACAACATTATTATTAGTTGAGTTATTAGCAGTCACATGGGTCCCATGTATATTGAGACACCTGGTATATATACATATACTGAGAGGGCAGAAATAATAGGACAGTCACATGGGTACCATGTATATCGAGATACCCTGTACTTGATAACATTCGATTGGGTACTCAAAAGAACTCTTAAGAAACAACTACACAAAAAAAGTAGATATGAACGAACAATGAACGCGATTCCCTAACATCTAAGCATTAAATAACCCAAGATGGATGGATATGCCGTTAAACATCAAACTGTATTTTTCTTTTTTGTAAAATTTTTTTTTCAGCTATGAATACCCTTATTTGATGGATGTTTGTTTTTTTATTTTTTATTTTTTATTTATTCATTTAATTTTTTTTTTTTTTTTTTTTTTTTTGCAAATACTGAAAAATTAACATACAACGGTGAATAATTTGAGTAATCTGAAATTTCTTTTGTTTTTTGTTTTGTTTCGACTAATGTCTCAATATTTGTGCCATTGAGTGTATCTCTTCCACCAGAATTCTTTGCGTCCATTATCAGGAATATCTTCGAGCTTAGAATTAAGGTAGATTACTGGGATAGAAAGGGTTTTTTTTTTAGATAAGAAAACCCGTATTGAAAAAAAACAAAGTATGTAAAGTTGGCGACCATAGTCGAGGGTGATCCGAAGGCTCCCTTTTCGATAGCTACTACACCAAGGTGTACAGAAGGGTGCTACTCTATTCCCTAGATTGCTCCACTTTACTCTTGATCCTTACCTTATAATGCTAAGTGTTTAGCAAGGTAGCATCAAATACTATTTTCAAGTTTTTGGTATGACTCGACCTGGGATTGAAATCCGGTTTCCCGGGCCATTGGCAAACAATCTCCTCATTAGGACAACGACCTGGTAAATCAATTTTTCTTCTTCTGTTTTGATTTTTGTTTTTTGCTTTTATTTTCTTTCAAAATTATGTTATATTAATTTTGTAGCATTTAGCGAATCCATAGCTGACCGATACATTGTTACCGTTAAGTCGTTTACAAATCATGTTATACAACCAGTACACAAAATGAATTAAGCTGCACATAAAATCTTTTAGTTGTTAACAATCCTTGTCAAAAAAGAAATCGTAGTGAATATCTTTGTAATTTGAGCAGTATATTAATTGCTTTCTAATTAAAGAGAACTCTGCTGTGTATAACTAATTTCCTTTTTTTTATCCTTAGTTAAATTAAAACTCTCAAAGCAAGAGAACTAAAACAAAGAAAAGAAAATACAGTTTTATTGTAGAAGCTACTTGAAACCGAAAAAATGGGTACAACTTATTTGAATTAAGAATTATTACTTGTAATTGTAATGGTTAAAATGCTAGACTGCGGCCTCGAAGTGAACGAGTTCGAACACCAGTCACTTTGTTACGTTCGTTTTCGGACTAATACCCGACGGAATGGCATGAAAAACCTTATCATCCAAGCTATAAGTTAAATGATATCACCGCTGATCTTCTACAAGGATGGCTTTGGCTTTAAATAACCCACAAATGTTGATATGCCCATAAGCAAAGAAACCAAATCAATTCAAGCTATGGGTTAAATGATATCACCACTGATCTTCTACAAGGATGGCTTTGGCTTTAAATAACCCACAAAGGTTAATATGCCACTAAAAAAGAAACCAAATAAAACCAAGCTATGGGTTTAATAGTACCACTTCTGTTCTTCTACAAGGATGGCTTTGGCCTTAAATAACCCATGAAGGATGATATGCCCTTAAGCAAAGAAACCACATTAATTCAAGCTATAGTTTAAATAATATCACCGCTGATTTTCTACAAGTATGGCTTTGGCATTAGATAATCCAGAAAGGTTGATATGCCCTTAAGCAAAGAAACCAAATCAAACCAAGCTATTGATTAAATACTATCACTACAGTTCTTTAATGATGGCTTTGGCCTAAAATAACCCATGAAGGTTGATATGCCGTTAAGCAATAAACCAAATCAAACCAAGCTATGGATTAAATGGTACTACTACTGTCCTTCTAGAAAGATGACTTGAATAAACTATGAATAACCCATGAAAGTTGACATGCCATGGAACTAAAAACACAAACCAATCCAACTTAAATTTATATTTGTTTACAAACGATAATTATTTCGTACTTGAAAACATAACGTTTTGCAAAAAAATGTATTAAGTATAGTTACTTGAAGCTATAATTATTTTCTAAGGATTATCATTATCAGTTACTTGAAACCATATAATTGGAAGCAAACAACTGGTTATTATCAAATAAAAATAGTTATTTGAAACCATGTAACTGTGCGCAAATTATTTGTATAAAGACTAGATTTTTTAATCTATTATTTGATACAAAGGAGAATTATTATAAGTTATTTGAAACTGAACAACCATGTATGAATTGTTAGTAATAAGAATGGTTGGTTGAATCTACAATTGTTAACGAAGGATTATTATTACTATAATTATTTTTTTCCCCTTGAGATTTTTTCACTTCAGCGTTAGCTGATGGTTTTCCACTGGAGCTTGAGTGGCTATAAGTCTCCTCAAATATCCAAGACTCTTCTCAGTATTCCGGTCGATCTCAATAAGGCTGTAGATTGGACAGTCTCTACCCGTTTCGTTATTTCCAAGTCCCCCAGTCCTTGTACCAATCCTTTGGTGACGGTACTAAGAGCACCAATTACAGTTGATAAAATCGTCACTTTCATGTACCATAGTTTTTTCAGTTCCCTAGCCAGGTCCAGGTACTTACCCCTCTTTTCGTTTTCTTTCAGTTTTACTCTGTGGTCAGCCGGAATAGCAAAGTCCACAATTCTACAAGTTCTCTCTTTTTTGTTGATTATTATTAGGTCTGGTCGTCTGGCCAAGATTAAGTGATCCGTTTATATCTCAAAATCCCAGGGAACTTTGTGCATCTCATTCTCCAGGACAAATTCTGGGTTGTGCATATACCATTTGTCCATATGGTCAAACTTCAATTTCTTGCACAATTCTCAGTGGATCACCTTGCCTAGCCAGTCGTGTCTAGTCTTATACTCTTTCCGTGCTAATTTGCAGCATTCGCTTATTATGAGATTGATTGTTTCGTCTCTATCACCACATAACCGATATCTGCTGTTTTGTTGCGTTTATCTATTCTCGCTTTGAAATGGTTTGTCCTTATGGCGTTGTTTTGTGCTGCTATTAGAAAAGATTCAGTTTCTCTTTTAAGGTTTCCTTTTCTTAGCCCCGTCTACGTTTTCTCGTGTGAGATGTCGCTTGTTAGTCGCTTAAAACGTCCATAGAATTGTTTTTCTTCCCACTTTTGTTTTCGGGTAATTGTCGTTCCGCTGGTCATTATTTCTGGTACCTGTAATCAATCTTCCTCCGAGCTTTTCTATGTAGTCTTCGAGTCGTTGTATCGATGCGTCAATGCTCTCTGCAATGCTGACAAGTCCTCTTCCTCCCTCTCTTCTTGAGACATATAGTATGTCAACATCATCATAGGGATGCAAGGCCTTATTCATATCACTTTTAGAAGTAGTGGTAGTTGTAGAAGTAGGGTGAGTCAAAACTTTTGCAATGTTTTATTAACGTAGGACACAGTTCAGCAGTGCCAGATGATTTTACCAAGGTCATGTATATGAAGAACAACACTAGATGAAGAGATCCCAGCTTGCCTGATAATTTCTGTGTGCTATTCACCAGATCTGCCTTCATGGCAAGGCCTTGGAATCAACGGTTTAGGCTTATCTGACCTTGGCTGATCGTCGAGATCCTTTCAACCTGAGCAAAATTTCTTCAACCATCTAGTTATTGAACTGTGATGAACCGTACCCACGCCTTTCGCACAACAAATGTTTTGGCTAACTTAAACGTCGCAATGACCCAGTTCGAATTCGTGAACCAGAAGATCCCGGAGCAGACTATGCGGCTTTCAAGACTGTGCGGCTTTAAAATCACACAGAGAAACGATGTACAATGTTACAGTACGCAAACTACCACGATACTACTAACCCCAATGAGTACACTTCTCCTAAACCGATTTCCTTACCAAGGCTAGCGATCCTAATGTTCCCTACTATTTTAACCATGAGGAGAGAAGAGATGGATACTTGCCTCTCTTAATGGTATGAGCGTGAAGTAAAACGCAAACAACTTTATCCTGAACTTAACTCGCCAAGACGTGTCTCTGACTATTATCGTTTTACCATTCTAGCCTTTTCTGTTTGCCTATGATTCCTATAAATAACAAAGCGATTGCCTGAATTTGTCTTTTCATTTTGAAGAGTAGTTCACGAGAAATGTCTTCTGAAATTAGACCCCATTCAGAAGTTTCACAGTCTCTTTTATATAAACGTGTTTGGAGAAAATGAGCCAAATTCCTGTTTAGTCTTAAAAACAGTGGAAGAATGAAAGTCTTATTCGTGCCAGCATAACACTGTCGCTGTTTCATGTGATTGTTCTGTGTTGACGACTGGCTCATTGACAAAAATCAAGCCACTTACTGTATATCTACAACAAGTACTAAGATCTCCAAAAATCTTGCGCGCAAAATCATAGAACATCTCACTTCTGCTGTAGAGGTCTAATTTTACTAAGATATTAAATAAATAAATTTTAAACAGAATTTACCGTTAAATCATGTTGAAAACAAAAGTTAGGCGGCAATTATCCTCGCAAGTGCTTAAAGGATTGATTAACTTTAACGGCATGTCAATCTATCAAGGGTTATCTTATGTCTAGAGGTTAGGGAATCGCGTACATTGTACGTTCATATTTACTTTTTTGTTCACTTGCTTCTTAAGAGTTTTCTTTTCCACGCAGTTATATATCAAATATTTCTAACACAAATATTTTGCTCACAGTTGTAAAGTTTAAGGAATTCCTTTTTAATACTTATAAATGATTTTAAGTAATTATTTCTATCTAATAATAGTCGATTGTTTGCACATAATTATGTTATATAACATATGACATGGATTTTCGGTTCGTTCCAAGTGACCCCGTGTGCTTTGACAGGCTGTCACGTTGTGAGTAGTAAACAGGGGGATGACAGCGTGTCAGGGCGGTGGGGTTCAACAGGTGTGTAATTAGAAGGAGACCACGTGGTAACCACACGGTCAGATTGAGACAGAGGCAGAGAATTGGGAGTCGAGCGAGAAACACGCAGCCGATCAGAGGCATCTCGAATTGCAAGGGGGTGCAAGCTTTAGCCACCCACTGGCTCCCGGAAGAAGGTATGGGACAAGAAGAAGTTCCCTTTCTGAGTATATGTCTCTCCATCTATATCTCAAACTAACAACAAACTGTGGGCCCTTTTCGAGAATAAAATGAGAGATATATTTTTATAAAGAAGTGTGTTTCGTTCGTTCATTATCTTTGATAATGTTCCTCGTTGTTCATAAAGACACAGCTGAGTATACAACAATTATACAGTTTCAAATAACTAATAATATTCAAACAACTAATGATATTCAAATAACTAATAATATTCAAACAACTAATAATATTCAAACAACTAATAATATTCAAATAACTAATAATATTCAAACAACTAATAATATTCAAACAACTAATAATATTCAAATAACTAATAATATTCAAACAACTAATAATATTCAAACAACTAATGATATTCAAATAACTAATAATATTCAAACAACTAATAATATTCAAATAACTAATAATATTCAAACAACTAATAATATTCAAACAACTAATAATATTCAAATAACTAATAATATTCAAACAACTAATAATATTCAAACAACTAATAATATTCAAACAACTAATAATATTCAAATAACTAATAATATTCAAACAACTAATAATATTCAAACAACTAATAATATTCAAATAACTAATAATATTCAAACAACTAATAATATTCAAACAACTAATAATATTCAAATAACTAATAATATTCAAACAACTAATAATATTCAAATAACTAATAATATTCAAATAACTAATAATATTCAAACAACTAATAATATTCAAATAACTAATAATATTCAAACAACTAATAATATTCAAACAACTAATAATATTCAAATAACTAATAATATTCAAACAACTAATAATATTCAAATAACTAATAATATTCAAACAACTAATAATATTCAAATAACTAATAATATTCAAACAACTAATAATATTCAAACAACTAATAATATTCAAACAACTAATAATATTCAAATAACTAATAATATTCAAACAACTAATAATATTCAAAACAACTAATAATATTCAAATAACTAATAATATTCAAACAACTAATAATATTCAAACAACTAATAATATTCAAATAACTAATAATATTCAAACAACTAATAATATTCAAACAACTAATAATATTCAAATAACTAATAATATTCAAACAACTAATAATATTCAAACAACTAATAATATTCAAATAACTAATAATATTCAAACAACTAATAATATTCAAATAACTAATAATATTCAAATAACTAATAATATTCAAACAACTAATAATATTCAAATAACTAATAATATTCAAACAACTAATAATATTCAAACAACTAATAATATTCAAATAACTAATAATATTCAAAGAACTAATAATATTCAAATAACTAATAATATTCAAACAACTAATAATATTCAAACAACTAATAATATTCAAATAACTAATAATATTCAAACAACTAATAATATTCAAATAACTAATAATATTCAAATAACTAATAATATTCAAATAACTAATAATAATTAAAGCTTCAATTAACAATTCCTAATATGTATTTAGCAACCTCTCCGCACAGAAAGGATGTGATACAAAGTCAATTCTTAAGCGGAGTTTAACGGGGTTTGAATTCAGAGTTTTCCTTTTCCTAGACTAGTTGCCAAACCAAAGCTAAAGAACCTGGTCAGCCCTACTACTTATCAATAGCTGGAAAGAGAATGATTAAATTCATTCTTTTCCCAAAGGTATTCGTGCCATGTTAAATGCAATCAACCTCGTCCAGGACTTGAACGCGTGTCGCCGAGTCCATTTCCTTCGACGATAACCATTACACCATGGGCACCTCCTAAAGTATTCTTAATACGAACAATCTACAGTTATATGGTGTCAAGAATTTCTATTAAGTACAAATAATTGTTTTACAGATCAATTCGACTTATATATGGAATCCTAACAGGTATCAGCCGAGTCAGCTGGAACTGTAGAATACGCCGACTTCATTCTGCAAACGAGTGTTCTGGATATGACATTAATCTGCATCTGATAGTGAGGCTCCAACCCAGAATCTTTGGGGAATGTGGAGTACCTCTTCATTGCCGGGGGTGTCTTCGTGGTGTAATGTTTAAAGCGATGGACGGCTGAATCGTAGTAAGCGAGTTCGAAGTCTAGTCGCGCTATTACGTTCACTTTCGGACAAATACCCCTTCATCCTCCCAACTATGGGTTAAATAGTACCACTGCTGTTCTTCAAGAAGGATGGCTTTAGCATTAAATAACCTGCAAAAGTTTATATGCCATTAAACAAAGAAACCAAATCTTCATTGCCATTGCTTCCAAGCCCACTCTGGCCAGGAGTGGCAGCACCTGATAGGGCCTTATCTATGGGTCAAATAGAATTGTTTAACATTTAAACTGCGTACAAACAAATGACTCATGCTAAATTGAATTGTTAGAAATAGAACTGTTTGACATTTAAACTGTGTGCAAATAAATGACTTATGCTAAATTGAATTGTTTGAAATAGAACTCTGACTATTTAACAGTTTGAAAACAAATAACTTAATTATTATAGGTAAATAGCGGTGCTTGAAACTCTTTAATTGTATACCTAAACTGAATTATTGGTATTACATATCAATACTTGGAACCATCTGACTGTGTGTAAAAAAAATGAGCGTAGGTTCGTTTTAAAACGTTATCTACAAAATGTGTTTATGAATCATATATATTCAATATATATGTATTAAGAGAATCTGGCTTTAAATAACCCACAAGAGTTGATATGAAATAAAACATTAACTAAAACAAAACAAACCAAACTAACAGGTACTTCTATTCTGGGTTAGAGTGAACGTGGGAGTAATGAAAGAGTACTCTTCAGAATTCCAGAATTTGAATCTCCTAATTAGATGTAACTTAGTGTTCGGAAATGGATCTTATCCCTCTTCAGGGGATACTTTCAGCGTTTTCAAAGCCCCAGCGACTGCATGTTGTACTTATGAGAGTGTCTTGTTAGAAATAGCAGGTGCTGTAAGCAACCTAAAGAACGGGTGTGAGATTTAAACTAAAGCTTAGTAAATAATTCTTCATATCAAGCAGATTATTCAATTTGGTTTGGCGCGATTATAGAAACATAGTCATTGTCTAAAGAGGTAATCTGCGGACTTAGTTCAATCTCTACTTCTCGGACGGTGCGTTCTTCGGCCTTCTCTGTATTGTCTGAAGTTCTGAGAGGTAGGTATTTAACTTTCTTCGCCACAGTCAGGATGCGACAAAAGGTGAATGTTTAAGCGGTGTACTGCTGGTTTGAATTCAGCGTTTTCCTTCTCCAAGACAGGTTGCCTAACAAAAGGCTTTTAGACCCAATCTGTCTTACTATACACCAATAGTTTAGTAGAGAAGATATCGATTCATGTTTTTCCAAAGAGTATTAACGTGAAGTTAAATGCAAACTACCTCGCCTTGAACTCAAGTTTCCCTATTCCATTTCTTTTGAATAATAACCGTTTTGCTAAACACGCCTCAGAGATGTAGAAATTTCATTATTCCATAAATTATTCGAATCATTTCAAGTAGATTGCACATCTCTGTCGTTCTGGGGTTTTTTTTCTTTAGTTTTTTGTTTTCTTTGTGGGGTGGGAGGTTGTGTGTGTGTGTGTGTGTGTGTGTGTGTGTTATCTATCTTCTTTGCTTCGTTTTATTTGTTTGTTTGTTTGTTTGTATGGGTTGGAAGGGGAAGGCCCCGGAAGAAATTTTCTCGAACTAGATATTTGGCGCTAGTTTTAAAAAGTACGTCTACTTTGTAAGGCATCCAGAGAGGATGGAATTGACCCATAATACGAATGTACTAATCTTTGCACGACATGAAATGCTCATTAGTCGTTAACCAAACATAACCATACTTTGGCACTTAGCCACATGTATGCATCACCCGGTGAGAATCGAACTCACTACGAATAATCAACTAGACCAGCTTGTCAACCATTACATTAGGCCGAGACATAATCCACGTCTCCCAGTTAATAAGGTCATAAATTACTCTCAGCTTATTATACCATGTAACCTAATACAATCTACCGGATGTTACTTCTCGAAAAGACGACTAAAATACCCCCACCAATTGATTTCCATTGCTTGAAATAAAGATTTTGAAAGATCTTCTGATCCGCTATATCTCAAGATAAAACGTTCTTAATCCCAGGGGCTTTCCTTGATATTTGTTAAGTTTCGTCTGGGACCCTCAGTGAGAAACGAGCTCAGTACAGAAGTGGTGGTTTACAAGATTGATTTTCTAATCACTACTCCATGACGAAGTGAGAATTCTTTTTTTTTATTATATTTTGTTCGTTTTTATTTATTTATTAATTTCATTTCATTCGATTTTATTTTATCTATTTATTTATTTTTTAATAGGATAAATATCGACTTCCTTCTTTGGGTGACTTTTGCAAGCGCATGCGCGAACAGACACGCAGGCGCACTGACATGCATGCGCATAGACACGCGTTCTAGCCTGCACTACAAAATGAGACAATCAAATTCACGTTTTTGTGCTCCAACTCAAAGCCCCCGCCCCTCAACAAAGGGAGCACGACAAAGAAGCTTAAAACTGAATCAGTTTTCGAGAGTAGAGATTTAGTACTTTTTTTTTAAGATTGATTTGAAATTGAATTTTGTAACAACCTAAAAGCAACGCATTAAATGTAAGGTAACCCAAGGCAGTTTTATATCCCCCAATCGGCTATGAGTCTAATAGTACCACTGTTGTCCTACAAGGATGGCTTTGGCATTAAATAACCAACAAAGCTTGGTATGCCATTAAACATATAAATGAATAAAGAAAGAAACAACTTCAGTATTGTTTATTCACTTATGATAGCTTGGCCTAGCACAGGGAGATATATGCAGTATATTCACTGCCAAATTTTTCTGGGGAACAATACTGTTCTTAAGAAAAATTGAGAGCAAAACTGTTTTTTAAATCTTTTCAGGACGCTTTTTCTCGTTTGGCTAAATACCGAATGACAATAACCGGACAACACTGAGCAACTACACTACTGTTGGCTATTACATCCAGCAGTCTGTTAATGTACCAATGCACAAAAAGACACACACAGATACACACACACACTTGCCCAGTCGGCTGGGGCTATAAAATACACTGATTGCACCTCTGCAGAGGGGTAAGACCACCCCCCAATGAGTGTCCTGGATATGACACTAAACAATCTGATGGGGAGATTCCAGTAATGCTGGGCTTTGGGGAATGTGTACCACCCCTTCATTGACATCGCTCCCAGATCCACTCTGGCCCGCCATGGTAGCGCCTGATGGGGCCCTATCTATGGGTTAAATAGAACTAATGGCCTACTTATGCTAAACTGAATTCTTTGACTAAACAGAATAGCTTGAAATAGCAGTGTTTTTGACAATTGAACCGTACTTACATTTAAACTGCGTGCTTATACTAAATTGAATCATTTGAAATAGAACTGTTCTTTGACATTGAAACTGTACTTACACTAAACTGATTAGTTTAATATAGAACTGTTTTGACATTTAACTGTGTGTAAACAAAATCTGTACTAAACGGAGTTAGCTAGCTATCTATCTATAGATAGATAGATAAAAGTAAAGTTGATGACCGTAGTCGAAGGTGACCCGAAGGCTCCTTTTTCAATAGCTACTACACCAAGGTGTAAGGGAGGGCGCTATTTTACTCCCTGGATTGCTCCACTTGACCCTTGGTCCTTACCTTATAATGCTGAGTGCTAAGCAAGGCGGAATCATGTACTATTTTTGAGTCTTTGGTATAACTCGACCTGGGATTGAACCCCGGTCTCCTGGGCCATTGGCAAACGCTCTTCCCACTAGGATAATGTGACTATCCGCTCTGATTTTGGGCGATACTCCACTTTGATATATCGAAAATTCTACTGCGCTCCCCCGCCCTGTAATATTTGATACTTACATATTCAAAATTTTACAGCAATTCACGTAAAGTAAGCTTAAAAGGCTATTAAGTTGGTCTCTAAACAAGCCCCATCAAAATATTACTATGCCCCACCGATGCGACATCTGCCTCACGTCGGAAATTACTGATATATATATATATATATATATATATATATATATATATATATATATATATATATATATATATATATATATATATATATATATATATATATATATATATATATCAGTCTATTCATATCTATCAATACTACTATATATATACATATTTACCCAACCCCTCCGCTCGGGCAGGATATGACACAAGGTCAATTTTTAAGCAGAGTTTAACAGGTTTGAATTCAGAGTTTTCCTTCTCCTAGACTAGTTGCCTCACCAAAGCTGAAGAACCTAGTCTGCCCTACTATTTACCCATAGCTGAAGGGAGAATAATTGGATTCATACCTTTATATATATATATATATATATATATATATATATATATTTACATATATATATATATATTTACATATATATATATATTTACATATATATATATTTACATATATATATATATATATATATATATATATATATATATATATATATATATATATATATATAAGACTATTCGTGTCAATTTTATTGATAAGTCCATTTATATATCTATCTATCAATTGTTTATGAATATATACAAAGAGAGAGTAAGAGAGAATTTTGATATCCGACAATTTAGTTTCGAAATACAACTAAAAATTGAAAACCAAATGGTTGATATCTCCGTTATAAGTCAAAATTTGTGTTGAGAGAAAATTGAATTTTGTCAAATAAATGAATAGATAAAAATGGAAGAGATTTGATTGAAGAAAACTGGGCGACCACAATATATTGTTTTTTGTTTTGTTTTTGTTTTTTGTTTTTTTCTCAATGATTATCATTGCGCTTATCAAATATAATACTAAAAGTTATGTCATCCAAGATACTGTCAACTCAAGAAGTAGAAAGGACTTAGAAACATTATACTGACTGTAGCAGTTTGGGCCGCTAAATTTCTGGATTTAGTGCTACTGTGGAGAGTCACCAAGAGGAGGAGAAAGCTTAAAAAGAAACCTTGTTTAATATCATCATCGTCATCATCATCCGTTTGACACTCTTTCTTTCTCTCTCTCTCTCTCTCTCTCTCTCTCTCTCTCTCTCTCTCTCTTTCTCTTTAACTTCCGTTCCTATCAGCCATCACGTTTGGTAAGTCCTGTAGACGGCATCCTGTGTCAGCACACAACTGACAATTAGAAGTTTTTGCTAGTCAGCCAACACCGGTGTGTCCATGTGTAGTAGTCTATAGGAGAACGACTTCTTCTTTATTACTTCAGCGGTGCCTATTATGTCTTGTTAGTCTCCTTAGATAGTTTGCGAGATGGGAGGTAAGTGGCCATACAGTTGCTGTTTTGTAGAGTGCTGCTTCCGGGATTAGTTCAATACAGTATCCTTGTTTTGTTCCCATGTACTTTTTTCTGTTAGCGTTTGCTTAGATTTCAAGTAGTGCAACCATAGAATAGCACTGACATGACGACAGCTTGGAAGAATTCTTCATATATTTTATCGAAAAGATCAGATTTCCATATGATCGATAACCTGTTGATAGCAGTTCATGATTTACCTCCGCGTAGGTTGACATCGCCTTCGGTAGATGAATTATTGCTACCGATGTATATGAACTGGTCTAGTAATTTCAGAGTCTTACTATTTAATGAGGAGATGGAGCCATTTTGTTTAAAAACGCATGCTTGTTGCTGGTAGTTTCATGTTATACAGCAGAGACTCGGCTTGAGCAGATGTATTTTCAAGATGCACTTGATCATCGGTGTAGTCTACACCAGTAAGAGTTTCTGTGGGATATCATGTGCATCTTGGCTTGTTTTAAGTGTGAAAGCATTTTCTTTCATTAGATCTAATGACATTCTGAGTATGTATTCTAGGCAGATTTTAAACAGAAATGTTGCCGACGTTTCTCCTGGTAAAACTCCAGATGACAGAAAGATCTATGTATAAACCTAGAAAGATTGAGAAAGATATTCTTGCATGCTTTTTTCTTTTTCTTTTAAGATGATTAAATAAACTCTGTCTATTTTTGACAAGTTTTCTATTAAGTTTTCTATTAAGCAAAGTTTGATTTGGCAAATTTAATTCACATAACAATGAAATGTAGGAACTTCATTCTTTATAGAGATGCTGATTTTTGAAAGTAAAAGATTTTTGCAAACATAGATTGATTGATATGAACAGACTGAGATAGATAGAATGATAAAGAGAGAGATGGGGCTAAGAGAATTTGTTGGAGTTATTTGTTTCGTTGGTTGGTAGTAGTCGGTTTAGGGTTTAGATATCTTACTACATTGGTTTTCCTTTCTTCCCCATTTAATTCGTTAGCTTTGAAGGGTTCAAAAGAACTACAGAATGAAGGAAGAAAAGAGACGAAGATACGTTTGAAATTTCAACTTTATTTTTGGGTTTAATGCGGCTATTCTGTAGCGAGGAATGTCTTCTTGGAACCCAAGAGAACAGTCTCGTCTTCCAAATAAGACGTTGAAGTGGCTTAAAATGCCTTTCTAAGGTGATGCACCAGAAGGAGGTGACACATTCTAATGGCAGTTATGAGAGGAAATCGCGTGGGCGGAAATTGGCTGATGAAATGGGACGAGATAAAAAATTCCCATGGTACACTCATAGACTGATGCACCGGAAGAGAGTGACCTGTGAACTGCATGACAGTTATTTCCGCTTAATGACGATCAAACATGCGATTCCAAAGATCGCGTAGGCGACTGAGTAGGCGTTGAACTATTATATAACTCAGTCAAGACAGAAGTCAGACAGTTTGAGATCGGACGGAGCTATAGACGAGATGTGGTAGGGAAAGCCAAACCAGGCCGAAGGGGCTCAGGGCCCCCGATTGAGTTGGGGTCCAGAGAAGTTGCTGATAAGATGCAGTAAAGAAAGCCATCATCCAGCAGAGAGATGGGCCGCTGGGCCTCCGGTTGAGCATCTGGAGAACGAGAAAGACACAACGTTGACGGCCATAAGAGTGGGGGTCAATATATTGCAGTTCTGTTCGGTCTCCAACTCCCTCTCACACGCAAACGTTACAAATAAAGTGAGAGGTACATATTTGTTAAAGAAGTCTTCGCTCATCCTTTATCATAGTTTCGTCGTTATTCATTGCGTCAGTATGTATATAAGATAGATAAGAACGGGTGTGATGAATTGTCTAATTAGAAACAATTTCACAATTCCATTATATTGACAATTCACCCACGGGCTGAGTGCTTTCCAAGAACCTTCACAAATCTGAATTCATTTCCAGTTTCAATTCAACAATTTCGTATATATGTACGAAATTGTTTTTTTTTAAATATTCTATTTCTTTTGATTATATTCTATTTCCGTTGATAGCGTTCTGTTTTAAATCCGTTCGATGTCATCAGCATCTCAGTTAAATCCAGCGATACGTTTACGTAATTTTTGCAATGTTATATAAAACCTAAAAACTTTTTTTTTAAATTACACAATCTTTACACTCGCAAACAACCCCCAATGATCCTATTTACCAACCCCTCCGCTCGGGCAGGATTTGACACAAGGACAATTTTTAAGCGGAGTTCAACAGGTTTGAATTCAGAGTTTTCCTTCTCCTAGACTATTTGCCTCACCAAGGCTGAAGAACCTAGTCTGTCCTACTATTTACCCATAGCTGGAGGGAGAATAATTGGATTCATACCTTTCCCAAGGGTATTAGTGCTATGTGAAATGCAATCAGTCTCGTCCAGGATTTGAACTCGTGTCGCCGTGTCCAATTCCTACGACGATAACCATTACTCCACGTGCACCCCCCGATGATGGCTTATGAAAGGTCCGAAAGCGCTCGGGACAATTTCAGTAAATTCATGTTCCAACTGCAACCTAAAAACCAAAGCACTTGTCAAGAAACTTGAAAGGATCTTAATAGAAATATATAGAAAAATGTGTCTTTATTATTTAATCAAACATGCGTAAATGAAGGACTGCTGCCCAACTACCCCCCCACACACACACTTATATATATATATATATATATATATATATATTGTAAGCATATTTTATTGTAAATGAAAGACAAGAATTTGGTATTTAGCTTTTTAATGGTCTTTTTTGTTGGTGATCAATGTTTCAATGCTGTAGTTTAAAAATTGTCAAAATTTGCTAATGATGGATCCACATACGAGAACTTTTGACCACCTTTCGTCATTTTCAAGGACGTAGGTAATACTGTATTCTTGATTCAAGAATTTGCTACATGACAATAATCAAATTTGCCCGCAAAAAAAAGGTCAATGTCAAGCTGAATACTAAATCCTTGACTTTTATATTCAATAAAATATACATACAATACATCTGCTACCTAAATACACATTATATATATATATATATATATATATATATATATATATATATATATATATCCTAATGATTTTAACAATTACGTCACACACACACATATACACATACATATATATGTATATATATATATATATATGTAATATCCAAATGATTTTTACAATTAAGTAATTCACACACACACACACACACACACACACACACACATATATATATATATATATATATATATATATATATATATATAATTTTCCTAAGGTCAGTTGCGCCAGTTAAAATGTGAGGCATTTTTGTCACACCCAGTACAAAAGAGATTCATCAATCTTAAAAAAAATGTTCAACTATAGACGCCTGGTGTGTCCTAGTACAATCGATGACCGTAAGTGATCGTTTCAGAAAACAAAATGGTAAAATATTCGTTAAATCGAGTTACCATTACCATTTGTTAACGTTCACTTGCACTACACAGACATGACTGTTTCAAATGAGAGAGTTATATCTGTCGGATCCTGTAAAAATGATTAAACTCACAGAGAAAGAATTATAGATTATTTTTGATGCATGAAGAAGAAACTTAAAGAAAAATAAGTTCAATTTATTTAAAACATAGAAAGTTTATTTCAGTAATACAAGTCATAGGGTCACTCAATATATATAAATATATATTACATCCAGTCGGCTGGAGCTGTAGAATACACCAACTGCATCTCTACTGAGGGGTAAGACCCTTCACTTCTAAAGTGTGTCTTGGATATAACATTAAACAATCTAATGGTGAAGCTTCAGCTTTGGAAATTTGGGGAATGTGGAGTACCACTTCCTTGCCATTGCTCCATTGTTCACTCTGGCCTGAAGAGGTAGCACTTGATAGGGTCTTACCTATGGGTCAGATAGAACTGTTTAACTACTGTATGTAAACTAATGAGTTATTTTGAACTGATTTTTAAGAAATAGAACTGTTTGATCATTTAACTGTATGTAAACAAATAACTGATGTTGAATTGAATTTTTAGAAATAGAACTATTTGATCATTTAGCTGTGTGTAAACAAATGACTGATGTTGAATTGAATTATTAGAAATAGAACTGTTTGATCATCTAACTGTGTGTAAACAAATGACTGATGTTTAACTGAATTGTTAGTGATACATACCAATAATTAAAACCTTTTAACTATGTAGCAATATTAGTGTGCAAACAAATTAGCATTAATTCATTTAAAAATGAAATTATCTCCCACCCATTCACTTACAAATCATATATGTATATACATTTAAATGTGTGCGAGCGAATGACTGATGTTACATAGGTACAGTTACATAGCAATACTTGAAACCACTTAACTGTGTGCAAACAAATGATTGATAGGAAATTGAAAGATTCGTATTAGATAGAAATACTTGAAACCATTTAACTGTGTACAAAAGAAAGAACATAGGCTCGTTTAAACTGTATCTATAAAATGAGTTAGTAAATCATATATATCTAATGTATACGTAAAAACATGATTTGGCATTTAATTACTAATAACGGTTGATATGCCATAAAACCCCTCCAAACAAAACCTCTAATTTTTTTCAATTTTACTTTGAAAGTCTTATGCGAAGGTCTTTCGACAAATCAACGCCAAGACTGAATTTTCTACTTTTATGTGTACTGAATGTTCAAAATAATTCTTTTTTTCGCCAGCTGGTAATATTTTCCAAAAATTGTTTATTTCTGATAATTTTTGAATTACTAGATTTACATATACAATATTTGGTCTAGAAATAGTCAAACCGAGAAACAATTATTATGTAAAATTTCACAAGAGAATATTTTACTGTGTAAAGTAACATTAATAAGAAAAACAAAGGTGGAAATTTGAAAAAGAATATAACATCTATTTATTGAAAAGACTTTAAGAAAAAAAGAAAGAAAGAAAGAAAGAATATGAAAAGGTTTAGAGAGGATACAGAAAGAAAAAAGAAAGAAAGAAAGAAAGAAAGAAAGAATAAAATTGCATTCCATTTTTCGGATTGAATTTTTACAGTGATAATTTCACTTGACAGTATGTCCGGAAGTGCATTGAGAAAGAAAAGGCGTACGCATGCGTAAATGAATGTGTCTATTGAAGATATCTGTGTGACGAAATAAATTGTTAACTTACTTGTATTGAAATTCCATGTTAGGCTGATGGCGAAATATTCTTCTGCGTTAATTACGTCGGCTTTTGTTCGCTTCAACATCATGAGGCTGTCGTCTTTTCGAACATTAGCAAAAATAACTGCTGGTCAATGCTGAGCAAAATAATTACTCCGATCATTTTAAAATGAATATATGTATGTATTGAACGAACACAAGAAAGTATAGGTGATTATATATATATATATATATATATATATATATATATACATTTATATGTGTGTGTGTGTGCTCGCGCGTGTGTGTGTGTGTGTGTGTGTGACAAAAAACAAACGATATATACATATATATATTTGCGCATTTCCATATATATATATATATATATATATATATATATATAGGGAAATGAACAAATCGTTATGAAAATGCTTTTTCTTAAATCGGAAAAGCGCTCCAATAGTGACAAGTAGAGCAGGATGAATCCTAAAAAAAATAAGCGTTTTCTCGGGTTCTCATGATAACAGATTTTGTCAAATTTTTAATAGAATCTTCAGATGAAACAATCGAGTAAAATGGACGAAGGAGGACAAAAAAAATACTCAATATATCACACACAAAGGAAAAATAAGTGAAGAATGGAAGTAAAAACCAGAAAATGTGATTAAAAAAAACACCTTCCACAATTACCAAGTATATAAAAAAAAATGTAATAATTCGGCTCCTACATAGAATTATTTGTATTAGATTAGAATAATTGAAACTATTTAGCTGTGTGCAAACAAATGATTAATATTAAATGATATTATAAGTGTTATGTAGCAATACTTGAAACTATTTAAATGTATACTAAGAATGATTACGATTTGATAGAATTATTAGTTTTAGCAATATTTGAAACCATTTTTCCTATGTTCAAACAAATGAGTAATATTAAATAGAATTATTTTGCGTTAGTAGTACTTGATGAACTATTTAAAGATGTGCAAAGAAATCAGCTCTAACTCGTTTAAAAATAAAGTTACCAACAAACTACTCACTTACAAATCTTATATTTGATATACATATGTTTGTTTGTGGGTGTGTTATATACCGTACCAATGAACATTAATGAATATGTCCCAAACATCATGAATACGTTGAACTCTATTGTGAGGTGGGGGTAGTATGCTTATTAAATAGTACAACACAAGCAGTTGTTTACCTTCTTCACGCCGCTGCCGAGTATTGTATTTTTTAATGTTATAATAATTTCCATTTCCTTTCGAACTTCCGTTTTGGTTATTTCTCATTCAGTAACCTTTTGTTAGGTTACAACAGCGTGTAACGAGGATTTGGGATTAGATAATTCACAAGGATTCATACGCGATTAGACCAAAGTAACTAATCTGAAATGGATTTATTGTGTATTGTAGGACCTGTTAACTACGTTAAAATGCTTTGTTAGAACAAAAGGATAACAGTACTAATGGAATTTTCTAAGATTTTATCATCGCAAGGCGGCAAAACGTCCCTTAAAACAAAGCAGAAAGGTAGAAATTATAATAGAATTGTAGAATAAATACACTGACTGCTTCTATGCAGAGGGGTACCCCCCCCCACAACGAGTGTCCTGGTTATGACACTAAACAATCTAATGGTGAGATTCCAGCGATGCTGGAGCTTTGAGGAATACGGAGCACCCCTTTGTCGCCATTGCTCCCAGGTCCACTCTGTCCCGAAATGGTAGCACCTGATAGGGCCCTATCTATGTGTTAAATAGAACTAACTGCATACTACTGCTAGACTGAATTGTTTGAATTAGAATTGTTTGACTAAACAGAATAGCTTTAGATAGAAATGTTTTTCACAATTAAACTGTGTACTTACATTTAAATTGCGTGCTTATGCTAAACTGAATCATTTGAAATACAACTGTTTTTGACATTGAAACTGTACTGACACAAAACTGAATTGTTTAATACAGAACTATTTTGACATGGAAACAAAATCTGTACTTATACTAAACTGAATTAGTTGAATTAGAACTGTTTTGACAATTAAACTGTATACTCATGTTAAACTGAATTTTTTTAAGTAGAACTGAATATTGCATTAAAATGGATTTGGCTTTAAATAAAGTGCAGAGGTTGATGTGCCATAAAACCCAACCAACTAACCAATCAACCAATCAAATATATTTATTTATTTTGATGGTAAATAAACTTTCTCGTGTGGTATTAAACTGCGTTCTAGGGCAAAACTGATTTGTTTGAATTAGAACTGTTTAACTGAACTGAATAGCTTGAAATAGAAATATTTTTGAGAATTAAACTGTATACATACTAAACTGAACTGCTTGAAATAGAACTGTTCTGATATTTAAAAAAATACGTACTTAAGCTGAACTGAATTGTTTGAAATAGGACTGTTTGACTAAACTGAACAGCTTGAAACAAAATTGTTTTGACAATTAAACTGTGTACTCATATTAAACTGAATTGCTCGAAATAGAACTGAATATTTGCATAAAAATGGATTTGGCATTAAATAACCTGCAAAGGTTGATATGCCATAAAATCGAAGCGTGATGATAGCACAGATTCCCTTGATAATCTCTCGCCATCCATCCCTATCAGCCATCCCTGTTAGCTAGTCCTCTCAGCGGCATTTAGTGTCCGCATACATCTAATACATGTAAGTTTTTGCAGGTCTACTAACAGTAATGTGTTCACGAGTAGAATCCACGTCACTTCTGTGTTCGTCCTCGCTTCTGAAGAAGTGCTCAGCATGCCTTGTTCGTCATACTTTGACGGATCGTGAGATGGACAGCAAGTGGCCGAACAGCTGCTGTTTTGTTTTGTTTTTTTTTAGATTCTCCTTACGAAGCGCGAAAGTGAGAGAGGAATTTTGATAATGATATCTGACAACGTAAACAAGAAAAACATCTAAAAAATTAGTTGCTAACATTTCTGTTTTCAACCAAAAAGATATAAACATAAAATTGAATACTATTAAATAAAGGAACTGATAAAAATAAATGTCCTCGTGGTGTAATGGTTAAAGCGATGGACTGCGGAATCGTAGTATGCGAGTTCGTACTCTAGTCGCGCTATTACGTTCACTTTCGGACAAATACCCTTGGGAAAGGTATGAACCCCCTTATCCTCCCAACTATGGGTTAAATTGCACCACTATTGTTCTTCTAGGAGAATAGTTTTGGCATTAAATAACATACAAAGGTTGATATGCCATTAAACAAAGAAACCAAACCAAACCAAACAAAGTTCCCGGCATCTTTGGTAGTTGTAGTGTCATGGTTAGCTAGTTAGACTAGCACACCTTCACAAATGAGTTCGAGTCTCATTGAAAAGTAAAGTAAATTACTGTAACTCAATGTCCTCGTTTGAGTTCAGTTAAAAGGAATGTGAAAATCTCATTAAATACTTCTATTTTGGTTGGCCATTGTAGAATGTTCGCCAAAGTTCCGGGAGACCGGGAATTAATCCCAGGTCGAGTCATATCAAAGACTCAAAGATGATACTTGATACCGCCTTGCTTAACACTCATATGGTAAGGATCAAGGGTAAAAGTGGAGTGATCCAGGGAATGAAGTAGCGCCCTCCCCTACACCTTGGTGTAGTAGCTATTGAAAAGGGAGCTTTCGACTAAAGGGAGACAACTTAAGTTACTTAATCACATCAATAAGATTTCCAATAATATTTTGAGTTATAAGGTTAAATGGACATTTCAGTGTATTTTCAATTCATTTTTCTTGGGTTTTTTTAATGAATTTCCTAATAATTCAAACAATTAAAAATTTTCAATTCATTTTGCTTGTTTTTTTTTTTCATGAATTTCCTGATAATTCAAACAATTAAAAATTTTCAATTCATTTTGCTTGTTTTTTTAAATGAATTTCCTAATAATTCAAACAATTAAAAATTTTCAATTCATTTTTCTTGTTTTTTTTTTAATGAATTTACTAATAATTCAAACTATTAAAAATTTTAGTCATCATCTATTAATTAATGAAAACTGGGCAACCTCAATTTTTTTTCTTCGATAATTCTCTTAATTTACATTTTATCTGACCCAGTCGACTGAGACTGCAGAATGCACTGACTTCATCTCTGCAGAGGGGTAATACTCCACCAACGAGTGTCCTGGATATGACATTAAACAATCTGATTGTGAGGCTTCAGTAATACTGGAGCTTTGGGGAATGCGGTGTGCTTTTTTTACTGCCATCGCTCCCAGGTCCATACTGACCCAGAGTAGTAGCTCTTGATAGGGTCCCATCTATAGGTCAGATAGAACTTCACAGTGTACTTATGCTAAACTGAATTGTTTGAAATAGGAATATTTTAACATTTAAACTGCTTATTTATGCTAAACTGAATTTTTTAGATTTAATTCGACGTTAAATGACACAAAAGGGTTGATACGCCGTAAAACAAACCAACCAACCAACCAACCAACATATATTTCATCGTATTATTAATGAATCATAAACTACATAACTAATTTTTAATTATAATCTTTAGCTATATCTCATAGTAATAATTACATTAAACACTAAAACTCCACTCATAGATAGATAGATAGATAGATAGATACGCAACAATAGGATGAGAGAGAATTAATTTTTTTTTTTTTGCGGACTTTTTGTCCTCATCTTGGTAGTTTTTTGGAGGTGCCCGTGGTGTAGTCGTTATCGTCGTAGGAAATGGACACGGCAACACGAGTTCAAATCCTGGACGAGACTGATTGCATTTCACATAGCATTAATACCCTTGGGGAAGGTATGAATCCAATAATTCTCCCTCCAGCTATGGGTAAATAGTAGGACAGACTAGGTTGTTCAGCCTTGGTTAGGCAACTAGTCTAGGAGAAGGAAAACTCTGAATTCAAACCTCCTAAACTCCGCTTAAAAATTGACCTTGTGTCATATCCTGCCCGAGCGGAGGGGTTGGTAAATAGTATCTTGGTAGTTTGTTGTTTTTTTTTTTTTTTGTTTCTTCTCACTACGTTTCGGCCAAATTTCACCTCTGGCCTTCTTCAGGTGATTAACTGCGACCTCGGATTGGAATGCTGAGTCTTGTAACCGTATCCCCAGTAATTACTACCTGCCCTAGTTGTTGTCTATCGCATCACGTTTTTTGACTAAGTGAACCTCTGGCCGGCTTGGGTAGGAATTGAAACCGCTATCTTCTGACAATGCTCACCTGGAACCGTAGAGACTCAACGCCTCTATTCGCTGCGCCATGATGCGATAGACAACAACTATGGAAGACAGTAATTACTGGGTATACGGTTACAAGACTCAGCATTCCTATCAGAGGTCGCGGTTAATCACCTGAAGAAGGCCAGAGGTGAAATTTGGCCGAAACGTAGTGAGAAGAAACAACAAATAAAAAACTACCAAGATGATGACAAAAAGTCTGCAATAAAAAAAAAATAATTCTCAGATTAAGAAGCCTCATCTCAAAAGGATTCCCAATAAAGACAATAGGATGAGTGTTGCCATGTAGAAATAAAACTGGTTGGCTTCCTTTCCCAGAAAAACAAAACAATTTTCTCTTCCGTCATTCAAACTAGCCAATTACTCACTATAGTGTTATGCAATAGCAACTTTTTTATAAAATGTTCGAATCCCGTATGGTTATTTTGAATTTATTCGATATATATACTCATACAGTTTCGTTAGAGTGGTTCATGCAAGTTTTTATTTTGCTTTTTAAGTAGAGAATTCATTGCGAGTACTAAAGAAAGGACCTTTTTTCGGTCACGTCTCATCAGAGAAACACCGTGACAAGCAAACAATAAAGAGTTATAAATCAAGTGAGTTGACGACAAAGGAATAAACAGAAATTGAAAAAAAAACAAAGAGAAAAAAAACGTTTACCTGGAGTGATAAGTACGGCATTTTTTTTTTTTTCTTTTTCTTGGTTTAATTCGGGTTTATTTGCAGTATAATCAGTAGAGTTGAACAAAAGGAAATGGTAGAATTACTTTTGCTTGCAAAGAGTCAGTTGGTACTGAGTGATATAATAGAATATACAGGTTACCGTTTTTTTACTCTTTTTCCCCCTCTTTTTTACCTTTGTCGTCAACTACCTTGATTGATATAACTATTTTGTCGCAGAGTTTCTCTGATGAGATGTGACCAAAAAGACCCTTTTTTTTTGGTTTTTGTGTGTATGTTTTTATTTGTTTTATTTTTTTCAGACTTTTATACGCAGATTCCAACCAGCCGTGAGGTTTTCCAGCTAATATTTTTACTTTATTCGACAAAGTGAAACATGCTTATTTTTTCTTTCCCTGCATATTTTTGAAGCCATACCAAGTTATTACAAAGGATAATGTTGTTTGTTTTTTCAGGGGTCTTTTAGGTTTTCTACTAAAACTGCATAGGATGTTGTACATACAGGTTTGGGTTCTATTTTTTTACGAAAAAGTTCAGCCGGAAAAGAAATGATAAAAAGTTGCCAGGATAGAATTACTAATACAAATCACTCGTAGAATATTCACAACGACTCTTACCAGAAATGTTGGGTAAATTTTCCCGGTAACAATTTGAATAACGCAAATAATTTTCTTTTCTATAAAAACATTTTGAAAATAGAATATCAGCAATAAAGGTATTTTTTTCAAATGAAAAGACAGAAAGAAAGAACAATATGAGAAAGAAAGAAAGAAAGAAAGAAAGAAAGAAAGAACATTATGAGAAAGAAAGAAAGAAAGAAAGAAAGAAAGAAAGAAAGAAAGAAAGAACATTATGAGAAAGAAAGAAAGAAAGAAAGAAAGAAAGAAAGAAAGAAAGAACATTATGAGAAAGAAAGAAAGAAAGAAAGAAAGAAAGAAAGAAAGAAAGAAAGAAAGAAAGAAAGAACATTATAAGAAAGAAAGAACATCTTAGAAAAGAAAGAAAGAAAGAAAGAACATTATGAGAAAGAAAGAAAGAAAGAAAGAAAGAAAGAAAGAAAGAAAGAAAGAAAGAACATTATAAGAAAGAAAGAAAATCTTAGAAAAGAAAGAAAGAAAGAAAGAAAGAAAGAAAGAAAGAAAGAACATTATGAGAAAGAAAGAAAGAAAGAAAGAACATTATGAGAAAGAAAGAAAGAAAGAAAGAAAGAAAGAACATTATGAAAAAGAAAGAAAGAAAGAACATTATGAGAAAGAAAGAAAGAAAGAAAGAAAGAAAGAAAGAACATTATACGAAAGAAAGAACATTATGAGAAAGAAAGAAAGAAAGAAAGAAAGAAAGAAAGAAAGAACATTATACGAAAGAAAGGACATTATAAGAAAGAAAGAAAGAAAGAAAGATTATTATAAGAAAGAAAGAAAGAATGAACGACTGTTTTTCTAATCCAATTTTTGTATTGAATTTTTACATTGCTAATTTTACATGACATAATAATATCGGGATTGTATGGAGAATGAAAAAGGCGAGCACATGCACGTACGCATATATAAATGAATGTCTCTATTGAAGACATCTGCATGAAGAAACAAATTGTTAACTAATATCTATTGAAATTCCATGTGGAGAAGTCAGGCTGATGGCGAAATATTATCTCGCTTTAATTACGTCAGATTTCGGTTCAATATTGTCATCTTTTTCTTACATTAGCAAAAATAAATATTGTTCAATGCCTTACAAAATACTCTTTTTCAGTCGTTACATATCTAAATTTTCGATAGAATCATCAAAACCCAAGAAGTTCTTTTAGGTATACTTTCGTGGGTTAAATAGTGTCACTTTTGTTCTTTGACATAAAGTAACACGCGAAGGTTGATATGCCATTAAACAAAGAAACCAAACGAAACCAAACCAAATCGCAGAGTCATTGTACGTCGAGAAGATCTGTTCAGGAAGTATCAAGACTGTAGCTGTATTTACCAAGACAGAAATGAACATGGAATAAAAAGTAAAATATTTAAGTAATTATTCACACTTCTTTACGTTGTGATTTAGAGTTTCACAGAAAACCGCTGCGTCTAAAGTTTGGGTAATAATTCAACTCTTAATGAAATAATCTACTGAATGCATTTTTTTCATATATATATATATATATATATATATATACATGGAGAAAATATATAAACAAAGCAATTCAAAAGTGATAGACTTATTAGGAAGGAAAGCCAACGTTAAAACGTTTCGGTTTTAATGGACCCTAATCAGGATATTTACGTTGACTTTCCTTCGTATTAAATTCATCTCTTTTGGATTACCTTGTTTTTTCTATTTTCTATATACTGCCCAATTCATTTACATTACATACTCATATATTATATATTATTATTATTTACTCCTTTAGAGTTTTTCACATCAGCGACATCTGATGGTTTTTCACTGGAGTTTGAGTGACAGCAAGTCTCCTCAAGTCTCCAGGACTCGTCTCAGGATTCTGGCCGTTCTTAGCAATGCTGTCGTTTGGATTGTCTCTGCCCGTCCGCCAACTCCCAAGTCTTCCAGGCCCTTTAATAATCCTTTAGTTATTGTGCCTAACGCACCAGTCACAATTGGCACAATCGTTACTTTGATGTTCCTCAGCTTTTTCAATTCTCTAGCAAGGTCGAGATACTTATCTTTCTTTTCACTTTCCTTCAGATTTATTCTGTGGTCCGCAGGGACAGCAAAGTCGACAATTTTGCAGATTCTCTTTTTTTTTTTTGTTGTTGTTGTTTATTTCGAGATTTTGCTCATGGTTTTTCGCCGGAGTCTGAGTGATAGCAAGTCTCCTTAAGTCTCCAGGACGCTTCTCAGTATTCTGACCGACCTTAATAATTCTGTAATCTGGATGGTCTCCACTTGTCCAATATTTGGCAGGTTCTCTTTTTTCTTTTTCTTTTTTTTTTCTTTTTTTTTTCTTTTTTTTTTTTTTGTTGACAATCACTTGATTTGGTCATTTCACCGAAATTAGGTGATCCGTTGGTATCTCCAAATCCCACCTGACTGGTCAAAGTAATGGCTGAGAAGCCAATCTTGAATGATTATGCTGAAAATAAAACTAGGCCTCTCACCAATCAATTACTTCTATGTTCATGATATAAATAGATTTCGAAAGGATGTAATGGAATTCAAACAACTTTTATAAATATAGTAGGCATGTAGAGAGTATAAGTAAGTAAAGTTGGCGACCGTAGTCGAGGGCGACCAAGAAGGCTCCCTTTTCAATAGCTACTACACCGAGATGTACGGAAGGGCACTACTCCTTTCCCTGGATTGCTCCATTTTACCTTTGATACGTACCTTATATAGCTGAGTGTTAAGCAAGGAGGCATCAAGTACCATTTTTAAAGTCTTTGGTATGACGCGACCAGGGATTGAACCAAGGTCTCCCTGACTATTGACAAACACTCTATCCACTAGACCAATGAGCCAGTTTAATGACTTCCATGTTGAGCTTATCATGAAAACTCATATAGGATTTAACCTTCCAAATTATACTGGGAATAATAGTGTCTGAAATTACTCTGCCAGTAATGGTTACTCTATGGAACCATTAATTCCTGAGTCATTTTACTCTATGGAACCATTACTCATCTTCTTCTTCAACAATGTTATGGGGAGTCCACGTGGTGTAATGGCTAAATTGTTGGGCTGCGGTCTCAAAGTAAGTGAGTTCGAACTCCAGTTACGCTGTTACCATATTTACCCAACCCCTCCGCTCGGGTAGGATATAACACAAGGTCAATTTTTAGGCGATGTTTAACAGGTTTGAATTCAGAGTTTTCCTTCTCCTAGACTAGTTGCCTCATCACGGCTGAAGAACTCAGTCTGCCCTACTATTTACCCATAGCTGGAGGAAGAATAATTGGATTCATACCTTTTCCAAGAGTATTAATGCTTTCTGAAATGCAATCAGTCTCGTGCAGGATTTGAACTCGTGTCGCCGTGTCCATTTCCTACGACGATAACCATTACACCACAGGCACCTCCAGTCATGCTGTTACGTTTACTTTCTGACTAATACGCACTGTAAAATTATGAACTCCCTTATTCTCGGTTGTGATGCTGGCAAAAGAAAGACACGGGAACCACACAAAAAGGTTGATAGAAAAACATATATATTCAAGTAACAGAAGTAAGTTACAAGTGAACCTGGTTAAACAGTAGCTAGTTAGTAGGAAGGTGAGAGTCCTGTGGGGTAGTGACTAACTTTCCACTACGCAAATGGTATCACACGTGATTGTATCACGTGGGTTTGGTCAGGTATCTGTCACGCATCCCGCCGAACGAGTGAGTATGGCACAAGGCCTTTTTAAGGTGGGTCCAGTCGCAGGGCCGAAGCCCACACGCATCCGGGAAAGCAAAAAATACCTTCGGCCCCGTTGGCATTCCCCCTATTAGGCGCCTGGCCATAAACCCAACCCCCTGTAAGGGGGTAAAAGCCTGAGTGGACGGCCGGAGGAAATCTCCAGTGCAGAGAAAACACCCGACCGAGTCGCGCTGACTAAAACACGGCCGACCGAAGCGCGCCCCAAACAACTGGAGCGAAGGACCAACCACGTGGGTTTGGTCAACTCCCTTGACGCTCTGTTGACGTGTATTTATGTAGAAAGGGGTAATCTATGATATAGGTTGGTTGGTTGGTTGGTTTCTTTGTTTAATGGCATATCAAACTTTGTAGGTTATTTAATGCCAAAGCCATTCTCCTAGAAGAACAGGAGTGGTACTATTTAACCCATAGCTGGGAGGATAAGGGGGTTCATACCTTTCCCAAGTGAATGTAAAAACGTGACTGGAGTCCAAACTCACTCACTTTGAGGTCACAGTTTAGCACTTAAGCAAGCTAAGCTCAGTAAATAATAATTAAGCAGAAACTTCTTGAAAATGTTATTAAACCTCACCATTATGTTTCAAAAGTTTTACGTTGAAGATAAAGCGAATCTTTCGACTCTAATTTTGTTGTTTCTCAAGTCAAACAAGTCATTACATCTGAATTCCAAATCACAGAAATGGAGACGAGAGACTCGGCTTCATGTCGTCTAAAATTATGGCCCTTCTATATTTGTAAAATTAATTAGGAAACTAAATAAACAAAAGGAATCTAATCACTGCAAATGATCATCCTTGGCTTCAAGGCGAAAACACGAAACAAAAAACACTGTAAAATATATCTTTGCCTCCAAAGTAAAATACATTGTATAAATAGTTTTAACACGATACGGGATGGTCGGTGAGATTAGACAAATAGTCCACGGCTTTATGGTTCACCAATTCCATTATGAGTAGAAAGCTCAAACGGGAGGTAATATTGGTTTTCCTTCTCACTGACTAGCCAAGGGTTATATTTTTTATTGAGTTAAAGATGTCTTGAAAACAAAGTCATGTCAGTATTCGATGTTATTGTCAATCGGTCTCATATATATATATATATATATATGTGTGTGTGTGTGTGTGTGTGTGTGGAGGTTCTTATTGTGTACTGGTTATCGTCGTAGAAAATGAACACGGCGATCCGAGCTCAAATCATTGACGAGACTGTTCGTATTTCACATAGCTAATACACTTCGGAAAAATATGAATCAATTTTCTCTCCTTTCAGCCATGGGTAAATTGTCGGGAAGACTATACTCTTTTAAGCTTGGTATGGCAACCGATCTGAGAGAAGAAAAACTATGAATTCAAACCTAAAAAACTCCGTTTAAAATTGACCTTGTGTCACATCCTGCTCGTGTGATGAGGTTCGATATATATATATATATATATATATATATATATATATGAGTGTGTACGAGTGAGTCTCTCTGTGTGTAAGCTGGGATGACGTAGACACAGAGTCAACGACACTTGATGACTGTCAATTTCTCGCTTATGTGATCCTCACGACAATTAGATATTATTATCATATTTTAGACCTTTAATATATATATATTCGATCAAATTCCGTTACTAAAAGGTTGGTCTGAAGATTTTGTGATACACAGGAAATTCTAAGTAACATATTTTAGATACTTTACGCTTTAGACTTGCTCTTCTTCAGAAACATAGAGCACTTTTTCATAAACATTTTTGTTTACATTTTATTATTATTAATACTCCTTGCGAGTTTTTCACGCCAACATTAGCTGATGGTCTTTCACTGGAGTCTGAGTGACAGCAAGTCACCTCGAGTCTCCAGGACTCTTCTCAGTATTCTAGCCGATCTTAATAATGCCGTAGTTTGGATGGTCTCCATCTGTCCTATTATTCCCAAGTCATCCAGTCTTGTACCAAACCTTTGATGACCATACCGAGTAGGCCAATTACATAGGTTATCACCATCACTTTCATGTTCCATAGTTTTTTCAGTCATCTAGGTAGGTCTTGGTATTTTTCTCTCTTTTCGTTTATTATTATTATTATTATTATGTTAGAATAGGAATACTCACTTGCAACCATATGATAGCTTGAAAAATGATTGACTTTGACAACCCAAAAATAATTTACATGCAGTAAAACCAACCAACCAGCCATCAAAGTATACACACTATCTCTTATAGATTATTTACTTCACATAACACACACACACAAAGACACTCACACACACACACACACACACACACAAACACACACATATATATATATGTATACATATTATTACATTTGCGTTTTATAGCCATTTATGTTAAATTTGGTTTGGTCCGGCTCAAGGTTACATGTATTGCGTCATTAGTCTCTCTCTTTCTCTCTCTCTCTCTCTCTCTCTCTCTCGTTAACTGTCACTAGGTCTGGTGTTTTGGCTGAGATTAGGTGATCTGTTTGTATCTCAATGTCCCAAGGAATTTTGTGCCTCTAATTCTCCAGGACAGATTCTGGTGTATGTATAAACTATTTGGCAGAATGGTCAAATTTCAATTTCTTGCACAGTTCCCAGTGGATCACCTTCCCCACCCAGTCGTGTATCGTCTTATATTCTTTTTGAGCTCGTTTCCTGCATTCGCTTATTATTTACTCATCAGAGTTTTTCACATCAGCGTTAGATGATGGTCTTTCACTTGAGTTTGAGTGACAGCAAGTCTCCTCAAGTCTACAGGACTCTTCTCAGTATTCTGGCCGTTCTCAATAATGCTGTAGTTTGGGTGGTCTCCACTCGTCCGCCAACTTCCAAGTCCTCCAAGTCCATTTAATAATCCTTTAGTTATAGTACCAAAAGCACGAATCACAATTGGTATAATTGTCACCTTCATGTTCCATAGTTTTTTTCAATTCCCTAGCAAGGTCGAAGTATTTATCCTTCTTTTTCACATTCTCTCAGTTTTATTCTCTGGTCAGCCGGGACAATAAAGTCGACAATTTTGCAAGTTCTCTTTTTTTTTTTTTTTTTTTTGTTATTGATTATTATTAGGTCTGGTCTTCTGGCCGAGATTCGGTGATTCGTCTGTATGTCAAAGTCCCATAGGAGTTTATGTGTGTTATTTTCTAGGAGAGATGCTTGGTTGTACATATACCATTTGTTCGTATGGTTAAATCTAAATTTCTTGCACGTCTCCCAGTGGATCACCTTGCTGACCCAGTCGTGTCTAGTCTTATATTCCTTCTGCGCTAATTTGCTGCATTCGCTTATTATGTGATTGATGGTTTCATCTCTGTCACCGCATAGCCTACATTTGCTATTTTGTTGTGTCTTATCCATTCTTGCTTTGATATGTTTGATTCTTACGGCGTTGTTTTCTGTTGCGATTAGGAGAGATTCTGTTTCTCTCATAAAGTCTCTTTTTTTTTAGCCATGTACAGGTTTTGTCGAGTGAGATGTTGTTTATTAGTCATTGTTATTTATTTCTTGATAGTTTTCACATCAGCATTAACCAATGGTCTTTCACTGAAGTTTGAGTGACAGCAAATCTCCTCAAGTCTTCAGGACTCTTCTCAGTATTCTAGCAGTTCTCAATAATGCTGTCGTTTGGATGGTCTCCACTCGTCCTCCAATCACCAAGTCCACAAGTCCCTACTGGGTTGTGCATATACCATTTATTCGTATGGTCAGATTTTAATTTCTTGCACATTTCCTAGTGGATCACTTTGCCGACCCAACCATGTCTAGTCTTATATTCCTTCTGCGCTAATTTGCTGCATTCACTTATTATGTGATCGATAGTTTTATCTCTGTCACCACACAACCTACATTTGCTATTTTTTTGCGTCTTATCTATTCTCGCTTTGATATGATTGGTTCTTGCGGCATTGTTTTGTGATGCTATGAGGAGAGACTCTGTTTCTCTCTATTATTATTATTATTATTATTATTATTATTATTCAGTTTTCAATTCCGTTTTCGGTTTCTTACGATTCTTCGCTGTGTCTTAACTCAGACTTAGGATGAGAAAAAGTCGTGATTATATGTATTCTAAGTATTCCTGTTTTTACTGCTTCTTTCAGAAGATATTTTTCAGACACATAGATAGTATTTTCCTCAGGAGATTGGTACTTTGATACATTCGCTTATTACATGATTAATGGTTCCGTCTCTATTACTTCATAATCTTCCCGTGGTGTAATGGTTATCGTCGTAGGAAATGGACTCTGCGACACGAGTTCAAATCCTGGACGAGACTGATTGCATTTCACGTAACACTAATACCCTTGGGAAAGGTATGAATCCAATTATTCTCCCTCCAGCTATGGGTAAATAGTAGCACAGACTGGGTTCTTCAGCCTTGGTGAGGCAACTAGTCTAGGAGAAAGAAAACTCTGACTTGAAACCTGTTAAACTCCGCTTAAAAATTGACATTGTATCATATCCTGCCCGAGCGGAGGGGTTGGGTAAATAGGATTACTACATAATCTTCACTTGCTATTCCATTACGAATTATCGATTTTTGTTTTCATATGATTGGTCCTTATGGCGTTATTTTGAACTACTATCAAAAGAGATTCAGTTTCTCTTTCGTTGCTATGTCTACCTTTTCAAATGTGAGATTTCGACAGTTTGTCGCTTGAAATATCCATACAGTTGTTTTGCTTCCTATTTCTGTTTCCTCGTTATTGTTCTTATGTTTATCTTTATGTGTTATGAACATTCCATGTACGTTTAATACATATCCGTATATGGCTATCGTAAAGCTTTAATACTACAATACTTGAAAACTTCATCAAAAAGAACGAAGAAAAACTAACTACAAAGGCCAATATGTTATTAGCCTTTGTAGTTAGTTTTTCTTCGTTCTTTTTGATGAAGTTTTCAAGTCTTGTAGTATTAAAGTTTTAGCCTAGCCATATACGGATATGTGTGAAACGTACATGGAATGTTCATAACACATACATAGAACATAGGATCTCGAAACACGAAAAACACTTACGACCTCTTAGTTCAGGTACGAAACTTTTTTTATTATCTTTGAGTTTAAAGGTTCTTTGACATAAGGAGAGAGATACACATTCTTTCTATTCTGGCTTTTTCATCTGCCACCCCATCTCGTGCGGCGCCCGTAGCGCGCAAATTCGTCTGGCTTCGACGAGCAAGCGAAAGCCAACCGTCTTCTCCTGAGGCAGGACTCAACTCAACTAACTGACTTTTTCAAAATCCCCAAAATCCTCCGCGCGCTTCTGGTGCGTGACTTCACCCGCACTCTGTAGCCCCGTTTCCCATCTAGGCTATTGTGACATCTCTGAGTGACACGTCCGTTCCGCCCTCGCACGTGAACACTTGCGTTAATGTTGCACCTAAGTAACCCATGCACTGAGCCGAAAGGTTCTCACCCTAACTAAACCCAAAGGCATAAAACGAAATCCCTCGGCCATTATATTACAAAGCATCAACGCTCTCTTCAATGTTGGCGCGTCTTTTTCCTCTGGTCCATTTGTCTGATTTCCTCCCTTGTCCGTTTTCCCGGGTATCTTGCCCGGGTATTTATTTTTTTGATGAGGTTTCTGCTGGCGTGCTTGGCCTCAAGAAGTTTTTTCGTTTGTCTGAGATGCTTTTTTCTTTTTTCTTTCATCACCACTTGTCCGCTTCTAATATTATTATCATTTTGATATTTTACTCTTCTGAGAGTTTTTCACACCAGCGTTAGCAGATGGAATCTCACTGAAGTTTGAGTGACAGCAAGTCTCCTCAAGTCTCCAGGACTCTTCTCAGTATTCTAGCCGTTCTGAACAAAGCTGTAGTTTGGATGGTCTCCACTCATCCTCCAACTTTCAAGTCCTCCAGCTCCTTTAATAATCATTTAGTTACTGTACCGAAAGCACCAATTACAATTGGTATAATTGTCACCTTCATGTTCCATAGTTTTTTCAATTCCGTAGCAAGGTCAAGGTACTTATCAATGTTGTAGTTTGGACGGTACCGATTTATCTATGACACCACATGAATGTAAAGGAAGAAGAATTGTCTTTTATCATTATGAGAGTTTTTTCACACCAACGTTAGCAGATGGTTCTCCACTGGAGTTTGAGTGACAGCAAGTCTCCTCAAGTCTCCAGGACTCTTCTCAATATTCTAGCCGATCATAAAATTGTAGTAGTTTGGATGGTTTCCACTCGTCCACTTATTTCCAAGTCCTTCAGTCCCTGTATTAATGACGGCACCAAGCGTACTAATTACAACTGGTTTATTATTTTACTTCTTGAGTATTTTTCACACCAGCGATAGCTGCTGGTATTTCACTGGAGTTTGAGTGACAGCAAGTCTTCAGGACTCCTCTCAGTATTGTGGCCGATCTCAATAATGCTGTGGTTTGGACAGGTGAAACCTGAGTAGGTAGTTTCTGGCTCTTTTAGGTATTAGCGGGTAGAGTGTTGGCCAATGACTCAGGAGACCGGGGTTCAAAACAAAGACTCAAAAAATCGAACTTGATGCCTCTTTACTTAACACACGGAATTATAAGATACAGATCAAGTGTAAAGTGAACCAATCCAGGTAAAGGAGTACCGTCTTTTTATACACCTTTGTGTTTCAGCTAATGAAAAAGGAGCCCTGGGTCGCCCTCGATTACGATCGCCAACTTTACTTATATATATATATATATATATATATATATATATATATATTGAGCTTTTCACTCCTGCGTTAGCTAATGGTCTCTTACTTTAGTTTAAATGACAGCTAGTTTCTTCAAGTCTCCAGGACTCCTCTCAGTATTTTGGCCGATCCCAATAATGCTGTAGTTTGGACAGTCTCCACCTGTCCCGTTATTTCCAAGTCCTTATTATAATTATTATTATTATTACTTTACTCATTGAGTTTTTCACTCCTGCGTTAGCTAATGGTCTCTTACTACAGTTTAAATGACAGCTAGTGTCTTCAAGTCTCCAGGACTCTTCTCAGTATTCTGGCCGAGGTTAACAATGATGTAAATTCGCATCCTAATTTCTAACTCTTCCAGTCCCCTTAAAAAGCCTTTATGTCAGTTCCAAAAGTGCCAGTTGCAATTTGTATTACTGTCACTTTCATTTGTCATAACCTTATTTTTAGTTCCCTGGCAAAGGTCTAAGAACTTGTCTCCCTTTTCGTTTTCTTTGATTTTCTCTCTGCAGTCTGCCGGGACGACAAAGTCCACTAGTCGGCATGTTATTTTACACGTTGTGAGGTCTTCACACTAGTATTAGCAGGTGGAATTTAATTAGAGTCTGAGTGACAGCAAGTCTCCTTAGGTTTCCAGGACTCTTCTCAGTATTGTAGCCAATCTTAACAATGCTGTAGTCTGGATAGTTTCGATTCTTCTTCTGATTTCCTATTCTTCTATTCTCCTCTCCAAGGCTTTGGAGGACGTTCCAAGTGTGCCAACTTTAATTTGTAATACTGTCACCCTCATATTTTTAGTTCATTTGTAATGTCCAAGTATTTGCCCATCATTATAATTATTTACTCCTTTAGAGTTTTTCACATCAGTGTTAGCTGATGGTTTTTCACTGGAGTTTGAGTGACAGCAAGTCTCATCAAGTCTCCAGGACTCGTCTCAGAATTCTGCCCGTTCTCAGCAATGCTGTCATTTGGAGAGTCACTATCCGTCCACCAACTTCCAAGTCCTCCAGGCCTTTTAATAATCCTTTAGTTATTGTGCCAAAAGCACCAATCACAATTAGTACAATCGTCACTTTTATGTTTCACAGCTTTTTCAATTCCCTAGCAAGGTCGAGGTACTTATCCTTCTTTTCACATTCTTTCAGATTTATTCTGTGGTCCGCCGGGACAGCAAAGTCGACAATTTTGCAAATTCTCTTTTTTGTTGTTGTTGTTGTTGTTGTTGGTTATTATAAGGTCTGGTCTTCTGGCCGAGATTAGGTGAACCGTGTGTATGTCAAAGTCTCATAGGAGTTTGCGTGTGTCATTTTCTAGGATAGGTGCTGAGTTGTGCATATACCATTTGTTAGTATGGTCAAATTTAAATTTCTTGCACATTTCCCAGTGGATCACCTTGCCGACCCAGTCGTGTCTCGCCTTATTATTATTATTATTATTTTAACTGTTAGTCTAACACTGGAAGCTGGGGGACAGCAAGTCTCCTCACGTGTCGTGAATCCTTCTGAGTATTCTGGCCTATCATATCATTGTTGACTACTGCTGAATTTCGTAGTTTAGAGTTCCACGTAACGTTTGTCGCATAAACATAAATCGGAATATGGTGCAGACCTAGGTAATAAATAATACCTAATGATATCTGTTTTGATTGTTTCATGTTCTAGCAATTCTAAAATCTTAGTGTCTTTGGTTTAGAATAAAATTACCTTGAAAATGAGAGCGAGTACTTGAAAGTGATACTGTATTCATATATACACATAAGGAGAATTTTAGTAATATATATGTGTTTGTGTTGGGTGTTGGGGATATATATATATATATATATATCCCTACCCCCGTAGGCTTGAGTTCTCTAGCGAATGAAGTAATCGCGTTGCCATTAGCGTTTATTGCAAGGCTCTTCATATATGAATTGAGCTCTCGGTAGCCGTTAAGCGGATGTATGGAAACAATAGTAATTTTGATTCATAACCGTTTAAAATTTACTTCGCTGCTACTGGTTCCTTGTGGCTGAGGGGTAGGGTCTTAGATTGGCGTTTGAGTCAACTGGGTTTCGATCCTAGCTACGGAAAACTAGTATGTCTAGCTACACTGATGAGTTCTGATAGAAAGAAACAGATCTGTCTGTGCTTGACTATATATATTATACGCAAACAAACTTGAGCTTAATCAAGGTACTAGATTTTTAAAGAGATACCGATACTTTTTAATTACTTAACCCAACGTACCTCATGTAATAGATTTGATACAATCCAACTAATTAAATATGGCGTGTAAACATGGACGGCAAAGTGAAATACCACATCCTTTAAGATATAAAACAGTCAAAACTAGATACATATTAACAACTTAGATGTGACATTTTTAAACCACAACACTTTAGCTAAAGCATTTCCGGAAAACATGGATGTCAAAGCGAAATACCACATCCTTTAAAAACTGACAAAAAATAGATCCATATAAATTTTTCAAACCCCAACACTTTAGTTTCAAATATCTCCGCGGAACCAGAACGACAAAGGGAAATGCTACATCCTTTAAGATCTAAAACAGACAAAAATAGATACATATAAACAACTTAGATACGACATTTTTCAACCACAATCTTGACAGAGAGAAATATTAACAACTCGACTTGGATTTACTTCCCTTTAATGACATCACACCGATCACTTAGTCATTTTTACGGCCAGATGAAGAGAAAAGGTTTCTCCGAAATATCACGTGAAAACTGACACATTTATTTTTAAATGCTTCCACTTCAACGGCCTTAGATGTAAGTACAGTATATTTTCTTTTACATTTTCTTAAAGTTATTTGCGCTATTTCATTTTATAGTCATCTTTAACACACACACACACACACACACACACACACACACAAAGCTCTTCTAACGGATTCAGCACTTCGGTATCCAATAGCGCAAAAATGTAAACAAACAAAAGTTTATACATATGCTGACGTTGAGTTGCTGGCTTGGCTTAGGGGTATGTCATCAGCCTGACGTAAAGTTAGGCAGGTTTCGATCCCGGCTTTGAGCATTTCGCGTGTCTTGCTAAAGGTGTCTTGCTACACTGAAGAGTTGTGACACAACGAAACAGTCTGTCTGTGGATGACAATATATATATATATATATATATATATATATCCTAAAATAAATTATCTTACCTTATCGTGTCAGCATCATTTCTAAAAGTTTGATCGATTTGAGAAACTTCAGTCACTATATGTGTATATATATAAAAACAGATACACACACACATATATATATCTATATACCTGTATTTATTAAAGCCAAATATAATTGTTATCTCACCTAATCTTGTCAGCTTCATAACTAAAGGTGTAAAATATTTGAAAAACTCCAATCACAATATATATATAAACATATATATGCACACACATATATATATATATATTTTTATCTTTATTCTTATAACTATTTCTAGATCCATAAGGTGAAACCTGAGTTGGTAGTTTCTGGCTCTTTTAGGTATTAACGGGTAGAGTGTTGGCCAATGACTCAGGAGACCGGGTTTCAAAACAAAAGACTCAAAAAATCAAACTTGATGCCTCTTTACTTAACACACTGAATTATAAGCTACAGATCAAGTGTAAAGTGAACCAATCCAGGAAAAGGAGTACCGTCTTTTTATACACCTTTGTGTATCAGCTAATGAAAAAGGAACCCTGGGTCGCCCTCGATTACGATCGCCAACTTTACTTATATATATATATATATATATAATTCGTGGAATATTGTCTGCAACCATGGGTTTCATGGAGAACTGCCAGATGATTGTTTTGCAAAAAGCTCCATGAAACCCGGGGTCGCAGACAATATTCCATTAATTAAATATGTATATATATATATATATATATAATATATATTTATTTATTACTATCATATAATAGATCTATCCTAGATATTGAGCACGCTCCATATTATATAGCACTTGGTTCGACACTTACCCACAAAGTGATAACCAACACTCTTATAATATATATATATATATATATATATATATATAGTTTAGCTGCTTCCAGGTAGATCTGGCTTAAAAGATCTGAGATATGAAGGAGAAGGAAACCGATGGAGGAAGCTGATCCATAAAATTACTACATAGAAATTAACTAGCCGTCAAGCGTAAATGACATAATCCCAACTTAGTTAGGAAAAAGAGAGGGAGAAGATGTTCATAGATAGCAACACTGCAAGTGGCATGTGAAAATAGGAAAAATGAGTAGTCTCTAGTGAAAATTGGAGATAACAATCAAGCGAAGGAGAGTGATGTCGTTCGATATTTTAATCGGAATGGAGAAGACACGTTCGTAGATGTCTTCTCATAATCCAAATAGGAGACAGAAGAATTTCGTAATCATTTATTTCGAAAACTAGCAGCAAATAGGTCTAGCTAAGAAGTCACAATTTATCATTCGTTAACTAAATAAATTGTTTCATACGATTTTAGGTAGATTCATTTGATCAGTTGGCAGCCATAGTTTTTTTGTTTTGATTTAAAGATCAGAATGAGGACATGAATGGGTATTTATGAGAGACTGTACAAAGGAATGATAGTAAGAGCAGGAATTGGTGCGAAAGGTATTCAGGTAGTAAGGAATTTAAATGTAGGCGAAAAACGTTGTTTAGAAGCAAAAACATTGATGAAACATTAGCAAGAGTAGTAACATTTATTTCTCCCCCCCCCCAAAAAAAAGATAGTTATTTCTGTAGAAATCTATATAGAAGTCAGAGGGTTTTTAAGAATAGTAAAAGGTGACTAGTATAACTTTAGTTGGCGACTGTAGTCGAGGGCGACCAGAAGGCTCCCTTTTCAATATCTACTACACTGAAGTGTAAGGGAGGGCGCTACTCTTTTCCTAGGATTTCTCCACTTTACCCTTGATACGTACCTTATATTGCTGAGTGTTAAGCAAGTAAGTATCAAGTACCATTCTTAAAGTCTTTGGTATGACGCGACCTGGGATTGAACCCAGGTCTCCTGGACCATTGGCGAACCCTTGACTACAGTCACTAGTATAACTAGTTTAGTTTTATTTTTCGGATATGGGAATAGTTTATCATTGACGAGCATTGGTAGTTTCGATGAAAATTTTCGGAAAGGGTATAGCTAATTATAGACCGGTTGAATAGTAAATTTCGTTTAAAAAAACTTAGTCAATAAACAATGACAAGAAAGTCGGGGTTACTGCCGGAGCCGATATGACGTTTAATGACCCGAAATCGGCAATGAAGGCAGGGCATCACGGATGAGCTCCTATAAGCACCTAAAGTGTATTTATGCGCATATATATATTGAAGAGTGTATATTTAGGCAACAAGTTATTATTTAAGCAAGCTTTGTTAAAGACGATGACACACAGTTTAATATTTTTTATTTCATTTTTTCAATTGTCCTTGTAATTTTTCTTGTGTCGGAATCAAGGTGGTAAAAGAATTGTCCCATATCTACTGCCTAAGCTCTGTTGACCATACTTTTAGACATCATCAGGGGTAGTGTAGTTTTGACTAGACACTTTGATATTTCATTTTTTTAATAATTTGTAGTATTTTGTTTTGAAGTTGTAGGTTGGAACCTTTTTTAGCGTTTTATTTTAAAACGTTCAGTTAAAAAAAACGGTTTACTAATCGAGTGATTTTGGTTATTAAAAATATTCAATATGTTGATGCCTGTGTTAAATGCTGTTTTACTTATGTTTTTATGCATATTGCTTCAAGGATTTGTTATTGTTTTTTATTATTGTTTTTATATATAATTATTGTTTTATCTGTGAGAATTTTCCTTATATTGGAAGATGTAAGTTGGTTAGTGCTATTGTTGTGTTTTATAATTAAATGTTGTTTTATCCCGCCATTTTCAGAAAGGTGATAAGTGAGGCGATGAGATGGTGTTGTGGTTGTGTAGCCAATGTAAGAATTATTTTTGTTTTTCGAGAGGCATTCTCGAAATGGACATATAAATTTATAAACTACTATATATTGAGCCGGACAAAAATGTTAAAACGAACGAGTATAATACTTCTCCATCATTAGTTTTAAAACTTTCTCAACTAGTTTTGACCTCAGGTTATTGTCAAAATATAATTTCTCAAATCATTGTTATCAAAAATTTCATAAATCAGAGGAAAAAAGAAAAGAATTTCAAATTAAAAATGTGATGTATCCACGTGTTGGATACAAATTGTTTGAGATGGATTTAATTTTGTTTAATGTCTGTATCGTGGTGCCTTTGTGCTGTGACCCTGAGGCACTGGAAGGAACACGCAAATATGACGCGCTCAGGAAGGTTGCAGCGATCCCAGAAAGAAATGCATCAAGACAATATTGACGGTTAAATAATTAAATACATATAAACATATGTGTGTGTGTGTGTGTGTGTGTGTGTGTGTGTGTGTGTGTGTGTGTGTGTGTGTGTGTGAGGTCGTATATATACATTTGATATATTGATAAATATGTTCAGATACGCACAGATATTTTTGGGTGTATATATATATATATATATATATATATATATATACTTTCTATGTATATATATATATATATATATACATTCCAAGTATATATATATATATATATATATATACTTTCCCAGTATATATATATATATATATATATATATATATATATACACTTTCCCAGTATATATATATATACTTTCCAAGCATATATATATATATATATATATATACTTTCTAAGTATATATATATATATATATATACTTTCCAAGTACATATATATATATACTTTCCAAATATATATATATATATATATATACTTTCCATATATATATATATATATATATACTTTCCAAGTATATATATATATATATACTTTCCAAGTATATATATATACACACACAGATATAATTAGGTTATTTACCTTTATTTTCTGCTCCCCCTTCTCTCTCTCTCTCTCTCTCTCTCTCTCTCTCTCTCTCTTTCTTTTTTGTGTGTGACTCATTATTGAGAGTTTTCTTTATGATATATATATATATATATATATATATATATATATATATATATATATATATATATATAGTGTAATTAGATGGAAACTCTAACCTGTTTAAGTATTTCGGTGGAGAATAATTTTAAACTTTCCGTCTCGTCGAATGACTTTTTAATCGCTATACTTGAAGTTGCAGAACAGCAAATGTGGAATTATAGTTCATATGGGAAAAAAAAAATTCTCAGGCGAGGGCAGAGGGGGTCAAAACAGTCGGTGTTAGAAACATTAAGAAACAGGAGTAGGGCTTCTCTATCGGTCAACCGGATGCTGACTGGATATCATATATATATATATATATATATACTTTATGTCTTTTTAGTATATATATCTATATATACTAAAAAAGATATCATCATCATCATCTTCATCATGTCGTGACGCTAGCACGGATATCCCTGACTCTCTCTCGCCACTTCTCCCAATCATTCATCGCTTCTGGCAGGTCTTCAGGGCTATATCCCGTATCCTCACATAACTGCTGTATGTATGTTCGAGGTGGTCGTCCTGCTTTTGAACGGCCATATGCGGGGGTCCATGGGAGTACATCACTGATGAGTTCGTCCTTGTTTCTCCAGCAGTGTCCTGCGTGTCTGGTTCGTCTAACTTGTATAGTTTTCGTGATGGGAGGCAGGTGGCCGTATGGTTGGTGCCTTGTGGGGTGTTGCCGCCCGGACTTGACTTGTTCAATAAAAAAAAAACATACATACATACATACATACATATATATATATATATATATATATATATATAGGCGGCTACAGAAGCAGGTATATAGTTATGAAAAAAGCTTAGGCTATTTGATTTAATGGCATATCAACCCTTGTGATTTAATTAATGCCAAATCCTGTTTATGCATATATAATTTTTGAGTGAATAGTTTATCGGTAACATTATTTCTTGAAACAAGCGTGAGCTCATTTGTTTGCATACAGTTAATTGGTTTCAGGCCCTGTTATCAAATATCAATTCAAGATTAATTATTTGTTTGTACACGGTTAAAGTGTTTCAAGTATAGGGTAAATAATTTAACAGCACTTTTTGACCCAAAGACAGGACCTTAACAAACTACCATCAGTCTGGGTCAAAGTGGACCTGGTAGTAATAACAGTGGTATACTCCTCATTCCCCAAAGCTCCAGAACTTTTAGATTTCTCTCAGATTGTTTAGTGACCTTTCAATTATAATGTCAGCGATGCAGTTGGTGTATTCTACACCCCTAGCTTACCGGGCTGCATGAAAAAAGAAAACACGTAGAATACTCTTTGACTGAATGTCTGAGACGAAACAATGATTTTTATCATTCAGGGTATCCGGACTATTGTCTTCATCTTTACTGTTATATTCACAACGCTTCGGCTGACATGTCCACCGGCCTTCTTCAGGTATTTCTTGTCGGACTCGAGAGCCGACACAGAACTTCGAACCGCGGTAGTCGCTCGCTCTGATTTCGTTAACCATAACCAAGCATAAGTGTTAAATATGCCTATATTATTACTCGACTGCTGTCAGGATTGAACTTGCAACCTCAAGCAAGACACATTGCGTAACGGTTATAGGCGTTGGTTCACTAAGCTTTCAAGTGACAATCACCTGGAGGTTGTGAATATAACAATAAAGATGAAGACAATAGTCCCAAAACCCTGAATGATAAAAAACTTCGAATACTCATTGCCTTTATTTTACAAACAAATGAAAAACTAAAATTTTAAGACAATAGACCTAAAACCCTGACTGATAAAAAAACTCGAATACTCATTGCATTTATTTTATAAACAAATGAAAAACTAAAAGTTCTGACAAATGTATTATCATGATCAATGACACTGAAAATATCAAAAATGAGGCTAAGTAATTTAATTTGCTACTAACTTCAATGAAAAGACAAACATAAGAACAATAACAAGGAAACAGAAATAGGAAAAAAAACAACTGTATGGATATTTCAAGCGACAAATTAGCGAAATATCCCAAGAGAAAACATTGACATAGTTATGAAAAGAAAACTTTAAATGATACTTACTGTACACCTATTCGGAAAAGTTCCAGTGGCGTAATGGCCAAAGTACAGAAATGGGTTTTTGGAATAAGGGACTTTGAACTAAAGTCGTATAATTGCAATCATTTTCTAATACCCTTAAAAAGATATGAACCTTTTTATCCTCCATACTCTGGATTATATAGTACATATAATATTCTTCCATAAAGATGCCCTTAACATTGAATGACGCACGAAAGTTGATATGCCATTAAGCAAAGAAACTAAACTTACTTTTGCATACCCTATATATGTGTTTAAATATATATATATAAAAACATTTTACTATATATATATATATATATATACTTTTCTTATATATATATACATATATATATACATGCATACTTTATTTAATATATATATATATATATATACATTTATGTATACATTTATATATATTTATATATATGAAGAGTAAATAAAGGATTGTAATCCGACAATATGTAGAAAAACTGATAACAACGATCCAAGTGGAAGGAATGATTTATTCTACATAAATATATATATGTAGAGAGAGAGACAGAGACAGAGACAGAGACAGAGAGAGATTTAGTTCGGCTGTATCTCCTTTATTTTCCTTTCTTTTCTTTTCCTAATTAACTTTCTTTTCACCTCTCTCTCTCTCTCTCTCTCTCTCTCTCTCTCTCTCTCTCTCTCTCTCTCTCTCTGGCTCTCTGGCATGAAAATTAGCATAGTGAAAACTAGGGAAAAAGTTAACCAAAACTAGGATAATGAAATGAAAGTAGATTACTGAAACTAAAAATAATACATAAACAGTAGGATAGACTGAACTCTTTGGCAAATGATCTACGAGAGAAAAAAGAATTCTGAAGTGCTGTTCGAAGAGTCTTTGGCACTGGTGAACCATTCTTCTGTTATCTCCTCATTCAAGGCATGAGTCTTATTCTTCCTTCAGCTATGGGTAAATTGTAGGGCAGACTGAACTCTTTGGCTTTTGTAAGGCAACTGGTCTAAGAGAAATAAGAATTCTGAAGTGCTGCTCGAAGAATCTGTGGCACTGGTGAACCATTCTTTGTTATCTGATCTCTCTCTCTCTCTCTCTCTCTCTCTCTCTCTCTCTCTCTCTCTCTCTCTCTCTTGCCATGGGGTTTTTTCTTGGATTTTTTCATCATTATTGAGACGATTTTTTTTCTTTTTTTTTTGTCTAATTATTTGCTAACGTGACTTCTTTTTGTATGTACTCTCATTCAAACGATATCTGATTTTCGATAAAAAAAAGAAAGAAAGAAAAAAAAGAAACGCCCACCTAATCGTACCCCCCCCATTCCCAACTAAGTAATTAACTTTGCTAATTATCTATTTTTTTAATCATTGGCTGTAATTTTGTGAATCATCTGTCGTCACCTCGAGCGGAACTAGCGAATTTCTAGGTACATACATTCTTTTCGGCATACATTTCCACATACACGCAAACTTATGCACACTTTCACATACGCAGGCATTTATACACATATATACACTTACCTACATACACAGACACACACACTTTCACATTCATTTGCATACACACACATACACAGTGACGTTCACATGCATATACATATGAGTGCAAACTAACTTGCATATACACAGAAAACACAAAAACACCTGTCACCAAAATAAACATGTATTTAAAAGAAAAAAATTAAATGAAGATTGAATTTATTTTAATTGAGAAAATTTAAGACGAGGAGTAACGTGAAATATAGGAATAGCCAGCCAACTTGGCATCGTTACGTGCTGAGGTCGGCGATCGAAACCAGGTAAAAGCCAGAATTTGTAATACTGATTTTCAAAGAAAGAAATGAAAATTTTTGGAATGCTTTGCTTACTACGGTGCTAGTGTATGAAAAGAAAGAAAGAAAGAAAGAAAGAAAGAAAGAAAATCTTAGAGAAGAAAGAAAGAAAGAAAGAAAGACAGAAAGAGTATCTTAGAGAAGAAAGAAAGAAAGATTATCTGAAAGAAAGACAGAAAGATTATCTTAGAGAAGAAAGAAAGAAAGAAAGAAAGAAAGAACATCTTAGAGAAGAAAGAAAGAAAGAAAGAAAGATCATCTGAAAGAAAGAAAGAAAGAACATCTTAGAGAAGAAAGAAGAAGGAAAGAAGTTAGACAAGAAAAGACATAAACTGCTTTAGAAAAAAAAGAAACAAAGACAAAAAGCATTAGAAAGAAAGAAAGAAAGAAAGAAAGAAAGAAAGAAAGATTATCTGAATGAAAGAAAGAAAGAAAGAAAGAAAGAAAGATTATCATAGAGAAGAAAGAAAAAAAGAAAAAAAGAAAGAAAGAATATTTTAGAGAAGAAAGAAAGAAAGAAAGAAAGAACATCTTAGAGAAGAAAGAAAGAAAGAAAGATTATCTTAGAGAAGAAAGAAAGAAAGAAAGAAAGAAAGATTATCTTAGAGAAGAAAGAAAAAAAGAGAGAAAGAATATCTTAGAGAAGAAAGAAAGAAAAAAAGAACATCTTAGAGAAGAAAGAAAGAAAGAAAGAAAGAAAGAAAGAACATCTTAGAGAAGAAAGAAAGAAAGAAAGAAAGAAAGAAAGAAAGATCATCTGAAAGAAAGAAAGAAAGAACATCTTAGAGAAGAAAGAAGAAGGAAAGAAGTTAGACAAGAAAAGACATAAACTGCTTTAGAAAAAAAAGAAACAAAGACAAAAAGCATTACAAAGAAAGAAAGAAAGAATTAGGATTAGAATTAAAATTAGAATTTATTCGTAAAGTACAAGGAAAAAGAATGGAAGAAAAAAAGGGTCTCAGAGAAGAAAGAAAGAAAGAAAGAAAGAAAGAAAGAAAGAAAGAAATCAGCCTACATTGTTTGAGTACAAGAAAAAAGTGTGAAAAAAAGAACGAAAAAAGAAAGAATGAATGAATTAAAATAACCATTATGATTTGGACGAAAAATGTGGATATTTGTGTGACAAAGATTGTTCAGTGCCCGTCTTACGTGTGAAAAGCATTTACCTGCCTACCGTGAAAATCCGCATTGGAAATGCATGTGCTCGAACACTCGGAGGATAAATTCGTTACTGTCTCCTCCAAGAGACAGAAACCCATTTCGGATATTTTTATTTCACAATATGAATTGACTTTAATTAAAACATAATCTTCTTTTCGCCATTCAGAAATGAAGTTTTTCATTTCTAATTTTCTTCATCTCACGACCAAAATCAAATCAAATCGTCACTAGCACGTTTGGCCCATCAGGAAAATGGAAAACTAATCTGGCTTCAATTTAAATTCTCATCGTTAAAGGGTTTATTTAAATACAATATCTCCGCACTTTAGTGGTTGTCTCCCTTCAGTAATGAGCTGAGTTTACGAATTATAAATACAAGGAAGGCGCTGTAAAGTTGCAAGGCCCAAAATGAGAGAATGACTGTCTTTTGTTAATTTTGTTGGGGTTTTTTGTTTGTTTGTTTTTTTTTTTTTCGTTTTCAAGGGTTAAAAATACGAAGAGCGATGAGTCACGTGGAAATCAGGTACGTTTTGATTATTAAAACATTCTCTTTTGGGTCAGGCAGAGAACTTTTTCTGCTTATCTCGTGGATATATATATATATATATATATATATATATATATATAATATGTAACAAAGAGAGCTCAATATCAGTGATTAAAGCAAAGGCGAAAAACTGACAGTCACTATGTGCCATTGAGTCCGTATCGTCACTATTCTAATATATATATATATATATATATATATTTGGAATTTTTTTAATTAAAAATTCTTCGAAATTTTTTAATATTAAATCTATAACAACTTTAAGAAAAAGTTAGATCACAAGAAGTGACATCAGTATATGTAAAATGAAACGCTATAAACGTTAAAAGAACACTAAGAATTTAAATCTTTTTTCAACTGGAAATATTTTGTTTTGTACGCCCCGAAGATGGGTGACTAAAAAACCGAAACATAGGATAGCATATCATCATGTATATGAAAATATGTCCTCTGAATATTTTTCAAGTATAAAATAGAGTAATAGTGAAAAGATAAAAACTCACGACTCCAAGTTTCACGTTGTCAATCTACAGTTGAGCTAGTAGTTGAGTCGTGTCGCATACTAGACTACATGATACTGACGTTTTGAATATTAGCTCACAAAGCGCTTTTGACTATATTCAATATATATATATATATATATATATATATATATATATATTGAGAAAGAGAGAGAGAGAGATAGAAACTCAGCAACCCGAGTTCAAATCCTCAAGGTGACGTTATTTTCATTTCACATTGCGCTTATATCCTTGGGAAAGGTATGAATCCCACTATTCTCCCTCGAGCTATGAGTAAAATTGTAGGGCAGACTGAGCTCTTAGGCCTTAGTATGGCAACTTGTTTAGGAGGAGGAAAACTCTGAATTTAAACCTGTTCGATCCCCCCATGAGAAATTGACATTATTTTGTATCCTGATCGTGCGAATGGTTGGGTAAATATATTGGGTTTCTCAAAATAGACGCAACCCATTAATATGATAATGATTTATTTCTGATACAAGTGCAATGGCGGTCATTTGGAACACGTTCGGTAAAAAATGCATCCTCTGAGCTAGAGACATAAAATCATTTTTTTTTATATTAGAATCCAGGATATGCAATCGATTTTTTTTGTTTTGAGACAGTTTTAAATTATTTTGTCTCGAAGTAGTGATACAAAATATTTTTCCTCTTGCCCACTCGGCTAGGGCTGTAGAATACACTGACTGCACCCCCCCCCCCAACGAATGTCTTGGATATGACACTAAACAATCTGATGGTGAGGTTCCAGCAGTGCTGGAGTTTTGGGGAATGCGGAGTACCCCTTCATTGTCATTACTCCCAGGTCCACTCTTGCCCGGCGTGATAGGACCTGATAGGGCCCTATCTATAGGTTAAATAGAACTAACAGCATTCTTATGCTAAACTGAATTGTTTGAGTAAAGTGAATAGCTTGAAATAAATGTTTTTGACAATTAAACTGTACTTACATTTAAACTGTGAGCTTATGCTTAACTGAATTATTTGAAATAGAACTGTTATTCGACATTAAAACTGTATTTACACCGAACTGAATTGTTACATATAACTGCTTGAATAGTTGGAAATAAAAATCTTTTTGACAATTAAACTGTATACTTATGCTAAACTGAATTGTTTTAAATAGAACAGATTATTTACATAAAAATGGAATTGGCGTTAAATAACCTACAAAGATTGATATGCCATAAACCAACCAACCAACCAACCAACTATTTTTCCACACTTGTCCAAGGCATTATAATTGAGAATTAGTATTCTATTTTCAAATCTGATACAAAAAAACATATTATTATTTGTAGAGTTATTAGCAGTCACCAAAGGCATAGACAGCTATCAATAGGTTATCGGTCATATGGTAGTCAGACCTGATTGATAAAATAAAATGCTGTTTCTTCCAAGCAGCGGTTGTGTCGATACTGCTATATGGATGCACTACATGAACACTAACTAAAAGTATGGAGAAAAAGCTTGACGGCAACTACACAAGAATGCTGCGAGCGGTATTGAACAAGTCCTGGAGGCAACACCCCACAAAGCAGCAGCTGTACGGCCACCCAACACCCATCACAAAAACTATCAAAATTAGACGAACCAGACATGCAGGACACTGCTGGAAAAGTAGGGACCAGCTCATAAGTGATGTACTCCTGTGGACCCCTTCATATGGACAAGCAAAGGCAGGACGTCCAGCTCGAAACTACATACAGCAGCTCTGTGCCGATATACGGGATGTAGCCCTGAAGAACTACCGGAAGCAATGGACGATAGGGAGGGATGGCGAAAGGGGGTCAGGGATATCCGTGCTGATAGCGCGACATGATGATGATGATGTATATATATATGAATATATAAAGTTGGCGACCTTTGTCGAGGGTGACCCGAAGGCTCCCTTTTCAATAACTACAACACCGAGGTATATGAGAGGGAGCTACTCCTTTCCTTGGATTGCTCCAATGTTACCCTTGATCCTTACTTTATAATGCTGAGTGTTAAGCAAGAGGACATAAAGTACTATTTTTTAAGTCTTTGGAATGACTCGACCTGGGATTGAACTTCGGTCTCCATTGGCGAACACTCTACTCATTAAGCCAATGATATAGTTGCCTGTAACTTTTCATATCTAATAATATTCATTTGTTTGAACGCAGATATATGGTCTCAAGTAACTAATAATAATCTTTAGTAAACAATTATAGCTCCAAGTAACTAGTCTTAAAAACAATTCACAGTATATGATATCAAGTATTCTTAACACGAATAATTTTTAAAAAGATGGCTTCGAGCTGACTAAGAAAAGAAGCAAAAGGTACCCCGCAAAAACAATCACAGACGCCGACTACGCTGATGACTTAGCGTTACTGGCGAATACGCCTAATCAAGCAGAGACACTGCTGCATAGTTTGGAACGAGCTGCAGCAGGCATTGGCCTCCATGTCAATGCGCACAAAACTGAATATATGTCTTACAACCAAACGGGCAACATTACCACTCTAGACGGAGCCTCTCTGAGGCTAGTGGACAAATTCACCTACCTAGGAAGTAGCGTCTCATCAACAGAAAACGACATCGACACACGGCTGACGAAAGCATGGACGGCTATAGATAGGCTCTCAATAATATGGAAATCAGACCTGACCGATGAAATGAAGCGCAGTTTCTTCCAGGCAGCGGTTGTGTCGATACTGCTATATGGATGCACTACATGGACGCTAACCAAACGGCTGGAGAAGAAGCTTGACGGCAACTACACAAGAATGTTGAGAGCAATACTGAACAAGTCCTGGCGACAACACCCCACGAGACGCCAACTGTACGGCCACCTGCCTCCCATCACGAAAACTAAACAGGTCAGACGAGCCAGACACGCCGGACACTGCTGGAGAAGCAAAGACGAGCTCGTAAGTGACGTACTACTATGGACCCCCACATATGGCCAAGCAAAAGCAGGACGACCAGCCCGAACATACATACAGCAGCTATGTGAGGACACAGGATGTAACCTGGAAGACGTGCCGGAGGCGATGAACGATAGGGAAAAGTGGCGAGAGATGGTCAAGGATATCCGTGCTGGCGGCACGACATGATGATGATGATGATGATGATTTGACCCATTGATGGGACCCTAACAGGTACTACCACTCCCGGTCAGAGTTGACCTGGGAGTAATGACAACGAAGATGTACTCCACATTCCCCAGCATTCCAGAACTGGAGTCTGACTATCTATTGCAGGTTATTATTTTCACCGGGCACCATTTAAGGGGGAGCTTTCCCCCTCGGTACCGGATAAGGTCAGAGTTTACTAAGTCTCACTGACATACTCCGTAAAAATATTACCTCGAAATATCTGCCATTTATGAGTTATCGCTTAATATATTACTAATATGCATCACACAAGAAACTTACATCTTGGCCAAAGTATCGGTTCATTGCTTGATAAGGATATCTACTTCACAAATACATTTTAGAAGCTCAGTCGGCTGGGGCTGTAGAATACACCGACTGCATCTCTGCAGAGGAGTAAAACCTCCCCAACGAGTGTCCTGGAGATGACATTAAGAAATCTGATGGTGAGGCTCCAGTAATGCTGGAGTTTTGGGGAATGCGGAGTACCCTTTCATTACCATTGCTCCCAGACCCACTCTGGCTCGGAGTGGTAGTACCTTAAAGGGTCCTATCTATGGCTCTAATAGAGCTGTTTGACATTTTAACAGCTGGCAAACAAATGACTAATTTGAATAGACTGATGTTTAATTGAATTGTTATTGACCATTCATATACGTATATCTCGTATATCTGATCTATATGTATAAACTGGGTTTGAAATTAAGTAATCGACAATAGTTAATATGCCGTTAATCCAAACCAAACCAAGATTAGAAATGAAGGGTTTGTTATTTATTTCCAATCGGACTTTTGTAATCTTCATAAGTGTTGCCCAGTCGGCTGGGGCTGTAGAATACATCGACTGCTTCTCTGCAGAGGGGTAAGACCCCCACCCCACCCAACGAGTGTCCCGGATATGACACTAAACAATCTGATGGTGAGGTTCCAGCAATGCTGGAGCTTTGGGGAATGCGGAGTACCCCTTCATTGCCATCGTTCCCAGGTCCACTCTATGGGTTAAATAGAGCTCCCAGCTTACTTATCCAGGAAAAGGAGTAGCACCCTCCCCTACATCGCGGTGTTGTAGCAAATCGAAAATGGAACCCTCGGGTAACCCTCAACTTTGGTCGCCAACAACTAACTTATTCAGATGAAGCTATTTTCTGTATTGAAGCTGGTAACGACCTCGGCCTTTTTTCTTTATAGCTTGAGGAGTAAAATGATGTTAAGATTTTTTGTTGGTATGTTCTAAGAATTTAGTAAATGTAAAATCTCATTTCTGAAATTATTTTATAAGAAGGTTTTACAGAAAATTTACTTTCACTCATTTTACTTTATAGTAATCAATAATCCGCAAAATTTTCAGAAAAATAAGCTTATTTGTTTATTTATTCATTTATTTATTCACTGAGATTATTCTTTAAATAAAAACAAACATTTTATGATGAATCAAAAATGAATTCTCAAGTTCTCATTGGCTGTTAGCAAAAATTAAATTAGTCTTTATGCATATAATCATTGAGCTGATATATATATATATATATATATATATATATATATATATATATATATAAGGAAAATGTAATTTAAATTATATATATATATAATTTATTTATATATATATATAATTATATAATTATTTGTATATATAAATACGATTTAATATATATATATAATTTATATATATATATATATATATATATATATATATATATAATTCAAATGACATTTTCCTTATTTTATATTAATCTCTTTTTTAATTTATTGAATATGTTCACTAAAATCGAGCTTAAGTAGGGAAATGTTAATCATTTGGGGTTACGGTAAGTGTAAATCGATTGTTCGGGGTACTAGTCCAGCCTATGTGAAAGGTTTGGATTTTAGCTCTGCTCGATAAGTCGACCTCTTGTTTCGTTAAGATTTTTGTCAGGCTTAAAAGATCGACTTGTAAGTTGGAAATTTTTGTGGCCATCTGTTGGGGTTACGGTATGTAGTGTATATTGATTGTTCAGGGTACTGGTCCAGCCTGTGTTAAAATTTTGGATTTTAGCTCTGCTCAATAAGTCGACCTGTAGGCTTAAATGATCGACTTGTACGTCGTAATTTACGGTCGATAGTTAATAGAATTAGATAAAATTCAAGTAAGAAAAATTGAATAAGAAAGTGTTCTATGACAGAATGGATCTAAAATCTAAAATCTAATATATCCAAACTGATAACGTCATTGAAAATTTTACGCAGTCTACAGAATCATCAAACAGATAAAGAAAAAAAAATAGCAAATCTCTCCCATAAAAAATTTGGGGTATGCTGGGAAAAAATCCTTTATGTATAGAAAAGATAATAATAATTGCAGATTATTTATGTAGGAAAAATGTATTCTAGAATATACTAAGAATAATTACCGAATAAATAAAGTGCAACAAACATCTTCTGTATCACTTACTACCTGATTGATTACAAGATGTATTTTACAAGTAGTTTTACGTATTTTGAACTGTACTGATACCAAAAATCAATAGAATAGTAACATGTTTTTTCTTTTTTCTTTCTTTATTCTTTTTCTTTCTTCTTTTTTTTTTTTTTTTGTATATGAGTGTATATCAAGTTCACAAACATCGTACCACATGAGAAAATCCTCATATTTTACATACAGTTGTCTAGTCACGTTTTTCTCCCCTTTCTCTGTATCTACACTATTCAGTTTTAGTTGTACATATGGTCACTTACTGATATTGAGTACTTTTTTCTCATAAATTTAGAGAACCATATATACGTCATATTTGTTCGTCAATGGTCCGAGAAACTGGGATTCAATCCCAGGTCGAGTCACACGAAAGACTCAAAAATGGTACTTGGTGCCACCTTGCTTAACACTCAGCATTACAAGTTACTGATCAAGGGCAAAGTAGAGCAATCTAGCGAATAGAGTAGCGCCCTTCCTTGTGTAGTAGCTATTGAAAAGGAAGCTTTCGGGTCACCCTCGACTATGGTCGCCAACTTCACTAACTTATATGTACGGGTTGGTTGAAAAATAATACCCTATTTTAAATTCTTATGATTTATTTCTTAACTATGATTTTTACCTTGCCCAGTTGGCTTCGGCTGTTGAATATACCGACTACTTCTCGTTGCGGGAGTCTTCATGGATGCAGTCGGTGTATTCTACAACACTAGCCAACTGGGATACATTGCTTCAAGTAACTATTGCCAAGTCGACTGGAGCGGTAGAATACACCGACTGTATCTCGGCAGAGAGGTAAAACCCGCACCGACGAGTGTCCTGGATATGACACTAAACAATCTGATAGTGAGATTTTAGTTATGTTAGAGCTTTGGGGAATGTGGAGTACCCCTTTAGTACCATTGCTCCCAGGTTTAATCTGGTTCAGGATGGTAGCACCTGATAGGGTCCTATCTATGGGTCAAATAGAACTAAACTGTGTTGGTACTTATGCAAATCGGAATTTCTTGAAATAGGACTGTTTTGACATTTAAACTGCGTACTTAAGCTAAATTGAATTGATTGAAATGGAACTGTTTTTGTTCGCTAAACTGAATTGTTCGAAATACAAGTTTTTGACATTGAAATTGTACTTACGCTAAACTGAATTGTTTGTAGTAGAACTGTTTTTACATTTAACAGTACAGAAACCAAAAAACTATACTTATACTAAACGGAATTGTTTGAAATAGAACTGGTTGACTAAATTGAATAGCTTGAAATAGAAGTGTTTTGACAATTAAACAGTGTACCTATGCTAAACTGAATTGTTTGAATTAGAACTGTTTATTTGTATAATATGGATTTGGCATTAGATAACCTACAAAGGTTGATATGCCATAAACCCAAACAAACAAACAAACAAAATGATTTTTACTAGCAATAAATCGTAAGTATTTTGGAATATGGAGTTATTTTTCAATCACCATATATATATAGATATATATATGTATATAAATAGGATTGTCTTTTTATTTTCATCGAAGCAATTGTCAGAGATGAAAAATATTAACTTGACCATTGAATATCTTCTTATTATTATTATTATTATTATTATTATTATTATTATTATTATTATTATTTACTCCTTTAGAGTTTTTCACATCAGTGTTAGCTGATGGTTTTTCACTGGAGTTTGAGTGACAGCAAGTCTCCTCAAGTCTCCAGGACTCGTCTCAGAATTCTGCCCGTTCTCAGCAATGCTGTCGTTTGGATAGTCTCTTCCCGTCCGCCAACTTCCAAGTCCTCCAGGCCTTTTAATAATCCTTTAGTTATAGTGCCTAACACACCACAATCGTTACTTTCATGTTCCACAGCTTTTTCAATTCTCTAGCAAGGTCAAGGTACTTATCCTTCTTTTCACTTTCCGTCAGATTTATTCTGTGGTCCGCCGGGACAGCAAAGTCGACAATTTTGCAGATTCTCTCTTTTTTTTTTTTTTTTTTTTTTTTGTTGATTATTATGAGGTCTGGTCTTCTGGTCGGGATTAGGTGATCCGTTTGTATGTTAAAGTCCCATAGGAGCTTATGCGAGTCATTTTATTATTATTATTACTATTATTATTATTATTGATGATTGTATTATTTTACTCCTTGCTAGTCTTTGTCGCCATCGTTAAGTCATGGTCTTTCCCTGGTGTCTGATTAAGAGCAAATGTCCTCAGATCTCCTGGCCTCCCCTCAGTATTCTGACCGATCTCAGCAATACTATAGCCAGAATGGTCTTGATTCGTTCTCCGATTTCTAGCTCTTCCAGCCCCCTTTTCCAAGCATTCGGTGGCCGTTCCAAGCGCTCCTATTACCACTGGTATCACCGTCACTCCAATGTTTCACAGCTTTCTTAATTCTATAGCAAGGTCCAAGTAATTGGCTCTCATTTCACTTCATTATTTTTCATTTATTTATTTATTTATTTTCTATTTGGAATTTTTTTTTGGGGGGGGGTATTGTAATCAGAAAGAAATTGACATTCAGCTCTGCCGGAAATGTTGTTATACTGTTGGTGAGTACGTATCACTGGGTGAAAGAAAGAGCGGGAAGCCGAAACTACTACAACTTCACGAATTAGCATAATAACGAACGCCGAAAAAGATCTCTTGGGTGACTCGGAGTGTTAATAGCGCAATTCAGGGCTTAAGAAAAACCAACAAAGGACGCGGAAAAGGACAGCAATTGGGAGCAACATTTCCATGATAATTTCACCGTTCCCTCGTCTTTCTCTCTCTCTCTCTCTCTCTTCATATTTGACTTTCTTTTTTCATCTGTATTTATCTCTGTCTCTCTATCTCTGTCTCTGTCTGTCTCTCTCTCTCTTCTTTATATTTCTCTTTCTTTTTTCATCAGTATTTATCTCTGTCTCTGTCTCTGTACCTCTGTCTGTCTCTCTCTCTTCAATTTCCAATGTTTAAACATTCCCGCTAATTATAAACGCCGTTTTTCGACGACGACGATAAGGACATTAATGGAAATGCAGTCTGCTAGCTACAATTCCAGTGTGAAAGCCCACCTTCCATTCAAGAGAGAATGAAGGCAGACACTACTCATTTGAATTCAACTAAGAGATTTCAATCTCGAATCTAAAAGTGTTTAACATTAATTTCCAAATACCAGTTTGATCCTCGCTGAGTGCTACGCTGTTTTTTCTATATACTAGACTAAGTTAAACTTATCAAATAGATTTGTGCCATGGCTAACAAGCTAGTCTTTCAGAGTAATTCAACTGTGAGTCCGATCATCACTAACCTTAGTAAATATACTTTGGTACCTACCATATAGCGAAAAACTAATTAACTAATGACGCAATACCTGTAACCTAGTCCAAACATAAATGACTATAAAACATATATGTAATAACACACACACACACACACACACATATATATATATATATATATATATATATATGTGTGTGTGTGTGTGTGTGTGTGTGTGTGTGTGTGTGTGTGTGTGTGTGTGTGTGTGAAGTAAATAATCTATAAGAGATAGGGTGTATACTTTGATGGCTGGTTGGTTGGTTTTACTGCATGTAAATTATTATTGGGTTGCCAAAGTCAATCACTTTTCAAGCTATCATATGGTTGCAAGAGAGTATTCCTATTTTATAATAATAATAATAATAAACGAAAAGAGAGAAAAATACCAAGACCTTGCTAGATGACTGAAAAAACTATGGAACAAGAAAGTGATGGTGATACTAAATGTAATTGGTCTGCTCGATATGGTCATTAAAGGTTTGGTATAAGACTGGATGACTTGGAAATAATAGGACAGATGGAGACCATCCAAACTACGGCATTATTAAAATATCAAGAAGAGTCCTGCAGACCTGCGGAAACTTGCTGTCACTCAGGCTCCAGTGAAAAACCATTGGTTAATACTGATGTGAAAAACTCTCAATGAGTAAAATAATAATAATAATAATAATAATATGGGCGTTTTAAACGACTAATAAACATTTCACACGACAAAACTAGGACATGGCTAATAAAAGGAAACTTTATGAGAGAAACAGAATCTCTCCTAATAGCAGCACAAAACAATGCCGGAAGAACCAATCATATCAAAGCGAGAATAGATAAGACTCAACAAAATAACAAGTGTAGACTATGCGGTGACAGAGACGAAATCATCAATCACATAATAAGCGAATGCAGCAATTTAGCGCAGAAGGAATATGAGACTATATCCGACTGGATCGGCAAGGTGATCGACAGGGAGATGTGCAAGAAATTTAAATTTGACCATAGGAACAAATGGTATATGCACAAACCAGCACCTGTCCTAGATAATAACACACATAAACTCCTATGGGACTTTTATATACAGGCAGATCACCGAATCTCGGCCAGAAGACCAGACTTAATAATATTCAAAAAACAAAAAAACAGAAAAGAGAACTTGCAAAATTGTCGACTTTGCTGTCCCGGCTGACCACAGAATAAAACTGAAAGAATGTGAAAAGGATAATCACCTCGACCTCGCTAGAGAATTGAAAAAGCTGTGAAACATGCAGGTGACAATTATACTAATAGTAATTGGTGCGTTTGAAACAATAATTAAAGGATTACTAAAGGGACTGGCGGACTTGGAAGTTGGCGAACAAGTGGAAACCTCCAAACTACTACATTTTTAAGAACGGTCAGAATACTGAGAAGAGTCCTGGAGACTTGAGGAGACTTGCTGTCACTCAAACACCAGTGAAAGATGATCAGCTAACGCTAATGTGAAAATTTCTAATGAGTAAATAATAATAATAATAATAATGATGATAATAAAATCCTGCAAAATTATCGACTTTGCTATCCCGGTTGACCACAGAATAAAACTGAAAGAATGTGAAAAGAGAGGTTAGTACCTCGACCTTGCTAGAGAATTGAAAAAACTATGGAACATGAAGGTGACAATTATACCAATTGTGATTGGTGCTTTTGGCACGGTAACTAAAGGATTATTAAAGGGCCTGGGGGATTTGGAAGTTGGCGGCCGAGTGGAGACCATCCAAACAATAGCATTATTGAAAACGGCCAGAATACTTAGAAGAGTCCTGGAGACTCGAGGAGACTTGCTGCCACTCAATCTCCAGTGAAAGGCCATCAGATGTCGCTGATGTGAAAAACTCAAATGAGTAAATAGCGATAATATGTGAAATATGGAGGTGGCGTTGATGCCATTTGTAATCAATGCGCTTAGAACGGTCACTAAAGTCTTTAAAAGAGGCTGGAAGAGTTGGAAATCAGAGGACAAGTCGAGACCATCCAAACTACAGCATTATTAAGATCGGCTAGAATACTGAGAAGAGTCCTGGAGACTTGAGGAGACTCTCTGTCACTCAAACTTCAGAGAAAGACCATCAGCTAACGCTGGTGTGAAAAACTCGCCATAATAATAATAATCATGAGGATAATTATTTGCATACATGTATATGGTTTCTGGTATTTCAAGTAACGAATAATAAGAATCCTTTGTAAACAATTATAGCTTCAATGATTGGTTGGGTGTTTGGTTGGGTTTTATGACATATCAACCATTGTAGGTTATTTAATGCCATTTTTATGTATGAAAACAGTTCTATTTCAAACAATCCAGTTTAGCATAAGTATGCAGTTTAAATGTTAAAACAATCCTATTTCAAAAATTCAGTTTAGCATAAGTTCAGTTTTTTGTTTACACACGGTTAAATGTAAAAACAATTCTATTTCAAACAATTCACTTTAGCATAAATACGCTGTTGAAATGTCAAAACAGTTGTATTTCAAACCATTCAGTTTAACATAAATACCCAGTTTAATTCTATTTGACCCAAACATAGGATCCCCTCTGGTGCTACTAGTCCGGGCCTGAGTGGACCAGGGAGCTATGGCAATGAAACAGTACTCCACATTCACCAAAGCTCCAGCATTACTGAAAACATCAGGGTTTTTTTTTTTTGTCATATCAAGACACTCGTTGGGAGGGTCTTACCTCTCTGCAGAGATTTAGTCGGTGTATTCTACAACTCCCCTCCCCAGCCGACTGGACCATAAAGCTTCAAGTAACTATTCTTACTGCCAATAATTTGCATTTGGTTATATGGTTTCTAGTATTTTTATCTAATACTAATAATTTTCAGACAGATGGAAGCCTAACAAATACTATAACGCTATTCCAGAACTGGAGCGAGATGCGGTTTTGTGCCATACCAACGTCCCCATATTTTTTGCGGGGGAGTAGGCTCTCTCCTTTGCAGTCGATGTATTCTAAGTCCTATTGACTGGGAGATTATTAAAATTAGGATACAAATTAAAACTTTTGAATCACACAAAAATAAACTTCTCTGACCGAAATACGTTTCTGTAAAATACAAGGAAATGATTAGTTTCACAGAACAAAAAAAAATTGTTTGGTTATTTTTATTTTATTTTATCTTTTTTTTCTTTCGTTTCTTTTTTTTTTTTTTTTTTTTTTAGGGATCACTTCTATTATTTGGCCATTCATACTAACTAAAAAAAATATTTGCTCGTCTTATTTCCTATGCAAATTAATTCGTTTATCTAAAAATAAATTTTTATTAATCCATAACAAAATTGCTTACGGGGGAAAATGAGATCTGATTTATTCCAGCCGTCGATTATGCGTGTGTGTGTGTCTCTGTATCTGAGTGAAAGTGCGTATAAGGGTATATGCGTGTGTTAATGTGTGTGTGTATGTGTGTGTGTCTGTGTTATAATGTGTTATGGTGTGTGTGTGTGTGTGTGTGTGTGTGTGTGTGTGTGTGTTTTAGTGTCTGTATGTGTGTCAGGGTGTTAGTGTGTGTCTGTGTCTGTGTGTGTAAGGGTGTGTCTGTGTGTCTGTGTCGGTTAGTGAGTGTGCGTGTATCTGAGTGTGTCTATGCGTTTGTGTGTCTGTGTATTTCTGTGTGAGGTTACATGTCTGTGTCTCCGTGTGAGTGTGTGTGTCACTGAGTGCGTATTTGTGAGTTAGCGTGAGTCTCTGTGTGTAGGTGTGTATGTGTGTGAGACTTAGAGAGTGTGAGTGTGTCTGTGTATGTCTCTATGCGTCTGTGTGTCCGTGTCTCTTGTGTGTGGGTGAGTGTGGAAGAGAATGTGAGTGTAAACGAGTATGATGGTAAGTATGTATGTGTGTATACGTGTCAGTGAGTGCGAGTGTGGCTGCATGTGTCTTTGTGTCTACGTATGTTTGTGTGGGTCTACGTGTTTTCGTGTGTGCGTGTGTGCGTGAGAGAGAGAGAGAGTGTGAGAGAGAAAGAGAAAGAGAGAGAGAGAGAGAGAGAGAGAGTTCACTGCAAACTAAAAATTTCAATAATTTTGTTCTGGAAATTATTTTTTCCCTAAATCCAGACAATTTTTTAATGTTTTCTTTTTCGTCCTGATAAACACTGGTGTAAGGCGGCGAGTCAATGCTATAACCCCTACCCCATTTCTAATAAACATCGATTGCTATATTTCCGAACGATTTGTCGATATCAATGGAAATAGGTTAGAATACACTAACCGTATCCCCTGTGGAGAAGTAAGACAACCGCCCCCCTCCCTGACACACAAAAAAGGTATCTTGCATCTGGTGGTGAGTATCAAGTTTTGGAGATCAGAAAAATGTAAAATACTCTTTTATCGACATTACTTCCCGCTCCACTCTGACCGGGAGTGGTCATACCTGTTAGTGTCTTATGTCTTATGGCTCAAGGACATCGGTTAAAAAATTATTTATATTTGATTGGATAGTGTGCAAAAATACTTTAAAGAAAAATTACTCAAGAAAACAAATATAAACGTTCACGAAAAGCTATTTTCAAAGCGCTTGCCTTAAAACAACCCTTGGCGGGTTGATATGCCGTAAAAATCAATCAGTCGATCAATCATATTTCTAACAGTCGGTGAAAATAATTAGATATTACGACATGGATGCTTATTGTAGGGGTGGATTTTAACAACATTTTTAAAAGTCCTAGCCATCCACCATGTGACATACCACGTGACATGATAATCAGATTGAGGAAACGAGTGTGAAGAATAGACGAAAACCATTTTTATAATCAAAGATCACGACTTACAGTGATATTTTCGTCAAGTTTCATCGACACATCTCAAAGTCCTTTTAAATCTTAAATTATTCCTTAATGGGAATGATGATTTTGGTGAACGCTGAGGAGATCACAAATATTTGATTTTATCTTCTACACGCCATTGTTGGGTTATTTACTGCCAAAGTCTGTTTAGCAATTATGGTCTCTAATCAGAGGTCAAAAACGTATTTTCAAAACCCTTTTGATATGGTAGATAACATCATTACCACATACAGGTCTATCTGATCTATTGATTGGCCACTAATGTACTAATACTGCAGATTACTGGGAGTAATGGCAAAGTAAGTAACTCTACACTTCCTCAGAGCACTAGCAAGGGAATCTCACTATTGGCTGCTGCTGAGCTTTATCAACAGGATACACTATTTTGGGAGCTGTCTTAATCCTCTGCTAGGATTGTAACTGGTGTGTTCTTACCCTTACGAACGGGTTGAGAGTTTATCCTTTATTAAATTCGTTCTGCTATACTATCTCGTCGTAGGTTGAAGACTCGAGTGAGTTGCAGCTTTTTGCTAAAGTTACAAAAAAAATAAGAGGTATAGACTATGCGAGTCAAAAATTGTGGTTGCTTGGGTTTTTTTCGGAGCCAATGAACACAATACCTTCAAACTTATATATTTATTTCATCAACATTCGTGTGTTATTTTATGCCAAAGCCACCCTTGTAGAAGGACTGCAGTGATGTATTTCAACTAATGGCTGGTGGGAATGAGAGGGTTCATACCAATCCTAAGAGTATAAATCCGAAAGGGAATGTCATAGCGCAACTGGAGTTCGGACTCACTTCCTTAGAGACCACATTCTATTACGCCACGGGACTACCCCTTCCCAAAGTTACAAAAGAACATAGATAGATAGATAGATAGATAGACTGTTTGGTTGGTTGGTTGGATTTTTTATGGCATATCAACCCTTGTAGGTTATTTAATGTCAAATCCTGTTTATATATATATATATATATATATATATATATATATATATATGATTTGCAAAGGAATAGTTTGTTGGTAACACTTTAAGCAAGCCAACGCTCATTTGTTTGCACACAGTTAAATAGTTTCAAGTATTGTTATCTAACACTAACAATTCAATTCAATATCAGTTACTTGTTTTCCCACAGTTAGATGGTTATATATATATATATATATATATATATATATATATATATATATATATATACTTTAAGAAAACAACAAAACCGGTCACAGGATTATAAATTTATTTCCATCCTGTTACGCATTTTTGAAATTTCCAAAAACACCAAAAAAAATTAACAGGACCTCTTCAGATCTTTTAGATAAAAAAAACTCCCCACTCCGGTTTAACTGGACCAAAGAATACTATATATATATATATATATATATATAATTTGTAAGTGAAAAGTTTTTAGGTAATTTCCACAAAATTAAGTAATGATTCTGCGAAGTTGAATGGTTTCAATTACTGCTATCAAACGTTTATAATTATATCTAATATTAATCATTTGTTTGCACACAGTAAAGTGTTTTCGAGCATTGCTATTTACGGTTGGTTGGTTGTTTTATTTTACGGCACATCAATCCTTTTCGGGTCAATTAACGCTGAATTAAATTTCAAACAATTCAATTTAGCATAAGTGCACAGTTTAGTTCTATTTGACTGATAGATAGGACCTTATCAGGTGCTACCACTCCGGGTCAGAGTGTACCTGGCAGATATAGCAATAACAGGGTACTCCGCATTCCCTTAAGCTCTAGTATTACTGAAGTCTCACTATCAGATTGTTTAATGTCATATACAGGGCACTCATTGGGGGACTTAACCCTCTGCAGAGATGCAGTCGGTGTATTCTGCAGCCTCAGCTGACTGGGCCAGCATAGCTATTAAACTAATAATTATATTCAACACTTATTCCTTCGCACACACTCAAATTGTTTCTAGTATTGCTATATAACAGCAATAACTCAATTTTTGCACATAGTTTAAAGGTTTCAAGTATTCCAATCAAACACGAATAATTCTATTTAGTATTAATAATTTGTTTGTGCGCACTTAAAATGCTTCAAAAGTTTTTTGTTGCTGGTGTTGTTGTTTTGCAGAGAGTTAAATAGTTTCAAGTACGGATACTTAACACAAACAATTCTCTAAAAGAATCATGTGTTTACGTACCGTTAAATAGTTTAAGTTCTATTTGACCAATAAATGGAACTATAACAGGTACTACCACTCCGGGCCAGAGTGGACCTGGGAGTCATTGCAATGAAGGGGCACTCCACATTTCCCGAAGGTCAAGGATTGAAGCCTCAACATCAGGTTGTTTAGCGCCATACCCAGAACAACCTTTTTTTAACTCCTCTGCAGAGATCCAAAAGGTGTATTCTATAGCTGCAGCCAACTATGCTGAATATTCAAGTTGATTAAGATAGATAGATAGATAGATAGATATTAAAAAACTGAGATAGAAATTTCCTTTCGCCTTGTTACCTCGTTGTCGCAGAATAACGTCCCCGGTGAGTGGCAATAAACAAAAATCTTACTAAAAATTAAGATGAACAGAAAATACAATGTTGTGTTTGGGTGGGGGGACGTGTAGCTTCTTTTCTTTTTTTTTTTTTTTGGTTCTTTTTTTATTCGAAGCCAATAAATGCAACACCTTCAAACTCCTCAAAGAACGAATCTAATGTCAGGTTTCAATTCGAGGGTCCTAAAAATTGATGAAGAAGTGGAAGTGGATGCCACGACAACGTTGTTTACACACAATAATGCGTTGACATGTTTAGAAAAGTCTCTCTCTCTCTATCTCTCTCTCGATCTCTCTCTCTCTATCTATCTCTCTCTCTCTATCTATCTATCTATCTCTATCTCTCTCTCTCTTCTCTATCTCTCTCTATCTATCTATCTCTCTCTCTCTATCTCACTTTATTAACTTCTTCGTACTTACACAAAGAATTTCAACGCAAGTAATTTTTTTTCAAGATACCCTTATCTATTTATTTTTTCTTTGTTAAAGTTGACAATAGTAAAAGAAAACGAATAAATCTAAAATCTACAAAGATCAAGAATTTAATCAATACAGCAGTCCTTCTCTCTCTCTCTCTCTCTCTCTCTCTCTCTCTCTCTCTCTCAATTTCAGAAACACTTTGAATCTAATTTTCAAGTACGTTACTCGTTTCCTTGAATTCCAAGCCAAGTTGACATGATCATAATTTTGAAGAGATTTTGAAGAGATTTTCTATTGGTTGTTTATTATTATTATTATTATTATTATTATTATTATTATTATTATTATTATTATTATTATTATTTTCTTCTTCTTCTCCTTCTTCTTCTTCTTCTCCTTCTTCTTCTTAAATAGGCACTTTTAGAACAATTAAAACATCTCCAGAGTTTTATTTTAAAATCTCTGACGGGGTTAACTTTTTTGACAAAAGTAATGAGTCAGCATTTCAAGTGTCTGATATTTTGTGGAGCTGCCGTTGATAAAGGAGTTAACCGCAGAGGGGTTTATTCATCTTTCCATCGTTGGCAGGGGTGGGGAATTCATCTTTACATATGCTGATGACGAAGTGACAACTATGCCAAATACATTTGTACGCATTGATGAAAACTTTTCGAGAGCTATTTAGTTATATACTCTTTACAAAAAGCTCGTAATGGTTCTCATATATATATATATATATATATATATATATATATATACATATGCAAAGTAAAGTAAAGTTGGCGACTATAGTTGAGGGCGACCAAAAGACTCCCTTTTTAATAGCTACTACACCAAGGTGTAGGGGAGAGCGCTACTCCTTTCCCAGGATTACTCCACTTTACCCTTGATACGTGCCTTATATCGCTGAGTGTTAAGCAAGGAGGTATCAAGTACCATTATATTAAGTTACGTTGGCTACCGTAGTCGAGGGTGACCAGAAGGCTCCCTTTTCTAGAGCTACTACACCAAGGTGTAAGGGAGAGCGCTACTCCTTTCCCTAGATTGCTCCACTTTACCTCGATCCTTACCTTATAATGCAAGGTAGCATCGAGTATCATTTTTTGAGTCTTTGGTATGACTCGACCTGCGATTGAACCCTGGTCTCCCGGGCCATTGGCGAACACTCTAACCATTAGGCCAATGTCCGCCAACGTCAAGTCAGCAGATGGTGGGAACGATTCTATTTTCGGATTTTCTCTCAACAATATCCTTTTAATTCAAAATCCAAAAGAGGACTCAATGTAAGATAATAATAAATTAAAATACGGAGCAAATAATTCCATATAAAAGAAAAACCCTTAGAAATTACTCGTAATGGCCAAGGGATTTCGGTTCATGCCTTTGAGTTTAGTTAGGCTGAGAACCTTTCGGCTCAGCACATGGGTTAGTTAGGTGCAAACCTTGATGCAGGTGTTAACGCGGGCACGCGCGGGTGGACGATGGTGTCACTCAGAGATGTCACAATAGTCCGAGACGAAACGGTTGACGGAGTGCGAGTGACGTCACGCACCGGAAGTGCGCAGATGTTTGTGAAGAATTGAAAGAAAGTTAGAAGAGTTGAGAATAGACACTGGAAGAAGACGGTTCGACTTTTGGGGCTCGCTGAGGCGAGACGAATTTGCGCGCCGTGGGTGCCGCACGAGATGGGGGCCAGATGCATAAGACAGCATAGCAAGATTGTGTCTCTCCTCCTTACGTCGAGACCTTTAACTCAAAGTTAAGAAAAAGGTTTCGTACCTGAACAAGAAGTCGTTACGTGTTTTCGAATTTCGAGATTCCTATGTTCTTTATATGTTCTATCGTTATGAACATTATATGTCTATTTCGCACATGGCGTTAATTGTGGCTATAGTACATTAGATCTACATCTTCAGACAAAGAAATAATGAAAAATTTCTGATGAACATTTAGAAAGATCCATAAAATTCAGGTCACCCAATCTCCCTAACCTAAATATTATTTGCTTTTTTATTTTTTATATTTCATTTTTTTGTTGTTTTTTTTTTGTTTTTGTTTTTCCTGTCTGGTTAACAAATGACATTCAATTCCTGTATCAAGATGTTTCAATTTTTGACTTTTCCTTTCCACTTATTTTTTATGTAATGGCAAACAAACTTTTAAACCTAAATGAAGGAGATGAGTAAAAAATATAGAATAAAGGAATAAATTCATTTAGGGAGAGAAAAATTATCTACTATAAACAACTTTCATGGGAATTATAACCTCTAAACAAAAATAAAATTATATTATAAAATATCATATTGTATATTAATACTATTTCATTAAAAAAAGCGAAGGTGCTACCACTCCGGGTCAGAGAGGACCAAGGAGCTATGGTAATAAAAGGTTGGTTGTTTAGGTTTTATGGCATATCGTCCTTTGTAGTTTATTTAATGCCAAATCCATTTTTATACAAATAATCGGCTCTATTTTAAACATTTCAGTTTAGCATGAATTCACAATCTAATTCTCAAAAACATTTCTATTTCAAGCTATGATTTAGTCGGTTCTAATTAAAACAATTCAGTTTAGCATAAGTATAGTTTTTCTTTACACAGTTTAACGTCAAAAACTGCTCTATTTCAAACAATTCAGTCTAGCATAAATACGCATTTTAAACATCAAAACAGTTCTATTACACGTAGTTCAGTTTACCGTAAGTACGCATTTTATTTCTATTTGACCCGTAGATAGGACCCTATCAGGTGTTACCACTCCGAGCTTGAGTGAACCTGGGAGGGAAAGCAATGAAGGGTACTCCGTATTCGCCAAATCTCCAACATTATTTGAGCCTCACCATCAGGTTGATTAGTGTCATGTCCAAGGCAGTCACTGGGGGAGGCTTACCCCTCTACAGAGAAGCAGTCGGTGTATTCTACAGACCCAGTTGACTGAGCCAGTAATAATGGGGTACCCTGCATTCCCCAAAGTTCCAACACTACTTGAGCCTCGCCATCAGGTTGATTAGTGTCATGTCCAGGGCAGTCACTGGGGTAGCCTTACCCCTCTGCAGAGAAACAGTCGATGTATTCTACAGCCCCAGCCGACTGGGCCAGTAATAAAGGGGTACCCTGCATTCCCCAAAGTTCCAACATTACTGGAACCTCACCATCAGGTTGTTTAGTATCATGTCAAGGACACTTGTTGGGGGAGCCTTATCCTTCAGCTGAGATTCAGTCGGTGTATTCTACAGCCCCAGTCGACTTGACCTTATATTTATGAATATGGTCAATTATATTATCAATATTAATATACCCCAACGAGGAAACTGGAAGAGCATTCTAGCTTTATACATTTAATCACTGACATGGAGGAAAACGACTTCAGCAACTCCATAGGGAACATCCCGACTCCTTAATCCTCTCAAGCTACGCTATTCCAAATTAAATATTTGTTATCTATCAGTGATGTTTGTAATTTTGGCAAATAAATATTCTCTGCTGATTTTCGAATAGCTTTAATTAGCGCATACATCTTAAATTTAAAAAAAAGGATTTTTTTCGGTCATGTCTCGTCAGATAATTTTGTGAAAAAAAGTTGGCAATAAACGGAAGTAAACTTCATGGTCAGTGAAGTCCAAGACCAAAAAGATCTTTATCATCAACTGCGATATGGTTTATTCCTATTTATTGCCTAATTCTGTCACGAAGTTCTCTGACGAGACATGGCCGAAAAATCCCTCTTGAGAACTTATGATGTATGCTCTACTTAATGCTATTCTAAAACACAATAAATTATATATATATATATATATATATATATATATATATATATGTGTGTGTGTGTGTGTGTGTGTGTGTGTTATGCATTCAATAAGTTTCCACACTTTTTTGTACAGGTATATAAAATTGTCGTAGACTCTTGAAAATTCAGTATGTCATTGCTATACATCTTTTGAGATGACTAACCAATTTTTATGATTTCAGGTTCAAATGAACAGCTACCGCAGGAATTAGAATACACCCTAGTAAAGCCTGATTGTCACAGCTGGGGAATTTCAAAAATGCAATCTGGACGTGAGGACACTTTAGAAGAACGATATGCAATAAAATTCTGTTTTAAACTTGGAAAAAATGCCACCGAAACGTATGGAAAGCTTCAGACTGCTTTTCGACCATCTTGCATGAATCGAGCATCAGTTTTTGAGAGGCATAAGCGATTCAAGGAAGGCAGGGAATCTGTGAGGGATGATGAGGAGTAAGGAAGTCAATACACCTGAGTTGATTAGCCCAAGGATTAGGGTTAGGGTTACTATATTTTAAGGGAGTTCAGGAAGAGATTCCCAGGGAAGAGGCCAGCACTCTTCAAATCGGGTCAGTGGCATTTCCAGCAGGACAATATACCAGTCCACAACTCCATCCTTATCACAGACTATTTGAGCAAGATGGGCATCAAGACAGTTCTTCAGCCTCCCTATAGTCAAGACCTTGTCCCAGTGACTTTTGGTTATTCCCTAAGCTCAGAGGCTGTCGTTATGAGACAACTGAGGAGATGAAAAAGGCTGTGAAGAAAGGTCATTGACACGCACACACAAGAGGACTTCCATGGGGCCTTCCAGAAGTTGTTGGAACGGTACAAATGTATTGCAACCGGAGGAGATTACTTCGAAGGGGACTAGAGTTTCATGTGTGTACTATCAATAAAAGTGCCCATACGAAAAAAGTCTGGAAACTTATTTAATTATCCTAGTATACATATATATATATATATATATATATATATATATATATATATATATATATATATATATAAGCTTGCCAAATGAAGTCGAAGAGTGATCCTAAGGCTTTTTTTTTTCAATAGTAACGACCCCTGGTGTACGGGAGGGCACTACTTCTTTCCCTAGACTGCTCCACTTACTCTTAATCCGTACCTTGAAATGCTGAATGTTAAGTTAGGAGGCATCAAGTACCATTTTTTGACTTCTTGGTATGACTCGACCTGGTATTTAACCTCGGTCTCCCGGGCCATTGGTGATGTGTGTGTGGTGGTTATGATCCGTGAAACTCTGTGTAACAAATTTAACTGGCTGCGAATTGTAGAAAATTTAGCTTCATTTATTGTATCGCCCAATCAGTGGAGCTAAAAATACACTGACTGTATTCCCTGGATATAGGTAAGACCCTCCCAAAAATTATAAATAGTGTATCCGGCCTATGACACCACACTGTATTGCCATTTCTCCATAGTACATGTGGTAGAATTGCCCAGCCCCTAAAAATAAAATCAGCCAAGACGCATTTATATGCTGTTAAAATCAATGAATCATTTATTATAGTCACAAACACACATACACACACACGTACACACACACACTCACACACATTTGAACACACACACACATACTATAAGAATGCATTGTAAAGGATTTTTCTATAAAATGCATTGGAATAATCTTGCGACAAAAATGCATTGGGAGTGATTTTACAATGAGAATACATTGGAAATCATTTTACTATAAAGATTTATTGGAAATATTTTTTCTATAAAAATGCTTTGGAATTTATTTCCTATAAAAATGTATTAGAAAGGATCTAACGATAGAAAAATGCATCAGAAATCAATTTATTATAAAGATGCATTGGAAATGGTTTTGCCTAAAAAATGCATTGGAAATCATTTTACAATGAAAAATGCATTGGAAATGGTTTTGCCTTAAAAATGCATTGAAAAATTATTTTACTATAAAGATGCATTGGAAATGGTTTTGCCTTAAAAATGCATTGGTAACTATTTTACTATAAAGATGCGTTGGAAATGGTTTTGCCTTAAAAATGCATTGGAAATCATTTTACTATAAAGATGCGTTGGAAATGGTTTTGCCTAAAAAATGCATTGGTAACTATTTTACTATAAAGATGCGTTGGAAATGGTTTTGCCTTAAAAATGCATTGGAAATCATTTTACTATAAAGATGCATTGGAAATGGTTTTGCCTAAAAAATTCATTGGAAATCATTTTACTATAAAGATGCATTGGAAATGGTTTTGCCTTAAAAATTCATTGGAAATCATTTTACTCTAAAGATGCATTGGAAATGGTTTTGCCTAAAAAATGTATTGGAAATCATTTTACAATGAAAAATTCATTAGAAATTATTTTACTATGAAAAATGCACTGGAAATGATTGCGCGCGCGCGAGTGTGTGTGTGTGTGTGCAATTATAATTATGATTAAAATTTAACGCTAAAATATGTGTAGCCTTCAATGCACGAAAATTCAAAACAGTGTCACAGTATATTTCAAGTATATAAAATACGATATGATGAGATGAAAACTCAAAACTCAGAGTTACCCGCTTTCGATCCTCTGCGGAACAAGTATTCCTAATATATATATATATATATATATATATAGAGAGAGAGAGAGAGAGAGAGAGAGAGAGAGAGAGAGATGGTTGTTTTGATCCAAAGAAAGAATAAGAATATATTTTGAAATGAGAAGGTCTACGAAGAGAGTTGTTTTATTTTTTGAATTTATTTATTTTGTTCTTACATGCGTGTTATGCATGTATATATATGTGTATGTTTCCAGCTTGTTGCTTTCGTCAGAGAACCTATGTGGCACAAAGCCTTGTTAATGGGGTACTCAATGGGACTTGAACTAACTTTCCAGTTTGAATGACCATTAGTTGGCCAGACGGGTTTTTATAGCGGTTATTCTTTCCTTGAGTGTGTTTACTTTGGTCTGCTTTTATGCACATATATAACAATATAACACGTATGTAAGAACAAAATAAATAGATTAAAAAATAATAGAAATCTCTTCGTGGACCTTCTTATCTTAAAATACATATATATATATATATATATATATATATATATATATATATATATATATATATATATATATATTAGGCTCCCGTGTCTACCGTTGTCTTACTCAGAATATCAATTAAGTTTGGTTTGTTGGGTTTTATGGCATATCAACCTTTGTAGGTTATTTAACGCCAAATCCATTTTTATGTAAATAATCTGTTCTATTAAAAACAATTCAGTTTAGCATAAGTACACAGTTTAATGGTCAAAAACATTTCCATTTCTAACTATTCAAGCAGTTGTATGTAACAATTCGGTTAAGTGTAAATACAGTTTTAATGTCAAAAAAGTTCTATTTCAAAAAATTCAGTTAAGCATAAGCATGCAGTTTAAGTGTAAGTACGATTTAATAGTCAAAAACGTTTCTATTTCAAGCAATTCAGTTTACTGAATTAATTTTAGCATAAGTATGCTGTTAGTTTTATTTAACCCATAGATAGGACCCTTATCAGGTGCTACCACTCCGGGCCAGAGTGGACCTGGGAGCGATGGCAATGAAGGGGTACTCCGCATTCCCCAAAGCTTCAGCACTGCTGTAACCTCACCATCAGATTTTTTAGTGTCATATCCAGGACACTCGTTATGGGGGGGGTCTTACCCCTCTGCAGAGTTGCAGTCAGTGTATTCTACAGCCCCAGCTGACTGGGCAAAAATAACAATTAAGATTACAAACATTAGAGGGAATGAGTAAAAGATAAGACTGAACTATGACTTCCAGATTATTTTTCATTTATTTGCCAGAAGAATTTATTCTTAAATTTACGGCATTTTCATGCAAATGAACCAACGAATATCTCGCAAGGCTCTGCCATTTTCCTATGTTTTGTGCTGCACAAAAATTCACATTTGGATTATTGCCACATAGATTATGCTAAAGATTTCAGAATTTATCTCTTTTTTTTTTTTTTTTTCGCGTTCTCTTTGGTCAAAGTTTATTTTTGTTGTCTTCGGTTTATTAACCTTAGGGGAAGTCTAGACGACGTTCCTTTCAAATAGAAAATAAACGTAGGGGAAAGTCTAAGTATTATCCAACCGGAGCACAAACTAGTTCTTCCTTGCATAGCTCTCCGAAAATCGTGACTATACTTATCAGTAGAAGATTGCCTCGGAGGTTTCTAGTTACTTGTTAGGATTTGAGGTTAAAACCGGCTTGAACGTTTCTATCTCCAGAGCCCCTACAGAGATTTTAACTGTTCTCTTAGCTAGCCGTCCATTTTCCAAGTGGAGTTCTTTCATTTGTTCCCAGTGCAAAACGGTTGGACGCAAAAGGGACGTGGATAAGGATGCACTAGCATCTTGAAATTATGCCCCCCACACCACCACCATAAGCCAAGTGCCAGAGATATGGCAAAGATTACGCAGACTGGTGATCTTCTATTAACCCAAGCCGTTATCGAGCAACCGCCCAAGGGTGATTGCAAAATGTAGCAAAAGAAGAGTGAAAGTGAAAGTTAAACGACGAAAGAAGAATTATGAATGTGAAATTTTGAAAGTAAAAGGTAATAGATGAATGTAAAAGAAGAACGATAATAGAGAGAGAATAATTATAAACTTGGAAGTAGAAGAGTAGAAAATGAAGGGAAAGGGTAAAATTCAATGTAAAATAAGAAAGGTTAATGTAGAACTAGGAAAAAGAATAGAAAATGATGAAAGGTAAAGTAAAAAGAGAAAAGTTAGGAAACTGGAAGTAGAATAATGAAAGTGAAAGTAAAAATAAAGATGAAAAGGAAAATGAAAGTAGAATAATGAAAATGAAAGTAGAATAATAAGAGTGGAACTAAAATAATC